>JAAGEH010000015.1:11314935-11638720 GCA_011751065.1 Lasiurus cinereus | reverse complement strand
ATCAAGTCAAAAATTTGAAATATAAAGAAGCAGAAAACATTCAACTGGAAAAGCAAGAAGAGAAAAGAATCCAAAAATGTGAAGATACTGTAAGGAGCCTCTGGGACAGCTTCAAGCGTACCAACATCACAATTGTGGGGGTGCCAGGAGAAGAGAGAGAGCAAGATACTGAAAACCTATTTAAAGAAATAATGACTGAAAACTTCCCACATCTGGTAAAAGAAATAGACTTACAAGTCCAGGAAGCACACAGAACCCCAAATAAAAGGAATCCAAAGAGGACCACACCAAGACACATCATAATTAAAATACCAAGAGCAAAAGAGAAAGAGAGAATATTAAAAGCAGCAAGAGAAAAACAGTTTATTACCTACAAGGGAGCACCCATACGACTGTCAGCTGATTTCTCAACAGAAACGATGCAGGCCAGACGGGAGTGGCAAGAAATATTCAACGTGATGAATAGCAAGAACCTACAACCAAGAATAATCTATCCAGCAAAGCTATCATTCAGAATTGAAGGACAGATAAAGAGCTTCACAGAGAAGAAAAAGCTAAAGGAGTTCATCAACTCCAAACCAGTATTATATGAAATGCTGAAAGGTACTCTTTTAGAAGAGGAAGAAGAAAAAGGTAAAAGACAAAAAATTATGAACAAGAAATACATATCTATCAACAAGTGAATCTAAAAATTAAGTGAATTAAAAATTTGATCAACAGAATAAACTGGTGAATATAATAGAATCAGGAGCACAGAAAGGGAGTAGACTGATAATTCTCAGGAGGACAAAAATCATAAAGCATCAAACAGACTGTGAAATTACAGCAGAAAGATTAAAGTTAGGTGAGGTAGATAAGTGATCAATCAAAGGATTTGTATGCATGCATATAAGCATAACCAATGATCACAGACACTGGGGGGTTGGGGTATGCCTGGGAGGGAGGGGGGGCAATGGGGAGATATGTATAAAAAATTAATAAAAAAAAGAAAAAAATAGTTAATTACCTGTAAGGGAGCACCCATAAGATTGTCAGCTGATTTCTTATCAGAAACTATGCAGGTCAGATGGGAGTGGCAAGAAATAGTTAAAGTGATGAATAGTAAGAACCTACAACCAAGATTACTCTACCCAGCAAAGCTATCATTCAGAATTGAATGTCAGATAAAGAGCTTCACAGATAAGAAAAATCTAAAGAAGTTCATCAACACCAAACCAGTATTATATGAAATGTGAAAAATATTCTTTAAGAAGAGGAAGAAGAAGAAAAAGGTAAGGATAAAAATTATGAACAACAAATACATGTCTATCAACAAGTGAATCTAAAAATCAACTGAATAAAAAAATCTGATGAACAGAATAAACTGGTGAATATAGAATCTGGGCCATAGAAAGGGAGTGGACTGACAATTCTAAAGGGGAAAAGAGATGTGGGGGATTTGGGAAAAGACTGGACAAAAATTACACCTATGAATGAGGACAAGGTGGGGAGGTAATGGTAGAAGGTGGGGTAGGAAGTGGGTGGAGGGGAGCTATGGGGGGGAAAGAGGAACAATTGTAATAATCTGAACAATAAAGATTTATTAAATTAAAAAAAGAAAATATCCTATAAAAATTTTAAAAAATAAAACTACATAGTAAGAAACAGAGCCTTGTTTTACAAATATATATGTGTATGTGTGCATGTATATATATATATATATATGTATATATATGTATATGTGTGTGTGTGTGTGTGAATATATATGCATATATAGCCTAAAATGACTATATGCAGTGTAATCTTAATGTATTTGGTACATCTCTGTTTATAAGGCACCACAAATAAATCACTTATTCTTTTTTTCCTTTTCAGAAAATACATGTGAACACTAGACCCAAAACAAATTTTTATCTGATTTCGAGGTTAAAAATAAATGGGGGAAATGTTGACTGTTTGAGGCTCATTAGCAGCTACCATAATAATAAATTTCCTTTCAATAACACCCAAAGGATCCACTGTGCTGTGGCACTTTGGAAAACAGCAGCTTACATCCCCTAATTTCTTCTCCACATACCGATTTGTACATATTGGCTTACGGGAATGTTTTATTACTGATCAATATATACTAATGTCTGTAGTTACAGTTAACTAATTTTTTCAAAAGAAAAACATGAATAAAAGAATGTCTAGGATACTTTAATATCACAACAGAAACATGTAATTTTGCAAAAACAGTGAATAACCATTCAGTATGAATATTTTTCATCCTAGGTACCAAAAGATATTTCCTCACAAGTAATTAAAGGTGACTTCCTCTTGAGGTTAAGCTTAGCCATCAGCCCAGGAGGCATTCTGAATAGGTGTGAAACTTTTAACACTTAACTTTGGGACCCAAGTCTATGGCTTTGCTGTCTATAGCCAAGAATCTCTACAAATGTAGCCTACGACTCATTAGTATTCAGACTGGCTTTCCCTGGCAGAATTTAGCCAAAAATGGGAATATTTCTGGGAAATTATCAAAGTCTGAGGGAAATGCAATATATATTAGAAAAATGGAGAATCAATTGTCAAAACTAAATGTTTTAGCCTCATTGAACTATTCATAGGTCTGCAGGAATCTGTAAATTGTAAGAAAACACCAATTATTATCACTGAAGATATAGGGCTTCACTATTTGTGTGTTTATGTTTTTATTACTCCAAATAAAGAAAGCATATATAATAAGAGATTATGTAAAAACTTGGGATCATCTTATTTCAATAATTATATACAAAATTGACTTTATTTTTGACATGTTTATTTTTTAGTTTCATCATTATAGTCTCTAATTTGGTCTTTGCTTAATCCATAGTTAAAAATAAAGTACTAAAAGAAACCTCTTTACCCACCTGGAGAGGTATCTCAATGTTAAAATCCCAATTAGTGTCAGAATTATTAGTGTGGAGGGAAGACAGAAATAAAAGCTTATAATATTGAATTCTTATAACATGAAATCACTTGTCCCTCTTGGGATGGGTCAATTCTTAAGAATAGAAATAACATGTTATTTCAGGATTAGTTTGTGGGTGAGTATATTTTCTGTGGAAAAAAATAATAAATTCTAATAGACAGTCATAAATCCATCCAGATTAACATGGAAATGACATTTGGATTGTTCTTCAGAAGGTGTCAACATTATTTTCTTTAGTTCAATATTTTAGATATTTTTAGGTTCAACTTCCTTTAGGTTAACTTTCATAAACAGAATTACAAAGTATTGATTACATTTTGCCTTGTCTTCAGCGTTTAGTAAGGGTTGTTTATTTAAAAAATAAGGGAAGGAAAGCCGAAACTGGTTTGGCTCAGTGGATAGAGCATAGACCTGTGCACTGAAGGTCCCAGGTTTAATTCTGGTCAAGGGCATGTACCTTGGTTGCCGACACATCCCCAGTAGGGGGCGTGCAGGAGTTAACTGATGGATGTTTCTAACTATCCCTCTCCCTTCCTCTCTGTCAAAAATCAATAAAATATATTTTAAAAATAAATAAATAAATAATAAGGAAAGAAAAGAATGTCAACAACATGCTGAGATATACTTATTTATTTTGCATTCACTTACTGTAAGTGCTATCCTCGTCTTTTGTGCCGTCAATGGTTCCATCTGCCTGCAGCTGCAAGTGAAAGCCTTGTCGGCTGTATAGTTTGGTAACTATACCCTTAAGTTGAGGCTCTGTAAAGAGAACCAGGGTTTGGATCATATGTTAAGTTGTGTATAAGTAGTTGAAAAGATTCAGAATTCAAACTTATAACTTTATTTACAACTTTAGGTGGAAAAGGTCAAGCTATATTTTAAATAGTCCTCTGAAAGAAAGAAAACAAACTTCGTTTTAGAATAAATCCCCAACTGAAGAAAACACTTGATTTCTACCTCATAACACTGATAAAGCCCTAAAGCTCTGACACCAGCTACAGCTTCTGATAGCTTGTCCTTTGCCTTCCAGCCTGGTCCTCTATCCCATTGAGTATTCTGAATGGGTTGGCAAATGGCAAATTCTGCCTTTTAGCAGAATGTGCCACTTTTCACATGGAAGGAAAAGAAGTAAAACTGTAATTTAGAATGATTTGCCAAACAGGAACCAAAAGCACACTAGTAAACATTTCCCTCAGAATTATGGCAATTTGAATAAAAAATTCCCTCCATTCTAAGAAAGTTGAAATACATAAATAATCCACAACCCCATCAAGGTACTTATATATAGAAAATTGAGCTGTGATGCAAAAAAAAGGGGGGGAAAAGGCAGATGGGAGAATAAAGCAGCCATTATCATACCCTAGCATATTTATTATCCTTAGGAAAAGTGGGTGCAAAAAGACCAGGTTTTTTTGTTGGTGGAAGGAAAGGAAAACAGTTCATACTTATTTTTTTAATTTAATGTGAGAAATATGGTTATCCTAAATATGTTCTCAATCAAAATGATTTTCAATTATGACTCACCATAGATTAATAAAGTACCTAATTTACCAATAACAGCTATGTTATCCAAAAGTTGCTTATGTTGAATACATCTGTACTGAAATAATATTTACATGATTATTCGGGTCTCATAATCATGCTTTGTAACCACTTAAGCCAGTGGTTGGCAAACCGTGGCTCTCGAGCCACATATGGCTCTTTGGCCCATGTGGCTCTTGCACCAAATACCACGGCCTTGGCGAGTATATTTTGAAGAAGTAGCGTCAGAAGAAGTTTAAGTTTAAAAAATTTGGCTCTCAAAAGAAATTTCAATCGTTGTAACATTTGATATTTGGCTCTGTTGACTAATGAGTTTGCCCACCACTGACTTAAGCCTTGCAGCTAATACCTTGAAAAACTTCAAGCCAACAGAAAATATATGTTTGCATTTCCATTCCAGGGTGTGTAGAACACATAAATAGAGAAATAACAGATTGACAAGTCTGAAATTCGGCAGTACTAACCTAGTTAAAAGAAAAAAAAAGCCAAACTGATTCATTTGGTTACGAATCCTCAAATAAGCTGCAGGTTAGGCTGAAGGTCTACTTTGACACAACCTGACAGCTACAGCTGTGGGAATTTCCCCTGGCACAGGAACATGGTGTTAAGCTGATCACTAAATAGGTTCAAAGGACCTACACTCTGGCTATGAGTTTAGATCCTCTCTACTTCATTTTAGTAGCAAGTAGGCACTTTTACTATTTTAACCAGATCACTAAGCTCTTTGATAAAGGTTCTAGGAATCCACTCCCCTCTTTCCAACAAAAAAATTTCAAAGCTGCATCACAAGTCAAGTCTGTGCGATCAGCTTAAAAGTGATCAAAAGAAAAACAGAATGCCCTAGCCAGTGGTCGGCAAACTGCGGCTCGCGAGCCGCAGTTTGCCACTCTATTGACTAATCAGTTTGCTGACCACTGACCTAGGCTCTGGATTCCAATAATTACAGGCTGTTGTTGTTCCTTGTGATTAAGCCACTATCCCAGTAGTTGGCAAACTTATTCATTAACAGAGTAGCAAACCGAGGCTCGGGAGCCGCATGTTGCCGACCACTGCCCTAGACAACAGAAACCCAGAGTAGTTGGAGGGGAAAGGAGGAATTCCCTAGGTTATCTTTGGTTGGGGGGAGGGAGAGTGGTGTCTGCCCAGCTCCGCCACTAAAATTTACACACACACACACACACACACACACACACACACATCCCGTGGCTATTTCTGCATCGCGCCTGCCCTGGGGCATGCACACATGTGGCACTCCTGAAGCTAGGGGCGCGCCGCCTGAGCAGGGTATGGCCCTGTGCTCTGCGCCTGTCCCATGGCAGTGGCAATGCAGTAAGCCCGGTGCTGTTATGAAGGAGATGAGAAAGCAATCACTTCCCTCAACATGCACATTGGGTAGCCGCTAGGTGGTCACATCCATACAAGATGGGCCAGCGACAAACTCACCTACGCTTACCTACACGCCCTCTAGCTCCTCCAAATTCGTAAAGTATGAAGCAAAAACCAACAACAAAACAAAACCAACCAAAAGCCCCTTCCGACCTGGTCTCCTTCTGCGCCTCTTTTTGGAACCGAAGAGTTTGACCCGGGAAAAGACGTTTAACTTGTTTTTGTCGCAGCTGGTCTTGCCTTTGCTGGGGCTGCTGACACACTTGCAGGCATTGGATTTCTCGCGCTCTCGGGCTTGTCTCTTCTGCCGGATCAGGGAGCTGGCGATAGCCGCCGCCATAGCCACGACGCCCACCACCACCACTTCTTTTGCTGCCCCTTTCTGGCTTTGCCTCCTCCGCCCTCTCCTCCGCCGCCTGTCTGCTGTCTTGCGCCTTTGCCGCCTTTGGCGCTTTAGCCTGAGCTCGCCTCGCCGGGACTTCTCTGCTCAAGGGCTTCAGCCCTGGGGGGAGCTCAGCATGCCGTCTGAGCTCCTCTGGCAGTGGTCCCGCTCCCGCGCGGGCTGTGGGATTCGAGCAGCAGGCTTCCTGGGTCGAGCCTACGCCACAGCCCCGGGCCGGGATCGCGGGCGAGACTGGCCGACTGAGGCAGAGCTGCGCGACTGCATGCGCTCGGCCCCTGCGCCCCGAGGACACTGTGCAAGTCCAGACGGCTCGGGTCGGAGTTTGGCGGCACCCCCCTCCCCCGGCCCTGTGCCTCGCGGAGGGGGTTGAAGGAGGGATGCGAGGCGGGCAGAGAGAGTGCGCGGGCGGGAGAGAGGCTGGGAGTGCAGGCGGCGGAGGGAGGGGAAAGGGGGAAACGCTCCGGGGAGCGCGTCCTCACCCTGGCCCCTCGGACCCCTCCACTAGTCCTTGCAACTTCTTGGGGTGACGATCAGGAGAAGTTGGTTGGTGCCAGCTTTCCGACGGGGATCAAACAGGTAATGGCCTCCCATCTTCTCGGCGGTTGTCGCTGCTGCTGCTCTGGGCTGGGCGCGGCACGAAGTGTGAGCACCAGAATTCCGTCGCTGCAAGCCACCTCAGGAAGAGCTTTTTTTTCCTGCTCCTCAAGCTCGACAGCCTCCCAGAAGCCCCCTCCCCTGGCGGCCTGGGCCTCTCCCACCCGCCCCCCCACCCCCCAAATCCCCAGCTGCTGGTGCTAACACCTGTAGGGGCTTAAGCGGTGCCCCATCACTAAATCCTTCTCCCTTCCTCTTCCCGAAAAGAGCTTCGGGAACAGTGATGGAGGAGGTACCAGGATGAGCTAGTAGCATTGGAGGAGCGGGGGTGGGGGTGAAGGGGGTGGTGCTTGAAGATGGGGGACAACAGGAAGGGGTGTTTCTTAGTATATAACTCTCAGGTGACCAGGTAACGAATGCCCCAGCTGGAGTCCCCAGGAAGTTCCTGTTACTTGCTCTGAGCTCGGATTCACCACACACACACACACAATGAGGTATTTCGCCTAGCGACACTTGTAGCCTTTCTGGAGAAAGACAGGAGCTCCCAGATGAATTCAGCCCCCCTACCCCCGCCTCCACCCCCATGGCAGCAGCAGTAGCAGTAGCACTGCAGAGCTGCTTCCGCACACCACGCTGCCACCCAGTGGTTTTTGCTGACTTTTCATTTCTAGCCTGTTGGCACCATCAGAACACTGCTTTTCCTTTATGCCCCCTTATCCATTATGTTGAGGTTGGGATCCGAGCAGCGAGCTTGAATTGTGCGCCATAAGCAGTACTGGGGAAATGCAGAGCCCA
Organism: Lasiurus cinereus; assembly: GCA_011751065.1. Lineage (NCBI taxonomy): Eukaryota > Metazoa > Chordata > Mammalia > Chiroptera > Vespertilionidae > Lasiurus > Lasiurus cinereus. The sequence continues at coordinate 11,631,068 of JAAGEH010000015.1, read as the reverse complement.
ATCTACCCTCCTTATTTGCCCTATCCCATCTCCAATCTCTTCTTTCTTTCTTCTTCCCCTCCGCGTCCCCGGACTAGCTCCTCAAGCTGAGGCAGCCTCTCACCCTCTAATTAGGGAATCAAGTCTGGCCTTTTGTTCACCTCACTCTATTCACAAGTTCTGTACTTGCCCTGTTCTGTATTTTAATCTGCAGTAGAAAATTAAGGAATGTTGAGGTCAAGAATATTACAGAGAATGGCATATATCCACATCCCTACCTTCAAACAGAAGCGACTGTTTTACTATTGTACATGATTTCTGATGCCAAAAAGGATGCCTCCAATAGGGCTGCTCTATCTTGGAGTTGCCACCACACTATTTTTACTGGACTTCCACCTCCTTCAGATCTTTTCAAAATAGATGTAGATGTAAAACCAAATGCCCAGACTCCAGCCCTTCTTTTCTTGCCTGAACTCCCAACTAGGAAACTCGGGCTTCTTAGTTCATCAGAGCTGAATCACCTTATCCTTCTATAGATTCCAGCGGCCCACTGGGAGCTGCTGACATGCGCGCCCGCATGAGCACACACACACACACACACACACACACACACACACACACAAGCTTCTCCCCAATTTTGAATGTATCTTGCCTCATCAGAAGCACTATTTTGTGCCTACAGAAACAGGCTGGGGTGAAGGTTGCAGGGGCAAAATAAGACAGTTATAGGAGGGTGATACCAAATTGTCTGAGATTCCCTGCAGACTAGCCTATATCTTTGAGATTTTGGCTTTCCCACAACAAACTGGAGGACATGATAGAATGACAAGTCAATTCAAGTATCCAGTTCTTCAGACTTTGATTCATGGGGGGAAAGTACTAGTCTGCTCCAACTGGACTTTGAACACCTTGAAACTCAGGACTAGGTCTTGGTCACCACCATATTCCTATCTCCTGGCACAGTTCCTATCACAGAGTTTATGCTCAATAAAAGTTTATTGGAAATAATTTATGATGACTGGTTTATATGGATTCTGAAGGATAGGAGGATGTTTCCTGGCTCAGAATGTATGCAATTCAACTTCCAAGTATTATGAAGGGACATAATCTCATTAAAAGGAGGGTCAGACCAAAGCTAAATATTTGGGGTATTGAAGGGGCAGTTAAGATATTCCTACTTTCTGCATGTTTCTATCTTCTGAGGATCCCCAATCCTAAAGATCTTTCTTTCTTTCTTCTTGCTTCTCTCTTGAGGCCCCAAAACAAAGCAGGCATGAAAAAAATAAAGAAGGACAAAGTTCTGATTCAGGAAAGGACTAGAACTTAGAAAAAGTGGGAATGAGGAAATGGTACTGAGAAAATGAGGGTTTTCCTAGTCTTTTACCTCCACTTTCCACTAGAAGAGCACTCACTGTTGGCTTGTGCAAACACCATTCATAAGGTACTTTCAGGATGCCTGGAGAATTACTAGTATGACCATTTGGAGGTCAGTATTAGAGGTAAAAGGGAATGGGGAAGACTTCAGGAATATACAATGGGAAGAGAACATCATGACAAAGTCACAAACACAAACATGTAAATATTTAAGTTTCACTAACCTCTATGCCATGAGCTAATCAAACCACTGGGCCAAAGCCAATAAGATTCTATGTGTGTTTATGAATACTTTTCTTAAATTTTATAATCTTAAAAAAAGAGAATGCATAGGGGGGCCAAAAGCTCTTACTGCCACATGTTCCCATCAGTCCATAAAAGGTACTTCTGCCTTTTCCATTATAATTCTCTCTCTATAGTTGAGAAGTAACTCATGACTGGTGAGAGTGGAGATAGGGGCCTCTAACTTTGTGTTCTGTCTACCTACACACCACATGCATTCTCCTTTCTTCTCCTCTAGAGGAACTCACAGAGGCCTGTGACTAGATTGGATGATCACCTAGCAGAAAAGTAGAAGAAGGCCATTTGGACTTTGGGTTAAAATCACAGTATGCCTTCAGCTTAACCATTAATTAAATATATATATTTTATCCTTTCCTAACTCTTGTATTTCTTAGGTACTTTAAAATTCAGATAAGAACGTGAATATAACTCTCAAGTCTTCAAAGAACTGTGCCCAAATTCTAGTCATTGTTGGAAAGCATATAAAAGAAAGACTGCACTCCACCCTAGAAAAGCATATATTGTCTTTCCTTTGTGTTTTAATGCTACCCCAGAAGTATGCCATTTTCATGAGAAGAAGAAATAACTTTCTATTGACAATTATTTCCAAGGTACCTTGTTCTACTCTCTCGTTCTGTGTTTGCCAGTTTGCACTCCAGATTCATAGAGTTTCAAATTCCAGGGCTTCCAACTTTCTATGATGGGTGGGTCCACTCTCCTTTGCTTCTCCCAGACCTCCTCCCCTCACTGCACTATCCACCTAGCTCTCCTTGATCATGTTAAAGAAGGAAGCATATATAGCTGCTTTCTCCAATTCAACTCACAGAGAGTTCTAGCCTGAGTGATAGGAGAAATATGGTTTAATTCTGACTGTTGCTAATGGGCTGAGGATGCCATTTCTCCTGTTGGGGCCTCAGTTTCCCCATCATTAAAGTAACCCTGTACGTTCAATTAATGACTTTCACATTGTATTCTATAGACACACTAAGAGTACATGGAAGTGATGTAAGTTTCCTCACCCATGGTTCCATTACAGCATCTCTGCTTTCATTTATTTTATATAGTGGGGCTTATTGTATGATTTCTTATGAAAAAAAAAGGATTATATTGTTAAATACAAAATGTTTGAAAATCTCTGGATGAAATGTTCCTTAAACTAATTTTGGTTCTGGAAGTCTATGATTTTATTTTATTTTGTACATGCCCCTATTCCTCCAAACTGTTTATCTTCCCCTCCTCATACGTTTGTACTCCCCTTTGCACCCCACTAGAACATGAATTCTAAACTGGATTCCAATGAAAAACACATTAAGTCTCCTTGGCTCTATTCCTCGTGGATTCACTTGAGAACCAGGCTTTATCATTCTTTTCAGAGAGAGTTACATAATTTATCAGAGCATAGAATGCTAATCATTCTCTGCCAATCTCTTTTGGAAGGGCTCAGATGAGCTGTAAAGAAGCTGAGGGGACCTACTTTTAAGATTAATCTCCAGGAAAAAGACAGAAATCCAAACAGATGTGACTGTGATGAGTAAAATTGAGGGAATTCAGACAGCCTAAGTAGGAGCAGCCTCCAAGCCATTTGAGCAGGAAGGAATTGGCTGTCTTTCTGAAATTCTGAAAAGGAGAGATTTCAAACACCCTTTCTTTATGAAGATAAGCTTAAATGGAGCCACTTGCCAGATTGCTATCTTTATTGCCCATCCATCAGAACATCTGAGTGAGCAATTACCAGGTCAGGACAATAATAAGCTCAAAGTGAGGAAAGGGAGGCAGAATCAAAAAGTACCAAAGTCAAGCAACATTGGGATCTCACCTTAACTGATTAGGGCAGTAAAGAGGGTATTTAAGAGACTGCGCAACAAGTACCACCTTTCATGATCTATCTAAGTACATCCAAAGCCAAAAAACAAAATGACTGGATAGATATACAAATTAGGAGATTAGAGAAAAACCATTAGAAAAAGCATTTGATACCTAACTTCAAGCAAAACTGAATGCAATTTAAGGGACTCTTGCCAATGTGGCACTGGAATTTTAAGGACAGAAGAATGATGACTGTATTTTATAATATAACCTGACATATTTATTAGCTGGCAATGAGTTTCTCATAGTCAGATCATTTGGGGGAACTATACTTCAGAACAAAGGTCTCCAGAACCAATTTTTTAGCAATTGATTGGCTCTCCTGACTTGCATTCCTGATGAAAAGCCAAGGAACCCTAGGCTTGCATTGCACTAGGATGATGGCTTGGTCTTCATTATGTCCCATTTTTGAGATCATTCTCTAAATACTTAAGCTATAGAATTTACTAAAGCCACCTCTAGTTTGTATTTAAAATCAATTGTGAACATACTATTAATTCTGATCCTTTAAGAAGAAAAAACATATAGCCCACATAGGATTAATAATAAAAATGTATTAATAATTTTATTAATAATTAAAATTCATTATTCAGTCATAATTTACAAAGAGTAAAACCATAAAGCACCCTGATCGTATTAATCATATCAATGAATTCAGATCTTTATCATTTAATTAGTCATAGCAGCTGCAACATTAAGAGTTCAAAGCTATGGATTATCTGCTTGGTCATTTAATCAAGAAAACCTGGAGAGAACTATTGAATAGTTGGTGTCAAGTTTTATTTCTTGATCATAGGAAGGAACACAAGGAAATGAGTCTAAACTGCAATTTGTGGAGATTTAAGTTTTGTACAAGGAAAAGAGTATTTTCAGTAGAAAAATGCCATGATTGCTGATTTTCCTATAGAAGCTTTTTATGAATAGAACAGAAATTTTATCTATCTTGGTGGGTACGTGAGTTGATTTCCCTGAAGGCTCTCATTCTATTATAAAAACTATACTATGTACTATTTATATTGCCCAGGGCCTGCAACAAAGAATTGGTCACAGGGAGAGGGGAAGCAACATCATTGCTAAGAAAGCTTAAGGTCTTATTCCTATTGGGCATGGAGATAGCTAGTGCCATTGATTTTAGAAATTCATATTGTGTGTGGAGCATGTGGGTCAAAGCAGTTAAATTCATTTTCTAAAGTTTCTCTTGTCCAACGTTTGGGAAATACTTTCTAGATACAATAAATGTATTCTTAACCAAGTTGGTTGCCTCATTGGTGACAGAGCCAATAAAAGCCCCAGCTTCTCTAAATAAGGATGATTCAATTTTATTCAATAATATTTGAAGATATTGAAAGAGAAGTTGCTATTTTATGAACTGATTAGTGGCTAACAAACATAAATGAGGTGTTTCTATGATGAGACATTTATGGCAGATTAAAAATGTGCAAGAATCAGAGGCAAAATATCTGTATTGCTGGGTTCATTTCTTGCCCAGTGAACTAAGTAATATAAATGAAAAGCTGGGGAGGGGAATATGGAGGATTTAGGACAAAAGCAGGCAATCAGTAATTTTCCTGAATCTAAGTTTTTTCAGGAAATAAGACAAAGGAAACCTAAACTCAGGATTTGAAGATGGTAATGCAGCGCTTGTAAATGAAGGTACATTATTACTTAGCATATGGGGGTTAGCTTCTAAGACAGCAGAATGAACTCTGTATTGACTATTTGCTAATGACACTGATTCCACCTATTTCCTATCAAGAGTTGTCATTTTTTAAAAATACTTATTTATCTCAGAGAGAAAGGGAGAAGGAGAGAGAGATAGAAACATCAATGATGAGAGAGAATCATTGATCAACTGCCTTCTGCACACCCCCAACTGGGGATGGAGCCCACAACCTGGGCATGTGTCCTTGACTGGAATTGAACCCAGGACCCTTCAGTCCACAGGCTGACACTATTCACTAAGCCAAAACAGCCAGGGCAAAAGTTGTCATTTTTTAAAGAAGCAGAGAGGTGATGGGAAAATAGTTCTGTGTTCCCTCAGTTTTAAGAATCTTGATATCTTGTTTTGGAAACCAACCAGGATTTGGGCAGTAGCATATGCTGAATTCAGAGGAATGATATCCTCCAGATTCTAAGGAGACAAAGGAGAGGTCCATGGATTTACCTGAGAACTGTGCAGATACCCTAGATTAAAAAAGCCAACTTAAGAATAATTGGTATGCACTTTTATATTGGTTATCTTAGTTTCAAATGTATAATATAGTGATTAAACATTTTTATTCCTTACTATGTGATCATCCTACTAATTCCAGTAATCATCTGTCACTGAAAACTCATCACAATATTACTGACTCTATTCCCCTTCACCTTTTCACCCATCCCCTCACCCCTCCCTCTGGTAACCATTCCTTTGGTCTCTGTTTCTCTGAGTCTGTTTTATTTTTATTTTTTTAGGTTCCACATATATATGAAACCATAAGGTATTTGTCTTTCTCTTCCCAAATTATTTCACTTCAGTATAATACCTTGTAGATCCATCCATGTTGTTACAAATGGCAAAATTTCATTCTTTTTTATTGTTGCATAACATTCTATTGAATAATCTCTCTCTCTCTCTCTCTCTCTCTCTCTCTCTCACACACACACACACACACACACACACACACACACACACACACATACACACCACCTTTATTTTATTGTTTTACCTAGATGGTTTTTAAACTCTCACTCTACTTTCAATTTTTAGGGCCAAAACTTGTGTTTAAAATGATGATAACACTCAATAAATTCTGTGTTTATAATTGGACAAGTAACCTGTTCCATACTGTAATTATTTTTCTTTAATCCTTACAACAACCTCTAAAGTAGATATTATCACTATTGACATTTTACAGATCAGGAAAGTCTAGAAAGATTAAGTGATATGTCTATTATTTCTTGGCCTATACAGAGGTGGTAGTGCCAGTGTTTAAGCCAAAGGTATTCAGCCAATACAACATATGTGTACAACACCAGCCTTTAAATATGACTTTTTTCTCTTTGGCACTACTTTTGGAATTTTGGTTGCTGAACAGCGTGGTGCCTGTTATGGCTATCTCTTGGTTTGGGTAACAGAAAAAGATGGGGAATATAGAATGATTCCAATTAAGGTAAGTTTTTTCTTTCTTTTTCTTAACAAACATGAATTTTGAAACAAACAGGAATAGATATGGCCTATGTTTAGTTATGAGCATAATTCATATATTTTAATAACTTCTTAGAGTGATATTTAAAGGAAACTGCTACATTTTGCACTAAATGAAATTATTATAAATCACTGCTTAATGTCATTCTGGGTTTCTCTGCTCAGGGAGTACTTTGACACCAGTACCTGCTCCAGCTCAGGTAATCTAGAGCTTTAGAATGCTAAAACCCAAGAGATACACTCTAGCCTTTATCTTCATCACTACTTCACAGAGATAAGAAGTTAAAGCACTCCCAATTCTCTCAATTCTTTACATACAGGGAAAAGTAGCCTGTATGTGCCATTTGCTTTCAGCTATAAGAAATTTGAGTTCAGCAAAAGAGAGAAAAATATTACACACAGTGTATGCGCTTCCACTCCTAGAGCACATGACTAACTTTTTGCAATCAGGATTTTTTTTCAATATTCATCCTAACTAATTTGCTCTAACTTTCCCCTTCTGATAAACAGCTAAACGGATAATCAACAGATTGAAATCATTTTATAACTTCTGCAACCACTGAATACCTCAAGCAATTTTTAGAACTTGATTTCCTAACAGGGGTCTTGATGCTCAATTAACAATCTCATTCTAGAGGAGAGGTATGAGATAAGAGTAGTTCAATAAATTTGCCTTGCATCAACTTGTTCGCTCATTCATTCAGTCAGTCAGTCAGTCAGTCAATCAGTCAAGATTTATTGACAACTATTTGGCATGTACTGAGCTATGCCCTGAGGGATACATGATAAAACTTTAAGCTAACAAATGAATTAAAGAATATGGGAAAATCACTGTCTAAGCCAGAAAATACTAGTAATTTTCTATGCAAACTTCAGTATCCTTATTGAATGGGGACAACTAGTACTTTGATGGTATTTTAATATGTTGAAAACATTTTTTAAAATATTTCTACTTACTGAATTCCTCTTCCTGCCCCTAAAATTCCAGTGCCTACTTTCTCTGTCAGAATCCTGTATCCTGAGTTGTTGTTTTTTTTTTGGGGGGGGGAAACTTAACAAAATTACTAAGGGAAACAACAGTGCTTTATTTCACTATACAAATAACATAGTATGTGTAACTATGTGTGTGTTTATGTATGTATATAAATACTCTAGGCTGGCCTTTGGCAATGCTGTAAAGCCAGCACTTCATTCCAGATGCCTACTGTCTTTATGAGGCCCCACAGGAATCTTCTCTGACAAAGAAGACTTTAGGATCCAGGTTTTCCTAATTCTTCTCCTTCATGTCACATGAAATTTATATTAAACTAGAGGCCCGGTGCATGAAATTCGCACATGGGGGATGTCCTTCAGCCCAGCCTGCTCCCTCTCCAATCTGGGACTCCTTGAGGGATGTCCAACTGCCCATTTAGGCTGGATCTTATGTGGATCAGGCCTAAACAGGCAGTCAGACATCCCTCTCACAATCCAGGACTGCTGGATCCCAACTGCTCACCTGCCTGCCTTCCTGATTGCCCCTAACCAATTCTGCCTGCCAGCCTGATCACCTCCTAACCACTCCCCTGCCAGCCTGATTGATGCCTAACTGCTCCCCTGTCAGCCTATTTGCCCCTAACTGCCCTCCCCTGCAGGCCTGTGTTTTCTCCAACTGCCCTTCCTTACAGGCCCAGTCACCCCCAACTTCCCTCCTCTGCCAGCCTGGTCATTCCTAACTGCCCTGTCCTGCAAGCTTGATTATCCATACCTGCCCTCCCTTGCAGGCTTGGTCCCTGCCAACTGCCTTCCCCTGCTGGCCATCTTGTGGCAGCCATCTTGTGTCCACATGGGGGCAGGATCTTTGACCACATGGGGGCAGTCATCTTGTGTGTTGTAGTGATGGTCAATCTGCATATTATTCTTTTATTAGATAGGATAGAGGCCTGGTGCATGGGTGGGGGCTAGCTGGTTTGCCCTGAAGGGTGTCCTGGATCAGGATGGGTATTCCCTTGAGGCATGGGGTGGCCTGGGCAAGGGGCCTGTGGTGGTTTGCAGGCCAGCAATGCCTCCAAGTGTCCCAAGCGGAGGCCCTGGTATCTTGGATTTATTCATCTTGTACAATTAAAACTTTGTAGCCCGGAGCCAAGCCTCCTACTCACTCAGTGGTGGCAGCGATTTCTGTTGGGGTTTATCTTCCATAATTAAAACTTTGTAGCCTTGAGTGGAGGACTGGGCTGGCAAGGGCAGGTGGAAAGCTTGCCTTCCTTCATTGCCAGGAAAACCCAAGCCTCCCTCCTGCTTTCCTTGGCTGTAGCCATCTTGTTTGGGTTTGTTTGCATATTCACTCCTGATTGGTTGGTGGGCATGGCTTGTGAGTGTAGCAGAGGTACAATTAATTTGCATACTATTATTTTATTAGATAGGATACTTTTATTTCTGTTGTTAATTTGTCTTTGTCTAATTTTCAGACCAGCCAAACACCCTAAGAAGGTTGAGAAAAAAAATTTCCTCCCCTGCACTTTCCTCTGCTCAGATAGCTCTAGAATCTAGAGTCTAGATATATATAGTTCTAGAGTCTAGATATATATAGTTCTATTCCAATGCCTCAAATACTCAGGACCTCAAACAAAAACCCAAAATTGAACTCATCTCCCAAACTAGTTCCTCTTCTCTTATTCCAGGAGGCTATTAAGATTATTTCTTTTATCCACTTCTTTCTGGATCCATCCATTATTTGAATCAAGGCAGAAATGTGGGCATTATCCTGAATTCTTCCCTCTCCCACCCATATCCAAGGAATGATGGAGCACTATAGGTTCTACCTTCTTAATATAATTTCTAAATTCCTATTGTTGCCAAAACCGGTTTGGCTCAGTGGATAGAGTGTTGGCCTGTGGACTGAAAGGTCCCCGATTCGATTCCGGTCAAGGGCATGTATCTGATTGCAGGCACATCCCCATTAGGGGGCGTGCAGGAGGCAGCTGATCGATGTATCTCTCACCGATGTTTCTAACTTTCTAGCCCTCTCCCTTCCTCTCTGTAAAAAATCAATAAAATATATTAAAATAAATAAATAAATAAATAAATAAATTCCTATTGTTAATACTTTTACATATTTCTATTTCATTTCTTGCCTGAATTTTACCATAGCCTCCTCTCTGACCTATGATCAAATTGCTCTACTCATTACTATAATTCAAATTGACATATTTGATCATGTAATGCCCTGTAACACATCTCAGTTGCTGTCCACTTACAAGCCCTCCATTAACTTTCCCCAGATTTTTTTGTCACTCTGCACTGTCACACACTGTATTTTAGGCGTGTCAAAGTACTAACCTTTTCTCAAATCCCCCCTCCTGCTGTTTAGCTACTCCAACTGCTATAACTTTAAAAATTCTATTCCTTCATAGTCAGAAAACTTTTAAAGATATATCTCAGGCGCTATCTCCTCTGGGAAACTTCCCCTGACAATTCCCATGTAAAGATACAATTTCCTCTTCTCTATTCCACAGCACCCTGTACATACAGTTATTATGACATTTATAATATTAATTTCTGTCTAATTCTCTGTCAGGCCTACAGTGAACTCCCTAAGGCAGAGACTAGGGATTTGTATCTGGACCCCCAATTCTGGACAGATAAGGGATCAATAAATTATATTTTCTTGGTTAAATAAAATAGCTGATTCTCGCTCTCTATGTTTAGAAAGCAGACAGCATACCTCTAGAGCAATGAAATATAGGATAGGTTAAGAATAGGTTCATGTACAATTCATATTAAAGTATGGCCATGTCTTAACTACAACAGAAGAACTACAGTTCAGGCATTGAACTATAAGTCAGAGACTATTGCCTCTTTGTGAAAGGCAAAGTTAAATCAGCCTAGTAATTAGATTAGTCCATATTTTAATCATATTCTGATATTAAAATAATTATTTACAAGTATAAAACACTTTAAGATTTGACAGAGCCCTTTTACAACCATCATCTTATTTGATCTGAATGAGAATTATTGAGGTAGCCAGAGTAGGATTCAATTAGCTCCATTTTACAGAACAGAAAACTGTTTGTCACCATTAAACAACAGATCTATTTATTTATTAATCAGTTTAGGCCCTACCACATCCCAAAGAGGAATTGCAGTGGCTTAAAAAAAAAAAGTGTACAGGAAAATGAGTTTTAAAACAAAGAAAAAAAAATAAAAAACACTGGGGTGAAGGAAGAGGAGTCGGCCACTAGAGGAGGCCAGTAGGACTTCAAACTCAAGGTTTCTGAATTCTTATGCCCTTCAGCCTCATTAGACTATCTCCAAAAGAGTGTGACCCCCTGGGTAATGATCAGCAGGAGTTTTGTTTGCATAAAAAAAAATAGCAACAATTTTGACCTCATAAAGCAAGTAGCCCAGTATCTATTAGAATAATCTCCCATCAACTGTAAGCACTGAAAATTAAATCCAAACTTAAATTACTGCAATTATCCTGCTTAGATTAGGAACCTAATCAACCAACAGAAAGAGGCAAGGTGAAATGAGCTGAGACCACAAAGAAAATTGGTACTTACAGGGTTTGTTTTGCAGAGCTACATATATACTGGAATACTTAGACCAAAAGGTAACTCGGTTTTAGAGGTAAGCAAATTCAGTTTTGACCACAACACATTTAACAGACATCCACCTGCTCCTAGATTTTGTTGAGAATTTAAACAATAATATGGCTTTACATGGATCCTGTGAACTGAACCAGAATCACAGTTACCATTTTCCTAAGTGTTTTACTGAAATTGAAAATGATAATACCTATAAAAGCTCTCTGGTGCTGACATTTCCAAGTCTCTTTACTGGCACAAACAAAATTAGAAAATGGAAAATATAACCTTTCTAGCCCTGTACTTTCTTCACAAGGGTATAAAATTGAAAGGCAGGCTATATTCTAGCATCATAACCAAATAGCACGAATGATAATGACATGGGAGCAACAATAATAGCAACTATTTTTTAGAGCATTTACTCTGAACCAGACACTGTTCCAAATATATTACATATATTAACTTATTTAATTCTCACATTAACCCTATGAGGGAGGAACTATTATTATGTCCATGATATACATGTGGAAAATGAGATTTGAAATGATGAGGTTAAAAAAGTTGCCTAGGTTCATACAATAACAAGTGCTGGAACTGGAATAATAACCCAAACAATCTTGCTATACACAGATATGCAAATAATCCTCATATAATCCCAATTTATAGTTATTTGCTCATATAGATGAGTTATATATTTTGTGGATTATTTCTGACTTTCTTTACTTCCTCTGGATCATTTTGTTGTTGTTATGTGTATCATTGCTAAATTAACATTCCAGTAGTAAAGTCTCAGGATAAGTAATAATACTACTAAACTTATAGAAAGGTATATGAATTTCTTCAAGAAGTATGAATACTTCTCAGTTTTTTCCCTTAATACTCACTTCAATGATTTCTGTCATATTTTGCAGCTTGAAAATCACTTATTCACATGTATACAACTAACACTGGTGTTGCCATGGGAATTTAGGTCAATGCTACTAGCAGGGGCCTGATTTGCATATTTTGTTGATTAGTACTAGTACTTGCTAATCCCTATCAAATTCTCCCATCCACTGCCATGACTAAACTCATGTTTTTTTGATATATGGGATTCATGAATGTTAGGAACTGATTTCTCGGGTTATTTATCACGTCAGTTCTATTCAGTAACAGCTTAATTAAACCTCAAAAAAAAAGTCAACAGAAAAATAAAATCAAGCCTTTTAGTAAATTAGTTAATGAGAAGGGAAAGTAGAAAGAGTTAAGAATATAATAATACAAGGGTTGGCAAAAGTAGATTTATAATTGCTCATATGGCAATACTATAAATAAATAATACAAAATTAATTAATTAATAATACAAGTATAAATTCATCACTGTAAACCTACTTTTGCCCACCCCTATATAATATATAATATGATATATGATATGATATAATATAATATAATATAATATATATATTTCATTCTGGATATTCACGAGTTGATCATCTTGACTAGGAGTCTTCTCTGTGCCTGGCAGTGTGCTAGGTGCTTCCATATGTATTATTTCATTCCATTTTCACAATAATCATATCAGTCCTGGAGAAGAAAGTTTGAGTCACATTGCCCAAATTCATATAGCTATCAAGTGATACTGTCTAAACAAAGATGGACCAGCCAAGTGTGTTTGATTCCTTCCATACCATTGGAGTGGGTCTGTAGGTGGAGTTTACTTTCTTTCTTTTTTCTTTTTTTATTATTATTTTTAATTATTTTTTATACATATCTCCCCATTGTCCCCCCTCTCTCCCAGGCAGAACCTAACTCCCCAGTGTCTATGTTCATTGGTTATGCTTATATGCATGCATATAAGTCCTTTGATTGATCTCTTATCTACCTCACCTAACTTTAATCTTCCTGCTGTAATTTCACAGTCTGTTTGAAGTTTTACTTACTTTCCATTCAATATCATAATTCTCTAGAGAACAGAAAGAGGGCCCATACGGAGAAGGTGCAAAGAAGCAGATCAGGGTTCACTTTATGAAGCCATTTGTAACAACAGGGTCTGTCCAAAAATACACAGAATGGATTATCTTGAGAAGTAATCAGTACCTTGTCACTGGAAGTGTTCACATGGGGGCTGCAGAATTCACACAGACCCAATAAACTCCTATCAGATGTTATAGAAGGGATTCTTGAATTTAGTGAATTAATGAATCATCATGGACCCATTTGTCAAAGCTCCAATACAAATACCACCAGAGAAATCTACTGGTCATAAAAAGCTGGTCATGTGAAACATGCTGAGTAAGAGGAAGTACTCCCTTGACAGAGTTCTCAGTGGTGGCTAAAAAGGGGAGAGTTAGAGAATAGTACTTACAGGGTTTTAGGGGCTAGGTGGGTCCATTAGGTGGTTATAGGGAAGAATTTTATAAGTATGGTCCTTACAAATGCAGGTCAAAATTTGTAAACTAGATGAGTTGCTGGAATAGTCAATGGTCTTATCCTTGATACACATGAGCAATATAGAGTTACTCTTAAAGAGTCCAAGCTTATTTTGTTCATTATATTCCACTAATGAGTGAGATCAGGTGATACTTATCTTTCTCTGACTGGATTATTTTGCTTGGTATAATACTCTCCAGGTCTCTCCATGCTGTCTCAAAGGGTAAGATATGCTTCTTTTTCACAGCTGCATAGTATTCCATGGTATAAAAGTACCACTGCTTTTTTATCCACTCATCTTCTGATGGGCACTTTGGCTATTTCCAGATCTTCACTGTTGTAAATTGTGCTGCTATTTGTAGAGGTGCATATATCCATTCTGATTGGTGTGTTTGGGGATTCTTAGGATGTATTTCTAGAATTGGGATCACTGGGTCAAGTGGGAGTTCCATTTTAATTTTTTGAGGAAACTCCATACTGTCTTCCATAATGGCTGCACCAGTCTGCATTCCCACCCGCAGTGTACTGAGGTTCCCTTTTCTCCACATCCTCACCAGCACATGTCATTTGTTGATTTGTTGATCGTAGCCATTCTGATAGGTATGAGATGGTACTGCATTGTTGTTTTGATTTGCATCTCTCATAATTAGTGACTTTTATCATCTTTTCATGTCTCTTGACCATCTGCATGTCCCCTTTTGAGAAGTGCCTATTTAGGTCAGTGGTTCCCAACGTGGGAAACATGCCCCACAGGGAAGAAATTTAACTTTTAAGGGGGACAATTTGAGAATGAGTTATTAACAGTGAATTTTTTGCATTTCTTATTGTTCTAGGGGCCTCATATAAATATACATTGTGACATACTTATGCATTTCAGTTCTCTATTACATGTTTTAAAATTTTATGCTTTTATTCATATCACTTATTGTTTTTTATTCATACTATTATTTTTTTTAACAATTTCATAGTGATTTCTTCCTCAATACTTCAACTGTCCTTTTGTTCTTTTATTTTTCTCTTTCATGGATACCATGATTTTGGAAGCTTGTTCAGACCAATATAATAGTCCTTAGGCTTCCTCCATGTGAATAAGAGGTCACTTTTTGAATAATAAGAATTATATGTCACAGAGAGGGCACCAGGATTTTAGAAATGCTTAGGTGGGGCATGGCAAAAAAAAAAAAAAAAAAGGTTGGGAACCACTGATTTAGGACCTTTGCCCATTTCTTAATTTGATTATCTTCTTTTAGTTAAGTTGCATGAGTTCCTTAAATATTTTGGAAATTAACTCCTTATCAGACCTATCATATGTTGATGATAGCCATTCTTACAAGTGACATTTTAACTTGAACTCTCTGGTGATTAGTGACTTTCAGCATTTAAATAAGATAGATCCAGAGACATAGAAGCATGGAATAGACTGACAAATCTCAGAGGGAAGGTGGGGTTGGGGAAGTTGGTGGGGAGAGGTTAACAAAAGAACTTATATGTATATATGCATAGCCCATGGACACAGACAATAGTGTGGTGAAGGCCTGGGACTGGCAAGTACTAGGTGAAGGGGGTCAATGGGGAAAAAAAGGGGGGGGCATCTGTAATATTTTGAAACAATAGAGATAAATTATTTAAAAAGCCTAAGCTAACAAGTATTGGCGATGATGCAGAGAAAAAGGAACCCTCGTGCACTGCTGGTGGGAATGCAGACTGGTACAGCCACTGTGGAGAACAGTATGGAATTTCCTCAAAAAACTAAAAATGGAACTCCCATTTGACCCAGTAATCCTACTCCTTGTAATATATCCTAAGAAACTAGAAACACCAATCAGAAAGGATATATGCACCCCTATGTTCATAGCAGCACAATTTACAATAGCTAAGATTTGGAAACAACCTAGGTGGCCGTCAGCAGATGAGTGAATCAGAAAACTATGGTACATCTACACAATGGGATACTAGGCTGCTATAAAAAAGAAGGAATTCTTACCATTTGCAATAACCTGGATGGAATTGGAGAGCATTATGCTGAGTGAAATAAGCCAGTCAATGAAAGAAAAATACCACATGATCTCACTCATTTATGCATAATAAAGAACACTATCAACAAAGATAGATACAGAGGCAATAAAGCATCAAACAGACAGTCAAATTACAGTGGGAAGGTTAGGGAAAGGTGGGGTAGATAAGAGATCAATCAAAGGATTTACATGTATGTATATAAACATAACCAATGGATGCAAGACACTGGGGGTGAGGGCATGCATGTGAGTGGGGTGGGGGAGGGCAATGGGAAGATATGTACACATGTAATACATTAATAACAAATGGGGGGAAAAGCCTAAGCTAGAAATAAAAAGTCACAAAGAAACTCTTTTAGACAATAGGAAACTAAAACATTACTATTAAATGCAATGTTTTATCCTGGTGGGACCCTGAAACAGAACAAGGAAATTAATAAAAACAAAACAAAACTGGTAACATCCAAATAAAATCTAGGGTTTAGTTGATAGTTATGTACCAGTACTGGTTTCTTAATTTCAACAAATGTATTAGAAGGTAGGGTCCATCTAGTCTGAATGGAGTGTCTATTTAACCTGAACTATGGGAAAAGAAGTAATGGGATTTAAATGGGTTGGAATGAATGTATCTGAAATAAGACCTATTTTTCACTCATTGTTGTTTTTATCCCCCAATTTTATAATTTCCTAAGTTAAGGGGACCAGGCCACCTTGACTACACAAATGATACTGCACCAACAGGGCGGTGAGAAAATAGCTGCTCAGTCTATAGGGAGAAGTATGGACACTCACTGTAACTGCTAATAGAAAAGCAACATGAAACTCATTCTATGGTTATTTAGGGTATACAGCTACCTGAATCTAAAAACCACAGCAGAAGAGGTCAACAGAGGTTAAGAATAGCTCCTTTATGTCTCACTGAATCAGAACCAGCACTCTTGTTCTTCCTAAGCTGTACTGTGAGATTTCTCAGCATTAGGACTGCCAGCACCAGACATTATGAATTTAAAGTCTTTACCTTTTAGAGGAGCTGGCTGCAGATGGTGTTTGTGATTGCAGCAGAGGAAATGCCATTTAGGGGAAAGGGTATTGATAATATAATGGCTTATTTTCTAACTAAGGATATTTGGCATGTGCTTCCAGTGGCATTTACTTTTACTTTCCCAGGGACTTGAAGCTCCTTTTCTCCATCCTGCAAAAATATTGGTATAATTGGTAATGGACAAAACATGGCCTTGCCTTTGCAAAATAAAGGCTAGGAATTGAAACAATTCAATATTTGTTATTGGTTTATACATAATACTTAGAAATAGTATTTAGTTGTGTCCAAGATAAGCTTTCATTTCCATTTTTCAAACTACAGGCTTGATAGAATGATGAAAACAAGAATCCTTGATTTGAGTCTCAGTTTGAGTCTTGGTGCCTTAGGAAAACTCTTTCTTACACTCTGGGCTTCTATTTCCTTCTCTATTACATAAGAGATGCATATACATGAAACCTCTTTGAATTTAATCAATCCACTATAAATCAGAATACAATGACAATGGGAGTTTATCACAAAGCCATAGAATTATTTGTCCATTATATTCAGTTTCTCCATCAGATTGAAAAAGTCATGAAATTCAGGAAGCCAGAAGACCCAGGACAGGATCTCTACATAATGTAGATTATATTGGCCCACGTGGCAGAGTGACTAAGACAATGGGTTCTGCATCTAAAAATTTAGGTGTGAATCTTGTTTCCATAGGATGTTAAATATGTGACCTTAGCATGCCAATTAAACTTTATGTTCCTCAACTCTCAGATGAAAATAATGACAGTACCAATCTCTGGATAATTGTGAGCACTAATTGGGTTAATATTTGTAAAGAACCTAGCATGTAGTTGGTATATAGTACACATACAATAAACTGTAGTTGATAATTCTGTTATTCTTTTTGTTGATATATCTTATCAAAGCCAACTTTTTCTATATATATATCTGGAAAAAAATAGCCAGAATCTCCTATCCAATGTAGACTAATGAAAAATGATTGATATTTAGTTGAGACCTCCAATGGTTTCCCATCTCCTGAGCCAGCCTGGGCCTTGGCTGTCTGGAATATAAAAAGAATAATAGCAAATATTCTGGTCCTTTATATGTATTAATTAATGTAAGCCTGCCATTGAGGTGAGTAACATTAATATTCCTAGTTTTTAGATGAAAAACTGAGGCATAGGGAAGGTAAGCAACTTGTGCAAGTGGCAGCCAGTATATAGCAGAGGCAGGATTTGGACACAAACAGTCTGGTTTCAGAGTCTGTGCTTTTAACACTATGATTTCATGTCATAATAAACTGTTTGTTAAGTGCCACACACATTATAAACTTTATCTCTAATCCTTAGGTAATCCTACAAGGTAGGCATTATGCTCATCTCAATTTTTACAGATGTGGAAAGTGAGGCTCAGAAAGACTAAGTAATTTGCCCAACATTACAGACCTAGGGAGTGCTAAAGTCTGTTTCCACAACATGTGTCATGTCCACTCTACCCCTCATTAAGAAGGCACAGGGACAACAGAACAGACTTTAGGAAGGTCCCCTGGTGCTAGTCCAAGCCCCAAAAGCACTGGGGAGAGCTGTCGATCTCTAGAACAAGATTTTATTTTATATAAAGGAAAAGCGTTACTAAGCACATAAAGTAAGTTTTCATATGATATTCAAATTTGTTCAACCTTTATAAAAAGGAATCCAAGTGAAAAAAATAACATTCTGACTAAAGCCCATAATCACATCACTTTTTATGTGATGAAATACAATGAGATGCTTCAAAAAATAACTGTGGAACAAATTCACACTATTTAATTCTATGGGAGAGAGTTCTAGATCTACCCTAGAAATACTAAGATGTCAATGAGGCCAATACATTTTTTTGTGATATACTAAGAAAATATACCTAGTAAAATGTAAAACAAAGCTAATCATGAATATGTCTTTCTCCTTAGATTTTTGGAAGTATAGCCCACAAAACACATTCTAAATGGCATTATAGTGAACAGCAAAGGGTTAGAAAAATACGTAAGTTCTCTGATTTTTTTATGTTTATCCCACTGGATATATAGAATGTATCCCCAATTCAACAAGTTCCTAAGACTAAATATAAAAGAGAAGACAGACAGGAAAACATATTTTAAATATAACAATGACTTTCACTTGCCCAGTATTTTAATATCATAATATCTTTTCTAAACCATTGTCAGCAAAACCTGAAGAAAAATGTGCAGATACATACACTGTTTAGTATCCTTATATGAACATATTTATATTAAATCAAAGCATTTTATGAATCATAATCTAGCATGCAAAAGTTTATTTGCTTAGACTGCTCTCTAAGGTGATACAATTTATATCCTATTCCTGTTTTGTCTCTATGGTTTATAACTCCACATTATTCAAGGTTTCATAGGGAAGTCAATCTCTCATGTAGCATTTAAATTTGAGTAGACCGAAAAAGGTTTTTCCGTTTTTCCATTCCCAAATATTCCATCCTTGGAGCCATAACCCTTGACTCTTCAAAGATATTTCATTGAAAATTTACCATAAGCAAACTCTGACCTCCAGGTTGAAGACTCAGTTTAACTATATCATATGTGAAATTATTGCTTATTCAAGTATGCAGAGAATTTTGGAATATTATATGGTTGGTGAATATTTTGCTAACATTATATTGAGTACTATTACTGCTGCAATAATGGTACTCAAGCACAAGTCTAAGATGTGATGGTAAATAAAACTCAGAAAGTGTGAATTAGAATTCCTCAACACTTCTGGATTTATAATGACTAGAAGACACTGGTTATCTGCCACTGGATGAAGAATAGGAAAACTGAGAGAGACACCCACTTCTACTCAGTTCCAGGAGCATAGTACAGGGAGTGCAGGGATAATTACTAAGAGAAACCCCACAGGCACTGAGAACCTTGAATACACTGAGTACCCTTCATTGGCTGTGTACTGTTGTGATGGGCAAGAGATAAGAAAGAGAACATTCCTCCTGCCAAGTTTCCAGTAACAGTCTGCTGAAATATGGGGTTAAGGAAGGAGAACAGAGACAAACTATCCAGGTACTCAGATTGAAAGTTCCGCTAAAGAGTTGTGATCCTGCTCTTAAATAAGGTGAAACCTATGGTGAGTTGAATATAATTAAAACAACAACAAAGCTCAGATCTAAGTCAACCTAACATTAGATTGATACCAAACCAAATACTAATGGCCTAGTACAAGAAAAGGTATTCCCATTTTTTGACAGTGATATCATTTACCTCGATTTCTGTAATTTTACACATAGTGACTTGTATTCAAAGAGAAATTATATAAACAAACAAAAGACTTAGAAAATGAAATAAAATAGGAAACATGCTCAAGAGCTAAAACATCAATAGATCAAGTCCCAGAGATGGCCTAGGTGAAGGAGTGGATTTGGAATTTCAGCACCAAGATGAAAGTTATAAATAGAGAAATATGAAAACACTAGAAATGTGGAATACCAGAAATAATGAATTTTTAAGGGATTATCAGTTGACGGATATAACAGACAATGGGATTTGTGACTTGAAATCATGGGAATAAAATATATGTATATACAAACAAAGAAAAGAAAAGTTAAAAAAAAAAACTGGAACAGAGTGTTGGATATCTATCTGTGTAGCAACTGCAAACCATCTGACATGAATAGTTGGAGTCCCTGGAGAAGAGAGAAATGAGCAGAAAAAAAATAGATCTAAGGGGATAATAGCCAACAATTTTTCAAATATTTTGAAAGACAAGATCTGAAATGTTCAAGAAGATCATAGAGCCCTGGCTGGTGTAGCTTAGCTGGTTGAGCATTGTCCCATGCACCGAAAGGTCACCAGTTTGACTCCCAGTCAGGACACATACCAGGCTTGTGGGTCTCCTTCCCTCTCCCTTCTTCTCTCTCTGAAATTGATTAGAAATATATTTTTTTAAAAAGCTCATAGAATACCAAATGGGATTAATGAAGCAAACAACAACCAGGCATATCATAGTCAAAGTACTGAGAAACAAAAATAGAGAGATTATCCTGAAAGCATCTAGAGAAAAAAGAAACACTATATACAATGGAACAATTATAAGAATCTATCTTATCTAATAAAAGAGTAATATGTAAATTGACCATACCTCTGCTACACCCTCTAGCCATGCCCACCAGCCATGCCCTACCAGCCAATCAGGAGTGAGTATGCAAATTAACCCAACCAAGATAGCTATGGTCACAGAGAGAGCAGGAGGGAGGATTGGGTTGCCCTGGCAATGTAGGAAGCCACACTTTCCACACACTCTGGCTGGCCCAGGCCTCTGCTACAAAGTTTCAATTATAGAAGATAAACAAATTCCAACAGAAATGGCTGCCTCCATGGAACAAACAGAAGGCTTAGCTCTGCTCCAGGTTACAAAGTTTCAATTTTACAAGATAAATAAATCTCAGATACCAGGGCCTCCACTTGGGTCGCTTGGGGGCGTGGCCAGCCTGCAAACCACCACAGGCCCCTCGCCAAGGCTGACCCATGCTCCAAGGGAACCCCCACTCTGATCTGGGACACCCTTCAGGGCAAACCAGTTGGCCTCCACCCATGCACCAGGTCTCTATCCTATCTAATAAAAGAGTAATATGCAGATTGACCATCACTCCGACACACCAGATGGCTACCCCTACGTGGTCAAAGATGACTGCCCCATGTGGACATAAGGTGGCCACCACAAGATGGCCAGCAGGGGAGGGCTGTTGGCAGGGACCAGGCCTGCAAGGGAGGGCAGTTGGGGGTGATCAAGCCTGCAGGGGAGAGCAGTTAGGGTTGACCAGGCCAGCAGAGAAGGGAAGTTGGGGTGACCAGGCCTACAAGTAAGGCAATTGGGGGGGACCCAGGCCTGCAGGGGAGAGCAGTTGGGGGGGGACCAGGCCCATAAGAGAGGGCAGTTAGGGGCAAACAGGCTGGCAAGGGAGCAGTTAGGCATTAATCAGGCTGGCAGGGGAATGGTCAGGGGGTGATCAGGCTGGCAAGCAGAATTGGTTAGGGGCAATCAGCAAGGCAGGCAGGGGAGCAGTTGGGAGCCAGCAGTCCTGGATTTGAGAGGGATGTCCGACTGCCCGTTTAGTCGGACATCCCTCGAGGGGTCCCAGATTGGAGAAGGTGCAGGCTAGGCTGAAGGACACCTCCCTGTACACCAATTTCATGCACCAGGCCTCTAGTATATATACAAATGTCTAAGCAACCATTAGGACCAGTCAACCAAATGGTCAACTGGTCACTATCATGTGCACTAACCACCAGGGGGCACTCAATTCAGGAGCTACTCCTTGGTGGTCAGTATGCTCCCACAGCCAACCTCCTGTGGCCCGGCCAACCTCCCACTTTCCCTCCCTGCGGCCACCAGGTCCCTGATCACCAGCCAGGCTGAAGGACCCCACCTATACACGAATTCATGCACTGAGTCTCTAGTAATATATAACTTCTCATCATAAACAAGGTACAGAAAACAATGGAATATCATTTCACCTGCTAAAAGAAAAACAAAAGCTATCAAACCTGAATTATATGTCCAGCAAAAATTATTCTTCAAAGATGAAAGTGAATTAAATAAAATTTCAGGGGACAAAAAGATTAAATAATTTTTATCCACCAGATATATACAATAAGAAGTGTTCAAAAAAGTTCTTTTTAGCAAAGTAAAATTATGCCACATAGAAATATAAATGAGCAGTAAGAAATTAAAAAAAAAACAGAAGGATTAATATATTGGTAAATACACAGAGTCATTGTTTTAGTATGCTATTATTTATTTTAGAGAGAAAAGAAGAGAGAGACAGAAATATCAATGAGAGAGGAACATCCATTGGCTTCCTACTGCATGGCCCCTACTGGGGATTGAGCCCACAGCCCGGGTATGTGCCCTGGCTGGGAATTAAACCAGTGACCTATTGGTGCATAGGATAATGTCAATCTACTGAGCAACACTGGCTGGGCAAAGGTCATTATTTTAAAAAGTGGTATGTACATGTTTGTGTGTATAGAAATCACATCGATCCATTAACTGTTTATAGTAAAAATAATACTATAATAAGGGAGTTTATAGCACATAAAGAATAACATATATGCCGAAACTGGTTTGGCTCAGTGGATAGAGTGTCGGCCTGGGGACTGAAAGGTCCCAGGTTCGATTCCAGTCAAGGGCATGTATATTGGTTGTGGGCACATCCCCAATAGGGGGTGTGCAGGAGGTAGCTGATCGATGTCTCTCTCTCATCGATGTTTCTAACTTTCTATCCCTCTCCCTTCCCCTCTGTGAAAAATCAATGAAAATATATTTTTTTTAAAAAGAATAAAATATATGAGAAAACAATCATAAAGATTGTGAATGGTATAACAGGAAAAATAATGCTGTAAATTTCTTACTCTGTTTATAAGTAATAGAATGTATATTGAAAATTGCAGAGATAAAGATGCATATTGTAATCTTGTGAAACTGCTAAAAATAATACAAAGAACATAATATGAAAACATTTTTTACTCACCCCAAAAATGCTGAAAAAGAGGAATAGAGGGATGCAGAGAAGACTGGACAAACAGAAATCAAGCACCAAAATGAATATTTAAACCTAAACCTATCAATACTTATGATAAACCTAAATAGTCTAAATACCTTAAATAAAAGGCAGAATTTGGGGACTGGGAGAAAAATAAAGACTAAATTTTATATTATTTACAAGAAACATGCTTTCAACATAAAGATACAAAATTGACATCAAAAAATGGAAAATGTAAAAATATATAAATATACATAGACTAAGATGATGTGGCTATATTACTATCAGAAAAGTTAGACCACAAGGTGATGAACACTACCAAAAATAGAGAAAGGAAATTTCATAATTATAAAATGATAATTTATCAAGACTATATATTTCTATATGTTTATAGCTACTAACAAAGATACTATATACTTGAAGCAAAAATTGGCAGCAATAAAAGGAAATATAGAAAAATTCATAATCATAGTTGAAGGTTTTAATATTAGTCTTTAAGGAATTATAGAGTGTTTAGAGGAAAAATCATAATAAGAATTGAGCAACACTAATAATCAATTTGACCTGATATAAATTTAGGAACCAATAATAGGAACCACATTCTTCTCAAGTGCACATGGAACATATTCACCAAGTAGACTATTAGTTCAGCCATACCACAACTTTAAATACATTTCTAAGGGTTAAAATCAAACAGCATGTATTATCTGACTGTAAAAATATCCAATTTGAAATCAACAATATAAATAGAACATCCATCCCAATTTGGAATTTAAATATCACGAATTTGAATAAGTCATAGAAAAAAGAAAAATCTAAAAGAAAAGTTATAAAACACTTTTAACTCAATGATAATGAAAGTACACTATGTCAAAAAAATGAAATGAATCTGCAGCAGCTCTTATAGGTAAATTTTTTAATTAAATCTTTATTATTCAGATTATTACATTTGTTTCTCTTTTTTCCCCTCCATAGCACCCCTCCACCCAGCTCCCACCCCTCCCTCTGCCCTTAGCTCCCTCCCATTGATCTCATCCATAGGTGTATGATTTTTGTCCAGTCTCTCCCTGTACACCCCTCACCCCTTCCCCCTTGAGAATTATCAGTCCACTCCCTTTCTGTGCTCCTGATTCTATTATATTCACCAGTTTATTCTGTTGATCAAATTTTTAATTCACATAATTTTTAGATTCACTTGTTGATAGATATGTATTTGTTGTTCATAAATTTTTGGCTTTTACCTTTTTCTTCTTCCTCTTCTAAAAGAGTACCTTTCAGCATTTCGTATAATACTGGTTTGGAGTTGATGAACTCCTTTAGTTTTTTCTTATCTATAAAGCTCTTTATCTGCCCTTCAATTCTGAATGTTAGCTTTGCTGGATAGATTATTCTTGGTTGTAGGTTCTTGCTATTCATCACGTTGAATATTTCTTGCCACTCCCGTCTGGCCTGCATCGTTTCTGTTGAGAAATCAGCTGACAGTCGTATGGGTGCTCCCTTGTAGGTAATAAACTGTTTTTCTCTTGCTGCTTTTAATATTCTCTCTTTCTCTTTTGCTCTTGGTATTTTAATTATGATGTGTTTTGGTGTGGTCCTCTTTGGATTCCTTTTATATGGGGTTCTGTGTGCTTCCTGGACTTGTAAGTCTATTTCTTTTACCAGATGTGGGAAGTTTTCAGTCATTATTTCTTTAAACAGGTTTTCAGTATCTTGCTCTCTCTCTTCTTCTGGCACCCCCACAATTCTGATGTTGGTACGCTGAAAGCTGTCCCAGAGTCTCCTTACATTATGTTCACATTTTTGGATTCTTTTCTCTTCTTGCTTTTCCAGTTGAATGTTGTCTGCTTCTTTATATTTCAAATTTTTGACTTGATTCTTGCCTTTCTCTAGTCTCCTGTTAGGACTCTGTATAATATTTTTTATTTCAGTCAGTGTATGTTTAATTTCTATTTGGTCCTTTATCATCTTTAGTTGGACCTTTTCCATCTCTAGTTGGCTCTTTTCCATCTCTAGTATGTCCTTTTTCATCTCCTCTTGGCTCTTGCTAAATTTGTCCATCTTTTCTAGCATATTCTTGAAAAACCTTATAAGCGTGGTTTTGAACTCTATATCCAGTTGTTTTTTTTCCTCCATTTCTTTTGTTTGTGATCCCTTCCCTTGTCTCGGCATTTTCACTATGCCGGGGGAACTTCTGTGTTGGATTCAGCTTTATGATTCCAGAGGCAAAGCTGCAGAAGCCTCTGTTGAGCTTGGGATGGGTGGAGTCTCAGGGCTTAAGGGACCGCCTTGCCTTCCAGTCGGCCCCGCCCTCCACAGCCCCTGGGTCTCACGTGACTGGGTAATCGCTGGAGAGGTCCTTGTGTGCGCAGGCACCCACAGTGCCTCTAACCGCTGCCTTTCCAGCCGCACCAGGACCACAGGAGTCTAGGTCCCCAGGGTTTTGCCCGAAACAGGGGCTTAGTGGAGTCAGAAGTGGCACAGTTGGGAGGGTCTGTCTCCCGCCCACTCAAGAAAGCCAGCGGCACAATCAGCAATCTGTCCTGCGCGCACGCAGCACCGTGCGCGTGCGAGACCAGACCTGATCTTCTGCGACTCCCCTAAATTTCCGTGCACCTCTCCCTTTTCACAGTCCAAACTCCCCCCCGTATGAGTTTTGGCTGGATCTGGGGTTTAGTGTGGTAAAATAAGGGGTTCAATGCCATTGGGAGTCTCCGTTTCCCTCCCGCCAGAGAAAGCCAGCCAGGCACTCCTACACCAGCTCTCTCAGCGCTCGCGTCTCAGTACCTCGGCTTTTTGCAGCTCCTCTGGTTCTCCGTGAGCCCCTCTCTTTCCTTCTAGCTGTAGAACTTCCACTCAGCCAGCTTTCCTGTGGTTCTGGATGATGTCCGTTCTTTTAGTTGTAGTTTTGAAATTGTTGTGCGAGGCAGCAGTGTAGGTGTTTACCTATGCCACCATCTTGGATTCTCTCTGGGTAAATTTATAACTTTATATGTTTTTACTCAAAAAGAAGACAGTTATAAAATAAATGATTTATATTCCCACTTTAAGAAACTAGAAAAAGAACTAACTAAATCCCAAACAAGTAGGAGGATGAACATAATAAAAATGAGAACAGTAATCAATGGCATAAAAAAAAACAGAGCTCTGGCCACTGTGGCTCAGTTGATTCAGGGTGCATCCAAAGGCCGCAGATTAGATTCCGAGTCAGTGACATGACCACATTGCAGGCTCAATAGCCAGTCATGGGCACATGCAATAGACAACCAATCAATATTTCTCTCTCACATCAATGTTTTTTTTTTCTCTTTCTCCTCCCTTTCTCTCTATATAAAATCAATAACAGAAATATTTATAAAAACAAACAAGTAACAACAAAAGACACATATAGAGATAGTCACAAGGCTGGAAGCTGATTCTTCAAAAAGATTAATAAAATGTAAACCATTAGCAAGACAGATGAAAAAATGCAAAATATTAACATAATAAATGAAGTGCTAGAGACATTAAAAGGATAAAGGAGAGTCTATATTGAACAACTCAAAAGACAAAAAGACCTAGTAAAATATCAGTGAAACACTTGGACAGATGCTTCAATAAAGAAGCTACACAAATAGCCACCTAAACACATGAAAAAGTATTCAAGATCATTAGTCATCAGGCATATGCAAATTAAAACCAAACTGTAATGTCACTATAAACACACAAGAATAGGTAGACTGAAAATAATGACAACCCCAAATGTTGGAGATTATATGGAACCCTCACAATTCTCATTGGTGAAGTGTAAAATTATGAGAAATTTTAGCAGTGGTTTAAAAGTTAAACTTATATAAACTTTATGATGCAACAATTTCACTGCTAGGTATTTGTGCCCCTCCAAAATTAAAACATATATGCACAAAAATTTTATAAATATTGTTTATAGAAGCTTTATTCATTGTAACCCTGGAAGCCATTCATATATTCCCAAAATGAAAGAACAGGTAAACTACTGGCATATTCATGCAATGGAAACTACTCAGCAATAAAATTTAATGACTTACTGATGTACACAGATATATGGGTGAATTTCAAAAACATTATTCTTTGGCAAAATAAGTAAGACACAAAATAAAAGCACATACAGTAATGTTTCCATGTTTCATTTTATATGAAGTTCTAAAATAGGGTAAACTAACCTATGTTCAGTTGTTGCTTCTGGCAGTAGAGGGATGTTGACTAGCAAAGGGCACAGGGAACTTTCTGGGGTGATAGAAATGACCTATGTCATACATATGGATTATATAAATGTATGCATTTTTCTAAACTGATCACTGACTACTTAAGATCTGAACACTTTAATGTATGCAAATTATAACCAAATAGCAAAAACGTTAAAAATAATATGCACTCAAATTCTGTGGATGTGGGAAGCTAGTTAGGGAAGGACAATAATGAAAATTGGGAAGAAAGAAATTAGTAGAGAATATTTCCAGGAAGATTTCTCTAAGGGAGATGTGTGTAGTCTTTCTGTTCTAGAATCACTCAGAGTATTTGTTAAAATGTATGTTCTTGAGTTCCAACCAAATCAGATGGGAATTTCCAACTTGAACCAGTTTCACATTGAAGAGCAATGTTACACACTAAATATTGGGAACAGCTGGGTCAAAAAAATTTCAACCCAGAACCCAGAATTTTTCCATATAGGAATAGTGTAGTTAAGCAACACTGAAGCTAATGCTTAAAATGTGATTTTGGATATTTTCATGAGTTATAAATGTTATGAGTCAGCTTTCATAAGCCTATAAAATCAGATTATTTTATTTCCTTGAGATGACTTGACATTGTAATTTTTAGTTGGATGTTTGAAACTTAGCATCTGACAGAACTATAACCTTAACTGAACTTCTAAATTTTCCTAAAGGAGAGTCAATATTGAACTAAGTTAGTTAGATAAATTATCAACATATATGCATGTAAAAATGTTTAAGAAAAGTGAGCTACAGTGTGTAAAACAATAATTTTGCTTTCATTAAGCATAATGCATTTGTAGAATTGCTGTTGGAACATAAAGATACCTGCCTGTGACTGATAGTAACCAAAGACTACCAACCTCTTAATTCAGAATTTTAAATATATAAAGATCTTGTGATCAAAAAGATAACACCCAATCAATGAACCAATATTTGCTCAAAATCTATTATATCTGGGATAGTATCATGGACCTGTTTTAAAGACTGACTCCAGTGTTCATTAACAGGGAAACTCTGTGTCATTATTTAACTGCTCTGAGCCTCAGTTCCCTTAGTAGTAAAATGAGGAAAATATTTCCCTACTTTGCAGGATTGTTGGCCCAAAGTTGATGCTTCACAAATGTTAGCTCTTAGGCACAGAGTCTAACCATTAAAGTGATTGATTAAGCTTCTTTTTCTCAATGAGAAGGAGCAAAGAAACTGTTGGCCAAGAAAAAAGATCAAATAGATAATATACTTAGAGAATGACATATTGAAAAAAAAAGGAACTGGGCTTCTTGTCTTTGGGTTCACCTTTCCTTATCTTTGGAATGTTAAGACCTATAGATCAAAGTTATGTTGTGATTTAGAGGAAACAGGACAAAAAGTCTGCTTGAGTTGCTTCTAGACCAGTGGTCAGCAAACTGCCGATCACTGGGAACAACAACAGCCTCTACTTATTGGAATTGAGAGTCTAGGTCAGTGGTGGGCAAACTCATTAGTCAAAAGAGCGGCAAACTACGGCTCACCAGCTGCAAGTGGCTTGCGAGCCGCAGTTTGCTGACCACTGTTCTAGACTATATAGTCTATGTTTTATTAAGTACTACTAGAGGCCCAGCACATTAAACGAAAATTATATAGAAGAAATATTTTAGAGGATAGGGAGAGGCCAAAGAAGGTTGGCTCCAGGGTATGTCCGGCCTGTCTTGCCCACTCCCGATCCGCTGAACCCCAGCAGCAAGCTAACCTACCAGTTGGAGCATCTTCTCCTTGGTAGTCAGTGTGTGTCATAGCGACTGATCAAATGGTCAAACGAATTGTTGGACACTTAGCATATTAGGCTTTTATTACATAGGATACATGCCTGCATTATAATAGGCTCTCAGTGCATATTTATTAAGTGAATGAAAGAGGGCAAAAATTATCTTCATAGCTTGGATTTAATTCAGTCTAGCTCAGTAATCATGAACTTGACTAGTTTTGTTCTCTGACTATTTCAGCATACTACCAGTAGCAGTGGTTGACTAAGCAGTCATGAAGTCCTCAATCAATAGTCCCTTGGCCCCACATAATTGACATTTTAAGTTAATATTGTTATTTAGTCCTGTGCTATTGATTGGGTAGATAAATAGAAGTATTGAATATGGCTTTGCCTCCTAGGAACTTACAATCTAGTAAATGAGCACAAAATGCAATATGATATGAGGAAGTTTAGAATGAGTATCATATGATTGGTTTAGCTAGTAAATACTAGGAGAGTTCTAGGGGTGATGAAATCTTATTTGGTTGGGGGAGGGGAAAAGACAGGCATCTCAGAGGATTTGAACCAGTTTGATACACATTAAGTTCCTGGTTAAATTACACCTCTTCAATGAGGCCAGCCCAGATCCAGCCAGCAGAAGGCATCTATTCTAAGCCTGTTCCCCTGTGGCTTTTTGTAGTTCCATTACAGCATTCATCACAGTATGTCTGGTATTAGCTAGATGGGCAACCAGATTGTGCCTTCTTGGAAGGCAGGGCCTATGGCTCTTTCATCTTGGCACTTTCCTCAATGTGTAGCACATCACAGAGAGGGTACTGCATTCATTACACCCTAATGAATTGGACAAATTCTTCTAGGTGAAATGGAGGCAATTGGATTGACTGAAGCAGTTCTCTTAGAGAAGGAAGGAGAAAGGACTGGAAAGATATGTTGAGACAGACTGTTGTAGGCTTTGCTTAAAGTCAACCACCCCTGCCCCCAACTAGTTGGCATTCAGTGAATCCAGTTCATTTCACTTTTTATATAGGGAAGGAACATGATGAATGGCATTTGGAGATGTTATCATATTCTATTCTATTAGTGTTACAGCTGAAAAAAATATCTTCTTACTCAACTATGAAGTTTGATCTGAGTGGAAAAATGTATATTACAAAGAATGCTGGAGTATTTGGTCTTTACATAGATGCATGCATGTAAACAACCAAAGAAAGAGTCCTAGTAAACATCTGCAACTCTGACTCCTCTGGAGCCCCAGTATATGCCTAAATAATACCCATATTGTCATGCAAGGAAAGGCTCCTGAATCATAAGTTAGACATCTAAGAACATAGTAAAGGATAGAGTTGGAAAAGAGTCAATATTTGGATATTGCAGGTCCACGTTAAAGTAGACATTGGGTGTTGGTATAGGTAACTAGAGTTTTGGGTCCAGGAGACATATATAAACCCTCTTTAATATGTTAATGACCATGCCTGTTATTTATAACTCCCTTTGAGTAGGTTTTTTTTTTTAATTCTATCTTAGCCTTGGCCATGGGGTTCAATTGATTGGAGCATCATCCCATACACTAGAGGGTTATGGGTTCAATTCCTGCTCAGAGCACATACCTAGGTTGCAGGTTTGATCCAGGGTCAGGGCTTGTACAGGAGGCAACTAATCAATGTTTATCTCTCACATTAATGTTTCTCTCTCTCCCTTCCTTTCTCTCTAAAATTAATAAAAACTTATCATTGGATGAGGATTAAAAAATTAAAAATTGTATTTTAAAAGTTAAAATATGCCATATTAGATAATAGCTGCTAAATTTTAAGAAACACTAATAACTTATTCAGAAACTTGCAAAACAAAGTAAGCAGATTTAAATGTAACCATTTTTAATATTCCTACAAATGAGGTACTATTATACTAAAACACTAGTAGCTCAGTGCACGGATTCATGCACATTGAAAGGAAATTAATTGGAAGAAGTATTTTAATATTGCTATTCACCCTTTCTCTGTAATAGAAGTGTCAGAGATGAAAGAAAATTACTAAAATGTATATGAAAATAATATATAAATTGATTAATAAATAAACAATAACATGATATAACACCAACAAAGACATGATATAAAAACAATAAAAATATGATATAAAAAAACAAAAACATGATATAAAGACAACGTTGATAAAAACAACCACTAATAAATTGATTAAACTTATGCTAATATCTCCCTGTATACCATATTAAGAGTAAAAACACTTTCAGAGTGCTTGACTAATTTCCCTTGTGATGAATTATTTACAACTTTAACCTTAACGTCACATGCTCTTTGAACTCAAGAGAAAATAACATATAACTGACCATGTCTGAAAATGGGTTCAGGTAGGAATTCCTACTCTGTCTAGAGTTTGTTCTCATGATTTATTAATAGTCATCATAAATGCTGGCATCACGGGAAACTGTCTTCAAATTAATTTAAATGGGAGGCCAGTGTCAGACAGGGACAGTTGTGCCAATAGTTGATCTTCAGAAATATACTGTCAATGATGCCACTTCCTTTCAGCTTCAGAATGTCAACAAAAACAGCCAAATTCATGATCCACAATGACAGATTAAACACATGCATGCAGTTGGCACCAGCAAGAACTTTATATGCATGAGCTAGTGAACATTTATTTTTAAATTGCCAATGCACGTCACATGTACCGGCTGGCCAGTTGGTCAGTCGGACGACAGATGATCAGTCACTTAGCCTTTTATAAAAACATATTTAATGGGGTTCTATATTATAAGATTGCCATTTGCTCTCAAAATTGGAGACTTTGGGATTTGTGAATTCTACTGGAAGGGAAAAGGTCTTGAACAGTAAGACAATTCATCACAATTAAGTTCTTGTGAAGGAAGAAGGATATCCAATAGGAAACAATTGCCTCCAGGGTAGAAGACATGTTGTAATTTTTCCTAGGGATACCAGGTCCATGAAAGAAAGATGAATATGCCATAACGTGTGTTGTTTTTTTTTTCATTCCAACAGTGCAATTGGAATCGTATATTAAATCCTATTAATATAAATTCTCTAGCAAGCCCTGGTGAAACAATTCTTTCTAAAGAGAACATAGATTTAATGTTTATATCTGCTATAAAAAATTCAGACTGTCAAATGGATAGATTAGAATGTAATCTTTTATATATATATATATATATATATATATATATATATATTACAATCAAGCTCTTTGTTCTATAAAAATACAAAAAGGTTCCTTTCTTTACTACATACCCAATGGAAATTTTAAATGTGACTCAATTTACATATAACTTTCTGGAAACAAATTAATTGTATAAAGACACATTTGTTCTGTGGATTGCTTACACTTTTAGTCTATGCCCAGTTGCACTGTTGGAATGAAAAGAAAAGTTATGGCATATTCATCTTTCTCTCATGGACCTGGTATCCTTAGGGAAAATACAAAGCCTCTTCTACCCTAGAGGCACTTGTTTTCTGTTGGATATCCTTCTTCCTTCACAAGAACTTAGTTGTGATGAACTGACTTACTGTCTAAGACCTTTTCCCTTCCAATAGAATTCACAAATCCAAAGTCTCCAATTTTGAAAGCAAATGGCAAAAGACCTATATAGAATTTCAGTACACATTCTAAAGACACAATTTGGAAAGTGTTCTTCTGGTCAGTTTTATAAGATCAGTATAGATTTTTTTAATCATATCCAAAGGAAATATATTGAAATAGTTTTGTGTGTTCTATGCAGCCATTGCCAATATATTAATTTACTCAACAAACACTAAATATCTACTAAACCTCAGGCCCAGGTCCAGGCAGTCAAAACTGGTATTATGAAGAGGCATTGCTCAGGTGACAATGGCCTCAGTGTTTAGAATGAGTGATTTATGGAACAGCCAAAAGTACACATCTATATCCTCTGAAAATGGACTAAGTGATTATTGATAAACCAAACAATCCATAAATATATAATTTTCTAAGTATCTATCAATAAGAAAATTACCAAATGTTATTTCCGGTAGTTCCCAAAGAGGGAAATCTGTCCTCATCTGTTCTACATTTTGAAAATTCTAAGTCACTATGATATATGAACCATCAGGCAGGCCACTGAGTAGAAGGCCCATAACTAGCCAGAAACAGAGAAAAACATAATGAGACCTTGAAAAGCTGAAGTAGTGAGGGCAAACAGAAAGCAGCACAGCAAGGACAAAAACACTTAGAGAAGTAAGTGGGTGAGTGAAAACAGGTTGGTTAGAAACAAGACTAAAATAATAAACTAAATGAATCTGAATTCTTTAATTTAAATAAGCATGATTATGAGGGCTTCAAGGCTGTCAGATGTTACACAGAGCACAGCTATTGTCTGAACTTTAGCCTCTGTAAGGACCAAAGAAGAGGCACCAGACTTGACTGGAGGATAGGGAATTTAGGGTGAATGCTCCTTCTTTGAGAGCTGTTTAAATGAATTCTTTAGAGAGCTTCTGGGTGCAGTGTTTGGGTCAATCTCATCTGTATAACAGGGGTGAAGTGTTTTCCTGCCTAAAGGCAAAGAGACCTTTCTTGGGTTGTCCTTCTTTGGTTGCATAATCCTTTCCTCTTGTCTCATATGCACTATGCTACCATGGATTCAGAGCTTATATGATATTGCATCAGGTACTTTTAACATTCAAAAAGAAACTCCAGTCACTGTCAATCTGCCCCATAATTTGCATTCATTTTTACAAAGCATCTCAGTTTGCCATGAACATACATCTACTAAAAACAGACATGTCTATTTATAACATTTCATCTCTCAATCTAGAAGTCTTTTGTAAACAAAAAGTTGGTTGGTGCTTGAATCTAACCAAGGAGCTTAAATGGCAATAGGCTCATTCTCAGTTAATGTATGCACATGTTAATGCAATATTTTTTTGGTGAGTATTACCTGTGTCATAGACCTTACCCTATAAAGAATTAATGTACATGTTTCATTCAAATACTCTATAAGCAGAGCCATGAATTTAAATGTTTCTGCTAGTTGTACATCACCAGAGATAAAAGGTATAGAAGCTGTAGTCTGCTCCTTAAAAAAGATGATTATAAGCTGTCTCCCACCTGACAGGTTTTCGGAAACTTTGGTGGGTTTCTTAGAGGCATGAATTGTGAAAATTAAAAAAAAATGAAATCTTGAATCCACCTCAGAAATTCTATAATGATTTTCATTAATAATTTTAACCACGGAAATGAGGTGTTTTTTTTTTCCCTCCTTTTCACGGGGCAAATAATTGAAAATAACCAAATAAACAATACCTGAACAACATGACAGATCAATTGGAGCTTTTGTTTGCAGAAGCTCCAGGACCATTCCAAGTACTCTAAGAGATCTTGCCCAGTACTCAAATGGGGAAAGCCTATTAGTCTCGGTTAATTCCATGAATAAACAAATACTATGAAACAATTTCAGGACAAGGGGGAGGATTTTGAAGAAACAAAACTTGCTAAGAATAGTCACTCAGTTGGACAAAATGTCCTAGCAAAATAAAACATCTAGAAGGATCAGCACGAATAGGGCCCTTTTGAGTTCAATGTTAAAGTGCAAAGCGTTTCACTTAGCTTGATGAGGCTACTTCGTTCAGATAATATGGAGACTGGCAAAAAGTTTCCTATGAAAATGTCACTTTCCATTTAGTTATTAGTAGAATTTCTCATGAAAAAGTAGTCCCCGGAATTATTTTGACCCTCCAGAAGAATGCTTATATTGCTATTTTCAAAGGCTTGAAAGTGGCTGCTCTGGCAACATTCTCTCATCTTGTTTTTCTCCATGAGCCAGAGGCTTTTGGGCGTTGGTCCCATTAGCTATCTGCAGCATCTCCGTTGCCGCCATGGAGGAACCCATCCTCTCCTAGTTTTGCTCAGACATTCTGGAGTGCCTAGCTTCTGTGATTTCCCTGTAGATACACCTAATAGGATTCTCAGAATTAATGTGTAATTGTGTCCACCTTGCCTTAGCTCTCTTGCCTTCTCTAACTTTCCTTTCGCTGAGCTTAAAGCAAAATACATTTAAAATCAATTATAATAATTTATTCTATTTCCTTCCTTTAAAATGCAAATGAATGTTTTTTGCTGTATACATAGAGCAAATGCAAATCTGGAAAGAGGAAATTTCTCTTGAATCAGCCAGTGGCATGGTTCTCTAAACACAAATAGGGCTTTAAATAGACAGAAATGCAATTCACTCTTCTATAATAATTAATATCTAAAATTCCTCTTAGGAAAGAAAACAAGAAAGAAAGCATTTTTCAAGAGTCTGTGCTCAACAACCATATATCATAGGGTACAAGGAAACTCAAGAGCCCCTGTCCCATCCAGAAAGAAACAATCTCAACAGAAATACCCAGCATAATTTTGTTATTTTTTACAAAGGCAATAATGTCCAAGATAAGCTTTCAAATCTATATACTTCAAAAACATTGCTTAAATAAATCTTACCTGAATATGACTTCCTTAACAAAGCCATGCTTCTTTAAAAGCTGGTCCTACCCAGACAACTGCTGTCTACATTTGGAGCAGACACAGAGAGAGGAGATCAGAGAAAGTTTAAGGCATATCTAAAGTATTCTCCACGGTATTGGCCAGAAACATCAAGCCCATAACTCGCGGTATAGAGAGATCATTAATGGGCATTAGTGACAGACCATTATGACTCTCACAGATCATTAATGATTCATCATGTAGCGGTATTGTTCTGGCAATAATCAGACCAATGCTTGGACTCAGATATAAGCTTCGCCCATACTATTTGCTTAAACTTATTATTTCCAAGCAGAAAATTTTATTTTGCCTTCTAGAATTACGAAAAATACTTTGTAACAGGATCCCTCAGCACATTAGAGGCACTTTTGAAGCTAGCTGCCTTCTTTGGTAGGCGCTTCTCCCACTGTCAGGAATCTCATAGTCTGAAATGCTCCCCAATAGCTTTTGGGATGTAGAAAATGTGTTTTTTATTTTGTAATTAAATTATTGATGAAGAGAAAATGCTACAAACAAAATAGACAAGTGCTGCAGTTGCTCATTCCTCTGTAACAATTACTTGCAAAATGTTAAAATTCTACCTGAATTTTAAGTTTTTTGCCAAAAAATACATTTTCATATTGAAGCCCTTTGTTAAAAATTTAGAGACTGCTAGCAGCCTATGTCTAGGCTTTCAGCTAATTATGACAAAAAAAAATAGAACAAAACAAGAAACATAGACTATTTTAGTATTATATATGTTAGTGGAGGACACTCAACAATGTTAATATAGGAATCATTTTTTTTAAAGAAAAGTGAAACTCCAAACAAACTTGTCATTCTTTTTGCTTTCCTTATGAAAAATCCACTCTTTTTGTTAAAGATTCAAATGGAAATTAAGTTATTCTGGGAGCAAATGAGTCTTTCCTATTGAACAGATTGGATTCTCCTTCTGTGTGGCTCTGGGAAAACTTTCCTTGAGTCAGAGCAAAAGGAAATCTGTCTCAAAGTCTGAATATTATCACTATCAATGAATATTGAAGATTTACTGACACCCACAAGGAGTTATATTTATTGAGTCCCACCACCCATACTCAGTGCTATGTGGAAAGGAAGATTGTATATATCCAAAAGCATTCCATAAACTTACATATTTTTTCTTAAGCTTATCTGAGTAATCAAAATTGCCTTGTTCTCTCTGCCTCCTCATTTCCATATTAAATGAAAAGTTAACAGACAGCTGCAAACATTAGTCCTTCTCAGAGGGATCCAGCCTCAAGTGAATTTGGTAAAGCTTTAGGACCAGATTTCAGCAGCAGGCAGAGGATGGAGAAAATTTGTTCTGCCCTGAAATCAATCATCCTCCCCCATCCTCCACCAGTAGCCTACAATCCAAAGGCCTGAACATCAGGAGCCCTCAGAACCCAAATGGGCTAAAGAGCTGTTCTTCAGCAGGGACAGCTTTCTGGAAGTGTGTCCTGTGCAGTCACCCAGGACCCTGCTCTGAGAAGGACCCTGTACTTGTTTCAGGCTTTGCTGTCACCATTTTAAAATTCTTTAAAAGTTTTGAACAAAGGACACATTTTTTTTTAAACATGTTGTTTTGCACTGGGCCCTGCAAATTATGCAGCCAGTCCTGTCCTGTCCTTTTAAAAAACATTTGTTACCAGTCAGCCATGCTTAGGAGGGCAAATGATGTGCTTCAGAATGTGGCCAGAGCTCTTCCCCAGGATCTTGTGACTGGGAAACTGAGGTAGTGCTCATTCCACCAGGCACACAATGGCAAATACTCAGATTCTTGTTTGCAAACCAAAATGGCTAATGGAAGAATTTAGGCTTCAGTGAACTCCTTGTACAGGAGAGATGCCAACTTCCTTCAAACAAAAATAGCAAACCCTAATATGGAGGCAGTCTCTCTTGGCTAATATAAGAGCCCTTTTAAAAAAGCATTTCCCAAGGGACAAAATTAAGTCATCTCAATGACTGGTCCTAGTTCTAGTCAAGACACAGACTTTCTTTTAGCTGTGCCATAGCTTCTTCTGACCCTGCAAGGGCTACACTGGTCAGCGTAGTGGGGAAGAAGATCCCCCGGGACGATAGAAACTCAATCATTGATGTCTAGACTGCACAGAAATAAACAAAGTGAAGACTGATATAGAGCCAAATTGCAAGACAGGTAAAATGTATTGCTGCTACCGTTTTTCTCCTTTCCTTCAGACTAATTCTCAGCCACTCAGGGCATTCCTGCTACTTAGGGCCTTTGTGCTGCTCAACTGTTGTACCTACACTGTAGGAGTTATCCACCTGTTGGGCTTGGCAGCCTCCTCAGAACCCCATGCTTCTACCTTCTCTTCCATTTCTTTTCTCCATATTCACCTAGTCCTCAATGTTGCTGATCTTGGTCAGGTGTTATGAAGGCAAGAAA
Organism: Lasiurus cinereus; assembly: GCA_011751065.1. Taxonomy (NCBI): domain Eukaryota; kingdom Metazoa; phylum Chordata; class Mammalia; order Chiroptera; family Vespertilionidae; genus Lasiurus; species Lasiurus cinereus. The sequence goes on along the minus strand of JAAGEH010000015.1, from coordinate 11,592,922 downwards.
TCCAGATTAAAATAATTGACATGAATTTTTAAATAAATGACAGCTTTCACAAAGGTGTTTTCATTTGGAAAAAAATACAAAGCACTTTGTTCTATGATTGGCATTCTCCTGGGTAGTGGGACAAATGGAAGGATTTCAAATGATAGAAGAGCACAAACAGTGATAGTGCTCACCTGTTCAATTTACCTTAGGGATATAGGTTTGTGCCGATCCAGCCCAATGGCTCATGGGAAACTCCTAAACACACACACACCAGACTGTTTCAGTTCTCTAAATGTCGCAGGCTCTCTCTCTCTCTCTCTCTTTTTTTTTTTTTTAATCTCCACATGATAGTGCCCCAGCTTGGGATGCCCTTTTCCCTTTGTCTGCCTACTTTCAATAGAAAATCTTCTAGGAAGACTTTTCAGACAGCCTTTTCATGCCTCTCAAGTTGACCATGTCCTCCTTGGTCCTTTAATTGTCCCTAACACAACATTTATCATTGAACTATTACACTGGATTGCTTCACAATATTTACATGATCCCTCATTTACTGGACTATAAATGGCTAGAGGGCAAGGACCACATGCAAAATGACAAGCTCCTGTGAATGAATGAACTCAATAGAGAATAGTGTGTTCTAAATGCACTGGAAGCTTGAGCCTGTGTGGCTGTCATAATTGTGACACATAAACATTTACAGGTTGTGGGGTATAGTTTTGCAAGTCCAGGTAGACAGGGGCTGCATAAGCAGCCTTCACTTCCCTTGTGATGATTTTCATCCAGATGTAATCAATACTGGGGTCAGTGCTCAGTGCTGTGTCACTCACCCCCTTCCAATAAATACCATTAGCACCCAATGCTCTCTCTCTGCCCATCTACCAATAGAATCCCTCTGAAGTCAAAATCTATCATCTGCCCCTACAGGCAAAGTCTAACTAAACAGAAGTTGACAAATCTAGTTAACTCTCTGGTAAGTGGCCTTTAATCTTAGCCCAAGATGTTACATACAGATCTCAAAGCTTTCATTGCACTGTGGTCAAGCGGCCCAAGTAATCTTCCTCCCTTCCTGAAGGCCCCAATCAATATCCTGCCCTCCTCTAAGAGCCCAGACACATCAAAAGCAATAATGTCTGATATTTAACAATTTCCCATTAAAATGCAAAACTCTGTCTCCAGGTCCCCTTTACAGTTTAATTGTTTTTAAAATGCCTGCAGAAACGGATATAAACAGATTTGGAGTGCATTTTTTTTACTTGCTTTGCCACCATGATCTCTTGGCTAATTAATAAAGAGCATTTAGCCTCAAATCAGGCATCTTGGCTGCAGTGATCTCCCACTTTGGGAAGAATTTATGGGAGTGAGGACAGATATGTTTTTCACTTAAAATAACCAATGAGTTAAAATTTTATGTCCATGCAAAATTCTGCACTCAGATGTTTATAGCAGCTTTATTTATAATCCTAAAAACCTGGAAGCAACCAAGATGTCCTTCAATAGGTGAATGAATGCATAAAGAAACTGTGGCACATACAGACTATGGAATATTCTGAACTAAACAGAAATGACCTATAAAATGACATGCAGAAACCCTCAATGCATATTACTAGGTGAAATAAGCCAGTCTGAGAAGGCTACATACTATGTGATTACAGTTGTATGACATTCTGGGAAAAGCAAAATTATTGAGACAATAAAGTGGTTGCTAGGAATTAGGGGGCGGTGGAGGGAGAGATGAATGAATAGGCAGAGCAGAGAGGATTTTTAGGCCAGTGAAAATGCTCCACATGATACCATAATCATACATACATGTCATCATACATGTGTCAAAATCCACAGAATGTACTACACCAAGAGTGAACTATAATGTAAACTGGATTTGGGGTGATTTGGGGTGCCAATGTATGTTCATAAATTATTAACAAATGTCCTATACTGGTAGCGGATGTTGATAAGGGGGAGGCTGTGCATGTGTGGGGACAGGAAGTACATGGGGAAATCTCTGTATCTGCCACTCAGTTTTGCTGCAAATTTAATGAGGAATATAGGAGGCAATTGGGGGAAGGGGCTAGCAATCTGAATCTGTGCCAGTGACCAGTGTCCTAGTGCACATTCTTGCTAGCCTACAATTAAGTCACTGCCCCTTCCTTAGGCAATAGTATGTTTTTCTGGGTGCTCCCAGTCTGCAGGGGCCATGGGCCAGGAATTTGGCAGCTTGGCCAGAGGGGGCATCTCTGATGCCACCCGGGCCTGGCATTTAGATACCATTGAACTTCCCCATCCTAACTGACTCAGGAGGGGCTGTGAAAGCCCACCACAAAAGCTCGGTAATTAGGAAATAAGAAACAAAGAAACTTAGGAATATATAGGGGGTGATCTCATTGTATTAGCTGTTAGGGCTTTGGATCTTTGAATCTGCTGAGTCAGCAGCGCTGCTTTAAATAAAGTTTTTTTCCTGGAATCTCTGAGTACTCATGTATTTTCTGGTCACCTGATAAATTCCGCAGCATAATTTGGCTTCCTGATCAGGAAACACGCAGCTGAGTTGCCCCTTTGAGGTAGTGCTGCACGAGAGCAGGCAGATGGTACTGCTCCACTGAGCCTAATGATGGGGAATCATGCCTCCAGTGATTTATTGGATCCTAGTACTCTTAGGGTGTGGACGACCGAGGCCTCCACTCACACCCCAGTGGACTCCAAGGAGGACAGGAAAGCCCTTTTTGGAACCAGACATCTGACAAGTGAATTTTCCCCCAGAGGACCAGTCTTGAATTCAGGCCTGTCTTTCGGAAATAAGAAGTGGCTGATCACCACTTAGGCAAAATATTTGCCTCAGTTCAGGGACTTTCCGTGGTGGAAGTCAAAGCTCAGAGTGACTGTTGTGTGAATGTGAACATAAGAGTTTGTGTGAAGTAAAAGTTACCTTGTGTTTTCCCGTGTCTCTGTTAACTGGGAGGGATTACAGGGTTTAACTACAAATATGGGAAGTAGCTCCTTTAAATCCACTGTCTTAGAAGGTATGCTAAAGAATTTTAAGAAGGGTCCAGACCACTGCTTGCAATGCAGATGTCTCTCTGTGAAATCAGGGGCTTCTAGCTTATGGCAGAGATGGGAAACAGAAATTCGAAGCCTAGGAAATACATTCTCTCAAAATACTAGTACTCCATTGGGGAGAATACTGAGATTCTGGGGAGGGGCAGTTCTCGAACCAGGAACAGAAGACATTGCTCTGTTTTAGTGATTCTTAATGCATGTGATTCTGTAGTATAAGCTTTTAGTGTGTTGTGTGTGCCTGTATAAGAGTTTTTCTGTTGATGTTTTATGTCTCTTTGTTCTTTGTTTAATTTAAAGATGGGACGAGTCCCGCTTTGGGAAACCCAGTTGTGTGTGGTGAGGTTGAACACATGACAGAGATTGTAGGATGTCCTAGCAGTTGCCACGAATCCTTATTCTTGGGGACTCTTCCTGCTCTCCCTCTCAGTTACTTAAGCCACCAGAAACTTAGCTAGTGAGATCTCTGTCTCTATGTCTACAGTGTAATTTTGGCTTTCTCACTTTTAAGGACTTTAGTTTGCTCTTCCATGGTTTATGGTTATAGAAAACTCTGTGTAGGGTTTGTGCCACTCAGAACCAAAGGTCATTTTTCTGTGCTGGGTTAAAAATTTAAGATTCTAAAACTAATTTGAAAGTGTAAAATTTGTGAAGTTTGCACATATGATAACCCAGGGAAGTTTAGCAAAAGACAAGACAAATAGCTACTTTCATACCTACCTACAACATCACAAACCTGTGCAGGCTGGCCAAAGTGAAACTGAGACTAGCTATTGGGCAGTTACAGCTTTGTTACTTCTGCAGGAAGGGAATGGGCGGGCAATAGGCATGTCTTCTCAGCATTTTCTCTATAACATTCAAAGTATATTCTATACTTCTGTGGCATTACTAGAATATAACAATTTACTAGCCAGATTGAAAAGGATTAAATCTGTGGTCAAGACCAAATCTGTAATTGTTAAACCCAGTTTAAGCTTTGATAATCTTCAAATTGGGTATTTAATTGAGATGAAACATTGTGACATCTCACGGGCCCTGAGGTGACACAAAGATCTACTCTCTCTCCCTAAAAAGGAATATTTTTTGAACTAAATTAGACCAACACAATATACTTGAAATTACATAAGGAAGTAAGCTATGCTGCCTGGTTGGGCAACAAGGTTAATGCTTCCATGATAATGGGCAGTTCTCGAATGAGGGTGGATTGCATTCCAAAGGTGACTCCTATCCTAGTCCTGGGGCATATGACTCCCAGACAAATTAGTATGACCTTTCTTTGAAAGAAAGGGCAATCGTGGTTAACAGCATAATTCATATTTCCCATAACTATAACTAGTCCCCAATGTTCTGTTTTCCCCCATAACACTGGAAGAAACAGATCTGTAGAAGTACCCTCTAATTGTGAAGCAGGGGCACTCCTGTTTTTATAAAGGAAAATAAAATAAAATGGTACTTTCACATTGAGTTATCCATTACAAAATTGGTCAGGAAAATGCTTTAGGTCATAATGGGCTTTAAAATCTCCAAATTGTTAAGATATAATAAATAGATTAACTAAAAGGAAGTATTTGCGATTAAGCTTTTCAGTAATAATTATAAATATTCTAATAATAAAAATCCAGTCACTCAAGAGGAGATCGACTATGTTCTCTGTTGGAGGAAAGGGGCAGTCATCCTTCCCCCCTGCAAAGGCAGAGAAGCCTAAAAGAGAACAAAAGAAGTCAGAGAAATGAGATCTCTTGTCCTGCCTTCCCTTCCCTGTGTGACCAGGGGACAATCTGAGGGAACAGCCAAGATGGTGATTTATAATCCCAGCCTCCTCCTCAGGAGGAGAGCTATCCTGAGGCTACTGAACCATCAGAAACCAGCTTTTCTAGGATGCGAAAAAAATTTGAGAAAAAAAAAAAAAAAGTCAAAACCTCTGCTGCAAGATCCACACGGCTTAGCTGACTAACTAGACACATTTTTGGGGCCCACAAGTGTATATGTACACCCAAATTAATGTCTATCTTGAGGATACTATTCTCAGGAAAAGAAAGCAGAATGATTTGAAGATTGGCTATAGCTATCTGGAAAGGGAACAACCTGGCTAGCCCTGGTGTGCTTCCAGCAGATGTAAATTTTCCAAACCGGGGAGGCCCAGTGGGACCTTAACAACAAGACCCATAGGAGACACATGAGAGATCTTTCAGGGAACTAATAATTAAAGGGATTAAGGAAGCAGCTCCCTGGTCTCAGAGCCTAAATAAAGCCTTCAATATTCCACAAGGCAAAGAAGAATGGCCTTCTGAATTTTACCAAGACTAAAGGATCAAATGAGAAAGTACACTGGTCCAGACCCTGAGGACCTCTTGGGCCAAGAAATATTGAAAATTACATTTTGTCACCAATAGTTAGCCTGGAATCTCAAGAAAACTGCAAAGTTAGAGAACTAGAAGAATAGAAGTGCAAAAGAGCTATTAAGAAAGTCTCAGAAGGTCTATATACATAAAGATAAGAAAGGCAGAAACAGAAAGCTAACATAATGTTCACAACTGTAGAACAAATGGCCCAGGGAAGGGCTGACCTGGAGGGCCATAAACAGAATCAACAGCAGTATCACCCAAACCTTAGCATGTTAAAAATATGGCAGTTTTGAATCCAAGCAGCTAGAGGTTTGGAAACAGGCTTCAGGGCCTGCTCTCTTCTCCCTGTGCCCTTTCTCTAGCCTCCTACGCCTATACATAATTTCTCAAAGTCTTTGATAACTTAAAGGCTTTAGAGCATTACTGGGTTAAATGATAAACATCTAAATATTTTAAAATAACAAAATAATGAAACATTAACTGCTAGATACATTTTAATGTTCTTGTTCTTAGTTTTTATTAAAGATTTCTTGTTGAATATATATTTTCTTGAAAGTAAGAGTGTGTTTAAAGTGTGTTCATAAATGTAAATGCTGGCTGTTTACTTTTTGGTAATCATTGAAAAATTAAGGTTTCTAAAAGTGAAGAATTCTAATACATTTTAAAGAAAAAAGAAAGAAAAGGTCTGTACAAGTTGCTGAACATATGACAGAAAGAAAGAATATTAGAGTAGAACAATTTAATGGAAGGTCTGAGGCATTGTTATGCATTATGAAGGAAAAATAAGGTGGTTTCTAAAGCTGGTTATTTCTGAAAATTGTAAGAAAGTTTCTGATAGTTGTAAGAATGTCTGTGAAAGTTATAGAAAGAAATGTTAAAAGGAAATTGACTAAATGACACAGGCCAATAAACCAGGACAAGCAAAACAGAGAAACTGAGATAGTAAAATAGCAGTTTGCAGCTATCTAGAAAAATCCTATCTTCCCTAAACAAAGGACACTTAAGACTAAATGATTTGCATTTTGCCTCCCTAAACAGAGGGTAAAATTGCTTATGTCAAGAGACTGATACCAGAAATCCAATTAGTGTCATTTGTCCTCCACACACAAGGATAAATGAAGGTAGAAGATAAGCCTTATTTCGGTTAGTTCTTTTCTAGTAAAATAATTATGTTATATTAATCAGGTATTTAATTTTAAAAAGACCATCTTTTTGAATTTTAAGAAACTTTTTCTTGATCTAGAGTTGACTTTACATCATCCTAATAGGCTCTGAAAGGCCTCAAATGTTTGTTTTCTCTCTCATGAAGAAAAATTTTATACTGAAGATACATAGGAACCATTGTAAAATATAGTTATAACTAATGGTTATTGGTTATAATATCATAGAAAGATGGGTTTTACAGAAAGGATAACATTCCATGGCATCTGCATTATAATGAAATCAATAACCATGTCATTATAAATTTCTTCTTGTCATTTGTTTTGTTATAATGCACTTGTAAAAAATATTACATCTTCTGAAGAGTCCATGGAAAGGACTGGCAAAGAAAATCATAAGATCTTAAAGCAAGTTAGTGTATTTTTCTCTCTCTGAAATTTGGCAGTTCTTAATGAATGAATCATGGCAATGTATTTCTTTGCATAAATTCAATAAGCCCAGTTTACAATGGTGGTTTTATTGAATGAAAACTTTGACTGGAGTGTCGTGTTTAAAAAGTCATGCCTGGACTCTGAAGACTTGAAGACAATATGAGTGTCATGGAGAAAGCTTGGTATCTTCCTTGGTAACCCTGAAAATGGATGGCACTGGAGCATCAGACCCATACTTTGCCATTACTGGTGGTTGGAGTGGAAAGGGATAAATGAGGGAACCTCTGCATCCTTGAGGAACATCATATACTCTAGGTGGTGATGAGTAGGAGGACTGCCGAGATGGGTCTTGAAGCCTAGAGTGCTGGCCTGGGTGGAGCAAATGTAGGTACAGATTGTGGTGAGGAATTCACTTAACCCATCATATTGCAGGCAGGCCTGATGGCATCTGAATGGCTTGGCTTCTCTGCCCTGAGGGTCACATTGAGACTCAATCATGAAATTCCAGTTACCATTCTTGTTGCATTTATGCAAACAATCAGGCCAAATTAAATGCAATAGATAAATTGGTCTTAATTTGGCTCTTTAATACAAATAAGGGCAATTTTAACAGAACATTCTATTTCAATAGGAAATTATTAGAACTAAAATGTTTTCTTTTCCCTTCTACCAGACCATTTGTTGTAACTCTTGCTGTTCTAATTGTTCAATAATACTATGTTTTATATTACAGTTTGTCTCCGCCAGGTTACAAGCCCACCTCCTTCTGTGCCCAGGCTTCATTGTCCCTCTGACAGAGAGCAAGTATCTCTTGGCTCTGAAAGAAAAATTTGCTCCTCCTCAGCATGCAAGTAGTTAGAGTAGCCCACTGACACCACTTTCCATGAAAGAATTCAGAGCCAAGATCCTTGAGGGGATGTGTTAGGCAGTTGGACAGATATGAGCAGAGCAAAGACAATGGGCCAACTGGGGGAGAAATACACTGAGTGGCCAGATTATTATGATCTCTGAATGCATAATAATCTGGCCACTCAGTGTATATCCTATATAATAAAAGGCTAATATGCAAATTGTCCCCTTGACCAGGAGTTTGACTAGCAAGCAGGCCAGCCAATCAACCATGTCCCCTCACCCTGGCCAGGCTGGCCTGACCCCACCCATGCGCAAATTCATGCACCGGGCTTCTAATATATATTAGAGTCCCGGTGCATATATGTGTATGTATGTGTGTATGCATGTGTGCATGTGTGTGTGTGTGTGTGTGTGTGTGTGTGTATACTGAGTGGCCAGATTATTATGTGTTCAGAGATTATAATAATCTGGCCCACTCAGTGTATATGGGACCCTGAGACATGCTTCTCACCACTCCAACTGCTCAGAAGCCCGAAATGAAGAAACCTGTGTAAACTCCCTCTCCCTTCCTCTAAGAAAGGCAACAGGTTTTAGAACAGCTAATAGCAATAGAGTCAGTAACCCCTGAAGCCCCAGATGTTACTCCAGAAAAGATCTCTGGACTGCCATTACAATCCCTTGGGTGATGAAGATGAAAAAGGCTCAAGCTACTGAACACCCTGCTCCCTAGCTTTGAAACTTCTATTGAGTCCCCAAGATTGAAAATCAGCTTAAGGATCAAGAGGAGGGAATGAGGCAGAATATAGGGGGTAACCTGGGCGGGGGGAGGGTGGCTAGCAATCTGAATCTGTGCCAGTGACCACTGAGTGTCCTAGTGCACATTCTTGTTAGCCTATAATTAAGTCACTGCCCCTTCCTTAGGCAATAGTCTGTTTTTCTGGGTGCTCCCAGTCTGCAGGGGCCATGGGCTGGGTTTTGGCAGCTTGGCCGGAGTGGGGTTGGTGGTGCCACCCAGGCCAGGCATTTAGACAATCTAACTTCCCCATTCTAACTGAATCAGGAGGGGCTGTGAACACCCACCACAAAAGCCCGGTAGTTAGGAAACAGATAGGAAACAAACTTAGGAATATATAAGGAGTGATCTCATTGTATTAGCTGGTCAGGCTTTGGATCTTTGAATCTGCTGAGCCAGCAAGGCTGCTTTAAATAAAGAATTTTTCCTGAATCTCTCACTGTGTATTTTTCACCACCTGTTAAATTCTGCAACACTAAAACTGCTCTGAAAAAGAAAAAAAAAAAGACTATTTAATAAACAGCAAATGGATACCTAATATATCCCAAGAGTACATGTTTCCTCATTGAATCCTCATGACAATCCTATAAGGTTTTCTTTGCTTTTTGTTTTTGCAGGTGAGGAGACTCTGACTAACAGGTGAAATTTCTTGCTCAATATCACATAGCTGGCAACTGACTGGAATACTGTCAAAAGTTTCAAAAGCTTGCTTGATGGTTACATTGGATACTTTTTTGGTTTCTCATAACCCGTAATCTTCATGATTCTGTGCTCCCTGTTCCATAAAACATTCTCCAGTGAATCCAATTGCTTTAAGTCCATCATCACTGCCCATATCACTCATATCCTACAATACCAACGAGTTCCAGGTAGGAAAGGAAATGCTGCACAGGAAGCCCTTCACTCCAAGTGGATGATGGGAACTGCTGCTGTCAACTACCACGAGCTGCACCTCTCTCTCATTTTCTCTGAGGGTAGCAGGGGCAGAGAGGCAGTAAGGGGGATTCCTCTTTCTCCACCCTGTGAACACAGGACCCAGCTTCAATAACAGCCCATTGGTTACTCTGTCCACAACTCAATTCCCAGTTAGCATCACTAAGGCCCTTAGTACAGAGGCACAGGCTACGTCTTAGACACTCCCAGCAATGCCATCTAATTAGGTGGGATTAGAGTGGTGATCATTTCTTCATTGGAATATTATAAAAATCAAATGAGAAATTTATATAAATTGTCTGGTCAATGTCTGGCACACTGCTCAATAAAAGTTATTCTTTTTCTCATTCCCTTGGTCTCCTCTTACGTATTTGCTTGTATCCCCTGTAATCTCATCATTATTCTCCTTGACAGTTTTGACAGCATTTTTTGTGGAAACTGATCATTAAGCAAGCAATCCATGAACAATAAGAGTCCTAACAATGTACCTTTGCACAGTGTACTCCTGCCATATGCAAGAGATACAAATAAAAACACACACACACATTCCCACAGAGCTCAGAGTCCAAAGGGGAGATACACATGAATACAGTTAAAAAATATCACTCCAAATCCAAGGCCATAAGTTATATGCTAAAGGCAGAAACTGGAGATAAGATGTTAAAAAATAAGATTCTATTTAACTAAGTTACTGATTATACAAATTACAACGCCCCAAATATTGACTGTGTTATGTGGGTTGCCCCATTATGGTCTCGTAGAATCAAGATTGAACTAGTGCATATGAGTTGATACCACTGTGTCTGTGGGCTCTTAGTAACAAGAACTAACAGATAACCAACCTCTAATACTTGGACAGGTTTTCTATAACAGTCTATTTTATGTCAGGGTTAAAAGCAAGATAGCACATGCTTCTATTCTGATTATAACATCAAAGTAAATGACACCTAAATTTTTTTTATGAACAACTTCTGAATATACCAGAAATCATGCGTCTTTAAATTTAATGTCTGGATCTTTTAAAGATGCCAGAAGGGGTGCTGTGTGCATTCATGTGCACATGCACATACCTGCCCATCTTATTAGCAAAAAGACATGTTCCAGACATACATAATTTTCAGGCATGCTGGAAGAGTTATTAATTTCTTGCTAAAATTGTGTGCAATACAGGGAAAGGAGAAAAATTATTTGGTTTCTGCAGTTTCTCTCTGAGGAAGAACATACAGTATTAAGGGAGAATGGCTTCTCTTTGTGTTCACAGCACCCCCTGGTGGACAGCCAGCATATTTCTACTGCATGTTAACCCTCCAACCCTCAGCAATTTTTATTTTCTTCTGGAGAGTTTTATGGAGCAAGAAATTAAATATTCAGAATTTAGATTAATAAATCATAACAATAAAAATATAATACAATTATAGTCATCTGTCTACTTATTCTGAAGATTCTCTTGGATTATTTTTTAAATTTAAAATGTTTATTATTGACACTTCTTCAGATATCCCCTCATTTTCACCCCCTTTGCCCACCTCAACCCAGCCCTTTTCTTGACTGATTCTCAAATTAATATCAAATACTTGTCTATTTTAGGAAAACTTCCTTTTATTCTTTTAGTCAACAAACATTTCTTGGGTGACTATTATGTTCTAAGCCTATTCTGATTGCTTGAGACACAGGAATAAACAATCTCAGGTCCCAATTATTGGAGAACCAAAATGGTGGCATAAGACATACATCTGTAAGAGATGTCTCTCGCAACCACACCAAAACTACAACTAAAAGACAAAACAATTATCCCCCAGAACCACGGGAAAGCTGGCAGAATGGAAGTTCTACAACTGGAAGGAAATAAAAAAGTGTATCCAGACCTGGTAGGACGTGCAGAGGCTCAGAAAGGCAGAGGTAGGGAAATGCTTAGGAATAAGGCTGGTGTGTGCTGTTGTTTTTCAATTGGGAGGGAGTTACAAGTTCCTGACTCTCTGAATTCCAGTTTCTGCTGAGATTCTGGGGACCCAGACTCATACAGGGGGAAACTGGACTGTCTGCCATTGGGTCAGAAAGAGAGGGTGGCTCTCTTGCAGAGTTGTGCACTGGGAATCATTGTTTACTGCACTGGGACGAGGAACACAGGACACTAAGCAGAATGCAGCAGAGAGGGCTGACTGGCAGCCATTGCTGTTTGTCACCCACTAGCCTAGAGACTCCCTGAGACCCCGCCCCACCCAATTTACAAACCCACTCAACTCTGCTGCAACTTTTGCATATGAATGGCTTGCCCTCTGGTAGCTTAACCTAACAAATGCAACTGGGTCAGACAACTCCAAAACTTCCAAACTTTAAGCAAAGAGGAGAAATCAACTCCAAAACTTCAAGCAAAGAGGAGAAATCTGCAGAGCTCCCTGTAGCTCCTGCTGGGTGGCCTCATACACTAGCTGATTTGCACCTCCTTGGAGATCCAAGAACCAGTATACCTAGAGGTCAGTGTGAGACAACACCAAATTTTAACTCCTCACATACATAAGTGACACACTCAAGAGGCAGACTCAGTGAGCACCAAAGCCCCACTGAAGCAAGGTCTGCCCCATAGGGGTATCTCCAGCACAGCAGTTCTTCCATTAATAGACACAGCTAATCTTCAGTCAATTCCCCTAGAGGTCAATTCCTCCCAGTGTACCAATAGCAATCAAGGCTTAACTACAACAAGATTGTGAACCTAGCCCACAAAGGGGTGCACCAAGAGTGTTCACCTCATGTAATTGGGGAGATGGAGCTACTGGGCCATAAGGAAACTAGCACACAAAGCCACTCCATCAACACCAGGAAGCAGCCAAAATTCGGAGACCAAGAAACTTGTCATGAATGAAAGAAATGGAGGAAAGCAAACGACTGGACATAGAGTTCAAAATCACATTTATAAGGTTACTCAAGAATCTTATACAAACTGCCAACAAACTTATTGAGACCTCTGAGAAACTTAGTGAGACCTTCAAAGATCTTAATAAGAATGCCAAAAAAAAATGGAAAAGGACCAGTCAGAAATTAAGCATGCACTGTCTGAAATAAAGAACAATATACAGAAATCTAACAGAAGACTAGAGGACTCCAAGAATCAAATCAAAGATCTGAAATATGAGGAAGCAAAAAACACCCTAACAGAAAAACAAAAAGAAAAAAGAATCCAAAAATGTGAAGATAGTGTAAGGAGCCTCTGGGACAACTTCAAGCATACCAACATCAGAATAATGGGAGTGCCAGAAGAAGAGAGAGATTAAGATACTGAAAACCTATTTGAAGAAAAAATGACTGAAAACTTTCCCTACCTGGTGAAAGAAATGGACTTACAAGTCCAGAAAGCACACAGAACACCAAACAGAAAGAATCCAAAGAGGACCACACCAAGACACATCATAATTAAAATGCCAAGAGCAAAAAACAAAGAGAATCTTAAAAGCAGCAAGAGAAAAACAGTTAGTTACCTACAAGGGAGTACCCATACAACTGTCAGCTGATTTCTCAACAGAAACTATGCAGGCCAAAAGGGAGTGGCAGGAAATATTCAATGTGATGAATAGCAAGGAACTACAACCAAGAGTGCTCTACCCAGCAAAGCTATCATTCAGAATTGAAGGGCAGATAAAGAGTTTCACAGATAAGAAAAAGCTAAAGGAGTTCATCAGCACCAAACCAGGATTATATGAAATGCTGAGGGGTTTTCTTTAAGAAGAGGAAGAAGAAGAAAAAGGTAAAGATAAAAATTATGAACAACAAAGTGATAACAAATACATACCTATCAACAAGAGAATCTAAAAATCAAGTGAATAAAAATATCCGATGAACAGAATAAACTGGTGAATATAATAGAATTAGGGGCATAGAAAGGGAATGGACTAACAATTCTCAGGGGAAAGGAGGAGTGAGGGGTGCAGGAAGAGATTGGACAAAAATCTTACACCTATGGATGAGGACAGTGGCAGGGGGTAAGAGCACCGGGTGGTGGGGGATCAGGTGGAGGGGAGCTATGGGGGTGAAAAAAAGAGGAACATCTGTATTAAAGTGAACAATAAAGATTTATTTAAAAAATACAATCTCAGGTCCTTGCTGGGGAGGAGCTTATGCAAAGCTGAGAGGTACCATTGAGAGGCAATCTTCAAAAGTACATGGCTGGGAGAAAAACTCAAAGAAACTGAGTAGGAACCAGAAAGATTTCATCAAGTAGGTGACAGTTGACCTAAGCATGATCAGTTGAACTATTGTTCCCAAAGCAAATGAGGTTGGTGAAGGCAATAAAGTATTTCAAGTAGTAAAAATAGAGAGGGAAAAACTTAGGGGTGTGAAACAATCTGAAATTAGATGGAACACACCAGAAACTGGAAGTCATTTAGCACACAGAAGAATTTAAAGGCATAAGCTGAAGAAGTAGATAGGGCATATTTAGAAAGCCAGTTTAAGGAGTTAAGATTTTATCTTAAAGGTGATTGAGTTTTACAGCAGAACTGATTAAAACTACCTTCAGAAAGGAAACTTGGGCTACAGCATGGAGAATATGAGGGGAAGGGGGAAGGCTGGTGATAGGAAGCTCTCCTAAGTGATATCAGAGAGATGATGAAGATATAAGTACTTTACTGTGAGGGTAGTAACTGGAGTTGTAGGTTCCCTATGAAGACCCCACCAAAACCTAGATCATGTCTATAAAATAAACATCAAACTAGTTCTATTGACTACAAAACAATAGACTGGAGTTGGGGGAGGGAACAGGCCGTCATCTAAGCGACTCTTTAATTTGGTCAACACAATGTGGATAGACTCCATCCCATCTGAAGATACACCAGGGAGCAACAGAGCAATGTAATAAAAACATGGGCTCCAGAGCCACATAGACTTGAATCCTGGCTATGCTACTCATTATAAGCTGTGCTTCCTTGAGCCTCAGTTTCCTCCTGTGAAAAATGGATGTGATAATTGTATCTATCATGTAGGGTGGTTGTAAGAACTCAGTTAAGTGATATATGTAAAGTATTTACTGTTGCGCCTGACACATAGTAAGCCAGTGATAAAAGGTAGTTTATTTTATTTTTCTCCTCCTTCAGTGTTCCCAGATGCAAATTAGTCTTTTGTAAGATGGCTAATACATAAGTCCCTTAGTACTCCTTGGGCTAAGACAAAACCCTATTTGAAAGGTATCTGGTGATTTCCACAATTTGTTTCCCTCCTAAGCTCTGTAGATACAGTTGAGAACAAGCCAGGTTCTCATGGTCCAGAGAGTCTGGTTTGCATACCTGCCAACTCTCACTATAAAGCATAGAGGCTGGAAATGAGGCTGGCAACAGAATCCTATGGTATTTCTAGTTCCTCCAATAAAGAGACAGGTGGACAGGAAAAAACCCAGCCAAGTGGATTTGGCATTTCTGGGAGTAAATAGGTAGATGGGTTCAGGGAGGGGACAGCAAGGCTAAGCCTAGAGGAATTCCTTGAGTTAAGCTGTACCTCATGAAGTAACATTTTATATGATTCTCCCAGAGTTAGCATTTCTAAGTGAGTTGTGGTGAACACTAGGATGACCAAAATTCTCTGACTGAAAATATCCTGTTATAAATAAGTTTGGGAAGATTTGTTCACTAGGCCCTACTCCTGGAGACTTTACATTTGGCTAGTGGAAGGTTGTAATAAAGCATACAGTGAATAAATTAATGTGAGAAATGATGGGTTAAACATACTAATTTGCCTCATAATTCTTTATTTGTCACCATAACTATGCATGTTCCTTAATATTACTATTTAGTGAAAAACACTCTGAGGACATGCTGGGCTAATGCCTCCTAAGCATGGGCCTCTTTAGCCAGGACTGACAAATAGAATCACTCAGAGAGGCCCCTATTAGTAGGCTCTCAAAGGTCCTAATCACAGGTTGGTTCTATATTCTCAACTCATATGTCAGAAGGCCACAGAAGGATGGAGTCAGAAAGTGCCATGGACAGGGCCAACTCCATTAATTCTGATATATCTTATTTCTAGACTAGGGCACCCTCAGGAAAGTTTTGAATCTCTGGTACTGAGTAAATGCTAAAAGTGAAGTCCTTGAAGAAAGTAGCCCTGGACCTAGAGAGAATGGACTTTGGGGCCTGCCACAGTGATTCTAAGTTTTTGAGGTAATCAAAGGATAGAAAGGGGAAGAATTCAAATATATACTTTATCTAGCCTAAGTGTTCTCTGAGGCTTCTACTTGTCCTTATAATCTCCCTCCTTTCACACATGAGGTAATGGAAACTCAGAAACTTTGATCATAGGTTAGGGTTACAACCAATCCTGCTACATTGGTTCCAAGACAACTTAAATATAATTTCACTGAATTACACAAAACTTTGATAATTTTGGGATGTTTACCTGTTATAGGCTGAGATGTGCATTTCCCATAATTCATATTTTGAAGTCCTAGCCTTAAATTTGGAGATAAGTCCTTTAGAGAGATAATTAAATTTAAATAAGATCACAAGGGTAAGACCTAATACAATAAAACTGGTGTCCTTATAAAAAAAAAGAATGAGAGACTAAGGAGTATCCCTGCCCCTTGTCCCTGTCCCTCCATCCCCCTCTATCCATCCTCTCTCTCTCTTTTCTTTCCTCTCTCTACATGTACACAGAGGAAAGACTATGTGATGACACAATGAGAAGGTAGCCATCTATAAGCCAGCACCTTAATCTTTAATTTATTACCTTTAGACCTACAAGAAAATAAATTTCTTAATTAAAATATATTTTATTTATTTTTTACAGAGAGGAAAGGAGAGGGATAGAGAGTTAGAAACATCGATGAGAGAGAAATATCGATTCAGCTGCCTCTTGCACACTCCTTACTAGGGTTGTGCCCACAACCAAGGTGCATGCCCTTGACCAGAATCGAACCTAGTACCCTTCAGTCTGCAGGCAGACACTCTATCCACTGAGCTAAACCGGTTAGGGCAGAAAATACATTTCTCTTGTTTACACCAACCAGTCTGTGATCTTTTGTTATGGCAGTCTTAACAGACTAATATTGTATCTTTCTAAACTATATATAATTTTGCTATTTATTTTCTAAACAACCCCATCTTGAGTATAAAACAGCAATCCAAACTTGCAAAACTATATAATGCTTGGAAAAGTTGATGCAATCAGGAGCAGTTTAAAAACAGGAATGCAATTTTAATGAAATAGAAATGAGGCAAAACCACAATCTCAAAATAAAAAGCAAAATCAATCTAATGATGACCTAATATGTATCTGGCTCTGTGCTTGGCTATAAGAGGCTGGGGTGGACAACATAATATTGAATAAAATCTACTCCCTTCCTTTAAGGAATTAAGCATTTTATGGAAGAGACAGACAAGGAAATAGACATTGAGAAAGCAAAATTTTATGTTACAGAGGAGGGGTATCTAAAACATTGGTCATGATTTGGGAAGTTAGAATCAGGGAAGGCATCCTGGAAGAGGTGATATTAAGCCAAGGCTTGAAGGAAAAGCAGGAGGCAACCTGGTGAAGAGAGTAACTACTCTAGAAACTGACAGAGCCTACAGGAATCATACAAAGCCTCTTCCCTAAGTAAGCCCTTAGCTGCCAGAAGAGAGACCAACACACAAATAATCTATACTAATAAAAGGGTAATATGCTAATTAGACCAGATAGACCAGACATTTTCTGGTCATCCGGTCCTCCTTCTGAACAAAGCCACTGTCTTGGGAGCCAAAGAAGAGGCAGTTAGGGGTGATCAGGCCAGCAGGGGAGCAGTTAGGGGCCATTAGGCCAGCAGGGGAGGGCAGGTAGGCAGGTAGAGTGGTTAGGGGTGATCAGGCAGGCTGGCAGTTGAGCAGTTAGTTGCCAGCAGTCCCAGATTGCAAAAGGGATGTTCGACTGCCGGACTTCAGACCTAACCACTCTGCTTGCAGGATCGGGCCTAAACCGGCAGCCAGATATCCCCTGAGGAGTCCCTGATTGGAGAGGGTGCAGGCTGGGCTGAGGGACACCCACCCATGCACAAATTTTGTGCACTGAGCCTCTAGTTCCCTTAAAATATAGTAAGTGTAATGACAGGTGTAGCACAAGGCATTCTAAAAGCACAGACAGGAGCACCTACAAAGCCTAGGCTCTGGATTGGCCAGAGATGCCTTTCTCAGAGCAGGTGATGGCAGCTGAGGTTTGAGGCCAGTAGTTATTAGTCAAGTCATTTAGAAGCGGATAAGAAAAAGTATGGGGCTAAGATAATTCAAGGTATAATAAAAAGCTACAAAGACACAGGCTTGAGACAGTATGACAGAGTTGAGGAATGCAAGTAGTTTGGAATCCTTGGATCACAGATTTCCAGGGTTGGAATGAGACATGAAATTGTGAAAGTTGCCAGGGCCCAGATCATGTGGTGCCTCATGGTTCACAGAAACGAATTTGACACAATCCTGTATGACACAGGGAGGAAATATACAAAGGTCTTGAGCAAGGGAGAGACCTGATCAATTGGCATTTTAGAGAGATCTCAGTGGTTGCAAGACTAAAGTTAAAGAGACCTTTTAAGAGGATGTCAACTTCCAAGAGAGAAATGTTGATATCCTAAATTAAGGCAATGACACTGTAACTAGAGAAAATGCCAACATACTTCAGAGCCAGTGTAGATACAGAATTGATAGTACTTGATTTTGGACTGGAGATGGAAAATAAGAACCAGGAATGTAGGTATCAAGGAATCCTCTAGAGTTTCTGGATGGTTGAGTGATTGTCATTCATTAAGATGGAGAGCCTTGGAATTAATTTTAACAACATTCTATTTTTACAGGCGAGGAAACTAAATTTGGCCACCATCATTCTAAAAATGAGTGATAGCTGGCACTACAAAGCAATATTTCTGATTCTTGGAGAACTAATTGTTTTGTGTTCATACATACATGCACAAATTCAGTTTTGGATATACCTGTTGGGGACATGGCAGTGGAGATAATCTAGAATTATAGATCTGGAATATGAAGGAGAGAGCTGGAAGGATAAAGATTCTGGAGTGAGGAGCAGAGATGGTAATGGCAGTCATTGAAGGTGGGGTAGATGAGATGAGATGCACAGGGAAAGATGAGAAGGACTCTTATGATGAAACCTGGAGAAACACCAACATTTACAGAAAAGGAAAGAATGCAATAAAATAGACTATGGAGGAATAGACAAAAAGGTGACGACAAACTAGGAAATAGTGGTGTCACAGAAACCAAGGAGATGAGAGGTTCAGGGAGAAAGTGGCTCATGAGAGTGAAAGTAAGATGCCCTTGAGAAGTCAAGATAGTTTAGGATTATATGTGTCCACTGGATTTTGTAATCAGAAAGCCTGTAGCAACCTTGGAGAAAGTTGTAGGGGTAGTGTATTGTGGAAAGAAAGGGAGGTGAAGAAGTTATTTCTGTCTCCTATTCTCTGTACACAGTATATTCGTGCACTATTCTACAGACTAGTAGATTCTGACAGAAGAAAAAAGTGAGTCCCCAATGAATTTTTCCTGGCTTTATTTCTGCTTTAGTTCAACAGAGTCCATGCTCAGAAGCACAGGCAGGTTCTGAGAGGGATGGGGAAGTGATTCAGAGGGTCCCTCTATGATTCGGAGTTGATGAATGTGGGGGAGTTAGTTCATAAAAATATGCTACATTTCAATTATTCAGTGTCTTTTAGTCTTACTTTTTTTGATAGCTGATTTTCACTTTTATTTTCCCCTTTTTTGTTAATGTATTACATGTGTACATATCTTCCCATTGCCATCCTCCCCCCCAGCCAACCTATACATGTCCTCACCCGCCCCCAGTGTGTTGCATCCATTGATAATGCATATATTGACACATACAAATCCTTTGGTTCATCTGTTATCTTCCCCACATCTCCCTAACCTTCTCGCTGTAATTTGACAGTTTTATGCTTTACTGCCTCTGTATCTATCTTTTTGTTCATCAGTTTATAATATTCTTTATTATCCATAGATGAATGAGATCATGTAGTTTTGTTTCATTGACTACCTTATTTCACTTAGCATAATGCTTTCCAGTTCCATCCACATTGCTGCAAATGGTAATAATTCCTTCTTTTATGGCAGCATAGTATTCCATTGTGTACATGTACCATAGTTTTCTGATCCAGTCATCTGCTGATGGGCACTTAAGCTGTTTCCAAATCGTAGCTATTGTAAATTGTGCTTCTGTGAACATAGGGGTGCATATATCCTTCCTGATTGGTGTTTCTAATTTCTTAGGATATATTCCTAGGAACTCAATGGGAGTTCCATTTTTAGTTTTTTGAGGAAACTCCATACTGTTCTCCACAGTGGCTGCACCAGTCTGCATTCTCACCAGCAGTGCACAAGGGTTCCTTTTTCTCCAAATTCACTCCAGCACTTGTCGTTTGTTGATTTGTTGATGATAGCCATTCTAACAGGTGTGAGATGGTATCACATTGTCATTTTTATTTGCATATTTCAGATAATTAGTGACTTTGAGCCTATTTTCATGTGACCCTTGGCCTTCCTTCTGTCTTCTTTCAAAAAGATTCTATTTAGGTCTGTTGTCCATTTTTTTAAATGGATCATTTATCTTCTTTTTATTAAGTTTTATAAGTTGCCTATAGATGTTGGAGATTAAAACTTCAACAGTGGTAACATTTGCAAATATGTTCTCCCATACAGTGGGCTTTCTTGTTGTTTTGGTGACAGTTTCTTTTGCTTTACAAAAGCTTTTTATTTTGATGTAGTTCCATTTGTTTATTTTTCTCTTTAGCTTCCATTGCCCTAGGAGCAGTGTCAGTGAAGAAGTTCCTTCAGCATATGTCTGAGATTTTGCTGCCTATGGATTCCTCTAGTATTTTTATGGTTTACCATCTTAAGTTTAGCTTCTGTAACCACTTTGAGTTTATTTTTGTGCATGGTGTAAGTTGGTGGTCTAGTTTCCTATTTTTGCATATATCTGTTGAATTTTTCCAACACCATTTACTGAAGAGATTGTCTTGACTCCATTGTATGTTCATGCCTCCTTTGTCAAATATCAATTGAGCATAGTAGTTTGGGTCGATATCTGCATTCTCTATTCTATTCTATTGGTCTATGTGTCTACTTTTGTGCTAGTACCAGGATGTTTTGAGAACAGTGGCTTTGTAATACAGCTTGAAATCTGGTATTGAGATCCCACCTACTTTATTCTTCTTTCTCAGAGTGCTGTGGTTATTTGGGGTCATTTTTTGTTCCACATGAATCTTTGGAGAGTTCTTTCTAGGTCTGTGAAATATGCCGTTGGTATTTTAATGGAGAGTGCATTGAATTTTTTGGAATAGTCTGAGGAGGATAGGTTGTAAGTATTCCTTGAATGTTTGGTAAAAGTCCCCTGTGTAGCTGTCTGGCCTCGGGCTTTTGTTTGGTGGAAGCTTTTTGATGACTGATTCAATTTCTTCCATAGTTATTGGCCTATTGAGAGGTTTAGATTCTTCCTGATTGAGTTTTGGAAGGTTATATTTTTCTAGGAATATGTCCATTTCCTCGAGATTGTCCTGTTTGTTGGAAAAGAGTTGTTCATAGTATTTTTTACCAATCCTTTGTATTTCGTTGGGGTCTGTTGTTATTTCACCTCTTTCATTTCTGATTTTCTTTATTTGGATCCTCTCTCTTTGCTTCTTGTTGACCCTAGGTAGAGGTTCATCAATCTTGTTTATCCTTTCAAAGAACTAGCTCTGGGTTTTGTTGATCTTTTGTATTATTTCTTTGGTCTCTATGTCATTTATCTCCACTTTACTATTTCCTTCCTTCTACTTACACTAGACTTTTCTTGTTGCTCTCTTTCTAGCTCTTTGAGTTGTAGGGTTAGGTTATTTTTTCCTTCCTTGTCTTCTAGCTCACTGATGCAGTCCTCTGCTTCTCCTAGTCTATTTTGATGCTTTCTATTAAGTTCTTTAAAGCAGTGATGTAATTTTTCATTTCCTCTTAGTTCTTCTTCATTTCCTCTTGTGGAATTTGTCTTCCATTCTTTTCAGGCACCTTATGACCATTTATCTGAATTCTTTCTCTGGCAAGTTGCTTGCCTGCATTTCATTTACTTCCTTTTCTGGTGATGCCTGCTTTTCTTTTATATGAGGGCTATTTCTTTGTCCCCTGATGGTCTCTCTTCTCCATGTGTCTGGTTATGTAGTTCTCTCTCTCCTTATCCCAGGTGAAATATGACCTTTCTGTATGTAGTCTAGAGCTCCTCTGCATCTGAATGTTTGTGCCAATTGGAGATCGTTATTCTGGGGTTGGCAGCTATTCCCTGGGTGCTGTAGTTATAGATTTTCAGGCTTCTGATAATATCCACTTTTTCCCTTCAAGATGGCATGGTCTCCACATCCAAGCTGGTGGCTCTGGGAGAAAACCCAGCAGCAGTGGGGGTTGCCTGGTCCGGAGAACCCATGCAGCAGTCCACCACCTACTCCTGGAGTATAGCTGTCTCTTAACTCACCAATAAACACTTTCCATGTGACCCTAAGCTGTTCTTTCTGTCTGCTCAGGGACAAGGCTCGAGACACATCCATCTATTCTGCCACCATTTTTTTCTAGTCTTACTTTCAAAGGATTTCTATTAGTATCTTTTCTTCCCATTGTTAGTAACCTATACTGCTGAAAGGCAGCAGTTTTAGAGATATGCTTAAAGAGAGTAATCACCTCTTCCTTTTCTCCATGTCCATTAGCAGTAAATTCTGTTCATGAGCTGAAATGGAATTTCCAATAAGAACAGATCTTATATGTGGAATGCATCATTTTAAGTAGTATGAGTGATATCCACAGTAAAAAGTAATGGTGTGATGAGAGCAGAGTCTATCTAATATTTCATATAAGAAGTAGGGAATTAACCCTCTTTACCATCATCATCATCATCATCATCACCACAATTACTATTTACTAGATAGTTATTTTACTCTTCACAACAATCCTCCAATGCAGATATGGCTATTTAATCCTATTTTATGAATGATAAAACAAAGGCTCAGATTACAGATAGTATAGCCTGCTCAAGTTCACATAGTCAGTAGCTGAACTTAGACTTGAAGACATTCAATAATACAATAAATATGATTATTATTTGACTACTTATGATGGACCATATACTAGAAAAGTGTTTTTTTTCAAGTAAAATGCATGAGTCTCAGGAACTGATAAGACAATGGGATGTGGCAAGAACATATTATACCTTCAACTATATTTATTTTTCTATCATTTTTTAAATTTAATAAATCTTTATTGTTCAGATTACAATTGTTTCTCTTTTTCCCCCCATAGCTCCTCTCCACCCAGTTCCCACCCTACACTCTGCCCTTACCTCCTCTGTCTGTGTTCATCCATAGGCATACAATTTTTGTCCAGTCTCTTCCCACACCCCTCACACCCCTTTCCCCTTGAGAATTGTCAGTCCATTCCCTTTCTATGCCCCTGATTCCATTATATTCACCAGTTTATTCTGTTCATCAGATTTTTTTATTCACTTGATTTTTAGATTCACTTGTTTATAGTTTTGTATTTGTTGTTCATAATTTTTATCTTTACCGTTTTCTTCTTCTTCCTCTTCTTAAAGAATACCTTTCATCATTTCATATAATACTGGTTTGGTGATGATGAACTCCTTTAGCATTTTCTTATCTGTGAAGCTCTTTATCTGACCTTCAATTCTGAATGATAGCTTTGCTGGGTAGAGTAATCTTGGTTGTAGGTTCTTGTTATTCATCACTTTAAATATTTCTAGCCACTCCTGTCTGGCCTGAATAGTTTCTGTTGAGAAATCAGTTGACAGTTGTATGGGTACTCCCTTGTAGGTAATTAACTGTTTTTCTCTTGCTGATTTTAATATTCTCTCTTTATCTTTTGCTCTTGGTATTTTAATTATGATGTGTTTTGGTGTGCTCCTCTTTGGATTCCTTTTGTTTGGGGTTCTGTGCACTTCCTGGACTTGTAAGGATATTTCTTTCACCAGGTGGGGAAGTTTTAAGTCATTATTCCTTCAAATAGGGTTTCATTATCTTGCTCTCTCTCTTCTTCTGGCACCACCATAATTCTGATTTTGGTATGCTTGAAGTTGTCCCAGAGGCTCCTTACACTGTCTTCAAATTTTTGCATTATTTTTTTCTTTTTGCGTTTCTGGTTGAGTGTTTTTTACTTCTTTGTATTTCAAATCTTTGACTTGATTCTTGTGATCCTTTAATGTGCTCTTAGATCCCTGTATAATTTTTTTTTCAGTCAATGTATGTTTAATTTCTAGTTGGTCCATTTTCATATCCTTGAGGAGCTTGCTAAATTTATTAGCTTTTTCTAGAAAATTTTTGAAAAACCTTATAACCATGGTTTTGAACTCTATATCCAGTCATTTGCTTTCCTCCATTTCTTTCATTTGTGACCTGTTTCTTTGTCTCCTCATTTTTGCTGCTTCCATGAGTTGATAGAGTGGCTTTTTGTGCTACTTGTCCTATATGGCCCAGTGTTCAGCCTCCCCAGTTACCTGAGGTAGACACTCTTTGTGCACCCCTTTGTAGGTTTTGTGCAGTCTTGTTGTAGTTAAACCTTGATTGTTGTTGGTATCACTGGAAGGAATTGACCTCCAGGCTAATAGGCTGTGAGGATCAGCTGTGTCTATGCTGAGAGAACTTCTGTACTGGAGACACCGTTATGGCACAAGACTTTCAAAAAGCCTCTGTGTTTAGCTTGGATGGGGCAGAGTCTCAGGGCAGAGCAGACAGCATTAGTTTCTTGTCAGCCCTGCCCTAAGAGGACCCTGTGTCTCAGTGTCCCATGGTAATTGCTGCAAGCACTTCTGAAAGAAAACTGCCCTAGAGTGCTGCCCACTGCCAAACAGACCATTTTCTCCACATATGAGTCTGGGTCCCCAGAGTCTCAACCAGAATTGGAATTCAGTGCAGTAGGGAGCTTTTGTTTCTCTCCCACTTGAAAAGCCAGCTGCACACTCAGTTGCCAGTCCTCTCTGTGCTCACACATCTCAGTATTTCTGCCCCCTGCAGCTCCTCTAAGTCTCAGTGTGCTTTTCTCTTTCCTTCTAGTTGTAGAATTTCCACTCAGCCAGCCTTCCTGTGGTTCTGGATGATGGTTGTTTTTTCTTTTATTTGTAGTTTTGAAATTGTTTTGTGAGGTAGGAGTTTAAGTGTTTACCTATGCTCCCATCTTGGTTTCTCCCTATTTTTCTATAATTTTTTATTTCTATGCTTGTGTATATTTTATAATATAATTAAAATACAAACTCTATTAGTAGATATACACATATGCCTAATTTCTATACAACTAAATATTCATACTCAGATAGAGATGTGTTATCAAAAAGATGATAGGAAACTTGTGTAGACATAGTGGTGATCCAGACCTCACTAGCCTTAAAATTCTAGAATAATTGCATAGGACCAACTGCATCCAAGCCCATGCTCTTGAATTCTCTATTTTACACCACTATGAAGTACAAAAATCCTTTGCATTTTTTGGTGCAATGCACAAACCAAGGATTTAATTTAAAATATTGTTTTGTGAACAATTTATTTTCCAGGCATTTATACTCTGAGGCTACTTCTCATTGTCAAAAACAATCAGAAGTATCTATGTTTGAATCAGCACATTCCATTACTCATTTTTATTGATGATGATTTTTTCATAGTTGAAACATAAAAAAATAAATTTGAAATATGAACTTAGATAACTGACTATATTATATTTCAGATTCAATTTTAACACATCCTAATCACTATGTTGCTTTTATATGTTTTTTTTCCTTTTTTTAAATCCTCACTCCAGGACATGATTTATTGATTCTTTAGAGAGAGGGAAAAGCAGAGGAAGAGAGAGATACATCAATGTGAGAGTAAAACATGGATCAGTTGCCTCCTTGACAAGGGATCAAACCCACAACTTGGGCATGTGTCCTGATCAGGAATCAAACCCACCACCCTTCAATGCACAGCACAACACTCCAACCAACTGAGCCACAACAACCAGGACTGCTTTTATATGTTTAATCCACCAATTCATTTGCTTATCCATTCTTCAGATATTTATTGAGATAATACTGGGTTCTAGGCATGGTTCTGGGCACTAAGGAATTCAAGCATTCAACTTGTATGTCACAACATCTTGAATTTTTGCCTCTTCCAAGAGCTAAATACTAGGGAAGATCTTTACTTATCTGGAGTGTTGTTTTTTCCTTGATCTGAGTTTCTTGGACACCATCAGCCAAAATGGGAGGTACTATCAGAATTACTCACATTTAACTGTCAGATAAGAATATAGCAAATGTGTATGATTTTTTAATTGGTGGAAATGAATCCACAGTTCCCGAAGTGATTTCCCTATTTATGGCTATAGTCTACATTTTGAAATTTAGAGTACAAAAATCAGAATATGTCTGAATTATTAAGCATCTACCCTACTGATGTACTAGAGTTTTAGAGAGCCTAATTCAGCTGAAAATAAACGATGTCAAACTATAAGATTCACAAAACCTTTGATATAAGAATAGGAATCATATAACCATCCTGACTTTTCTAATTGTATGGCCAAATCTGGGCAATATTTGAGTCTAGCTCTTAACTCATTACTTCACCAACTTAACTGCCCTGAGACTGCTATCCTTTGAAAGGCCTGCTTGCACAGTTGGGCCTTGTCTGATGCCTGGTAACTTGGCTGGTATACAGTTCCCTATACTGATATGAAACTTTCACTAAATGATAAAAGTGGCTCACTGCATTTAAAAAATTTTGTACAAACAATGTTGTTTTATGCTGAATACCTACCTGTTTTTCTTCTGAGACATCTGGAATTTTGGTGTATACTAGACAAATGGTGCTTATGTGGTCAGCCTTCAATAAAAACCCTGGATACTGGGTCTCTAATGAGCTTCCTTGGTAGGCAACATTTCACATGTGTTGTCATACTTGTTGCTGGGTGAAATAAAAGTCCTGTGTGCCTCCAATGGGAATGGATTCTTGTAAGCTTGCACCTGGTTTCCTCCAGACTCTTCCCCATGCACCATGTTGTTGATTTTGATCTACGTATTTTTGCTATAATAAATTGTAGCTATGAGCATGACTAGATGCTGAGTCTTGCAAATCCTTCTAATGAATCACCAAAGGTGGAGGTGGTTTTGGCAACTCCTGATATATCGTCTAGTATTTAGGCATCACATTTCATGGAATAAAATGGCCTCAAATCTACCTTTGATTATAAGCTCCCTGAGGGCAATGGCCTTACTGATTTAATTCACCACAGTATCCTTAGCACCTAGCACGGTGCCTGGCACAATGTGGACATTTGAAATATTTACAAAATGCACAGATGAATGAAAGAATAAATAAACTAGGGAACTATGCATGGACACTTAAAGCCTTGAGATTACATTTACAAACTCATTATTAAAGGTAGAGGAATGATTCAACTCAATATTAGTTCTGATTTTTACCCCAGGGTTCAAACTTTCTGGTGGAATACATATCTAAAATTGTAAGAGCTAATTAGAAAATGTGATCTAAAACATCAGCTTTTATCTCTCGCATTTAACATAGTATCTGGTATATACAAGACACTAAAATATGGTTATTTAATAAACACATCAATGAAGACATAGATCATGTTTGAAATGTATAATTAAATTGGTACATTAGTTTGTCCCCAGAATAAGAAACCAGTATATACTATGAAAATCCATCAGCAGCAAGTCATTAAAATCTGCATGTATTGCTCTGGTTGGTTTTGCTCAATGATTATAGCACACCAATCCTCAGACTGAATGGTCTCGGGTTCAATTCATGGTCAAGGGCACGTATCTCATTTATAGATTCTCTAGCCCCATGGGGGCGGGGGCAGGAGGCAACCAATCTATGTGTCTCTCTCACATCAAAGATAGTTTCTCTCTCTCTCTCTCTTCCTTTCTCTCTCTCTCCCTCCTCCCCTCTCTTCCTTCCTCCCTCCCTCCCTCTCTCCTCTCTCCCTTCCACTCTTCCTAGAAATTAGTGGGAAAAATATCCTAGTGAGGATTTTAAAAAATTGCATTTCTTTTCTAAAAATTACACACACACACACACACACACACACACACACACACACACACTTTATAGAATTGCTTGCTTTTGAACAAAATTTCTAAGCTTCTAAGTCCAATGCATTTATCAAATTGATGAGGTAATATCTATTTTTATCATAATAGTGAAGAATCCAGACAGGGAAAGAACTTACCCAAAGTCTCAAGGAATCAGGGTACCCTCTTCACTGTATGAGGTGTGTTATAGACTGACTTGTGTCCCCCCAGATTCATGTGTTGAAGTCCTAAACCCCAAAACCTCAGAATGTGATTATATTTGGACATAGGGTCTTTAAAGAGATGATTAAATGAAAAGGAAGCCATTATGGTGGGCCATAATCCCAAAATAAAGGTGTCCACATAAGAAGAGGAAAAGTGGACACACGAAGAGAATCAGGGATATGCACACACAGAGGAAAGTCCACCTGAGGACACAGTGAGAATATGACCATCTGCAAGCCAATGAAAGAGACCTCAGAAGAAGCCAATCCTGCCTACTAGTCTCTAGAACTGTGAGAAAATTAATTTCTGTTGTTTCAGTCACTCAGTCTGTGGTATTCTGTTATGGCAACTGTAGCACACTAATACAAGGTGTTTCTTATCCTTCAGATGACAGTGTTGGTTACACATCCCTATCAGACCAGAGAAAAGAAAAGCAGCTAGTAGTCAAAGATTCTAGGAGGCCTTGGCAGTTTTCCCCTTCCTCCAGCTTCCCGGTGAAATTTCAGAATGGAGAAACCAAGCCAACCAGTGGGTGCTGGAGTGGATTTAGGGTGGAGCCTGCCAGGGTAGCCAGTTTGAAGCAGGCCTTCTGTAGGCTGGTTATTAGCAGGCCGGTTCCTGGAGATGGCAGCATTAGCTAATGATTACTACTTCAGGCAGTACAGCTGCCTTTTTGCTTTCTCCCTAACAACTTGCAACAGGAGAGGATAAGCAATAGACCCAAATAAAACAAAGATCCTTGCCAGGGTCGTATGTTTCTAACTAGGGTGGGAAACTCCAGTGAGGCTTATAGAAATAATTTCTTTCTCTTGTCTAATTTCAATACCCCCCCACCTGCCACCCCAGCCCTTTAGCAGAGCCTCCATAAATGCCAAGCTGCCTGGGGAACAATTAGACCATTGCATCACTCTTTATGAGTTGCAGACTCCACATTCTAGTCATCCTGGTGAACTCACAGTCCTTCTATCCCCTTCCTGTCACCACCCCTCAACACCCAGAGGCAATGTACCATCTATATTTCTGGCTCTAGTCTTGTGTATACTCTAATACCCTCCTTCCCTCTGTCTAGTTCCAATCTTTTACCTATATTAGGCTGAACTAAGCCTCTGTTATCCATGAAGGCTTCTGTGGGCATTACAACCCATAGTCAGGTGTCTATCCCAGAATCACAGAAATAGTGTGATGACAGTCACATAATGGAGCTGTATATAAGAAGCTTCAGAAGCCCAAATGGGAACAGGGGTTTGATGAGACAGGGGACAGAAGAGAGGAGAAACATCCCTGTCAGTACACCTAGTGTACTGGCTTGGCACCTAATTACATGCTGTACTAGGAACCTGTGTGACATCACAGTTTGATCATTAGGTCACTTTACATTTTATGTATGTTAATCACTGCTACCTCAGTGCCCCTCCCCCAAATCTCCAATCTCCATCCCCCATCATCTGTGATTTACCAGAACCTAGTAGGTATTGAATATACATGTAGAGGTGAATATAAATCCAGTGTGCTACCTCAGTGAATTTTGGAGAAAACCTAAAATTAACTACCTTGTGATTGTTTTCTGTCATAATTAAAATGTCAATATGATGCTCGAAGGAAGATCTAGCTACTCCCTTTGAACTGCTTTGTGCCTAGAAATGTGTGTGAGTTGATAGTGAGTTGGAGGTTACCAGATGTGGCAAAGAAGCAGATGATGAAGGAAACCAAAAAGATCCCTGACATTGAAATGCTAAGATTAATGGGAAAGACAATAAACTGAGTGCTACAATGAGGGATGGGCAAAGAAATTGGAAGCAGCTAGGATAGAGAGGAAGTGGGAGTGAGGAATGTTTATTGAGAACACACTCTATGCCAGGTTCTGTGATTATTGTTTTACATGTACTAGAATTATCTAGTTCAATTGCTTTAGCAACCCTGGAAATTTAATACTGTTATTACACCCATTTCTGTTTTTTTAAAGAACAGCTTGATTTTTAGAGAAGAGAAAGGAGAAGGAGAGAAACATCAATGTGATAGGGAACCATGGAACAGGCTGTCTCCAGCATATCCCCTACCAGGGATCAAGCCTGCAACCTACGCATGTGCCCTGACCAGGAATTGAACCAGCAACTTTTTGGTGCATGTGAAAATGGTCAACCAACAGAGTCACACCAGCCAGGGTACATCTATCTCTGACATGAAAAAAAGCAAAGTTAATTGACTTTCCCAAAGCTACAGACCTAAAAAGGAAGTAGGGGCAAGATCTGAAACCAGGCCAGTTGCACTCTAAGGGCTGTACTCTACTGCTCACCACTGTGCTAAAGTGGCATATGCAATACTAATCAACATTGTCACATAATGTTTTGGCTCTAATTTCTTGGTGACTGGGTATTTTCTTGATAGGAATGAGGAAGCTGTGTCTGCTCCTCCAAAGTCAAGGTGGAAGGGGAGAAGCAAATGTAGGAGCAGTCAAGCAATCCCTAAATGTCACCATCACAGTATTTCCTCCTCATCATCAGAGTTTGTAGGGCATGTGCAATCTAGTCCTCCCCACTCAATGTAAAAATTAGGGGGATGTATCCTGGTGAGAGGAAAGAGGCATGCCCTGCGTTCATATGACCTTCTTCAACCAAAGGCCAGAGCTTTTATGAACAGTCTTTTCCAGACACAGCTAAGAGGAATCAATAGCCACTGAACTGACCAGGGGAAACACAGAAAGCTCCTGGGTCCTAGTGACTAATATCCAGACTCTCAACTATCTTCTCAGTTACCACCATCTAAAGGTTAAGATGAATCTGCCTTGCCTCCTTTCACACAGAAAATGCAAATCTCTTGGCACACCCTATGCCCCCTCCTTAAACTGCCCAGCTCCTGTGACCTGCCCTGAAACATTCTGGTCCTACAGTTCTTTTGGCTTTGGGCAAATTTTGATTTCAAAAACTCTCAAAAGTAAAATCATCTATCCTTGCTAAAGGATGAAGCCAAAATCAATATGTGCATTCTATCTTATATAGCAGTCCTTTCATTTATGCTAACTTAATACCAAATCCACAATCAATTATTTGTCTATTTACTAATGGAAAATAATTAAAGTGGCCTGGTAAATAAATTCATGGCCCCCTCCCTCTTTAATTATCTGGAATGGTCTGCACATACTTCCTACAGATGTGTTCACACTCCAGATCTGCTTGAAGAGCACAGAGATTCCTTATGTTAACTAGGTCTTTAAAGCCAACTGGGTAACAAAGAACAAATTGCAGCCTATTGTAATGAATGGGGATTGAGAGGATAAAATGTTTACTAGTACTGTACACAGCTACACTCAGTTTCCATTGCAGATTGCTCTGAATCATGGTTGGCTTTTTCTAAAAAAATATATTTTATTGATTTTTTACAGAGAGGAAGGGAGAGGGATAGAGTTAGAAACATCGTTGAGATATCAATCGGTTGCCTCTTGCACGCCCCCTACTGGGGATGTGCCCGCAACCAAGGTACATGGCCTTAACCAGAATTGAACCTGGGACCTTTCAGTCCGCACACCAATGCTCTATCCACTGAGCCAAACCGGTTTCAGCCATTGTTGGCTTTTGGTTCATAAATAAAGAAGCAAATGTATGGTGACCTTTAGATCCCAGACCGAGGTCTTAGAATGACATTGCGAATGTGATGAAACCACTTTTGCTTCAACATCTCAATGTATCTAACTTTTTTCAATAGTTTGAGAACACTGCATATACCAAGAGAATATTGGTGTCCTGACATTTCCCCAGGGCTTATTTCTAACTGGTCACCTTCCCTGTAAAATGCCATTGATGACAACTGGCTGAGAGGAAACTATTTATAGTAAGCAAAGCAGGGCATAGCTCCAGCAGACACAAGTGTGTTTCTCTTACAACTTCTTTCTCTGGACAAACAAACAAGGAAAGAACTAAGTTCTAATACAGGTTGAGGAGAAAGAAACTGCCTGGAGTAGCTATAAAGGCCCAGCTTGCTGATCTCAGGCCCTGGGTTACAAGGGATATAGCGTGACCTTTAACCCTGCTTAGTGTAGTCAAGCCTGCCTCACTCTGACCTAATCCTGGGCTCTTCATTATCTCCTTTGTCCTGTTTCTTGAATTAAGTGTGGAAATGTGGAAAAGATATATATCCTTCAGAGTCAAAGACCTGGATTGATTCTGCCATTTGGGACCTATGTAACTTTTGGCAATTATGTCATCTCTCTGAATTTCAATCCCTCACCTATAAATTGGGCTGCTCAGGGTTGTCCTGTGGCTAAGAAAAGATAATTCAAGTAAATAAAGGGACACATGATAGGCCTTAAACAAATGGCAATTGTTACTGTTAATACTGAAAGTCAGAAACATTTATTTTACCTCTTCTCTATTCCTAACAATGAGTAGCACAGTTACTTCATGAATAAAAGGGCATTTTATGATTCCTTATTATGGGCCAAAAGACTATCCTAGATGCTCCGCATGCCTTG
Source organism: Lasiurus cinereus (assembly GCA_011751065.1). Classification (NCBI taxonomy): domain Eukaryota; kingdom Metazoa; phylum Chordata; class Mammalia; order Chiroptera; family Vespertilionidae; genus Lasiurus; species Lasiurus cinereus. The sequence goes on along the minus strand of JAAGEH010000015.1, from coordinate 11,560,624 downwards.
TTAGAGCATGTGAGGGTGAGTGGGAACAAGTGGGGAGATGATGGTTGTAACTGAAGGAATAATCTGGTTCCCAAACTTCTGCCAATTTCAGCAACTATTATTAATCTTGGAGATGCTCATATCAGAGTCCCTCAACAAGGCATAGTTAATCCAGATCAAGGTTGATTTCAGAGATGAGAGAGAGAGAGAGAGAGAGAGAGAGAGAGAGAGAGAGAGAGAGACATCAATGATGAGAGAGAATCATTTATTGGTGGTCTCTTGCATGCCCCACACTGGAGATCAAGCTTACAGCCGAGGCATATGCCAGTGTGAGACTCAAACCATTATATCCTGGTTTATAGGTCCATGCTCAATCACTGAGCCATGCCAACTGGGCCAGAACAAGGTTATTTAGAGTGTAGTTCACCTAACACATTTTCCATCCTTCAACAATTCCTTGGGTTCATCCTAAACTGAATAGGCCGAAAGGTGCTGCTGTGTGGTTTGGAAGTCTCTGTGTTTACATGTGTGTGCACATAAGTGCCAAAGGGAAAGGCAAGGAGGAGAAAGCCCCTTGTGGTTTATTTATATTGACCTCTCACTGTTCTTTGAATTCCTGTTTTGATTCTTGGAAAGAAGATCAGGCAACTGATGCAAGCCTGACTTTGTGTTAGCTTCACATTGCAAGGTTGGAGCCCCTTTGGAGTACTGGGATTCCAAAAACCCCATTGTGAGTGAGATAGGGTATTGGGTATATGTCCAAAACAAAGGAATATTTTAACAGATAATTTATTGCAGATTAGAAGACTGAAAGTTACAAAGCTTACCCTTGTCCATACCATCCCACCTGATCCAAGATTCCACTTCAACTCACTATAAAGGCCTCCAGTTTTCTTCCTGTAAACTAATATAGTATAGGGACATTATGGACAAGTCACTGAGTCAACAGTTAAACTGAATTAGAATCTGCATCTAAATCATGATGGTTGTAACTGCTAGCCCAGACCCTTTAACACTCCATCATAGTGGTACCTAAAATGCTCCAAGAAAACCTGGAACAAATGAACAAAGACAGGTAAAAATGAAAGCTAAACTTTCTGCAGTTTCTAGGAACACATGTATGGACATATTTTACATTACCACAAGCACTAGGTCAAAATTCTGAACGTGCAGATTTATGTTGCTCTCTGGCTTTGGATCAGAGCAGAATTACCATGTTAAGTGTGCCTAAAAGAATCCAAGGGGGTTACTTTAAATAAACAAAAAAGGGCCCTTCCCAATGATTTTAATGGCCCTTGAGATTTTATATTCTCTGATACTGCCTCATCTTCCTTCATTTGCCATCCAGTTCTTATTGATTACTTATAAATTTGACAAAAATCACAGACTCAATTTTTTACTCTCATTACTAAACTCAAGCATCACCTATGAATTGAATACTAATGCTCTCCCAGAGCTCTGAGCACTTTACCACTCCTGGTACTGCTTTGGGAATATTCAAAGCCAAAAGCTTTGAAAGAGCCACTGAGGCAGCATCAAGTTGGGAAGGAGATATGCTGCCACCCATACTGTTATAGCCAATGGTAAGTCAGACTCTCAAAAAAGAAATTGATAGTGCACCTCTGTGTGATGGGCGGTGGATTGCCTGGCTGGCTTCCTTTAGCAGGAGGGAGACAGAAACTCTTCCCTGTTGGGCTTGAGAGGATGAGCTGAGGCTGGGAACATCCACTGTCCAGCAGTGTCTGTCATAGAGCAGCCTTATCATCAATGTCTATTAAGGTGGTACCATGTGTCCTATTTATCAAATCCATAGGATATTTTTCAACTCTCCAAAATGTATGTACAGCAGTTGACATTGAGAACTCCACTTTGCTCTTTGATATTCCACATTCTTGGCTTTCCTGATCCCACATTATCTTGGTCATTGTTTCAGCTTCTCCTTTACCGCCCCATTTTCCACTTCCTGACTCCTAATTATAGGCGGCACCCAACATTCTGTCAACATCTCTCTTAGTTCTTCCTGGCTTTCTCTCAGGATCAGTGCTGTAGAATAGAACTTTCTACAATGGTGAAAATGTTGTATACCTTTACTGTCCAATATTGTAGCCACAAGTTACATCTGGCCATTGAGCAATTAAGTATAGCCAGTCTGAATGAAGAAGTGGATTTTTAATTACAATTCACTTACATTAATTAGCCCCTTGTGGCGAGTTTCTATCTTATTGGATAGTGTAGACCTTTGCATATAGCAGTTTCATCTCTTTGCATGGCTTTTGGTGGCAACTCCATGTTTATGACTTCTCAATATCCTTTCACTTGATAACCAACTATATGTAGAAAGTTCAATTTCATAAATGCTACCTCTGATAAAATTTATATGCATAGGTCCAATACATATAATAAATACTTATTAAATTGAACATGAACAAGACAATGGATTAATTTTAATTTCATCCATTCTTAAGAGAACTAAAAATATAGGAACTGGGGAAAACAAGATGGTGGCACAGGTGAACACCTAAACTACTGGCTCACACAACAATTTCAAAACTACAACTAAAATACAGAATGGACATCATCCAGAACCATAGGGAAGCTAGCTGAGTGGAAATTATGCAACTAGAAGGAAAGAGAGGGGCTCATAGAGACTTAAAGGAGCTGCAAAAAGCTGAGGTACAGAGACACGCATGTGGAGAGGATGGGCGGTGGATTGCCTGGCCGGCTTCCTTTAGCAGGAGGGAGACAGAAACTTCCAACTGCACTGAACACCAGTTCCAGGCGAGACTCATACGGGGGAGTCTGGACTGTTAAGAAAAGGGAGGAGTGCATGGAAACTCAGGGGATCCACAAAAGGCAGAGGTTTGGAGGCACACATGCGTGAGTGCATACAGAGAGGATTGACTGCTGATAGTGCCACTGGCTTTCTCTAGCAGGAGGAAGAGAGAATCTTCCAACTGTGCTGAACTCCAGTTCTGACTGCACTGAACTCCAGTTTCAGGTGAGACCCTGGGGACTCAGACTCATACGGGTCCCTGGAGTGCAAGGAAACTCATAGGAGACACGAAAGACAGAGAGCTGGAGGCACGCACAAGTGCACACAGAGAGGGCTGCAGCAATTACTGAGGGACACAGACCCAGGGGCCTCATAGGGCAGGACTTATGGGAAGCCAAGGCTGACTGCTCAGCCCTGAGACCCTGCCCCATCCAAGCTGAGCACAGAGGCTTTTGCAATTTTGCAAGTCTTATCTCATAAGGCTGACTCCAGCACAGAAGTTCTCCTGGCATAGACACAGCTGATCCTCACAGCCAATTGGCCTGGGGGTCAATTCTCCTCAGTGATACCAACAACAATCAAGACTTAATCACACAGTCAACAAAGGGGTTTACCAAGATTGTCTACTTCAGGTAACTGGGGAGGTGGAGTTACTGGGATATATAGGACAACTAGCACACCAAGTTACTCTACCAACTCAGGGAAGCAGCAAAAATGCTGAGACAAAGAAACAGATCACAAACGAAAGAAATGGAGGAAAAGAAATGACTGGATATAGAGTTCAAAACTACGGTTATAAGGTTTTTCAAGAATTTCCTAGAAAAGGTAGATAAATTTAATGAGAACCTCGAGGATATAAAAAAGGACCAACTAGAAATCAAACATACACTGTGAAATAAAAAAATATTATACAGAGACCTAACAGCAGACTAGAGGAATGCAAGAATCAAGGTAAAGATTTGAAATACAAAGAAGCAAAAAGACACTCAACTTGAAAAGCAAAAAGAAAAAAGAATCCAAAAATTCAAAGATAGTGTAAGGAGCCTCTGTGACAATTTCAAGCCTACTAACATCAGAATTATGGGGGTGCCAGAAGAAGAGAGAGAGCACGATACTGAAAACCTATTTGAAGAAATAATGACCAAAAACTTCACCACCTGGTGAAAGAAATAGACTTAAAAGTCTAGGAAACACACAGAACCCCAAACAAAAAGAACTCAAAGAGGACCACACCAACACACATCATAATTAAAATGTCAAGAACAAAAGACAAAGAGAGAATATTAAAAGCAGCAAGAGAAAAACAGTTAATTATTTACAAGGGAGCACCCATACAACTGTCAGCTGATTTCTCAACAGAAATTATGCAGGCCAGAAGGGAGTGGCAAGAAATATCCAAAGTGACGAATAGCAAGAACCTACAACCAAGATTACTCTACCCAGCAAAGCTATCATTCAGAATTGAGGGTCAGATAAAGAAAAAAATAAAGGAATTCACCACCAAACCAGTATTATATGAGATGCTGAAAGGTACTCTTTAAGAAGAGGAAGAAGAAGAAAAAGGTGGTGGCAGGGGCAGAGCCAACTGTGGGCAGCTAGGGAAGATGGCTCTGATCACAGGTCAGGCCTAGGGACTGTACCTGTGCTTGAATTTTGTGCGCCAGGCCTCTAGTAATGGTAAAAAATAATAGATAATATTGACCTGGATCATAAGCTTCTTGAGTTCATTAAATCTCACTTAGATATGTTGTGCATTAGAAAGTTTAGGAATTCTAGATCTTGGGTCCAAAATGAGGACCCCTTAAGGTGGTCCCTAAATCCTAGAAACCTTTAATAGCAGAACTGTCTAGTCAGCATAGTTCCATACACTCAATTCTGAAATAATCTCAGCCTTTGGCTTTTTAAGCCTTGTAAAACTGCTGACTATAATTGTCAACTACAAATTTTTGGAAGATGTTCTGGATTTATAAAGAGACAGTCCCAAAATTGAAGAGGTTTTTTATCATGTCTCACTATAACATGAGACAATGGAACCCCCTTCTTATTTCACAGAAATCTTGGGAAAATATACTAGGGGCCTGTTGCATGAAATTCGTGCATGGGGGTGTCCCTCAGCCAGGCCTGCACCTTCTTCAATCTGGGACCCTTCAGAGGACATCCCTCTCAAAATCTAGGACCATGGGCTCCTAACCACTCACCTCTCTGCCTGCCTGCCTGATTGCCTGTAACCACTCTGCCTGCAGGCCTGCTTGCTCCCAACTGCCCCCCTGCCAGCCTTCTCACCCCAACTGCTCCCCGTTGCTGGCCTGCTCACCCCCAACTGCCCCCACTGCCGGCCTGCTTGCCTCCAACTGCCCCCACTGCTGGCCTGCTTGCCCCAACTGCTCCCCTGCTGACATGCTCACCCCCAACTGCCCCCCACCAGCCTGATCACCCCAACTGCTTTCCCTTATTGGCCTGATTGCCCCAAACCACCTCTGCCTGGGCCCCACCACCATGGCTTTGTCCAGAAGGTCTCCTGGTCTAATTAGCATATTACCCTTTTATCCTATATAATAAAGAGGTAATGTACAAATTGGCCATCACTCCAACACACAAAGATGGCCACCACAAGATGGTCAGGGGAGGGCAGTTGTGGGTGATCAGGTCAGCAGGGGAGGGCAGTTAGGGGTGACCAGGCTAGCAGGGGAGGGCAGGTAGGGGCACTTGGGCCAGCAGGGGAGCAGTTAGGTGTTGATCAGGCTGGCAGGGGAGTGGTTAGGGAATGATCAGGCTGGCAGGCAGGCAAACATTGAAGCCAGCAGTCCTGGATTATGAGAGGGATGTCTAACTGATTGTTTAGGCCCAATCCCACTGGGACACATACCCCTTCCATGCACGAATTTTGTACACTGGTCCTCTAGTTAGTATATGCACTGAGTGGCCAGATTATTATGATCTCTGAATGCATAATAATCTGGCCACTCAGTGTTTATATATTAGAGGCCTGGTGCATGAATTTGTGCATGGGTGGGGTCCGGCCAGCCTGGCCAGGGGGATGGGACATGGGCGGTTGTCCGGCGTGCCTGCTGGTCGATCTCCTAGTCGAGGGGACAATTTGTATATTAGCCTTTTATTAATAGGATATACACTGAGTGGCCAGATTATTATGGGTTCAGAGATCGTAATAATCTGGCCACTCAGTGTATAATATAAAATGCAATACATTTTATATAATATGTATACATATACATAAATCTGTTTTTCAAGCTTGCTATGAGTTGAACAGAGGACTTCATTGTCCCTAGTTATATCTATCTATCTATCTATCTATCTATCTATCTATCTATCTTGATATATAATATAAATATACAATATATTATATATGCCACATAATATAATCCAAAAATGTATCCTACAAATATGGAGGAGTTGCCCCTATTTGAGTGGGTCCTACAACTCTAGCTGGGAAACCATGTGTATCCTTGTTGGTTTGGGGACAGACACATAGCTCACTCCAAAAGTATTTGCAGTCCTTCCATGTCACATCCACTACATTTGCCTGTGCACAAAAGTGTGGCTGTTTGTATTTGCAAAAGCACTGTCTCCCTTGTACAACAAGCAAGATAATTGAAATATAAGACCTTAAAGTCAACATTTGTTTTTAGATAAAATATTCTAGTAACAGTTAATTAGCATCCTCATTCATAGCATTAACCTTTATCTTAAATCATGAACCTTAACATGAGGGACTGCTTTGACAGATACTAAAGAGTTGGCATTCTTTCCTTTGTGTACCACCCTCTCCCTGTCTTAAATTCATCAGCTGTAAAACAAGGTCTTCATTATTTTTCCACGGTAAGCTGTAGTTATGTGCTACATTTAGTGCTAAGAATATATCTTCAGTAATACGACAGTACTGCCACTCTTGCATTTATTTATTGGGCAGAGAGAAAACAGAGCTGGGGAAGTAGCTGAATTGGGGCAGCATAAGTGCAACAAGAGCTCACACTGTCAGCTGGCTGCTCTTTAGGAAGAAGCAAGTGGTTATCAGCCAGATTCCTTGTTTTCTAACCTGTGCTTGCAGCACAATAGGAAGGAAGATACTGTCAACTCATCCAGTAGTTCCAAAACCAGCCTTTCTTCCTCCTGCATGAATAGTATTTTCTGTGTTTCTAGTCTATACCCTGAGCCAAGAAGACCTCCCATCCTTCCGTTTCCCAGGGAGCCTCAGATCCAGGGCTCTGTGAGAACAGGCCAGTAGCATAGGAATAAATTATGATTAGTCAGTATGTCAACCCTGAACCTGGGCCAATGAGCTTTTTTTTTTAAATTTCTTTATTGATTACCGAGTTATATATGTGCCCTCATTCCGCCATTATCTCCCCAACCCCCCCTCATGCCCTCACTTTCCTGATGTCTGTGTCCATTGGTTAGGCTTATATGCATGCATACAAGTCCTTTGGTTGATCTCTCCCCCTTACCCCCACCCTCCCCTACCTTCCCTCTGAGGTTTAATGGTCTGATCGATGGTTCTCTGTCTCTGGATCTATTTTTGTTCATCAGTTTATGTTGTTAATTATATTCCAACGAACTCTTGGCAACTTTTTCAGATGAAAGCATTTGTAGTTAACCCTTTAATACTCTAGTGGAATACTAAAATCAAATTCAGTTGTTCTGCCAAAATTAAAATTTAGGTATAGGGCAAACCTCTAACCCTGCTGATTATAAACACCTATCATTTTTTTTTTTACAAATAGTACAACAGTTACTAGGTGAACACTCATATGCATGCACCTTAACCTCTTAATGATGAGTTTAGCAAACTATGGTCCAAAGGTCAAAGCCACCTATATATATATTTTTTGCATAGCTAAAGTTAAGAATGATTTTTTTTACATTTTTAAATGGTTGAAAAATCTAAAGAAGAATATTTCATGATACATGGAAATTATATGAAATGCAAATGTCAGGATCCATAAGCAAAATCATATTGGAACACAGCCATGCCCATTTGTTTCTATATTGTCTGTGGTTATTTTCTAACTACCTGGCCAGGTAGCTCAGTTGGTTAGAATGTCGTCCTGATATGACAAGGTTACATATTTGATCCCTGGTCAGAGCACATAGAAGAATCAACCAATAAATAAATGCACCAATAAGTGGAACAACCAATTTATGTTTCTCACACCCCCGACCACCGTGCTTTCCTCTCTCTCAAATCAATAAATAAAAATTTTAAAAACCTGTCAACCACTTTCTTAGTGTTCCAATAGCTTCTTTTATAAAATGTTTGTATTAAATGTTTCATTTACATTAAGACTCTTGTAGGAATCAAACTAAATGATTTGTATAAATGTGCCTTCTTGGGAATTTGAAAGACAATACGGAAGCAGGAAGAAATCTGCAATCTTCTGAGAGATGTCTTATTTTTCTTCAGTCAGTTCATTCATGATAATGGCAAAGACCTTTCAACTCAGTAAATATGTACTAAGCCTCTGAGTGGCAAACAATTGGTTAAGAACTCGAGTTGAAGGGACCTTAATTTAGATATTGGCCCTACCATTTGTTTAATATGTAACTTGGAGAAGTCTTGTGGCCTCTTTGAGCCTCTTTCCTTATAAAATGGGTTAATAATATTTTATCCCATTTAGTTCTCAGCCACTCAGTGAGATAAGTAATTACTGAAAAGTACTTTTTAAATGTAAAAATAAAAATTTATTGCATATTGGTATGATTATTATTACATGTATTATCCCTCCCTTATTGACTTGCTTGGTTAGCCCCTTCAAAAATACCATACCTATTAAGAATGGATTCCTCTTATAGAAACTAATTACACATATTGCTTTTCTCCAGGTAGGATTTTGTGATCCTATCCTCTATTACACACTCCATCATCTTATTTGTCATGGAAAGCTAGACTACTTTATCTCACTGCTACCATGCCAGGCACTCTGCCCTAATGCCCATTTGTCACATAGTAGAAAGCACCCCAGACATATTTCAAAACAAATCAAGGTATACAATTTGAATTACAGATGGTCTGGAGGAGATTTCAGAAAAAAAAATAGCCATATAAAAATGAACAAGTTCTATGTTGTCATAATTAAGAAAGCTGACTAAGCAGTAAGATGCCCTTGTGTTTGAATCCCTACTCTGTCTTTTATAGCTGTGAGGCCTGGAAGAAATCATACTCATACTAGTATCTTTGAGAATACTAAAAACCTTTTGAGGTGTCATTATTATCCCGGAGATGGCATTACCATCCTTTACACAACTGTCAAGACTCTGTAGGTTCTGGTTCATAAACAATTCTTCACCTCTCTCTCTTTACTCAAGCCTTATTGGACTTGATCCAGATCCTTGAATGTTCCATGCTTTTTTCCACCAGAAGGACTTTGCATGGGCCATGAATGAACTTTCTATACTCCAAATGAATTCTTATGCACTTCATCTAGTTAACAGTCATTCATTTTTAAGACCTCAGTTTGAAAGCCATTTATCCAAGAAAATTCTTCCTAACCCTATCCTCATGTTCACACAACTGGTTTGATTCCTCCTTACTGATCCCCATTGTACTCTGTACCTCTGTGTAATAGCATTTGACACCAACACTTCCATTTTTAAAAGTGGAGATTAAATACTACTTCTTAAGTCTCCGTCTTGCCCATGAGATTAAGGACTGGATATAGTCACCATTATATCTCTAGCACCTAAAACTGTGCTTGCTATATAATAGAGTATCAATAAATACTAATACATATTGTAAAAATGAATAAATGAGTCTGTGATGGGCTCTTCCTTACAGGAGACCAACCTTATTATCTCAGTCAGTTCATTCACATTACAGGGTTAAAAGTTCCAGAATGTTAACATCTGCACAGTAGTCAGTTCACTGATGACAAAATGACTTGAAGATCAGGAAGAACCCTTTCAGAGTAGCAGTTCAACCTCCCTGCTGACTTAATTTCAACAAAAATCTATTTCTCTTTTCTGTTGCTAGTAAGAATGTTATAGGCTGTTTAAATATTTTTTTGGTATTGCACATAATTTATTAAACATCAGCAAAGGCATAGCTGAGCTGGCTGATGTTTCCTTACAGTGCAGCAAAACAAGGCATCTATTTTCCCCAGCAGGTATGTGAATTCTGTAACTCCAATCAATGCTAATGACAGCATGTGCCTGCAAAGAGAGCAAAGTGAATGAGGGAGGCTGTTACTATTATAATCTTCTCACAACCTCCCATTGCCTCAGTGACAAGGAGATGGCTTCTTTTCTTCTTCTTGAAATGAGATCAATATTCTGACTCATATTTATCCATATCTTTTTCCCAAGATAAATAGAAGCTCCGTTTTGAGCAGAGTACACTAAATTATGTTCTTTAGCATTAAACTATGTTTCTTAAACTTAACGTGTGTACACATCTCCTTGGGATCTCGTGAAAATGCAAATTCTCACTCAGGAGTTCTGGGGTGGGGTCTGAGATTCTGTATTTCATGCTGCTGGTCCATGGAACACACTTTGAGGAATGAGTCCCAATGGGTTCTCTGATCTCTTAAGTGGTAACTGATATGATCAATGATCATTTTGAGGCTCTGCAAATTCCTTCTGAACCATTGAAAAGAGAATATATCAATTTGAAACACTGAGGCCACAATCAAGAATTCTCAAAAAAAAAAAAAAAGAATTATCCAATTGAGCATTCTCTGGGAAGCTAAGAAGTGTTTCAAACTTGGCATATAATGGTTATAAGCAGAGACTCTAGTCAAAAAAAGACATAGATTTCCTGCCCCAGCCAGTTACTATGTGAGGGACCTTAGCCAAGGCATTTAACTCTCCTGAACATCAGTTTTCTCATCTGTGAAAAGGTCCAACAATTGCAGAGGTGAGTTTGGAGAATTAGAGACCAGAATGCAGAGCCTGGCAGTGACTGTAACAGCATAGCTAAAGGTCATCTTGGCCCCGTAAAACCTGCTACATTTAAAACCAACACTCGCTGGCCAACTAAGCTTCTCCATGGACAATTTCTTTTGTGGAAATACCTGCTCAGAGGGGCCTCTGGGAAAGCTAAAAAGTTTCTAGACTTGGCTCTTAGCCTTTTGAGATCACTATTGCTATTAGCCTAACCAGACAGAGCATCATGGAAGCATGGGATAATCTCAGACTTCCTCTCTATTGCCATGGTTACTCTTTCAGGCCTGCTATTTAAGCACTTATCATTTCATCTCCAGATACAATCTCCAGGAAAAAATAAATAAATAAATTCTTCTCTCTATGGAATTCAGAAAAGTTTTGCAGTTTTAGGCATGCATTACCTATTGTATTAGCTCCAGAGTCAGATGGTCCAAATTTTATGTGTGACATTTTGTAGATAGGCTACTGTCATAATTCCTTTAGCTTTTATGCTTTAAAAAGTCAGAATAGATGTTAGCCTTAGGAGTTAGTGACCAGAGTGGCTCTTCTTGGGATGCAGGTAATGTCCTGTTTATCTGAGTGCTCATTAATTAGGCATGCTCCATTTGTAAACAGTAATAATTAATTATACGAGTACTCCTACAAATTTTAAAATAACCCAATCACATTACTCATCAATAAAGACTATGCCGTGTTGTGAATAAATGCTTTAATATTTAAAAAGCCAAGTAAGTAGTATAGAAATATATATAATTTCACAAGGGCCAGTCTCTGTGCAACAGCCCAGAAGGTGATGTACTACTGATTTTCATGATCAGCCTACTTCCTTTTATTTGGGTCTATGTGTTAAAAGATGCATGAAGCAGATTCACGGAAACCTAGAACTCCTGTGGGGAGAGTAGTAAATACTGAGTTGTTTGGAGTCCAATACAACACAGTCTTGACTTGTTTATTTTGGTTCTGTCCCAGGTGATATCTACTTGTGTTTTGCTGCAGAAGCCAAATCCGGCATCAGCTGTCCATTATGAATCAGCATTGAACATGATTCAGCTGCCCTTTCTAATGAAATAACACTGTCAAAAAGTTTTATCTATAATATACAGAGCAATAAAACATACTTGATCCATGACTACTTCAAAAGGAGTCACAAATGGATCCTATTTCATGATAGTAATTGAGGTTAGTATTGTTTTCTCAAAGATACAATTGTGTGAACATATGAAGGAGTTATATTCAACTTCTAGTTGATTATACACTACAAATGCTGTTTAGTAGAACTAACAGTATCATAGTGGGGTGGTTAAGCATGTGGACTTTTGTGTCAGATCCAAATTCAAGTCCTTGCTCTGCCACTTCCTAGCCATGAGACCTTGTACTAGCTACTTAAGCTCTCAGTTTGTTATCAATGGATCCGGTTGTTATGAGGATTAAAAGAGATAATGTTTATACAGTATACTTAGCCCAGTTACTATTACTTTAGTATTATCATGCCTGTGACTGTCATGGAAAATCTATGAGATAAAATGTACAGAATACTTTTTGTAAAGTTATTGCTTGATAAATATTGTTATCTCAAGACCGCTGTATGAATGGTTAGCAATGGTGTGAAAATAGTTGACCCATAGGAAGCTGGGTATTTCCTGATTAGCTTCAGTGTAACTTGGGGTTGTAAATGAAGGAAAGAAAAATGTGACTGTCCCTGCAAAGGCCTTCCTCACAAAGCCCCCCTGGGACTGGGGCAAGCTCACCTTGTATCTGCCCTCCCATGCTGCCCACCGGCAATCAATCATTAGTTCTAGGAAGAATCAACAGAGAAAGTTATGCATCCTTTTACTTAAGTGTAAACCCTTATTCTGGATTTCTCTCACTTTATATCATTCATGTATATATTAATTTTCATGCCTTCCTAAGTCATGATTTCCCTTAAAATATTTTAAAAAATAATAGTGTTTGAAAATGTATTATTCAGTGAAATAAAAAAAATTACATGGTCAAATTATATAGAAATTCTGTATACTATATCCCTCTTGAGGTCTGGACTCTGACAAAAGTGCCATTAATTCAATCACTAATCCATTCATTCATTTAATAAAATATGTATTGAGTGTCTTATTTGGCTGTCACTATTCTTGGCATGTGTGTGTGTGTGTGTGGAGCGGGGGAGAATGAGCAGGAAACATAATTATCCCACAGTGCATTGTTTAATTCAATGTTTCCCAAATGGACTCTCTCAGTAAAGAATCTTCATTAATTTGGCACCCCTTTGTCCTCCACACTCACCTCAGATAAAATGAGTACCCAGAGGTTTCCAAAGCATGACATTCAGCTTCACACCTCTGTGAATCTGCTCATGCCACTTCACCTTCTGCCTGAATACCTTTTCTCACCTCAACCCATTGCTGCCTAACTAACTCCATCCTTCCATCTGAATTCTTCTCAAGCTTATCTGAGAATGTCTTTTAGTTCATGTCACCTGGCTGAAATAGCTTTCCTCCTCTTTGCTTCCATCATGTCCACTGCACACCCTGTATCAAGCCACATTTTGTAATGATCGCTTTACTTGTCTGTCTTCCATCAATCTCTGCATTTCTTGAAGGAAGGGACCATGCACCATCCATCTCTGCAATAATATGGTCCTTGGTTCTCAGTAGTGACTTTTTAAATACAAGCATACCTAATTTTATTGCGCTTTGATTTATCGTGCTTCACAAATGTCACTTTTTTTTTTTTTTACAATGAAGGCAGACCCTCACCAGCAAACAGATAACAATTTGCTTTATTGCAATACTCATTTTGTGCAGTGGTCTGGAACTGAACCCACAATATCTCTGAGGTATGCCTGTTAAATGTTAAATGCCTTTGTGAGTCAGTCTTGTGCTTTATGCAAATTATTTTAAAATGGCACCTGCTCTTAGAAGGCTCAGGCTGGGAGTGCATTGTTTGGCAAGTGCAAGACATGTATGAGTATGGAGGGAGGGGCTCTTTTCTATGGGGACAAGGCATGGGAGTTAGAGAATGGATTAACTTTCAGTCTCAATAACCCGTTTGGGATCTTTTTGTCAGCAATCACAGAATTAAAGAATGAGATTCCAGGCCGGGGTTGGGGATTTTGGAGAAAACATTACAGAGATTGACCTCCACAGTCTTTTCAGAGCTGAAACACTGTAAGTCTAAAATAAGTAAACTAAAGAGACATTTCTATACAAGCCTGCATTTTTAGCATGTTTCCTTTCTCTAATTTAAATTACTGTATATATATGTTGATTGTACTCAGTGATGGCACATTAACCAAATCAGACATCTGCTGCTCATTTGTCTCTAAAGAAGTGAAGCTCATTCTGTAGGATTCACATTATAATAAAACAAGTTAAGATTGGCCTTATCGTTGTATTTTACTTATGTAATTTGGAAATTATAAATAGTTCTTAGGATTGCCAGATAAAATATAGAATGTTCAGTTAAATTTGAATTTCAGTTAACAATAATTTTTTTTAGTGTAGTTATGTCCCATGCAGTATTTGGAACAAAATTATACTAAAAAAAATGTTGTTTCTCTGAAATTTAAGTTTCACTAAGTATCCTCTATTTTAGTTTGCTAAATGTGGCAACCCTACTTACGATGTTTTGTGTATTAACAGCTAAAACAGGAGAGTTAGATTTCCCTGGTATTGTGCTTCCAGGGAAAGATACTGGGCTTTGGGGACAGTAATTAATGGAAAGTAGAGAGCACCTTCATTTTTGCTGTTGATTTGTTACGTTTTGCTCTCTCTGCTTTTAGAGAAAATAAAAAGTTGTTATTTCTTTAAAATTATGTTTTTAGGCTTTGCCAGTGTTTCTCAGTGGTTAGTGTGTCAGCCTGTGCACCAAAGGGTCAAAGGTTTGTCAAGGGCACGTACCTGGATTTCAGGTTCCATCCCTCCCCCTATCCCTGCATGTAGGAGGCCACCAATCTACGTGTCTCTCTCTTTCCCTCTCTCCTCCCCTCTTCTTCCACTCTCTCTAAAAATCGATGAAAACAATATCCTTGGGTGAGGATTTAAAAAAACATTAGAAATGTGTTTTTAGAATATTACATTGAGGAGAATAAAAATATCTATGTCTCAGAGCTGTAGCAAGAATTAAATATAATAATATATATTTAAGCATCTAAACAGAGTAAAAGTTCCAGAAATTGAAGCTGCTGATATTTTCATTATTCTATTGTTCCTATTCTTTCTAAATATGGAGCAATCTACTATGCACTTTCTTTCTTCTAGAATATAACAAGAGGGACTACAACACAAGAATAACTATTTGGGGAAGGGGTAGGAAAGGGCATTTCTATACCTCATATTTCACCCTCAAGGACTGTATTTGTATCTCAAATTATGGCACTATTAACAATAGTAAAAGCTTTACCCAGACAAGATTTTTGATGCTGTTTATTTTTAATTATTTTATTACATGTGTCAGTTCTTTAATTTCATACTGATTTCAACCATGTTTAACACTGTAGTCGGGAAAACTTTAGTATTGTTAGTGAGTTCCAAAGATGGAAGGATGGGCAACATGTTCTGATAGCCAGATCATAAATTAGAAACTCCAGTTCTACCAATAATTGATATACCATGGTCCTGACTAACCCACATTTCCTTTGACCTCCATGACCTATTAATAGATCATGCATTTGAAAGCCTTTTAAAAATCCATGCAGTACTCCAGTCACAAATAGATCTTATGTTGAGCTGGTATTATTTCTCACATTATTAGTTCCTAATGGTAATCCAGACAAAGTATAATTCATTGAGTCATTCCACTCCTATCCCCTGCTCTCATTCATTTATTTATTCAACAAATAGTTCTCAAAAATTTCTTCCAGACTGGGCTTTGAGGATACAAAGAAAATATATACTCAGTTCCCATTTGTGGCTTTTGGGATTCTTAAGTGGTAATGATAGATTTCGCCACAAGATGGCACTCATAATTATTCTTTGTATTCCTTTTCCATCATGATGAAAAACCCTTTGATATTTCAGCAGTTCCAGAACAAATATAACCATGACATGTTTCACAATTGATGTAATTGACTGCTTATATGAATAGATTTCATATGAGACACTTTAAAATGATGTTTTGTTTTTTTTTCCCTCAGGGACTTGCAAAAGTTACTTTGGGAGAAGGTACATATTGTAACATTGAGGGCATGTTGTGACGTGGAGGCCTGAGTACCTTCTCTTATTGCTTGTCCCTACTCTAAAAGAGCACTCAGAATTAAGGAAAGGTAGGCAGAAAGCTTCACATAACACTGTAGGCAAGCAGTGCATCGAGGCCAGGGAAGCTCAGTGGGCCCCAATACTCACCAAAAGCTTCCCAGGGAAGTAGATGCTCCAATTACATCTTAGGTGTTCCTTTTACTAAGTTACTCGACCCTGATTATTCCTATCCAAACGGTTGCCACAAGTCTATGTCTACCCTCATCTTGACCTTCTCTACCAAAGAACAGGATTGGGCTGAGTATGGCAAATGTTGACCAAGGATTTTACTTTAGTGAAAAAAACAAAACAAAACAAAAAACTAATACCAATACTGAGATGACTTAAATGTTAGAATTATCTAACAAGGATTTTAAAGTAGCCATCAACACTTTATAATGATAAAGGGAACACTACATCAAGAAAACATAGCACTTCTTTATATGTACCCAAACAGGAGGCACCAAAATATATAAAGCAACTACTCACAGAACTAAAGGAAGAAAGAGATCAAAACACAATCAAAGTTGGAGATCTCAATACTCCATTGACAGCTCTAGACAGATCAACCAAACAAAAAAATCAAAAAAATATATATATAGGCCTTAAATGAAACATTAGACCAAATGGACATAATTGACAATAACAGAACATCAGATTAAACATTCTTCCCCAGTGCACATGGAACATTCTTAAAGAGACCATATGTTGAGTCACAAAACTATCATAAACTAATTCAAGAAAATTGAAATTATACCAAGCATATCATCTGACCACGATGCCTTTAAACAGAGGTGTGGTGATTGCCAGCAGGAAGGGGGTTTGGAGAAAAGGGATCCTAATATAAGATGATAGCCACATGTTGCAATATACAGATCTTGTAACATATAAACCTATACCTGAATCCTATATCTTCATATTGACCAATGTCACCCCAATTCACTTAATAAATAAGTATTTAAAAAATAAAGCGGCCATCATAAAATGTTTAAACAGCAATTATAAATTTTCTTGAAATAAATGAAAAAAGAAAAAAAAACCCAGAAGAGAAATAGAATTTATAAAAGAATCAAATGGAAATTATATAAATAAAGGAATCAATGGTAGAGATGATAGAGGACAGACTCAGTAAAATTGAGAATGGATCAATACAATTCACATAATATGAACAACAAAGATTAGACTGGAAAAATTATGAACAGAAACTCAGCAACACATGGAACAAAAATAAAAGATCCAGCAAATTATATCATGGGAGTCCCAGGAGAAGGGAAAGAAAGTGGACGGTGGGGGTAAGAGGTAGAGGTCAACCAAAGGACTTATATGCATGCATATAAGCCTAATCATTGGACACAGACAACAGGGGGTAGGGGCATGAATGGGGAGATGGGAGTATTTGGGGGGTAAGGACACATATGTAATGCCTTAAATCAATAAAGAAACTTTTTTAAAAAGAAAGTGGAGCTAAAAAATTGTAAAGAAATAAGGGCTAAAACTTCCCACATTTGGTGAAATATGCAGACCTACAGATTCAAGAAGCTAAGTGAATTTCAAATAGGCTAAAACGAAATTCAAGCCAATACACATCATAATGAAAATTCTGACAGAGTAATTTTTGAAAGCAGAGAAAGAGAAAGCACATGACCCATACAGGATCACCAATTTGAATGACAGCAGATTTCTAATCTGAAACCATGGAGACCAAGAAGGATTAGCACAATATTTATTTTTATTATTTTTTTATTTTGTACAGAGAGGAAGGGAGAAGGATAGAAAGTTAGAAACATCAATGAGAAACATCAATCAGCCGCCTCCTGCACGCCCCCTACTGGGTATGTGCCCTTGACCTGAATCGAACCTGGGACCCTTCAGTCCATAGGCCGACGCTCTATCCACTGAGCCAAACCAGTTTTGGCAGCACAGTATTTTTTAAGTACTGAAAGAAGATTATTTTCTCTGAGAAGAGCCGTAAGAAAATACATACAAGCTATAGACTGAGAAAACATACAGGGGTGAGCAAAGTAGGTTTACTGTGGCATTGTGACAATCTTTTGAATTCATAAATCTATTATAATAATCATAACTTGATTATTATATGAACAACTATAAACCAACATTTGAACAACTATAAACCAACATTTGTCAACCCTGTATTTGCAAACCACATATCTGACAAAAACCTTCTAGAGTATCAATGTATAGAGAACTTCCAGAACGTAACAGTAAAAATCAAATAATCTGTTAAAAGATGGGCAAAAGGTATAAATAGACATTTCATCTCATGGAAGAGAATGTACAGATGATAAATAAGCCCATAAAAAGATATTCAAAATCATTAGCTATCAGGAGAATGCAAATTAAGGCCACAATAAGATACCTCTATATACCCACAAGAATGGTTAAAATAAAATATTATAAGAACACAAAATTCTAGTGATGATGTCAAGAAACTGGATAATTCATATTTTATTGGTAGAAATGTAAAATGGTGCAGCTACTCTAGAAAATGGTCTGGTAGCTTCTTTTAAAAATTAAACATGCAAATAACTACCTATGATTCAATAAATGTACTCCTGGACATTTAACCCAGAAAAATGAAAACATATATTCACACAGAACTCTGTACACAAATGTTAGTAACAGATTTATTTATAAGAATAAAAACTGATAACAGCTCAGATGACCTTCAGTGAGTTAAAGAAACTCGAGTGTATCCATATTATGGAGCTCAGCAGTAAAAATGAATAAATTATTGATATATAGAATATTTAGATGAAAAAAGCCAATTCTAAAAGGTTACATAGTATATGATTCCACTTATATGGCAATAATGAAATTGCAAAATTATAGAAATGGAGAATAGCTTAGTAGCTGCCAGTGGTTAGGGACTTACAAAGGGTGGTGAGTGTGGTTATGAAAGGGTGACATGAAGGATTCCTGTGTTGGAATTGTGCAGTGTCTTGACAGTGGCAATATGTACACAACTTGCACAAGTGACAAAATTACACAGAATTTAACATATATACACATACAGTGGAGGTGGTATTGGGTAGGACTGATGTTTTATATTAGTGTTAATGTCCTGGTTGGGATATTGTACTGTGTTATTGCAGCATGTTATGCAAAAATTTCTTTGTGTTACTTCTTGCAACTGCATATGAATTTACAATTATCTCAATAATAATTTAAATTAAGAGCACAATCAATTGTTGTTCAATTTTAAAAAGGTTTCACTTAAGCCTTCATATTCCTCTCTAACTACCACCTATTTTATTTTTGTTTTCCTTTACAGCCAACTTTTAGTTCTTTGTCTCAACTTCCTCATTACCTAAGCAATTCCCAACCCACCACAATGGATACTATCATTCCATTGAAATGGCTCTTGTCAAGGTCAATAATGACCTTGTCATTCTATCCACTCTTCACCTTTCTACCTAAATCTTTTGTTGAATTATAATTTTATTGATTTCAGAGAGGAAGAGAGAGGGAGACATAGCATCATCAATGATGATAGAATCATTGATTGGTTACCTCATGCATATCCCCTACTGGTGGTGGAACCCAAAACCCAGGCCATGTGCCCTGAATGGAAATTTAACTGTGACCTCTGAGTTCATAGTTTGATGCACAACCACTAAGCCATGCCAGCTGGGCTCTACCTCTATGTTGATGTCTCAACATGTTGACTGCTTCTTCCTTCTGGAAACACTCTTCCCCCCTCCTATTTCACAGACCACTCCTTGATCTCACTCTTATGTTCCTCTTTCTTTATCTGCCTATTTCCGTCCCTTCCAGTTCAGCTATTATAGTAATTTTATTCCAATAATTAACTTCATGAAGATCTTCAGAGTACTGACCTCACATTTTATAATCTACCTTACGTGTTCACTTCATTCTATCCAGATGTTAGATTCAACAATACATCGTTCTATTCATAGTCCTGCAAATAAACTTACTCCATTACATTCTCTCTCCCTCTATCACATCTGCCTTGCAAAGTCCCAACTTTAGTCAAATCCACTGTTGGCCTACTTCATCCCTGTATTTTAACAGCTAAATATCGTCTGAAAAAACACACAGCTGTGTTGACAGGTTTCATTTTAAAATCATGGTCACAAATTTCAAATAAGCCCTGAAGATCCTACCACACTTGCTTTAATGCTCACATTCTCACTCTCCAAAACAACTATTTCACAGCTTTTTCTTCCTTTTGAAATCTACAAACAAACACATACAACATCTGACCTTTCACTCACAAAAGACATCATTGCCTCAACTGGCAAAGCAGGAACTATAGTGAATTGTTCTTCTTTCTCTCCGTGGCTAACTCCTACACATGTGTTTGCTATCCGCCCATTTCCATTAGCCTTCTTGGGTTTCCTTCTTCTGGTTATTTCTTCTCTTTCTTGCTTTTTAAATGTCTCCCTTTCAATCTGATCATCCTAATTAGTTATAGCTTATTTTTAATCCTTTGATCCCACACCTTCTTCATTCCAGTTGCCACCTCGTTTTTTCTGTTCCTCTTCACAACAAAATCTTATAAATATTCTATAATCATCATTCCAACTCTTAACCATTTTTTTAACTCAAATCACTCTAATTCAGTTTTCATCTCCACCACTCTATAGACACTGCTTTTGTCAAAGTTATCAATGACCTGCATATAATCAAAGTTAGTGGTCTCTGCTCTTAATTTACCAGCAGGACTTGCAACAGCTGACTAGTCCTTCCATTTTAAAACCTATTCTTCCCTTGCCCTTCAAGACACTACATTATCCTGGTTTTATTTCTGTCTCACTGGCCTATCTTCAATCTGTTTTTCAGCTTCTTTTTCATCTCATCCTAAGTAACCTCATTCAGTCCTATAGCTTTAGATACTATATGCAGATGAATCCCAAACTTACATTTCCACTCATACATCCAGCTGCCTACTTGACATCTTCACTTGAATAGTCTAATAGTTACCTCTGAACTAACATGGTTGGATTCAAATTCAAGATTCTTCCTGCAAAAATCTTCCCCCACCCCAGCCATTTCCAGTTACTTATATAAAAAATTAAGATTTATTTCATTTTTTGTTACCTCATGTTCAATTCTTCCACAAATCATTCCTATGCTACCTCTAAAAATGCATCCTGAGTCTGTCTACTTCTATCCATCCTGGCTATTGCAATTCTTGATATGATCCACCATACTTATCTAACTTAAGGCAATTGCTTCTGATGTTTTTTTATAGCTTCTGTAACTCCCTACCATCCATTCTCCACTAAGATTCATCTTATAAAAGAGTAAATAAAATCATTCATTTATTTCTTAAAATCTTCCAGGGAATACCTACCAGACATAGAATAAAATCCACTTTCCTACCTATTTTTTCAACTAGTCATTTGAGAAAAGACAGAGAGGGATTTTAGACTTCACTTTCCATGAAAAAAAAATACTTAGGGAGAAAGCAAAGGAACTAACATATAAATACCCACTCTGTGTCTGCCCCTGAGGAGGAGACTGTTTTATTTTCAGGAAATTAAAATCCCTTTATATTTCTTTCCCAAGCATGGGTCTATGTATTTGCCAATCTGGGTCTTTCCTGGGGGACTGCTGCCCAAATAACATCCTGCCTCCAACAGCTTGTTAGAATTTCCCTACCCATCTATTTACCTCACCTCCTCTTGTCCTTCTCACCACCTAGCCAAATGCAGCCATCATACATTACCAAAAGAAAGGCAATGAAACCTTGGCCTTCTGTCTTGTGGTTCAGCTGAATCTGCCACTAACAAGCTATGTAACCCTGCACATGCCACATAACACCTCTGAGTCTTAATGTTGTCAAAATCATCACTATTAACTGCTGCTAGTTCTCAAGTCTTGACACATTACCAATTCTACTAGTACCAGGGCAAATAGAGGGAACAAAAATATATTGGGCATTTCCATTTATTTCTTGGAAAACCTTTATGGTTAACTAAAGCTCTGATTTTTTCTTTTGTGAGGCAGAGAAATTTTAAACTCCTAAATCAAATTACCAATATCTGCTCACTTAATAGCTTACAATTTGGAAGAGTTTTAGACTAATTTCTTTAAAGTGATACCTAGGTCTTACTTGACTTTTACATGGAGATTTTTCATCATTCTCTACAGTGTGAAATGTTTTTTAAAGAAATTAAATGAAGAACCATGAGTTGATATTTGAATTAGTCAGATGGGGCTGCAGAAGCTCGGGGAAGTACTGGCTCTGGAAACCCAGATGGGGCTGCACAGGGGAAGTGGGCTGGACAAACCCAAACTGCCCACCCAGTGCCCAAACCTGAGGCCTCTAGCCGTCCTGCCTTCATACATCTGTCCTCCCCTCCACCCTATCCATTCACCTGCTCCTGGTGAATCTACCTCAGAAACATTTCCCAGATAAGGCCAAGCTCACATGACCAACCCTTTCTCTCTTCAATTGTACCCACCTTTTGCCTTTTGTGTTTTCACACTCTATGCCTTTGTCCTCTGCCTTTAGTAAAATTTCTGCCTCCAGACTTTATTCTCATTCATCCTTTCAAATGTAGCTGAAGTAGGCAATCCTTTGGGAAGTACCCCAGCCCCAGCTCCATAAGGCATAGCTCTTTTTCCATCCCTACACTCTTCTAGGACTCTGTCCAGAGCTTTTCCCAAACTGCACAACAGTATAAGTATTACAACTTTTAAAGTTTACAGGTTAAAGCGGAATCTTCGAGCCTTCTTTATCTTTGTATTGCCAGTACCTGGCACAAGGCTGATGCATTTCCAAAGTACTTAGTCACTGTCAATTCAATAAATTAGCACAAGAATGGCTCCTCAAAACTTGGATTTTCCCATTCAGGAAACAAAAGTTGTACTTCCTTGACCCAATGCCTAGTATGATGGCAAGGTGTTCCTTTTGTATGTTAAAATGTTAATTGGCTGCTTTATTTAAGGAAGTCCTTTTCTTTTACAATCCTTTCTGCTATTGCACTTGAACTGATGTTGGAGAACTGAACTGTTGATTTGTATTAAACTGCAATTGAAGGAGGAAATAACAAGGCTAATGTGAACTCCTCAATAATTGTCCTAGAAGGCTCCCTCAGCAGTTGGAATTGTAATATCTTGATGTCGTCGGCGGCAATACTTTAATTTTTGTACAATGCAAGATATTTATGAATAGTCAAACTGGTTTTGTCACTGTAATGACCCTAATTGGAATTTGCCAGTGAAAGAAAAAGGAAAACTCCATGAGCATTCATCTAGAAAAGTGAAATGCAATTAAAAATGGTTCATTTGTAGTTGTCTAAATTTCTCAACTTACCCCCAGGACATTTTTTTTAATTTAATAAATCTTTATTGTTCAGATTATTACAATTGTTCCTCTTTTTTTCTCCCCATAGCTTCCCTTCACCCAGCTCCCACCTCACCCTCTACCTTTATCTCCCCGCCATTGTCCTCATCTTACGATTTTTGTCCAGTCTCTCCTCTCAACCCTCTCACCCATTTCCCCCTGAGAATTGTCAGTCCACTCCCTTTCTATGGACCTGATTTCATTATATTCACCAGTTTATTCTGTTCATCAGATTTTTTTATTCACTTGATTTTTAGATTCACTTGTTTATAGATATGTATTTGTTGTTCATAATTTTTATCTTTACCTTTTTCTTCTTCTTCCTCTTTCATCATTTCATATAATACTGGTTTGGTGATGATGAACTCCTTTAGCATTTTCTTATCTGTGAAGCTCTTTATCTGACCTTCAATTCTGAATGATAGCTTTGCTGGGTAGAGTAATCTTGGTTGTAGGTTCTTGTTATTCATCACTTTAAATATTTCTTGCCACTCCTGTCTGGCCTGCATAGTTTCTGTTGAGAAATCAGCTGACAGTAGTATGGGTGCTTGTATAGGTAATTAACTGTTTTTCTCTTGCTGCTTTTAATATTCTCTCTTTATCTTTTGCTCTTAGCATTTTAATTATGATATGTCTTGGTGTGGTCCTCCTTGGATTCCTTTTGTTTGGGGTTCTGTGTGCTTCCTGGACTTGTGAGTCTATTTCTTTCACCAGGTGGGGGAAGTTTTTGGTCATTATTTCTTCAAATAGGTTTTTAGTATCTTGCTCTTTCTCTTCTTCTGGCACCTCCATAATTCTGATGTTGGTATGCTTGAAGTTGTCCCAGAGGCTCCTTATACTATTTTCAAATTTTTGTATTCTTTTTTCTTTTTGCTTTTCCAGTTGAGTGTTTTCTGATTCTTTGTATTTCAAATCTTTGACTTAATTCTTGTGTTCCTCTAGTCTGCTGTGAGATCTCTGTATTATATATATTTTATTTCAGTCAGTATATGTTTAATTTCTAGTTGCTCCTTTTTCTTCTCCTCTTGGGTCTCACTAAATTTATCCATCTTTTCTAGGAAATTCTTGAAAAACATTATAACTGTGGTTTTGAACTCTATATCCTCTCCTTTGTTTTTCTCTATTTCTTTCATTTTGTGATGTTTCTTTGTCTCTGCATTTTCACTGCTTCACTGAGTTGATAACGTAGCTTTGTGTGCTAGGTGTCCCATATGGCCCAGTAATTCCACCTCCCCAGTTACCTGAGGTGGACTCTCTTGGTGCACCCCTTTGTGGACTGTGTATACAGCCTTGTTGTAGTTAAGTATTGATTGTTGTTGGTATCACTGGGGGGAATTGACCTCCAAGCCAATTGGTTGTGAGGATCAGCTGTGTCTATGCCGGGAGAACTTCTGGGCTAGAGTCAGCCTTATGATACAAGACTTGCACAATTGCAAAAGCTTCTGTGCTCGGCTTGGATGGGGTAGAGTCTCAGGCTGAACAGAGATAGCCCTGGCTTCCTGTCAGCCCTGCTCTATACAGCCCCTGGGTCTCAGTATCCCTCAGTATTGCTACAGCCCTCTCTGTGTGTATGTACTTGCCTCCAGACCTTTGCCTTTTACAACTCCCTTGAGTTTCTGTGTGCTCTGGGGACCTGTATGTGTCTGGGTCCCCATGTCTCACCAAAACTGGGGTTCAGTGCAGTCATAAGGGGAGTTCAGTGCAGTTGGGAGGCTTGGCCTTCCTCCTGCTAGAGAAATCCAGAAGCATACTCAGTGGTAAGTCCTCTCTGTGCTCACTGGCATGCACACTTCCAGACCTCTGTCCTTCATGGCTCCTCAGAGTTTCCATGCAGTCCTCTCTTTTTTCGACAGTTCCCCTGTATGAGTCTCACCCAGAACTGGGGTTCAGTGCAGTTGAGAGTTTCCATCTCCCTTCTGCTAGAGGAAGCCAGCCAACCACTCCACTGCCCATCTTCTCCACACATGTATCTCTGTACCTCAGCTTTTTGCAGCTCCTCTGAGTCTCTGTGAGCCCCTCTCTTTCCTTCTAGTTGTAGAATTTCCACTCATCCAGCTTGCCTGTGGTTCTGGATGATGTCCATTTTGTCTTTTAGCTGTAGTTTTGAAATTATTGATGAGGCAGCAGTTTAGGTGTTCACCTATGCTGCCATCTTGGTTTCCTCCCCAGGACATTTTTAAAATTTATGAATTTTGACATAAAAGATATTAGCTTTGATCTGTGGTCTTGATAACAAAATGTTCACCATAGTTAAGATGTTCATTTGTTAAAATGAATCCTACCCCTCCCACCCAGGTTCTTCATTCCTTCCTAAACTCTGATTTATACAATTTCACCCAAGATTGAAGATTACTTAACTGTATCCCAATGAATTCATTTTCAGGGATCTAAGTTGTGTACTGTTTTTAGTTTCTCACAACAATATCATCTTTCCTTTTGTAAGCTCAGTTTTCTCTATTGGAGGATCCAGATGTGTCTGCATTGCTCCAAAGCACTTAGTAGAATGTCTGCCATAGACTTGGCACACTCTTACTTGAAACTAATGATAAAAACAACAATAATAATAAATTTTAAAAACATGCATTGACATCAACTACATTTTCTGTACATTTTATTATGAAACCCTAACATCGCTGCAAAGTAAGAGGGGTTATCCTTAGTCTATAGATGAGGAAACTAAAATTTAGAGTCTTACCCAAACTACATGGTTGGTGGGTCAACAGAGCCAGCAGATAAGCCATGTCTTGATGGCTCCAAAGGCAAGGTATTTTTATCTCTTATAGGAGCCTCTGACCAAAATTGATTTATTCATCTCATTTCTGTTTTGCAGAGCAGTAAACTGAGTCCTATAGAGGTTAAAGTAACTTATCCAAGGTCATATCACCAGGAAGTAAGTTGTAACCCAGTTGTCAGACTACTAAGTTCATGTTCTCTCTCTTAAACTATGCTGTTTCCATGAACTAATGAATCTAGGTTGACCTGAGACTAATTTCAAGGGGTGTCAGGAGAATTTGGAGACTTGGGGACATCTTGGGTAAGGGGTGATATTTTAAAAGGTGGCAGTGGAGGGCAGCCATAATACCATCTTCATATTCATAGTGACTCATTTTTCCCTAAACAGCTTGATTCCATGTGGTTCAGAAAATCATTGGGGAATGTAGTAATGGTTGGAATGGTGATTGCCCCCAAATATGTGTCCACATCCTAACCTTCAGAATATTTGGGGAAAGGAACTTTGCCTATGTGATTAAATTAAGGATATTAGAATGAGATCTTGCTGAATCATCTGGTTGGGCCTTAAATCTAATTACAAATGTCTTTATAAAATAAAGGTAAAGGTATACTTTGAGACAGACAGAAGAGGAGAAGATACAGAAGACAGCAGCACTGATTAAAATGATGCACTTATAAGCCAAGAAACACCAAGGAATGCTTGGATCCACCAAAAGAGATAAGGAACATATTCTTCCCTAGAGCCTCTGAAGGGAGTGAAGCCATGCCAACAACTTGATTTTAGATTCCTGGCCTCCAGATAGGTGAGAGAATAAAAATTTTTTGTTTTAAACCATCAAGTGTGTGGTAATTTGTCATGGATGCCACAAGAAACTAATACATACTCTGAGTATGGTTTGAGGTACCTACATTAATATATACACAAAAGAAGAGTTCTGTCTACCTCTAGGGCTGAATAGCTTGATTATATTACAAATCCCCAAACAAGGAATCCAAGATGCTTACAATGCAAGCCAAAGTTCTTGGACTAAGACATAAGGAGTAAGTGGATGGCAGTCAGGGCCTAGCAAAGGCCTGTGAAAACACCTGGGATAATACATGTGACAGGCAAATACTGTAGGCATGAATATACGAATCCTGACTAGAAATTAAGACCATACCAGATGCATTAGCCTATAAACATGAGGACTTCAGCTAGGTTTAAATTAGGACAATTTACCCTGCCTTTAACATCATCTGAAACCGTACAATGTGGAAAAATGGCATGGATTTTAATCTAAAAACCTTGAATTTGAATTATTGTTCTGTTCAGGGTTACATGGTCATTGAGCTGACATGACTAGAAAGTTTCTCAGTTTCCTTCTATACAGAATGAGACAATGGCAAGAACTATCTCATTGAGATGTCAGGATTAAATATTACAAGTTTACATGTAATATCACAAAATAAGAGCTCACTAAATGGCAGTTGTTCTGTCCACTCATGAGACCTTAGACTGAAGCTCTATTATTGTCATCTTTTCCTTAAGTTGGTTCAGGAGTCAGGGACAGGCTCTATTCTCATGCCCAATGTTGTAACCTAAGGGGAAGACAGCTCAAAGCAACAGCCTCCTCTCCTACTTCCCAAAATAGGACAGTGGTTAAATACCCTGAATTTCATAGCTTGGAAGAGAGGTGATGACTTCTCACTTTGTCTCTTAATTGTTTCTTAGCTCTTACAGCAAAATTGCTTAGATGAATGATGTGATTATTTCCAACCATTATTTTTTGTAACTTAAGATAAAATTTAGTACACTTATGAAATAAATGACTCATGGGGATTAATGTTTTTTAAATGAAGTCAACAAAACAATACAAGCTGCTATCACAGCTAATGGGCTAGATCCTGTCATGATATTCAGTGATGGTATCCACTTGAGTGGCTGGAAAGATTGGATGACACAAGGGACATGGCATTTGGAATGAGTACTTTCTATGAAGTCACACTTCATTTGCATTGTGATATCAAATGACTTAATTCATTTTCATCTTCTATGCTCAGTTCACAGGCCTTACCTGCAGTCTAATCTGTCAGATCCTTTCAGAAGTGTTACAAGTAAGATCTGTCAGCATGACAAGTAGTCATTTTTATTCCTACTGTTCAGTGTTCTTGCACTCTGGGATTCTGACAACTGAGAAAACTCCTGTAACTTCTTATATAATCATGGATAATATCAGGCATGAAGAAACTGACCTAATGTCCCAAAGGCAACCATTCTACTTGAAGATATTCTCCAGGGAAAGGGTGAAGTAAATAAAATTCAGTGGATTTTTTACAAGCCTCTATTACTGTTACTAAGTCAGAGGTTAATGCCTGCTTTAGAATGCCAGTCATTTAAAAGAGAAAAATAAACCAGAATTATAAATAACTGCAGCCATGAATAATACAATGCATACATTTTTCCTTAACTGAAGGGTTATTTTGACGTTTTGTGCTGTGCCTGACATCTTACAGTTTCTCCACAGAAGTACACAAGAAGTCAAACTCAGACAATCTAAGCAAGGTTTTATTCATTCTGTTGGGAGTTTTCTTTACAACTACAAACATTGGGTATAATAAGGGTCAAGTTACTCCCTCAAGAAGCTAAACTGTAGGTGGAATGGAGCCAAATTAATTAACTCCTACATAGGTTTAAGTTATTTATAAATCCAAGAAATAAGCACAGCCTGTATTTCCAAGTGCCTCTTGCTAACACATGTAACCCTTTATTGACCAGTTTAAAATATTCAGATCCTCACTTCTACAATGAAGAAATTTTGGTTTAGCCAAGTCAGTTCTGCTATCCTTGTTTAATTCTTCACATCATATGATTTAGCAAACATGCTTATGGTCCTAAAATACAGATAGTAAATCTAGGCTAGGTTCTATCGTGAGTAATTCTTATGAGTAAGTAACAGACCTACTCTGATTTATCAAGATCAATCCACATTGAATGGCCTTCATGGATTGATAGACAACACATGAATAGCAAGTCTGGGCTTGTTAGCTTTGGAGCTTCTGTGTTGTAAAATATGTTACACATGCTGTAAGATACAAGTTTGGAAACACACAACCTATGTTATAAAGTCAATGATTTCAGAAATAATTCCTTTAATTTACAACATGGCACACATACTGGTTTCATTCCAGTCGAGTTCAGAAAGCCCTTGCATAGGAAAACAGAATTATAGGATTGTGTTAGGCCAGATGAGTCTGTAGAAGTGACCATAAGTAATAAATATAATTCACTGTCCAAACCAGGACATTTTTTTAGGATGAAACAAAAAACTATTAATAATTACATCAAGACCTAGCTATAAGGCAGGAGAGGGCACTGCTATATAACTCATACTGGCATCAAGAAGATAACATCTTACACAATGTCTGGCAAATAGTAAAGTTCAATAAAGGCTTTTTGAATGAATAAAATAATAGAATGAAATGGTATTGCTTTACTTCTCCAAAGTCTTTCAGTCACTGATCACTGGGGTTGGTATACCATTATTAAAAACTTGGTGGTGGTGGCTAAATTAAGTTGTGTTATAATAAAGAGAAAGAACAGAGTTCCAGAGTTCCAATCACCAAATACAAAGCCTTTCTCTTAGATCTACCTTCCTGGATCTTCTGAAATATTTGATATTATTGGCAAACCCCTCTTACCTTGGTTTCCATGACATTGTGCTGCCTTGGCTGTTCTTACTTTTCTGACAACTGCTTCATGACCCCTTTTACTAGTTTATTTTTGTCTTTTTATTGGCTCAGTGCCTTACCTTTCTACACATGCTTTCTTAGTAGTCTTTTCTACTCCTGTGTACTACCTATATAATTCTCAAATTTTGGCCTCCTTACAAAGCATCAGTTCTACAATGCAATATTGCATATGCAACTCACTCATAATATTTGAAACAGATTTCAACATCTTAAACCAACTCTTCCTTATGATTTCTATTTGTGAAGGGCACCTCCATTTGCCAATGAACCAAAGCTTGAAACATCAGCTCATCATTTTTTTCCTTCCCTTTCTCTAGGACACATAGTGGACAACACCAAGTTCTCCTGGACCATTTTACTCAATCACTCCTATATTTGTCCAACTCTAATGGCAAAAAGTGCAGGCCCACCATCATTTTCTTGCTATAGTGTATCTATCTGCTAATTAGCCTTTTGTCTTCACTTCTAGCTTTCTAATTCAACCTATGTCTCTATGGTCAATTAAATTACAATAGAGTAAAAAAAGCCTCTTCAGTAAATGGTGTTGAGGAAATTGAACAGGTAAACACAAAAAAATGGAACTAGACCACAAACTTACACCATACAAAAGAATATAATAAAAATAGATATAAGACTTAAATGTAAGTCACAAAAACAAATAATCCTAGAAGAAAACATAGGCAGTAAAATCTCAGACATCTCTGGTAGCAATATGTTGATATATCTCCTAGGGCAAGGGAAATAAAGGAAAAAATATACAAATGGAACTACATCTAAGTAAAAAGCTTCTGTGCAGCAAAAGAAATCAAGAAAATTCAAAGGGAACCTATTGTATATGTGATTATATTTGCCAATGACACATCTGATAAGGGGTTAATTTCCAAAATATATAAAGAATGTATACAACTCAACACCAGAAAGGCAAACAATCCAATTTAAACATGGGCAAAGGACCTGAATAGACACTTCTCCAAAGAGATTATATAGATGGCCAATAGAAATATGAAAAGATGCTCAACATCCCTAATTATCAAAGAAATGCAAATTAAAACTGCAATGAAGGCGGGAGAAGGTGAATAGGTGGGAGTAATCAACCAAAGATCTTGTATGCATATATGCATAACCCATGGGCACAGACAATAGGGTGGTGAAGGCCTGGTGCAGGTGATGGAGGCAGGCCAGAGGGGATCAATGGAGAAAAAGAGAGATATATGTAATACTTTCAACAATAAAGAATTATCACCTCACAACTGTCAGAATGGCTATTATCAACACACCAATAGACAAGTGGTGAGAATATGAAGAAAAGGAAACCCTCCTGCACTGTTGGTGGGAATGCAAATTAAAATCACAGTGAGATATCACCTCACACCTGCCAGAATGGCTACCATCAATAAATTAACAAACAAATGCTGGTGAGTAGAAAAGAGAACACTTGTGCACTGTTGGTGGGAATTCAGATTGGTGCAGCCACTGTGGAAAGCAATATGGAGTTTCCTCAAAAAATTACAAATGGAACTGATTTTGACTTAGCCATCCTACTTCTGGGAATTTATCCTAATGAACCTGAAACACCAATCAGAAAAAAATATATGCACACGTATGTTCACAGCAGTGCTATTTACAAGAGCCAAGTACCCATCAGTAGATAATGAATAAAAAAGCAGTGGTACATTTACACAATGTAATACTATACTTAATGTGCTTTATAAAACCTGTTTAAAAAAAGAAGGGTCTCTTACCCTTTGAGACAGTATGAGTGGAACGGAGATTACTATGCTAAGTGAAATAAGCCAGTCAGAGAAAGGCAAGTATCACATGATCTCACTCATGTGTGGAATCTAATGAACAAAATAAACTGATGAACAAAATAGATCCAGAGACATAGAACAGACTGATGAATCTCAGAGAGAAGACAGGTTGGTTGGGTGGGAAGAGATCAACCAAAGAACTTATATGTGTAACCTATGGACACAGACAACAGTGTGGTGATAGCCAGATGAAGAGGGGGGAGGGGCTAAGTGGAGGTGAGCAAAGCAGGGTGATAATGTTAAGAATTAAAAAAAATCACAAGGATTTTAATTCTCCTCTATTTGAATGTCAAGGCATCACTTATCCTAGCAGAATAATTGCTCTTGCTGGATGAGGATGTCTGGTGATTCAGAGGCTATCTAAGTAAAGAATTTGAGTAGAAATTTCTCCTATTCCTCTAAATAACTAGCAGGGCAGGTAGGAAATAGGGGCCTGGAAAATGAACATCCAGACTACTGGGATAGGAGTTGCCTCACATTCATTGGAGCCCATTTTGTTAATCTCTAACCTGGGCTAGTCTCAGACATTCTTGCAGGGGGTTCTTGGCAGTTCAAACTGAACCTTCAGGATTTCTACCCACACAGCTTCCTGAGTAAGATCCAAATGAGCAATACCTGTAGGATCTCATTTGGAGACCAACTTTATGCATGGTACTTGATCCCCATAATGTGATTTTTAGGCTGAGTTTATGAAACTGGTAAGATAATGCCTCAGTTATCTAAAGATGTCACTGTTGGGAATCTCCTGGCCACTATAGTCAACTATTTGCATATCCTCTCAGACTGGTTAATGATATTTTGGTCTACAGTACTGGTGAAGCCTTCCTCTCATTCTCACAATTTCAGTGTTTCAGAAAACTAGCAACAGTAGAGTTTTCACAGAAGCACACTTGTGAAGCTACATTTGCTTCCCATGTAGCAGGGTTGGTCTTTTGATTTCATGCCAGATGGAGTGACAGCACTGAGTCGAGTTTGGGACTGAGAAGCAAATGAAGGAAACAAAAGCCATACTCTGAAAAACTGTGCCCACACTTGGTGCAGTCCGTGCCATCATTTCTGCCCGAGTTTCAGAAAGGAGTCAGTTCTCCAGGTGACCGTCTGAAGATAGGCATATCTTACCACATTTAGACGTAATGTGCTTTATAAAACCTGACACATTTTGCTTCCACAGAATTTAAAATGTCCTCTTCACTTACTTAAAATATCTTTAGCTCCCTAACAAGGAGAAAGAATTTAAGCTAAACTACAAACACTATGCTTCTTATTTATCCTCTCAAATCTTGTTCGTTGGCTTATTAGAACTATCCACTTTACTGTCATGGACAGATAGCTTCTTCAAATATGGCATCACATTTTCTCAAAAAGCTTTCTATTTCACTGTCACAGCTCCTCCTACCACCATCATTGCCTGTTATATGGCACCTGTGCCAGACTAGTGAAATGGACTCTGGACCTGAAAGTATCACACATAATCTCAGATACTGATTTTCAGTATGCACCTATATGCACAATCAGTATTTAGAGCCAATAACACCTACCCAGTGATACTTTTTACCATGATTCTTGATCACTAATTAGTTCAAAATTATTTATGTGCCTGTGAGATGTGCACACACATACAAACACACACGGGACCACATACATTATCAAGATCTTCATGGTTCATAAAAAAGAATCCTTGACATGATATATCACAATCTATACACTTTCTTATTTTCTGCATTATCAATTTGACTTTGATTATTTTTGTATATACAAATCCTATTTTTAAAAGGCTTCTTTGTAATTCAACTCTACATTGCATAAGTATATCAGAAGAAAACCTTCAATTCATTATTGTTTTGTGTTATATTGTGGTAAGTTTTGAAACAGATGAGTATTCAATTTTTTATACTATCTTTCCTCCCACTGAACTACATTCAATCTATTTTATCCCTGAAAACATATTATCTGCACTCTTATAACCTCATTTCTTTTTAAAAAATATATTTTATTGATTTTTCACAGAGAGGAAGGGAGAGGGATAGAAAGTTAAAAAACATTGATAAGAGAGAGACATCGATCAGTCGCCTTCTGCATGTCCCCTACTGGGGATGTGCCCTCAACCAATGTACATGCCCTTGACCGGAATCGAACCTGGGACCTTTCAGTCCACAGGCTGATGCTCTATCCACTGAGCCAAACTGGTTTCAGCTTATAACCTCATTTCAGACAGTGGGATTTAAAATACCTCACATTACTTTTGAAGAAATAGTGAAACATCAATGTAATAGTGGGCAAAGGTCAACAATAATACTATCTAATGTCATCATGATTCATTTGAAATTAAAAAGACTCCTAACAAATTTTATTGATACCAATCAAATGGAATGGCAGATGTTTCAAAATTAATGACAGATGTAAATTGACATGGGTTTATATGTTATATAAATACAAATTAATATATGTGGCATCTCCTATACATTCAATTTTAAACAAATACACTTGGATATAAATAACAGAAACTATCCTATCTAATAAAAGAGTAATATGCAAATTAAACACCACTCTGCTATGCACACAAGCCAGGCCCATCAGCCAATCAGGAGTGAGTATGTAAATTAACCCAACCAAGATGGCTGCAGCCACCAAGCAAGCAGGAGGCTTGGGTTTTCCCAGCAATGGAGGAAGCCAAACTTTCTGCACACCCTGGTGGGCCCAGGCCTCCACTCAAGGCTACAAAGTTTCAATTATAGAAGATAAATAAATCCCAACAAAAATGGCAGCACCCACAGAGCTAGAGAGAGCAGGAGGCTTGTCTCTGCTCAAGGCTACAAAGTTTCATTATAGAAGATAAATCCCAACAAAAAAGGCAGCAGCCATACAGCTGGAGAGAGAAGGAGGGTTGGCTCCACTCGAGGCTACAAAGTTTCAATTATATAAGATAAATAAATCACAGATACCAGGGCCTCCACTTGGGTCGCTGGGGGGGCGTGGCCAGCCTGAAAACCACCACAGGCCCCTCGCCTAGGCTGCCCCATGCTCCAAGGGAACACCCACCCTGACCTGGGACACCCTTCAGGTTAAACCAGCTGGTCCTCACCCATGCACCAGGCCTCTATCTTATCTAATAAAACAGTAATATGCAAATTGACCATCACTCCAATACACAAGATGGCTGCCCCCAGGTGGACACAAAATGGCCACCATAAGATGACCAGCAGGGGATGGCAATTGGGAGGGACCAGGTCTGCAAGGGAGGGCAGTTAGGGGTGACCAGGTCAGCAGAGGAGGAAAGTTGGGGATGACCGGGCCTGCAGGCAAGGGCAGGTAGGGGCAAACAGGCTGGCAGGGGAGCAGATAGGCATAAATCAGATTGACAGAGGAGTGGTTAGGGGGTGATTAGGCTGGCAGGCAGAAGTGGTTAGGGGCAATCAGGAAGGCAGGCTGGTGAGCAGTTGGGAGTCATTAGTCCTGGATTGTGAGAGAGATGTCCGACTGCCCGTTTAAGCCCGATCCTACCAGGCCTAAACAGGCAGTCGGACATCCCTCGAAGGGTCCCAGATTAGTAAAGGTGCAGGCTGGGCTGAGGGATACACCCCCTCCCCCACCCTATACGAATTTCATGCACTGGGCCTCTCGTGTATATATATGATAACTTTGGGGAAATAAATATAGAAGATAATATCAAATGTCAAGCTATTTTTAGATATTAGTGTCTGAAGAAACCTCTTTCTTTCCTGTTTTAAAAATCTTTGAAAATCCTCTGCTATATTTTCAGATACTTGATACATTACACCTGAAATAAAGTAACTTTAAATAATGCCATAAAATATGTACTAAAAATACACACATACATTGAGGAAGGAATCCAAATATTAAAATGGCTGATGCTCTTATTAAACTGATTGGATGGACTGTATTTTTGAAATGCAATATTTGATTGGACCTATGCTTCAGCAATCTAATATGGGGGGTGGGCAGGAGTGGAGAAATTTTTAATTTTTTAGGCCTTGCAATCTAATGAATCCTCTACTAAATGGCTGGAATTAAAAACCAATTAAAATGTCATGATTCAAAAATGTATAGAGCCAGTTGAATACTGTAAATGTGAGGCCTTAACCGGATTTAATCCTAGAGGGAAAAGGGAATATTGGAGCACTATTAAAAATCTGGGATGTGGCTTGGCAGGTATGGCTCAGATGGTTGGTATGCCATCCTATACACCAAAATGTGGTACATCCATTCCTGTTCAGGGCACATACCCAGGTTGTAGGTTTGACCCCTAGTTGATCAATGTTTCTTTCTCACCTCTCTCTCTCTCTCTCTCTCTCTCTCTCTCTCTCTCTCTCTCTCTCTTTCTCTCTCTCTTCCTTATGTAAAATCAATTTTAAAAATCTGGAGTGGCCGAAACCGGTTTGGCTCAGTGTATAGAGTGTCGGCCTGTGGACTGAAGGGTCCCAGGTTCGATTCTGGTCAAGGGCATGTATCCTGGTTGCAGGCACATCCCCAGTGGGGGGCGTGCAGAAGGTGACTGATCAATGTCTCTCTCTCATCAATGTTTCTAGCTCTCTATACTTCTCCCTTCCTCTCTGTAAAAAGTCAATAAAATATATTTTAAAAAAAATCTGGAGTGGCTGACTACCTTAATAAAAAGTCTATAAATTCTGTCCATCATTGAGGCTTTAGGATGAAACATAGTAGGTACTCAATAAATAGCTGTTAATAAATGAATAGATTAATGAAGAAAGAACCTTAAATAACAACACTGTTTTCCAAAATACTCTTTTAATTATTTAATCCTATAGCAAAAATTGTATGTATACTTCTCCATGCCCATCTTACTCTAGTCACTTTTGTTGTTTTGCTGAAGACTTTAAATAGCCTTAAAACTCATGGTTTTCTTGCTAAATCATCTACCCAATAATTACAATAAACATGTTATGTTGATCAGCAGTAAGTAAACAATTCTAAAAAAGAAACCAATTTAACAAAAGAATCTAGTCAAATTGGGAGTTTGAATCTCTTATTTATAGTTTTAGAACAATGAATCTCAAACTTCATGTAAATGAATCCATATATAGAATTAAAAATTTAAAAACACACAATTAAAAGCAGAGCTGATTTGCATAGGGAGGTGGCTTTTAGTCTACCCCTGAATATATCTGTCCTCTAACTTCATCATCTCTCTCCTAGTACTCCACAACTCAGAAACCCTATGATTCCTAAAAGCAGTTTGAAAACTACTGCTCTAGGAAATGCCTTTCGGGAAGGCCAGAGAAGGCAAGCTGGGTTCTATCTCAGGATGGGGACATGAGGACATGAATTTGGCGCTGGACGACATGGATGGACTTAAAAAAATGTATCACACGGTAAAATGAGCAAGAGCTACAATCAGATTTGGTGCCTTCCTAGAATAGCACAGCCTGTATTCCTGTAGGTAGCAGCTGCCTTAGCAGAAACACACAACCTGCCATCTATATTCAGACCGCACTGTTAACACTTTTAAGTGCAGGAAGTGCTTTTCTCCCCATGTACCCTCCCACCTGCATATCTGTATTTCCTTCCTTAGTTTTGCCACCTGAGAAACTGAATTAGTACTATTCTGAGAAAACGACTCTGCATCCTGGTCCTAGTTGAGAGTGTAGTCCCAGAAGGAGGTAATTATCTCTGGTGCTAGAGATAGACCATACAGGGCACAAATGTTTTAGAGTCCTTGAAAGTCATGTGCTCTGCAGCGCTCCAATAAATATATCCCTTAACCATGTGTAAACACTATAGCATAGTCAGGCATTTCCATATCAAAGCAAAGTGGAGCACAGCACCCAAGGCACTCTCAGGAAATGTCAAAGTCATCAGGTTAAGGCCCAGTGGTCCGCAAACTGCAGCTCGCAAGCCGCAGGTTTGCCACTCTATTGATTAATGAGTGAACTGCTTGCCTTGATCTGGCAGCCACAATTGTTTTAATTAATCTTGGCTGAATATATTATTTTAATAGCTATTAAATAGAAAAGTATGGGTTCCTGTTAAGTATATGGAACAATCTAGATACCTCCTTCAAATACCAAAAGCACTGTAGCTAAAGCAGTTTTTCCTGACTTTATTTTGCTTTTGGAGAACAAGAAAAATAGGTTTATTTGTGTTATGCTTATTAATTTGTGCAGTTATTCAGTGTCTGGTAAGTTAATATTCAAGAAAAAATATTAATTTTTATAAAATGTTCTATTATTTTATTTAATTTTTTAAAA
Source organism: Lasiurus cinereus (assembly GCA_011751065.1). Classification (NCBI taxonomy): domain Eukaryota; kingdom Metazoa; phylum Chordata; class Mammalia; order Chiroptera; family Vespertilionidae; genus Lasiurus; species Lasiurus cinereus. The sequence continues at coordinate 11,522,909 of JAAGEH010000015.1, read as the reverse complement.
TATATTTTATTGATTTTTTTACAGAGAGGAAGGGAAAGGGATAGAGAGTTAGAAACATTGATGAGAGAGAGACATCGATCAGCTGCCTCTTGCACACCCCCTACTGGGGATATGTCCGCAACCAAGGTACATGCCCTTGACCGGAATCGAACCTGGGACCTTTAATCTGCAGACTGATGCTCTATCCACTGAGCCAAACCGCTTTGGGCAAAATGTTCTATTATTTTGAAACAATTACTCATTTATTTCAGCACTTTGTATTCAGCATGTCTCTATAAAAATAAACCTATGATTCTATGAAAAGTGAAGCTTTTATTTTCTTGTGGCCCTCATAATCTTAAACCTTACTTATCTGGCCCATGTTAGCCTTTGAGTTTGACATGCTTGCTCTATAGTATAGAATAGTGGTTCCCAACCTATTTTTGGCCATGCCCCACCTAAGCAACTCTAAAATCATGATGCCTCTCCCCCCAAAAATAATTCTTATTAGTCAAAAAGTAAACTCCTATTCACGTGGAGAAAGCCCAAAAGGCCATTAACTTGGTTTAAACAAGCTTCCAAAGAACATGGCATCCATTAAAGAAAAAATAAAAATAAAAGAATAAAATGACAGTTGCTTAGAAAAAAATGACTAAAAAATTGTTAAAAAATAATATGAAGTGATATGAAAAAATAGCAAATAAAGTTTCAAAATATATAATAAAGAACTGAAATGCATAAATATACCACAATATATACTTATCTACTATATATAAGGCCCCTAGAGCCATAAAAAATGCAAAAAATTCACAGTTAATAACTCATTCTCAAATTGCACCCCCTAAAAAAATAAAATTGTCCCTCTGTGGAACATGTGCCCCACGTTGGGAACCAGTTGTCTAGAACAAATCACCATTGTCTTCTGTCTATACCATGCCAACATCCTCCTAACTGAGCTCTCTACTTGTGATATTGCTCCATTATAGTCCATTTTCAAATTCTCATTCTCTCCCTCCATAACCCTTTGTTCCACTTCTTCTCCTTCACACACAAACTCTTTGGTCAACTGAAACTTTACTAGGAAATTGAAGAAGAACTGAGGTCTGTCCCTTGTCACTTCGCTGTTACTTCTTACTCAGCATTGCTGAGATCCTGAGACCTATTTATCAAAGATAAGAGGTTCAAGTTTTCTCTTCATTTTTTTCAATATATCCAGCACTTTAAACAATTTCTCATAGCAGATGCTTTCATAACCTCTTGATATCTTTGGGTGCTCTTCTCCATATTCTCTCTCATTTGTCCATGTTTTCCTTAAATTTATGATGCTTCATCACAAATGAAGAGAGTGCTACCTAAAAATTGTTCTAAACAAAGTAGTGAACTACTTGCCTTGATCTGGCAGCCACAATTGTTTTAATTAATCTTGGGTGAATATATTATTTTAATAGCTATTAAATAGAAAAGTATGGGTTCTTTTTAAGTGTATGGACCAATCTAGACACCTCCTTCAAATACCAAAAGCACTGCAGCTAAAGCAGTTTTTCCAGACTTTTACCTATGCAATTCTACTTTTGAATTTCAGTATATACTTTTATATACTAGTTGAGTTTGTGATGATAATTCTAAACTATTAAAGTATTTTTTGTCTTGATTATCATCAGACCTGACAGTCATCCCTTCCAACTATTCTCTTTGGTTTTGATAACTTGATATCTGTCTTCAGTGAAGTCCATGATAAGACTGAATGAATGAGTGAGTAAATGTGAACTAGTTCATTTCAATCTTGGAGCATAATTGGAACAGGAAGAGAAAAATACTTTATAATTTTTATATATGTAAATGAAACGAGCATTAAATGTATTTCTCATGTTCTGAATAATTTCAATAGTAAAAACACAGACACATACACAGTAATTTTCCTAATTTAAAGTTTTTCCACTCAGAAAAGATAGAAGTAAACTTGAAGAAATGCAAAGACATTCCTTGTGTTTTAATAGGATGAATCAATAATATAAAGAGGTCACTTAATTTATAAATTTAATTTATAAAGTTAGTTTATTTATAAATTTAATTGATCATTTTAATAAATGAGGCTAATTTATAAATGTATAGAATTCCAATAAAAATGCCAACAACAATTTTATAGACAAATTGTCACTGAACGTCATGTGGGGAAAAAATGTAGCCATGGAAACATAAAAATGAAAAACTGTGAATAGATCCTAGACCTATTAGACAATAAAATACACTATAAAGCCTATATAATTGAATAAGTATGGTACAAGAACATCAATAGAAACCAGTGAAAAAGCACAGAAAGTGCACAAATAGACCCAAGTAAATATGTGGAATTTCAGTGTATAATAAAGATGATATCTTGAATAGCTAAAGCACAGGTAGACATTTTTGATAGATAGTGCAGAGACAATGGTTAGCCATTTGGAAATAGATAAATTAGATCTTCAGTTCACATTATACATAAGAAAAAAGTTCCAAATGGATCAAGTATCTAAATGTAAAATGAAACCACTATACATGCACTAGAAAAAAATTCAGCTGAATTCTTTAACCTGGGAATAGTGTTGAGTCTTCTAACTAGAACTCTAAATTAAGATACAATAAATATATTGTTAAATATCACTACATAACAATAATTTAAAAAATAATGCATGGCAATAAATACCATAAACAAAAAGCTAATTAACAATCTAGGACACATAGCCACAAAATGTATAGCAGATAAATGACTATCTCTAATATATAAATTTTTAAAATTTGAAGGAAACAAATTCTACATAGAAAATGGGCAAAAATATTAAAAGATAACTCACAAAAATATTAAAATGTCCTTTAAGCTTATAAAAAAGCATCTTGCTCATAATAAAATATCTGCAAGTTGAAACTACATTAAGAATCCATATTTTACTTAAAAAATTGGCAATAATTTTAAAGTGTAACACTGTGCAGATGTGGCTTTGGAGAAATAGGTACCAGGCATTTTTATATATCACTGAGAATACAAACTGGCAGGGATTTGGGCAGTATTAATCATATTATGTATGTACTTACCTTTGTCTGAGCAATACTACTTATCAAGATTTACCCTGAACATGCATATCCAATGATATGAAAAAATATAAGCATAAGACTATTTATTCCAGCATTAGAATTACAAAAATATAGGAACAATATATACTATAATGTATTGTCTTTGTGACTTTCCTGGAAGTCTGAGATCATATCAAAATTAAAAGTAAAAAATATATATTTTTTCCTCTAAGGATACTTTCATAAATTCATCAGAATTTTCCTCTCTGACTGTCAAATTACAGCAAGAAGGTTAAGGAGAGGTGGGATAAATAAGAGATCAACCAAAGGACTTGTATGTATGCATATAAGCATAACCAATGAACACAGGACACTGCGGGGTTAGGGTATGCCTGGGAGGGGGGGGCAATGGGAAGATATGTATACATGTAACACATTAATAAAAAAATTAAAAAAAAAAGAATTTTCCTCTCTGGATACTGTCATAGTATCCATCTCATACCACATTTTAAAAATAATTAGAGAATCAATTAGTGAACAAAATATTCAACATATCATTGATCACATTGTTGTAGTGCTCTCCAGACTGACAGTAAATTCTAGAAAGAAGTCAGTTAATCAGTCAACACATTTAGCTTGAGAATTCCTACTGTGTGGAGAGTACCCCCAGGGAGTCCTTAGAGGAAAGGTAGTTCTGCTTATTCTTCCTTGTTTCCCTAAAATTAGTCATCCAGTTCCTTTTTTGTTCTGTTTTCTGAATTTAGGCATATTCTAGGGTGGTAAAAGTGTGGTTGCAGACAAAATACTTTTTTTCTTCTGTGTGGGAAGGATAACAGGCCCCAAGCCTTCAGTTTCTCAGGTCTTCTATGGATCAATGTCATCATTATGACCAGATAGAGTCAGAAATTGCTTCATTTTAAATTCTAACGGTAACATGAATATTAGTGGTTAATCCCTTTTTTAACTTTTATTCATTTATTTTAAAATTTATTTTATTTTTATTTTTCCCTATTGCCCTCTGCACCCCCCAGTACATGCTCTCACCGGTCTCTCCCCCCTAGCCCCCATTGCCCTATATCCACTGGCTATGCCTACACATATGCATGCAAACCCTTAGGTTGATCTCCTACAGGCCCCTCCCCCCCAACCTCCCCTGCCTTCCCACTGTGAAAACTTGGAGGTCAATAGAAGTAGGGCACAGACCCTCACCCCCACAACCTTACAGGGGTATTAACCTTCACCCCTTCTGAGGGAGGTCTCCTGCCCCCATGGATACTTGGCTTTACATGTTCAGCACAGATTGGGACCCAGGTAACAGACAGAAATATGACTACAGCAGCTGCCCTATATCTAAATTCAGCCTAGTACTAGGAATGCTCAGTCCCTACTCAAGGATGCAAATAAACCTTTCCACTAATATATACAGGGTAATCTAAGATTGTTGGTAGAGTATTAAATTTGACGTAAAAGAGTTATCAAGCTTTCAGATTAATTTAAATTGGTGAACTGAAATAAGCGAACACCCAAGAAAATTTAAGTGTACTGGACGAAAAGCTGTTTCTAAAGTATTAACTAAAATTTCTATTGATAGCTCATCTCATGGTAAAATTGCTTAATATGCAATGAACATAAAACAGGCATATTTGTGTGCAAAAAATTAAAATTTAAAGTTATCAAGATTGCGTTAAATTTTTTTATCAAATTCTCCATCAATCAAAAAAAAAGGGGGGGGAGAGTAGGATAATATCATGTAAGGAAAAATATCTGGTAAATAAATTACATCTATGCACCCCCCACCCCCACTGCTGTTGCGGAATTTAGAACAATGAAAAAAGAATGTGGTTTTGCTCTTTAAAAAGGGCTGCATATTGCTGAGACAGCGTGGTCGTGAGTGTGTGGACTCCACCTGCATGTGGTGCCCTAGGGGCAGTTGCTGGCCAGCTCAATAAATCCTTGCTTGCTTATTACCAACTTAGCAGCCTCCATGGTCATTTGCAACTGGTCATGGAAGTTGCCCCACAACATTGAACTGCTAAGGTTTCTTCCCACTCAAAGATGGCATGATTATATGCTTTAATTTCTCTGAAAATTTTCTGATCCTTCTTCAAGAAGTAATTATATGTGATGCTCTGGTGCCGCCTCCAGTCTTGTACATAGGCTACTCTAGTGAAGTTAAAGATGTACATGTTTGTTTACAGCAAAGGATGGAAAATTTTGCTATTAAAAAAAAATCAAACCATATATATTTTAGGTTTTGAGGACCATTTGGTCTCTGTTGCAACCACTCAAGTCTGCTGTAGTAATGTAAGATTAGCTATAGACAACATGAAAGTGAATGGGTGTGGCTATATTCCCATAACATTTTATCTATACAGAGATCATGGGTGGGATTTAAGCTAGAGCTATAATTTACTGTGACATTCAGAGCGGAAGCCATGTCCTAAGTTTTTTTTTTTTTCAGTTACCTTCATTGTTTAAAGTATTACACAGTATACTTCGTTTTTCTTTCCCCTTGACCTCCTCTACCCTACACCAGTCCTTCCCAGGCCTTCACCACACTATTGTCTGTATCCATGGGCTATGCATATATGCATATAAGTTCCTCTGTTAATATCTCCCCTCCTACCTTTCCTCTGAAATTCGTGTCTGTACCATGCTTCCATGTCTCTGGATCTATTTTTTTCATAAGTTTATTTTTTTCAGTAGATTCCACATATAAGTGAGATCATGTGATACTTATCTTTCTCTCACTGGCTTATTTTGCTTAGTCTAATACTCTCTAGGTCCTTCTATGCTGTTGTAAATGGTAAAAATTCCTTCGTTTTTATAGCTACATAGTATTCCATTGTGTAAATGTATACTGTTTTTTATCCACTTATCTGCTGATGGGCACTTGGGCTGTTTCCAAATATTAGCTATTGTAAATTGCACTGCTATGAACATAGGTGTGAATATGTTCTTTCTGATTGGTGTTTCAGATTTCTTAGGATATATTCCTAGAAGTGAGATCACTGGGTCAGATGGGAGCTCCATTTTAAATTTTTGAGGAAACTCCATACTGTTTTCTATAGTGGCTATACCAGTCTGCATTCTCACCAGCAGTGTAATAAGGTTCCCTTTTCTCAACATCCTTCCCAATACTTGTTCTTTGTTGATTTGTTGATTACAGCTATTCCGACAGTTGTGAGGTAGTACTTAATTGTTGTTTTAATGTGCATCTCTCTGTTGATTAGTTACATTGAGCATTTTTTTCATGTCTCTTCACCATTTGTATGTCCTCTTTAGAGAAGTATCTATTTAGGTCCTCTGCCCATTTTTTGATTGGATTGTCTTCCTTTTATTGAGTTTTATGAGTACTTTATATATTTTGCACATTAACCCTTTACAGATGTATCATTGGCAAATATGTTCTCTCATACACTGGACTCACTTTTCATTTTGTTGTTGGTTTCTTTTGCTGTGCAAAAGCTTTTCTATTTTGATGTAGTCTTGTTTGTTTATTTTCTACTTAGTTTTCTTTGCACTAGGAGATGTATCAGTAAACATATTGCTATGAGACATGTCTTATGCTTTAATGTCCCCAGTTCTAGTACAGTACCTGGAATCCTCAAAGATACTCAATTGCCAGTTGTTGAATGAGTACATCTTTAATCACTGGTCAGATTGTGTGGTTATGCCTGGAAATCTCAACATATCTTATTTCTTACAGTGTGAAGTAAAGAAACAATCTTTTTTTAAAAAAAAATCCTCACCTGAGGATATTTTTCCATTAATTTTTAGAAAGAGTAGAAGAGAGATGGAAAGAGAGAAATACTGAGTGAGAGAAACACATTAATTGGTTTTCTACTGCAGGAACCCAGACCAGGGCCCAGGCCGGGCAGGATCTTGCAACTGAGTTATGTGCCCTTGACTGGAATCAAACTCTGGACCCTTTGGTCTGCAGGTCAATGCTCTATCCACTGAGCCAAACTGGCTAGGGCAAAATAATCTTAATTGTTGTGGACGAAAGGAGCCACATGCTAACCTGACAAGCTCAGGGATGGTCTGTGTAGCAGTCTTACAAACTCAGAAACCTAAAATAACCACAAAAGATGGTCTAAAAATTAAATATTTAACTACAAACAGGTTATAGTGGATAGTCATATCCTAGGCCGATATTTTCCAGGACAAAGATCAACTTAGATCTTTATTGAGCCCATTTGCCTTTTTGCCTCTAAGATAACATATCTGTGATATGTCTGGGCAACTTGTAACTTCCTTTTTACCCTGGGCCCCTCAGGGCACAATAAGTAGCATCAGGACATTCCCTCATTGTTACTGTTATCAAATTAATTGTCAACTGTTAATTACATTAAAATATCCTGTATCCATCTATGTAAAAGAAGCACATGTGCATCATTTCACTTTTTACCCTATCCCAGAGGTTTCCCTGCTTTGTTTTATCCCACCTCCCTAATCTATCACCAATGAATTCCATGTAACTCACCTACACCCCTTTCCTTTGATGGCAATGTATAAATACAGATGTAACCCTCGATTCTCTGGAGCATTATCTCAATTCATTGAAGTTCTGCTTCCTGGCATATATGGACAGTTTGGCTTAAATAAATTCTTTACATGACTGAATTATTTTTTTATGTTAACACTGTGATCCAATTATTAATATCTGAATAAGTTTTACAATATTCCCACTAATTGCTGTACATTTCTGCTTGAGTAAAAATCCCCCACCTCTTAGGTATCCCAATTCACTTTAGGAAGGCCATGTCATTTGAATTTCTTATATTGAGCCAAAATATGTCTCCTTTCCTTTGCACCTCCTAATCAAACTCCTAAAATCATAAAAAAAAATGATGAAAGAAATCAGCCAGAAAGGACCATAGATTTCATTAACTTCGGGTTCCTCTTTTTTTCCAGATAAGAAATTAGTGTGGGGGGGGGTGGGGGGTGGGGTAGAAAGGCAATGGGGAATAAGGACACATAGGTAATACCTTAATCAATAAAGAAATGAAGGCTCAGGAAAATCTAGAGAGTTGCTCACAGAGCTCAGACAACAGCAGAACTCAGAAATAGGTAATTTGGTGTATGTTGGCATCTCTACCTGGCTTCTCCGCATATTTGGTACAAACAGATCATCTTTGGTTTACTTCTAGAGCACTGTTTCATTTTCTCTTCTCTTCTTTCAGCAAAAATAATTTTCTTAAAATGAATCTTAAAATAAAATGTGTGTATACTTGTTTATATTAAACCAGAAATGTGAATGGTATATAACATAAGGAGCACTTTCAAAGGGTAGGCACCCTGAGCCCATCTATCCACAGGACACTTGTGGGAGCTGCTTTGAGTCCTGGCTGGGTGTGATCTTTGACAAACAGGGATGCACTCCCCCTGGCAGTAGAAATTCTGAATTCACTAATCCTGGACACCTGCACACACACCTCAGCAGTATAACTTCAGAGCCAGGGTCCCCCAAAGTGCTTCAGAGCTCTGTGCCAGTAAACCTACTGCCACAGACATGCACATTTCCAAAAGGCAAACATCCTGAGCCCATATATCCACAGGGTCCTCTGGGGAACTGCTCTGAGTCCCCGCTGGGTGTGATTCTGTACAGACAAGGATGCATTGCCCCCCAGTAGAAATTTTGAACTCCTTCCTCCTGAATAACTGCCCATATACACCTCAGCTGTTTAACTTCAGTGCCAGGGTCCCTCAAAGTATGTCAGAGCTCTGCGAAGACAAACACATCACCAGTCCATGCATGCATTTCCAATGGGCAGGAACCCTGAACACATCTATCCACAGGGTGTTTGTGGGAGCTGCTGTGAGTCCTTGCTGGGTGTGATCTTGGACAAACAGGGATGCACTCCCCCTGACAGTAGAAATTCTGAATTCACTCATCCTGGATACCTGCACACAGACATCTCAATTACGCAGCTTTAGTGCCAGGGTCTGTCAGAGTACTTCAGCACCACTCCTGGAAAATGCGTCATGGGTGCCCCTGTGATCTGCCACTGGGAGTGTGTGCATATCCACCACAGATGCAGTAGCAATAGCTGAGTCTGCCCACCCCACAATTATAGAACTCTGGACACCACAGTCACACCTTTCCAGAATGCAGGCCTCCTGAGACCCATCATCCCAACAGACAGTTCCCGGGTGCCACTGTGAGTTCCCACTTGACACGTGTGATTTCAATCAAGGGTGGAAGACAGCAAAAATTGGGACACCCTCCTCCATGGCTGCTGACTTCTAGACACCACAGTTGTACCTTTCCAGCTCACAAGCCTACATCAAGAGAACCAAAATAGCTCAAGTAGGGAGTTACACTAGATCACCAAGCCCAGGAGACCTGAGAGATCACACCAGTAGCACCATCCCCAAAAGAACCTGAGTATTAAAACAATTGCACCTACAATTAAAACATTACAGCAAAGAATGATATAGCTGCAATAAATAACACAATGGAAGGCTTAAACAGTAGACTAGAAGAGGGTGAGGATTGCATTAGCGAATTAGAAGACAAGGTAGTAGGAAAAAACACACAGACACAGCAGCACCTGAAAAGAAGACTTGAAAAGCAAGAGGAGAGCCTAAGGGAGCTTAGGGACAACACAAAATGAAACAACATTCATATAATAGAGGTAACAGACGAAGAGAAACAAGGAATAGAAAACCTATTTGAAGGAATGACAGAAAACTTCCTTGATATTGCCAAGACAAAAACTACACAAGTACACAAGTCCAAGATGTACAATGAATCCCAAACAAGTTGAATCCAAACAGACCGACACCAAGACACATCATAACTAAATTGGCGAACACTGATGACAAAGTAAGAATCTCAAAGGCTGCCAGAGAGAGACAAAAAGTTACCTACAAAGGATCTCCTAGTAGTATATCAACTGACTTTAATACCCCACTGTCACCATTGGACAAATCCTCTAAACAAAAAATCAGCAAAGAAACATCAATCCTAAATGACCCACTAGACCAGATGGAATTAATTGACATCTTCAGAACATTTCACCCCAAAGGCACACAATATACATTCTTCTCAAGTGCACATTGGTCATTTTCAAAGATAGACCATATATTGGGTCACAGGCAAAGTCTCTTCATATTCAAGAAGATAGAAAGCATATCAAGCATCTTTTCAGATGACAATGGCATAAAACTGGAAATCACCTACAATAAAAACAATACAAAAAAATCAAACACATGGAGTCTAAATAGCATGATATTAAACAATGACTAGGTTACAAGAGAGATCAAAGAAGAAATAAAAAACATCATGGCAACAAACGGCAATGAAAACACAACAATCCAACAATCCAAAGCAGTCTTGAGAGGAAGTTCATAGCTCTACAAGCCTACTGCAAAAAAGCAAGAAACAATGGTAATAAATTACCTAACCCCACAACTCAGAGTTAGAGAGCAACAAGAGAAGCCCAGTGTAAGCAGAGGGAAGGGAATGATAAAGATCCGAGTGGAGATAAACAACATAGAGACAAGAAAATACAAAAGATCAATAAAACCAAAAGCTGGTTCTTTGAAAGGATAAATAAAATTGATGAACCTCTAGCCAAGCTCACCAAGAAGCAAAGAAAGAGGACCCAAATAAACAAAATCAGATATTAAAGAGGAGAAATAACAACAGACTCCACCAAAATACAAAGGATTGTTAAAAAATACTATGAATAACACTATTCCAACAAACTGGACAACCCGGAGGAAATGGAAATATTCCTAAAAAAATACCACCTTCCGAAACTCAATCAGGAATAATCTAAACATCTCAATAGGCCAATAACTATGGAAGAAAGTGAAGCAATCATCAGAAAGCTTCCAGCAAACAGAAGTCCAGGACCAGATGGCTTCACAGGGGAGTTTTAAAAAATGTTCAAGGAAAAATAAAACCTATCTTCCTCAGACTAATCAAAATTCAAGAGGAAGGACCACTACCAAGCTCATTCTATGAAGCCAGCATCACCCTAATACCAAAAATAGGTAAAGACAACACAATGAAAGAGAATTATAGGCTAATATCCCTCATGCATATAGATACCAAAATCCTCAACAAAATTCTAGCAAATCAGATCCAGCAGTACATCAGAAAGATCATACACCATGACCAAGTAGGATTAAACCCAGGGATGCAAGGATGGTACAATATCCACAAGTCAATAAACATGATACATCACTTAAACAAAATGAGAGAGAAAACCATATACTCATATCAATTGATGCAGAAAAAGTATTTGACAAAATCCAACACCCTTTCTTGATAAAAACTCTCAGGAGGGTGGGAATAGAAGGATCATACCTCAACATAATAAAGGCATATATGAAAAACCCAAAGCCATATATGGTAAACCCATAGCCAACATCATACTCTATGGCCAAAAACTAAAACCAAGATAGACACAGAAGCAGTAAAGTACTGAACAAACTGTCAAATTTCAGTGTGAAGGCTCGGGAGTGTTGGGAAGGAGAGAAAAGAGATCAACCAAAGGACGTGTATGCATGCATATAAGCACAACCAATGGACACAAGACACTGGGGGGGTGGGATGAGGGCATATGACAGAGGTAGGGGAGGCTGCGGAAGGGTCTATGGGGAAAAAAGGTATATATGTACTATTATATGTAATACTTTAAAAATAAAAAATAAATGATATAAAAATATTGGGGTTTATACTGAAGTCAACAGTGGGCACTGAAGAATCCTCAAGCAGTGAAATGATATGATAAGATATGGGTTACCCCAAAATCCTTTAAGAATCTGAGGACAATGCTTGGGTGAGGGGGAGATCTTATATAATAAAACCTAATATATTAAGTGTCTGATCATTCATTCTACCAGTTGCTATGACACACACTGACCATCAGGAGGCAGAAGCTCCAATTGGTAGGTTAGCTTGCTGCTGGGGTTTTGCAGATCGGGACTGGATGAGATCAGCCAGACACATATTGGAGGCATCCCATGGGCCCTCCCAGTCCTCTAGGATATTTCTTCTAATTAATTTCCTTTCAATGTGCACAAATTTCTGCACCAGGCCTTTAGTTACAGATAAAGAGGATAGATAGAACCTCTTTTGCAAAGTTTTAATCTAAGGTTTTATTAGTGAGATGAGAATAGATGCATTCTGGAGATAATTTAGATCTGTGTGGTCCAATATAGTATCCACTAGTACTTGACATGTGGAGATGAAATAAGCATGATTTACCTACATTTTTTATGAATTTAAATTTAAATGTAAAAACTAGTATTCAGTGCAGTTAGTAGCTCCACACTTTAACCAACTGAGCTAACTGGCCACCTGGTATCAATGCAGTTATTACAAAATTTTCAAGTATGTTTGGAACAACTTGGGCAATATACATCTATTTTTATTTTCTTTAAATATATGTTTGTTTGTTTGTTTGTTTGTTTGCCCTGGCTGGTTTGGTTCACTGGATAGAGAGTCAGCCTTCGGACTCAAGAGTCTCAGGTTCAATCCCAATCAAGGGCATATGCTCAGGTTGCGGGCTGAGTCCCCAGTGGGGGACTTGCAGGAGGTACCTGATCAATGATTCCCTCTCATCATTGATGTTTCTATCTCTCTCTTCCTTTCCCTTCCTCTCTTGATTTTAGAGAGAGAGAGGAAGGGAGAGAGAGAAACACCAATTGGTTGCCTCATGTCCATACCCTTACTGGGAATTGAACCCACAACCTAGGCATGTGCCCCAACTGGGAATAAAACCAGTGACTTCAGTGCATAGGACAATGCTCAATCAACTGAGCCAGAGCACATCTACTTTTTCAACAGTAAATATGTTTAAATCAAAATATAGATTAAGTAATTCCAGTAAATATTTGGTATATACTTTGAGATGTGCTGTAAAGATAAAATATACAGATTTTAAGAACTTTGTATTTTAAAAAATACACTATTTCACTAACATTTTATATTGATTAAACGTTGAAATGACAATATTTTGAATGTATTAGATTAAATAAAATGTATTATTAAAATTAAGTGTACCTGTTTCCTTTTAATGTGGCTGCTAGAAAATATAAAATTATACATTGGCTCACATTATGTTGCTATTGGACAATGCTACTTTAGAGGAAGAATTTTTGAGACTTTGTGACTATATGGAGCAGTCATGGGATTGACGGTGATCTGATTGAATGATATGAGGAAGAGTATAAAAGAAATATTATTTCAGCCCCAGCCAGTTTGGCTCAGTGGATACATCGTTGGCCTGCAAATTAAAGGGTCCAGGTTTAGATTCCAGTCAAGGGCACATGCCAGGGTTTTGGGCTTGGTCCCCAGTAGGGGGTGTGTATGAAGCAGCCAATCAATGATTCTCTCTCATCTTTGATGTTTCTGTCTCTCTCTCCCTCTTCCTTCCTCTCCAAAATCAATAAAAATATGTTTAAAAGAAAGGTAATTTCAATGCTTTCAAAAAGAAAATAATAATTTTCCTATATTCTATGTACACAGTCTAGTTTATCAATCTGAGTAAAAGGGCCATGGCTCATACCTTCTGAACCCTCTAGCTAGCACATAGTTCAGTTCATCATATATGAGAGGCACAAATATCTGTTGACTATTATTGATTACGAAGATGACATGATCATGACCACATTTTGAAACTCAAGGTCAGATCAAGACATGAATATGAAAATTGCTCTGTTTAGCATTTCTGTGCTTGGTTAGAACCATTCTAAAGCAAAGACACGGCCTCTTTTATCCCTTCTTGCAGAAATGAAGACAGTATAACCACCATATTGTCATATTAAAGGAGTCAAAACAATTCCTTACCTTCACTTTGTTACACATAATAATGGGAAGGTCTACAACTTTCCTGGACCAGACTTAATGATAGAGGGATGAGAAATTTACAAGACACCTTAGGGGCAGGCAATACCCTAATGGAAACAAGTTACCCAAACTACCTAAGCTCATTGAAAGAAGGATCATCTCATATGGACAGCTTCCTGAAAGGAAACAGATGGCACATCCCAGTGAGTAACTGAATAGTGTTCAACAAAGGGACCATTTATAGAAACATAGGGCAGCATTCAGGGAACCCTTATGGAATAGTGAAGCTCCCAGGGACGAGGAAGAGTTAGAATTTGATATCCCACTTAACACTGAAGCTCAATGGGAGGCTGTTGTTATTGGAAGCCAGAGAAAGCTGCAGACTTAGAGGAACTGCCACCTGAACATAGCTGTGGCAAAAGGTAGAGGAATCCCAGCCTTTCTTTCCTCCTTTCCTCTAATCTCTTGCCCATTAGCATGCTGTAATGTGAACCAACTTGAAGCCAGAGGGCAAGGGGCCCTAGGTGATTCATTCAGCCCATACTCTATAACCAGTGCAGGTCCCCCAAAAGGTACAGAATGAATGTAGAGGGACAAATGGGTTATATATGCCTTCAAAATCCATTATTCAGCCCAGTTGTGTAGTTTAAGAATCTACAGTAGAAATTAAAACATAAGCATAACTTATGTCCAGGTGATGAGGAAATCAATTAATAGGAATAAAAGTAAAGTACACAATTCCTTACACTAGATCAGTGGTCAGCAAACTCATTAGTCAACAGAGCCAAATATCAACAGTACAATGACTGAAATTTCTTTTGAGAGTCAAATTATTTTTAAACTTAAACTTCTTCTAATGTCGCTTCTTCAAAATAGACTCCCCAGGCCATGTTATTTTGTGGAAGAGCCACACTCAAGGGGGCCAAAGAGCCGCATGTGGCCCGAGAGCCGCAGTGTGCCAACCACAGCACTAAACACTATAAAAATATCTGGAAATTGAGTTGGATTGATCCATATCATTTATTGGAGATAAAATCTGCCTTGGCCATTATTTGCTTCTGTTCTCCTTTCTAAAATTGAGAATTCTTCTCATGTTCTGGCACTGAGGTTTTAAAATGGATAAAATGCTTTAAATCTATTGGGAGTGTTTTTCCCACCCATCAGGGCACATTTGGCATTCTAGAGACATTTTTATTTGTCATGATTTGAGAGCAGGACTGGTATGCTTCTTGTATGTCAAGGGTAAAAGACCAGAGATGCTATTATATATTCTACAATAAAAAGAACAATCCCCCATAAAGTTATATGGCCCAAAATGTCAGTAATGTATAGAAACCTTATTTTAAAAGCAAGTGTTATAGGTGATTTAAGAAAGTGAGAATTTGAAAAAAAAAGATAAATAAGAGATTTGGTATGTCAAAACCTAAGAATCTTTTAAAAACTGATATTTTGACCTTCTAATAGCAAATATATTTTATCTGAGATTTTTTTTTCTGAAACACGAAATAAAAGTAGGCCCTGAAATGAAAGTTACTTTCTTAGAATGTTCAGGTGACTATTTTGAAGCCAGGCCTTGGTCTGTCAAAATGCTCACTGATTAAGTTAACTTATATATGAGAATTTTCAGATAACTTATAACAGTGTACAATATATTTCACCCTACTTTCTCTTGATTGAATAATGACATTCAAATTCTTAAAAGTTAGAGTGTCCAATATGAGGTAATGGTCACAGATGAAGCTTCTTTACTGAGACTCTTGAGGACATTAATGTTTTCACATATCTACATGGTCTTACAGCAGGGAATGGGAAGTGGAAGGAAAAAGTAAAATTAACTCATAACAATAAAAGTCACATCCCCTCTTTCCTCTCCACTGAATATTCACAATGATCCCAGTAGGTAGGTACTATTGTTATGATCAAGTTGCATATATGAAAATTAATCCTCAGAGAGGTTAAATACCATGCCGAAGGTCAATTATCTGGT
Organism: Lasiurus cinereus; assembly: GCA_011751065.1. Classification (NCBI taxonomy): domain Eukaryota; kingdom Metazoa; phylum Chordata; class Mammalia; order Chiroptera; family Vespertilionidae; genus Lasiurus; species Lasiurus cinereus. The sequence continues at coordinate 11,507,085 of JAAGEH010000015.1, read as the reverse complement.
CAGTGTATAAGTTGGAGGTATAGGCAATAATGAAATTATTAAAGCAAGAATGAAAAAAAACACATTTGGATAAATTGACACTTTAGGTTACTTTTACTTGAGGTTGCCAACAAGTAGAGAACTAAGTAGAAAATCTAATTTTGGAAGTAAGGTTCTGATCTCCTGCAGGAAAAGGAAACTGAGGACTTTAGGAAAATTGTAGCCAGTGACTAAGATGCAACAAACAATTAAGTAACTTGAACAAGGTTGCCAGCCTCAAAAGTAAGCAGCAATCTAGTCCTTTGGCTACGGAAGCTCGGAATATTTCATCACGCCTTAATCAATTTTCTGCCTGTCAGCATCATACCCTTGACCCTGTCAATGAGGTAGAAGCTGAGCCAATAGGGTTCTTTTCTTGTCTGCAACTGTTTGATAAATGCGGAAACCATGTTTTGCATCTTGAATGAAAGAGTAAGTTGATGATAAGTTTGCTAAATGGCTTCATACACATTGAACAGGGAAGAATGCATAGTACTTTTAAATTGATGAGATATCACTAAAATAATTCACACCCTCACAGAGAGGTGAGAGAAGAGTTGCTGAGAATGAATTGTGTTTATTGGAGTCAATTATTTTTAAGAGGTTATCCCCTGATTATAATGTACAAATATATTGTACATTGTTATCAGTTATCTGAAAATTCTCATATATAAGGAACAGAAAGGAGGGAGCTAAATATTGTATTAATTTCAATCTTAATAATACTTTAAAAAGGAACATTGTTATTTAATAGCTTTAAAAATGAAAAAAGAATCTCTAATAATGTGATATAAAATTTGTCTAAAGAGGCCAGCAGTTCCTAAACTGGTGGGCAGTGTCATGAGGCCATAGCAGTTGATAATTATCATAATTATTAGGCTTTTACTGAGATCCTAGGCACTGGATGATTAATTTTGAGAAGGAAGAGAGACATATCCTGTGATATGGGAAATGAAACAGAGGGTGAGTGCAAATGCTGCTAAGTCTAAAGGTGCAAAAGAAATAAGATAAGAAAGTTCACCTGGACTTTTTCCTGTAACATTAGGAGTTCACCTGCTGAGTTCTTGTGGTAATTAATTTTATATGTCAACTTGATTGGGCTAAGAGACTCCCAGATTGCTGGTAAAACATTATTTCTGAATGTGTCTCTGAGGGTATTTCCAGAAGAGATTAGTATTATAATTAAAAGACTGAATAAGAATATCACACACTGATGTTGGTGGCATCATCCAAATTATTGTGGGTCTAAATAGAGCAAAAAGGCAGAGGAAGAGTCAGGCAGAGGAAGAGTCAATTTGTTCTCTATTTGGCTGGCTATCCATATTCTCCTGCCCTCTTATATTTGTACTCTTGATTCTCAACTCCTATAGTTCTTAGGCCTTCTGACTTGGACTGAATTACACCATCAGCTCCTCTGGTAATCCAGCTTGCAGATGGCAGATTATGGGCTTTCTTGGCCTCCATAAAACAGTAGGCTTCACATAGAGCCAAGGCTTGAGTTAAGTGGCATAAAGTTTAGGACATCTGCTGTGAGAGATGGAAAAGGGAGACAATAGAATACATAACAGACGTGTTGACTTAGTGGCAAGGCTGTATATATTAAGTGTACTTTCCAGTGTAAAGGAACAATATGTGAAATTCTTCTTTTCTTATGCCCCAAAGTATAAATAAGCTAAAACATTAGAATAAAGCCAAGTATAATACTTTTTTGTAAAAACTGACTTAATGGAGGTCAAATGAAGTGATAACTGAAGATGCATAATAGTAATGTCTTATTCTTAGTGATACAAAGTACATCTTAAAAGTGGAGCTGTGTCAAAGGTTTTGGCCATAAATACAGGCCGAGTTTCATGAAATTCTGCCAATATTCTGTCTAAGCATATTCAAAGAGTCCATAATATAATAACATTTGGTCTTTAAAGATAAGGAATCAAAAGTAGTTAGGATTTTTCTTTGTTAAAAAGCCTCTAACTCACATGTCTTCCTTCACTTATACCATAGGTTCACAACCCCTAAGGAAAAAGAATGTGGTCTTTCTGCTTCAATGAGCAGATTATAGGTAGTCCTCGGGTTATGTCGGACTTGATGTATCTTATTTCATGGTTATGTCACCATCTCCCATTTATTTATATATAAAACAAGTTCTTATATTCATGCATATAAGTCCTTTGGTTTGCTTCTCTGTCTCTGGATCTGTTTTTATTTATCAGTTTATGTTGTTCATTATATTCCATAAATGAGTGAGATCATGTGGTATTTATCTTTCTCTGACTGGCTTATTTAACTTAGCCCATATGCATGCAGATAAGCCTAACCAATGGACATAGACAACAGGAGGGTGTGGGCACGAGTGGGGGGAATTGGGGAGTTAAGTGGGGGGATGAGGACACATATGTAATACCTTAATCAATAAAGAAATTTAAAAAAGAAAAAAAAGTTTTGTCATTTCAATGTGTGTACATGTGTTTTATGTTTTTTATTATTTATTTACCACAAGTAAAGGTCAGGAATTATCTTTCTTTTAATTTTTTTGACTGTTTCACTTCATTGCTATGTTATGTGTTCGATGTGAGTGACATAGGTGCTTATGTAGGCAGGTTCCAACTTATTGTGAAAATCGGGTTACATTGCACTGTAGGGTGGATTTCTGATATAACTTGAGGACCTACTGTATTAGATCTTGCTGCAAAGGAATTATAAATCCTATTCAATTTGTGCTTAATAGTGATATTCCTGTTCAAACATTTTCTCCTTTGGGCATTCCTTCCACCACACAGGTAGATATCAATCCATTTCTTATGCAGACAGGATCATTAGCCCAATATGCTGAGCAAAGCATTCCTTTAAGGAGGATGGTTCTAGACACATTGAAAAGACCATAAGAAGATTGGACTGGGCTGTCATTTCACTCATTTTCCTGTCTCTTACTCATCACTGCAGCATCTCTGGTGTGAGTGATAAATGTGGTGGCCAAAATGCCTTCTGAGTTGCTCATTGGGGCAATACACACTGATACATGATCTCTGAATGCATAATAAAATAATCTGGCCACTCAGTGTGTGTGTTAGTCTGTGTGTTTGTGTATTACTATGTATTTTATATATATAATACATAGTAATTAAGGACCATAGTCTTTGGAGTCACACAGATCTGGGTTTAAATCTCAACACCACAATTTACTGCCTATTGACCTTGGGGAAGTGAATTCCAATTAATACTCCAGGTTTCTATTTTCTCATCTCAAAATTGGGGCCAAATAATAAAATCAATATTGTTGGGAGGATTATAAAAAATAATACATGTAAAGCCTCAACCTGGAACCTGGCACATAATAGTACTCCATAAAGTGTAGTTAAATAAAAATAAGTCAGCACTTCCTTTTGCCTTTTCTTCAAAGAGAAACCTAACTCATACTTTGACTTTTCAGGCCCCCATGGTACACATGAAAACCCTTTCTAAGTGGACTGCTATTTTGAAGAACTCAACCTCTGGACTCTAATTGTCCACATTTGAGTTCTCTTTTTGCTACTTATAAGTTATGTGCAATTAGGCAAGTAACCTTTCTAAGCCCCAGTTTTCTCCTCTGCAAAACAGAAATTAAAAAATCATGTATGTAAAACACAGTGATTTGCATATAGTAAGTACTAAAAATGTAGGCAATTGATACTATTTTTAATATATTTTTATTGGTTTCAGAGAGGAAGGGAGAGGGAGCGAGAGATAGAAACATCAATGATGAGAATCATTGATCGGCTGCCTCCCTCACACCTCACACTGGGGATTGATCCCACAACCAGGGCAGATGCCCTAGCCTGGAATTGAATTGTGACCTTCTTGACCACTGAGCCACATTGGCTGGACAGTGTGATACTACTGAGTAGGCTCACACTTGGCAGCAATTGATATAATTGAGTAGGCTCACAGTTAGCTGAAGATAACATTTTCCAGAGGCAGTCTGACAAAAATGGAATTCTAGATTTCCCAACAATATCTATACTATACTTGATTCCATGGTGGCAGCCACACTCATACCACTATGGTTGTTTGGCATCTTAAACAAGGACTTTATAACTCCTTGGGGAATAAAAAATAGTTCAACTCCACTGGGCTTCTAGAAAATGCAACCCCTCCCCAATAGTGGTTCTCATAGTTCAAGTAAGGGCATTTAGAAAATAGCATCTAACCAAAAGCTTTCCCTGAGAAAATAAATCTACCTTCTCAGTTTGCTTTCTGATTTATAACAATCCTTTCTACTAGAAGATCATTATAATTGTCCTTTATGAAATATTTGGTGTGCAGTTTCCCACAGGACCTAAGTATTATAATTGTTCAGTTTCAGGATAATTCACCTAATACATTAGGTGTCCTCAGGAATGATTTTGCTACTTCTGAAAACCTCTTATCATTTTTAGGCTAAATTAATACCATTAGACAACATATGAATGCAATGTACTAATGACATCAGGTGGTCTAAAAGTTGGCACACCACTTAAATGCTTAACTCATTTCCATACAAGTCTTTCATAGTGCAAACAAAATCTATCTGATACAACACTTAAAAATAATGCCTTTTCCACAGAATATAAAATATAGCAACATAACTCTAAAGTACAAATTTCTCAAGTGGTAAAATAAAAGACCTGAATGGAAATATTTCAAAAATATTCTGGTCATAAAGGCCTTTTCAGGATCTGCACACTGTATAGAAACAAAAAAAAAATCAGGTTAAATAATGCTGTTAAGGGAAGAAATCAAATAACCTAACCCAAGGCTGCTATCCCTGATTATCTAATAAAATGGTTTTATCTTAGAAAGTTGCATATATATCAATGCTTATTTAAAAATTCTAGTTTGGAAAGGCCTTGCAAAGCAGTGTTACAGTGAATCCAAAATTAATAATGAATTAAAATTAATAATGAATTCCATTTACATCTTTTATACATTAAAATGCTCAAATAGTAAAAATTAAAGTGGGGTTTACTTATGACCTAAGTGACCATAAAACAGTAGCTAAATACTGTATGCAACTTTTATTCCAAGATGTGCATTATTGCACTAAACTGTTACACTGGAATATTAATGAACAATAAACTGAAAGACAAGCCATAAAGCTTTTTACACATGGAATTATAGAATAGAGGAGTATATATGTCAAATAGACTCTTCTATACGAGATTACAGTCCCTATTCCATTGGGTATACCTTAAAATTCAGTTGATATCAAAGGAAAAGTGTGCTGAAGCATGTTGTGATGCTGGAAAAACTTGTATACAAGCTGTCACTGACTACCAACCACCTGAAAACTTCTAATGACAGATTAATATGTGCTATGGTCCTAGTGGTCTGATCAAAATGACTGCAACTTGATGGCCTTTGTCTACTAAAAGACTCTCCTAAGTGGGTTCAGTGAAAGAATGATACCGAAAACAGATGAGCTTTCATATGGGGGGAGGTACTTTGTAATTGCAAGAACACTTTTATCTGCCTAAAATAAGATTGAGATAGGGCTCCTCAGAGTCTTTGATATTATAACCTGCAGTGAAAACCTCCAGGGTAGTGGATGGCAAGCAGCCGTTTCTCAGATAGTTTTAATCTCAGGACCTTTCATCTGGGAACATTTAATATTTGCTCTAAAGACAATTTTAGCAACAAGAATAAGTAGCATTTATTAAACCTGTGGATGGAGCTTAATGTGACACTCAGGAGCCAGTCTGTAAGCACAGTGTAAGATGGGTCGCATTACGTAGTTTGGAATGGTGGCTGAAAACTATACATGACTGGCTGAATAGGCTTAAAGATGACCTCCTGAGTTAAAAGACTCATCCAGAGCTCAATCTTCATCTTCATTATTAATGATAATCATAAAGATCAGCTTCATTATCTCTTGCTATGTTTCAGGCACTATGCTCAATCACTCTCAAAGACAGCCCTGTGATTTTTATCCTATTATTCTATTTTACACTCATTTGTCCCAATAACCCAGCATGTGTTAGAAGTGGGGTTGAAATCCAGGTTTTTTTTTCACAATGAGTTCAGTATTCTTTCCATTCCACTACAGCTGTCTCTCATGAATGCATCAGTGAAGATAAATTCTGAAGAATCTATAGAATGCCATGTTATGCTGTAGTTAATTACACCCAGCAGAAGACACCAAGAGAAAATAATATATATGAATGGGTTCTCACAGCTCAGCACTTAAAAGTACAGAAAAATACAATTAGCAACTGAAATGTTTTTAACCTGAAGTAGCTTGCAAGCAAATTTTATATGGAGGTAATTGCCTTGATAAAATAATGAATCTATTGCTCACTCAACATTTTAAAATTTCCATTATGGTAAAACAGCACTCAAGAGACAGACCTTATTGTGCAACACATTCTCTGAAAGCCATTTACTAGAAGACAAACATGCCCTTCACAGAGATGTGTAACACACAGTATTTTCCAATTCTGAGAAGTATTCTTTTGTGCATTAAGAGATACTGGGTGGCTCTAATTACTAAATATGTCACTGTGCTTCGTTTCTAAAGCAGCAGCATTGCAGTTTTCAATGGATAAGCTTATATTGGATACCTACTATGTGCCAGGAAAAAGACATAGATCTTGCACTCTATGGGGAAACAAAACATTTTAGTCTTAGGTAAGCAGCGAAAAGACCTAAAATGGAGGAGTTCAGTGCTGAAAAATTGACAAGCAGACAAGGGTGAACTGCTTCCAAGAGGGTTTCAGGGTAGAAGTGTTGAAAATAGATCTGGGAAGACAAAAGCTGAGGTTGCATTTGAGTAAGGCTTTGACCAACTTTGCATTTACAGGGATGACCTGCATTGTCCATAGTAAAAGAAAAGTGAAAAGACCCCAAGTTTTTTAAAGGCCCAGAAATGAATATATTTAATAAATCAGGTCTTCTACTTGTAGAAAAACAGATTGCAATGCATATTTATGCCACTACAATTGTACAGCCAACAAGAGAATTGCCACAGCAGTGTCTTATGTGTCTACTATATCTATTACTCTAAAATAATTATTATTTTTATTTTTTATCGATCTATAGAGGGAGGAAGGAAAAGAGAGAGAGAGATAGAGACATCAATGTGAGAGAGACACATCTATTGGTTGCTTCCCACGTGCACTTCAAACAGGAATCAAACCTGAAACCTAGGTGTGTGCCCTGACAGCGAATCAAACCTATGACCTTCCAGCACATGGGATGATACTCCAATCAACTGAGCCACACCAGCCAGGGCTAGAATAAATTATTTGTAAATAAAAATACAAATTGAAATGTAATCACATTTTAAGCAAGAGTTCAATTCACCAACTTAGGTTATACATCAGATGAGGAGCAAATATATCAAAAGATTGGTTTAAATCACTTGCAGTTCAAAATTCAAATAAAATATTTAAAAATACCCACTGGATTGCCAAGTTCTGCCTAACCTTAATTCTCTGATCCTCAGTTACCTGAGATATAAAATGGGAATAAAATAACTAAATTAATGAATTTATATAGAGATTACGGAAGCTTGACATATTTGGCCCTGGCTAGTTTGATCATAAATGATGACAGTTGAGTACTCAGAAAATGTTTTCGTATCCCCATCTTCACACCAGCCCAAGCCTAAGCTTTACTTTTCTCAAAGCTAGCCCAGAATCAAGTCCATCAGTTTCAACAAGAGCCTGAAAAAGGAGAAGCCCGTGGTCATCACCATATGACCATGAAGCCCCTCTAGCTTTTGAACATTAAACTGCCCAACCAAAGGCAGCAAAAACGTGAAAATTATGAAATCAGGCTTCATCAATATCTATTAGCCCAAGTTCCATTCAAATTGTCCATAAAGTTGTTAGGAAACCTAGCAAAAATTTGAGTGTTATTTTTTTTTCAAAGGAGGAATAATATACCTTTATTTTTTTTAATTTTTTATTGTGTTACATGTATACATATCTCCCCATTGCTTGAGTGTTATTTTAAACCATTCTGAGATAGAGAATGGTTCAAAATAAGAAGAGAACTCAGTACCCATTCAATCAATTTTTTAATTGTGCAGACCAAAGGAAGGAATGGACTTTGTCCAAAGTTACATAACTCACTGGGAATACATTACTCGGATAAGGAAATAAAAGCAAGCTAAAAAACAACAACAACAACAAAAAAGATAAACTACATTTACTTTTGAAAAAAATTACCCAAAATATATTAAATTAGCTGAGAAGCAAATTTCACTCTACTCTTTGATAATCCTTTAGAATATTACTTTCTCTGAATTTTAATGAGTTTAATTTTTGTATGTGACCTAATACATTATGCAAGGCTTCACAAATTCCATTGTTCCTGGTCTCACGTACTTTTTGTTGTAAAGGAACCAAGAGGATAGGGGGAAATGATGGTATGTTTTTAGGGTTGTTTTAAGGGCTCAGAAAAAAGCCAATAGTCAAGTGCAGTCAATGTTAGTTGAGTCTCAATGTTTGGATTTAATGTTCTAAGCTCTTGGATTTTGAATTAGATAGCAAAATATGCCAAAGCAAATACTATGGAAAGCTTTCACCTTTGCTCCTCATCAACTCTGATGAAAATATGGAGTGGACTGAGCAGAAGCTTTCTAAAAAGACTGCAATGAAAATGCCTTCCTACATAAGATTATACTTGATCCTGGGTCCTTGACACAAACTTACATTACTTATCATATATGAGAGGCTTGACTCTTAAGCTCCTAGATGGCAGGAGCTCTGTTATACTGCTCCATCTCTCCTATATTAGACACAAGGAAAAACAAAGTAGGTACTCATTAAATGACTGTAGAATGACTATTTTAACAGAGGCCTCAGTTTTCTTATAACAAATCATAGCACTGAGTTCCACTGGAAAGTTTTATAGTTCAGATAATTTAAAAGCTTTTGGAGGGGTGAAGGAGGGATTGGAAGCATAATGAAGAATTTTGATTAAGTTGAAGCTACTAGTACTCAAGGAAAGTAGGCATTGGTTGTGATTAAACAAAAGCATTTTGACTGGCTCTTGAAAAAAAAAGGGGTAATTTTCAGACCATATATTTCTTATTTGTATGCTTATTATACAGTCAAGTATTTCTTAATAATGCAATTTCTCTCCTCATGCAACATGTGGAAATGTCTGAAGACATTATTTTTGTTGTCATAAATTGGGGGTGGACAGGGGTATATACAGAGTCCAGGGATCCTGCTCAGTATCTCACAATGTGGCCTCAGAGAACAAATAATTATCTGACCCGAAAGGCAAATAGTGCCAAGATTAAGAAATCCTGGTGTAGTTCATCACAGGACCTGGAATTAATTTAAGGAAAAAACATTTATGTCAACTAATTTTTAGAGCAAGAGAGAAGAATGAACAAATATGCCCACTGGGTTTTAGTTCTCCCTTGTGTTTACAATATTAATTTGGTATTACTTTTAATCCAATGTTATTTTTTATCAAGTATTGGAATGTGTTTGTTTATTTGTTTAGATTTATTTGGGAAAAATAGGCAACAGCACACAGAGATGATAAATACTACCACTTGGACCACTCTACGGGGCAGAGGTTCATTTCTAATTTTCCAAGTGTCCACTTTGTGTTGTGAACAGGAAAGGAGAAAAAGTTAAATCTAAACGTTTTCTCCTTACTTAAAGAGATATTTCTCCTCCTCGAAGCCCTTTCTCGTGGCCAGCAAAGAGATGAGAAAACTATTACAGGTTATCAAATGGTTTCACAAGCTATAGGAATATACAGTCTCCTTGGTTAGCTACATTTTCCACTATTGAGAACCCAATCTACATTTTAAGGTACAGGATACTTTCTAAGCACCGATTTAATTAAAACACAACCAGGGAGAAAAGTAACATTGTATAGGCTAAGAAGAAATTAAATGTTATTAGGGATAGGTGCGTGAATGCAGTGTTTCTGTAATTTTCTTGTCTTAGTAAAAAGGGTACAGAACAAGAAGGGTCCAGGAGCTGTAGCCTCTGGTTTCAGAAATGTATAGCAGCCTAACTCAGTCTTAAGGGCTAATCCAAGCACAAGGTTTTAATCAAAACTAGTATCTTTCAAAACCCTCTGGACCAACTTACATTATGAAAAAAGTTAATTTATTTAATTTTTATATCATCACCCTGAAAACATAAAGCTTCTTTCCTCTCTTGAGGCCGTTAAGGAAGAGTTATTTTACCTCAGACAAAGGGAAACCTCATTCAGAAAACTTTCACCCAATTTTGTATGAGAAACTAACATTTCCATGGAAACCAATTTGTAAATACTGATGAATACGTAGCTTAGTTACATAGACTCTATATCATATTGTCAACTCAACAGTTTTTCACCACAAAACTGTGTATTTGTTCTTTTGAAATACTAGTTCTTTGATTCAGCAAGAAATTCATTGCTAGACAAGGAATCAATTTCCATAGTCTAGTAAGAGTGTACATGTTTACAGAGTTGGCAGAAAACTTATTTTACTGAAAACCCACGTCATGTATTCCTTGATCTTAGTATATTAATACAACTCTAAAGAATGTTAGTTATACAATCCTGAACTCAAGAGGCACTTTACATGTAATTTGAATTCCCAGTGGTCCAATATTTTTAGGCTATTAGAAAATATTAAGCAAGCTTAACTAAATTAAGAAAGACAAATAACAAAAGAATAATTTATTCTTCTCAAAGACTTAAACACTAGATGCATCATGGAAAAAAATCAATAGCATCTTCAACAAAGACATACTACTAAAGAAATAACAGGCAATATGTGATTCTTCTTCACTCCATCTATCAACCAAACCCAATTCAATGATTTATGCCAGCTATTTAAAAGGTTGTGAGAAGTAGAGAGATATATGCTCTATACAGTCATGTGCTGTTTAATGATGGGGATAGGTTAGGAGAAATGTGTCATTAGGCCATTTCATCATCATGTGAACATCATAGAATCCACTTACACAAACCTAGATGGCATATATAACCTGGTACACACATAAGTTATATATTACAGCCTATTGCTTCTAGGCTGCAAGCCTGTAAAGTGTCTTAATGTACAAAACAACCCGAGATCAAATCAAGCACAAGAGAACATGATGCAATTAAGACATGTGGTAAACACAAGATATATGAGGCTGCTGCTGGTGTAACATGACATACTATTTTATAGCAAATTTTTAATAAGGAGAAAGAATAACATTTAAAATAACAATAAAATGTATAGTAAATACATAAACCAGTAACATAGCTGTTTATTATGATTATCAAGTATTATGTACCATACATCATTATATATGTTGTACTTTTATACGATTAGTAACTCAGTAGGTTTGTTTTCACCAGTATCACCACAAACACATGAGTAATGTGTTGTGCTATGATTCTAAGACAGCTACATCACTAGGCCATAGGAATTTTAATATAATTTTATGAAACTACCATCATATATGCATTATGTTGTTGATGGAAATGTTATGCAGCACAGACTATTGAAATAAATAGGTCTACAAAGTCTAGATGTTAAAAGGAATGGGTGGGCAAAGGTTTGTGTATAGTTGTGAGTATGCAGACTTGTATTCTTGTATTATTTATTAATTATTGTATTATTTTCCATACAAAGAACTGCAGGCCTATTTTTGCCATACCCTGTATATGAGAGGCTTACATTAAATTAGTAATTCCTCACTTCATTCTGCTATACTGACATATCCCTACTTTCTACAGGTCAGTTCCTCCTTGGTTTCCTAAATTCCATATTCTCCTGGTTTTTCTTCTTTCACTCCTGAGGAGTCCCTTCCCTATACCACCTTAAAATATTTATGCCTCAGGAATCACTTTCCTACCCACTCTTTCTCAGGCTCTCATGGTTCCTTGATAGGCTGAAAAGTGTTAAATATCTGCCACCAGCCTATAACTCATTCCTGAGCAATTTGAAGGCTAGGCCATGTAGTGTCTGACATGTAGTCAAAGTTGCTTCATAAGTGTTAAATGAATAAGTGAATGAAATATAAAACTGGATTTATGGGACTTCAGTGGTAGAACTGTAGAAAGGAGCTAAGTTATCCTAGACAAGCCCATCATAGAACAGTTGGAACCATCATGGCTAATCAACTGACAACAAATGTATGAGTGAGCTCAGGCAAGATGAGTAATGCCCAGCCTAAATCAGTAGAACCTATATAGACTATTGCTGTAGAATATTTGGTCCTATCAGAAATGTCCATGAAGATATTTGATTTATGACCAAAGGTCCTTGATATTTGGTCCTGTACAAAATATCCACAGAGACATTTGGTTCATGGTTCATTAGAAAAGACAAACATTAGCTTTGTTAAAACTGTATAAATGTTATTATTCTTGTATTTCATGAGGAATTTTGAATTTCACATTGCCTATTTTCTTCCTCATCAAGAAGATCAGCAGGTTTACTCTAAAGTCAACAACAATATATTGACATGATTATTTATTTATTTATTTTATTTTTTATTAATGTGTTACATGTATACATATCTTCCCATTCCTCCCTTCCCTCAGGCATACCCTAGCCCCCCAGCATCTTGTGTTCATTGGTTATGCTTATATGCATGCATACAAGTCCTTTGGTTGATCTCTTATCTACCCCACCTCTCCTTAACCTTCCTGCTGTAATTTGACAGTCTCTTTGATACTTTACTGCCTCTGTATCTATCCTTTTGTTCATCAGTTTATAATGTTCTTTATTATCCACAAATGAGTGACATCATATGGTGTTTCTCCTTCATTGCTGGCTTATTTCACTTAGCATAAGGCTCTCCAGTCCCATCCAGGTTGCTGCAAATGGTAAGAATTCCTGCTTTTTTATGGCAGCATAGAATTCCATTGTGTAGATGTACCATGGTTTTCTGATTATTATTTGTTCTATTGTGAACAACTTTAATAATGTGGATTTAATTCTTTCTTTTTTTTTGTAAGGTTTGTGGCTGTATTTGAGTGTGACCACCAAGAACCTGGATTACTTGTTCATGGTTCTGCTGTTCACCTTTTAACACTTTAAAAACTTTTCTGCATAGGAAAAATGCCTCCAGGATGTTTTGGAACAGGACCAAATATCAAGGATCTTTTGGTATGGACTGAATTTCTCTGTGGACATTTTGGACAGAACCAACTGTCTGCTAATCATAGACTATCTATAGTAGACCTATACCACCTATAGACTATGAGAAAAAATAAATTTGTTCTTGGTTTAAGCCTTTTTGTTTTAAGGTGACTTAAAAAACAAGTGCTAACTGATAGACTAGTTCAGACTGCTTTTTCTGCCAGTCTTTCTTCTTCAGTGTAGGGATGGTGTCTCTTGTCACTGCTGTATCTAATAACCAGAATAATGGTTGGTTTGCACAAGTCAATGAGTATATATTGACAAATACATTAATTCTGTTAATAGTGATTAAAAGTACTGTCAGTCACTTGCTGCCTAGAATTAGGGCAAATGGCCAGTTGAACTCAGAATATCAAAATTTGTTATTTGAAGAAACTAATTGTAATGATAAATATTTATTGAGTATTTATTGTTGAAAGACTGTGCTATGCCTCTGGTATTTAGTTAATAAAGCTCTATTCAGTAGGGATGAAATAAAGAATGTATGTTTAAATAGAGTTCTCATTTGGAAGGGAGCTAGATCTCTTTTAAGAGACCAGTTACTGCTCCCAAAGAATAAAACTCTCCTGAACTATTCTGATTTTCTTTGGGGATTTTTTTCTTCCCACAGTAAATATTCTGGGTATATTGAACTAATTATCCTCTAAGTGAACAGCTAACTATGCATTTCAATTAGAAATTGACTAAATCAGTTCATGAATCTTCTAACATGGATCCAAAATTCTATTTTCTCAGAGGAAAATAAAGTGGTTACAGAGCAAAAATGGCTGAAGAAGGAACAAAAAGTAAAGTTACTGGTTGGCAGCAGCTCTAAATCCTACTTTTTGAAATGTCCTTTGCTCTTTCCTTGTTGTGTGCAAAGTAGTAGATTTTGTACACAGCCTAAGGCAGGCTGTTAGACAAATGTCCTCACTGTATGAATAGCCTGCATGAGCCCACATTATCCTAGAGAGTGCTATGATTAAGCTGGCATTGCTGTTGTGAAAGGGCACTAGTAGAGTGATCATGTCAGCTCTACTCTTTCTCTGCTTCTAAGTGTTTTTCCTCAATAAACTATTTTAACTATTAATGTATGTGTGTTTGTATATGCAGTCATGTTCACACTTTCTTTGCATGCCAATTAAATAGCACATTTCATTTGTCCCAGTGTTTTGCATTTTACAAAGGGGCAACATCAACAGTGTTACTATGGGGGCAATGTAACATCTCTGGTAGAGTTATACTGAAATAGCTCCTGCCCCAATGAGGTCCTTAGTGGAGGGCCTACACATAATCAAGGGAAAATCACACCAAGAGAGAGGAACAGAAGGAGCAAATAAATCCAATATGGACATATTTGTTCCTTTAATCTGCCTGTATTTCAGAGAGATTACCCTAAAAGACTGTGCACAAGATTGCTCCATTCCCAGGTGAGCACAAAAATTGAGAGCAATAATGGAGCCTCTGAGTTCTCACTGAGAGGGACCAAATCTGGATGCTGTAAAAACAGGCTTTCTCTATCTATGGAAACCCAACTCAAAAACATGGCACTCCTGGAACTCTTCCCTTACCTTCGGGATGCAATTCATGGCAAAACCAGTTAAGGCTATTTTAAGGTCTAATGGTTCCATGAGGAAAACTATGGGTTTAAAGCATTACTCCATTTAAGGAGGCACTACAAGAAAAAAACAAACAAACAAAAAAAGACTTGCACATAGTAGATGTTCATGTAAGGAACAAAGGAGAACATGTGACAAATTACATGTTGCTTTGTTTAACCTTTGCCTACTGCTTATGTCAATATTCAAACCAGGATGTGGAGAAACAAGAAAAAAAACACAAGAAAATGTATTGAGTTAAGTGTACTTCGCAAAGAGGTAAAGCTATCTCTCAACAGTGATGGATAAGATGGTGCTGAGCTTTTTCTTCTATGTTGCTCCTGAAGAGGGGAGTTAGAGGTCAGGGTATAGGATGAGCTGAAGCAGCACACTGTGGTAGAAGAGGTCGCCTTGGGATATTTGGCTTCAAATCCCAATCAAGTCACTTATTAGCTGTGTGACTTTGAACAAGTTATTTTACATCTCTACACTCCAGTTTCCCCATTGTGTCATTCAGGATTGATGACACCTACCTCATGGGTTGGGAAGATTAGCAAAAATAAACCTGAAGTGCCTGGCATATTAAAAGATGCAAACAAACAAACAAACCACAAAACAGTGATAGTTAAGCATCCGATCAAAGCACAGTATACAGAGTAATACTGCACAGAATACATCACACGAATTCCTGAGACTTCCTTCTTTATACTTCTGGAGGGAAATAGACTATTTCATGCAATCTCACTGCTTGTGAAAATAACACAGAAGGCTATCTTGACAATGACCCAACCCAATTTGGCAGGACATTCTCTTCACATGTCTTAAGTTAGTTCTCACTATGCAAAGGGACTTTTGTCATTCAGGGACTTCAGTCAGCAGATATTTTGTGAGACTAGGTTTTGAAGTAGAAGGTCAGTTGGCCTGAGGTGATTATGAACAGGCCTGGAACTGAATAAATGTATACAAGCATAGTGAATAAATCTAATTCTGACACTGCAGATTATAAAAGATTTTGACCAAATTAAATTTCTCCTGTAACTTTAAAATATTAAAGTTAAAGTTGGCTGTTTCTTTTTACACTGAAGAACAAATCACCTTTTTAACCTATTTTTTTCTGACAGCAGGTTTAAGGTCCCTCTACCTCTGTTTACTTAGTATACCTGGTTATGTTTCTCAATAAGATGACACTGGAATAACTGGTTCTCTGTAGGGAAAGCCTTGCTATTACAATCTCTTGTAATTGAGAGACCATGGAATTTGGAGGGAGGCAGGCTGAATTTGAGTATTGGCTCCATTTCACAGTCACATGACCTTTGAACAAGTTATTTCAATTATCTGAGTCTGGATTTCCTCATCGATAAAATGTAGAGAGAGAAAAAATAACTATCTTCCTCCAAGGATTGTTGTGAGAATTAAGATAATGTTAGGTAAAATACTTGGCACATACTAAATTCTGGATAATTGCCAATTATTGCTTGCATTATTTACCTCAAGCTAGAGAGTAAGGTTCCAACAATTTATTAAAGAAAATTCATTTATAATATCCAGAATATCCAGAACTGTAGGTAATACCTAATCCTATAAAACTGAATGTGCTCAGAGCAATTATTTTTTTAATATGTTTGTATTGATTTATTTTTTAGAGAGAGAAGAAGGGAGTGGAATAGAGAAACAGCATTGATCAGCTGGCTCCTGCACAACTGCTACTGGAGATTGAGCCCACAACCTGGGCATGTGCCCTTACAGGGTATTGAACCAGTGATCTCTTGATTCTTGAATTGACACTCAACCACTGAGGCACACTGGCTGAGCTCAGAGCAAGTCTTAACATTCCTATCAATGTTGTAACTTGATTGAGATAAGAAAATGGACCAAGAAAATCAGCTTCTTAATAATTAGAGATTATATTTCCTCATTTCTACCATTATAGGTGAAAGGCATCCCCTGGCTTAAGAAAAGGTGGTTAGGCAAGTGATCTGTTTACATGTTTTGTTTTGTTTTGTAAATCTAAGGACAGTTCTATTATATCCAAATTGAATTTAGCTATTCACTAACTATTCAATTCTTTCTTTGTGTGTCCCAGAGAAAGTAATCACCTCCTTCAAGATAAGGGTGATTTTATTTACTTCATATAAGTGATATATTCCACCTAAGTATAGGCACACAGAATTAGTAAGTACCTCCTGAGATCTTTTTCACAGCTCGTTGTCATAAAAAAGCTGAGAATGGATAGTGAACACCATTTTATTTATTTAAACCTAAGACATCTTTTCTGCAATAAAATTGCTTTTTGTTTGTTTTTATTACTCAACTGAGGATATTTTCCCCATTTATTTTTAGAGAGTGGAAGAGTGGAAGAAAGGGGGAAGAGAATGAGAGAGAAAGGGAGGGAAGGAGGGAGGGAGGGAGGGAGGGAGGGAGGGAGAGAGAGATAGAGAGAGACACAATGATTGGTTTTGCCTCCACCTGTTCCCTGAGGTGGGTAAGCAACCTGCAACACAGGTATGTGCCCTTGACTGGGTATGGAACCCATAACCCCGTGGTGCACAGGCTAGCACTCTAACAACTGAGCAATGCTGGCTAGGATCTAAAATTGCTTTTGGACAACAATCTCACATATAGGGCAAGAGTATATGGAGAAGTCATGGAGGCAAAAGGGTATGGTCTTTGAAGGCCAGAAAAACAGTTTCAAATTCAGTCCTGTCATTTATCAAAAAAGTGTTTTAACCTTTTTGTAACAGTTTGTGAAATGTTGGAAGCATCTCCTACCTGACATTGTTTTTGTGATCATGCCTTTAAGAGGCTCTGCAGAGTGCTCTCATTGTATATAGAAGCTCAGTGGAAATATGTTCTCTTTTCCTTCCTTTATGTAGATCTGGTCTTCTAGCCAATGTACACTTGTTGCTTCCAAACTGGACATGCTGTTCTGAGAATCTGGAGCTGTTCTGAGAATATATATCTTAAAATAGCTGGGGCTCATAAGTTGAAATATGTTAGCACATGGGTGGTAGTGGACATGTGATTTTGATGTGTTGGAGTGAGTGTGAATATTGGCTGTGAAGCAAGACAAGGATAAGTGTTGATAAACTGTAGGATGTTATATCTCATGCCACACTTTCCTGAGGCATTATTCAAACTGCATATTCTTAAACAGACTAACAAATGCTGCAGCATATAACATGAAAAACTGAATCAATGTAATTTGTAATGCTGGGAATGATTTACAAACATGGATAGCATTTTAAATATCTGAATTATGTCAACGTCAGTTTTCACATCCATACTGCTGTAAGAATTTTATGCTGCAGGAACTGGTGATGTTTATGGGACAAGGGGACAATGCTTCAATAATGACATTATGTAGTATAACTTGGGGATAAACACCCAAATCATAAGCAGCTTGAGTCAACTTTTGCAATCTCACCATAGAGCAGTAGCAATCAAACAAAGATATAATAGTACTTTTATGACATATTAATGCTCTCTTCTCCTCCATCTTCCTTAAATACACACAGACATGGTCCCTAGACACCTTTTCACAAGCTGAGTCATAGTTTGATAGCAGAACAAGTGTTGCAACAATTAATTGCAAGAAAGAATGTTGGTCAAAAGGTGGCTTTTATGGAGAAGCTGATTTTTTTTTCTAAAAGTAAAGAGTGGCAAAGAGGCAAGGGGGCTTCAAAAATTAATTTTTTTCCAATAGTAATAATAATAGGTGTGTGTGTGTGTGTGTGTGTGTGTGTGTGTGTGTGTGTGTGTGCATGTGGTGGGAAAGATGGATATTTTATAAGGTCACAAGTTCTAAAGGTCATATAAGTGTTGCCTGTCCAGCAATGTCCCTTAATCACAAGGCACCTCCTAAAGAAGGCCATGAAATCAGCATGGTAAGAATTCTGAATTGACAGCTGACATCACGCAACAGATTGTATGCCAAGATGATATTTTTCTAAGGCAAGGATTCCTACCCTGTTAGCACTTTAGAATTACCTTGGAAGCTTTTTTTCTTTTGTTTTTTTAAATAAGCCCTGTTTAGCCTCTGACACAAGAGATTTTGCAGGGTTTTGTCTGGAGAATTAGGTGAATTGGTTGGTTTTGGACTGAGGCTGTGCTCAGGCATCAATATTATGAAAAAGGTCCTCAAGTGATTCTGACATTTAGTCATGGTTGAGAATCATCTAAATATTGTAAAGCATTGTCATTCAAAGTATGGTCCAAATACTTAGTACTGACATATGAACTGTATCTAAGTACATTTTTATTCAGTTCAGCTGACATTATTTTTCACAGCAAGATAGCAGTACTTTTTAAAATTGATTTTAGCTGAGACCGGTTTGGCTCAGTGGATAGAGCATCAGCTTGCGGACTGAAAGGTCCCAGGTTCGATTCCGGTTAGGGGCATGTACCTTGCTTGCGGGCACATCTCCACTGTGGGGCGTGCAGGAGGTGGCTGATCGATGTCTCTCTCTCATCAATGTTTCTGACTTTCTATCTCTCTCCCTTCCTCTCTGTAAAAAATCAATAAAATATATTAAAAAATAAAAAAATAAAATAAAATTGATTTTAAAGAGTAAAAAGGAGGGAGATAGGTTGCCTTCTGCACACACCCTGACCAGGAAACATGGAACCTGGGTTTGTGCCCTGATCAGGAATCAAGCTCCTCAACTCTTGGTGTATGAGAGAATGCTCCAATCAACTGAGCCACCCACCGGGTCAGGGCAATAGCAATATTTCATTGATGAAGGAAGCAGTGCATTGATTTACAGTCTGGCACAAGCTCCTATCTCATTGCAGACTGGTAACAAACAATTTCCGACCCAGCACTCATCCATGTACTGCATTTTGAATAGTACTGCCCTAAAGAGCATAGGTGAGGGTTAGAGGGAAAGGGAGCTGCATTCATTTTCAAGAGTGTGTTAATTGTCAAAGCCCAGCTTTGATCCAAATACACTATTTAGTGGAGCCTGCATGGTATTTCCCAAAGCAAACTTGTGGGATGTTAAAAAGTGTTTAGAATAGAATGGGTCCAATAGCTAGATGTTTGTCACTGAAGTGCCCAAAGTAGGAGAGATTCCTAATCTGTAAGACTCTTCAAAATCTTGAATATAGTCTTATGCATTGTGACTCAGTAAGAGTGACATAGAATTTGGGAAACATGCATTTGACCACAGAATTTGTCTTTTTCACAAATACATGATCACTCTTCCATGAAACATAATTTGGAAAATATTAGTCTGATAATTATTTAAGAACCTGTGAAAGTCTCTGAAACCGGTTTGGTTCAGTGGATAGAGCGCCGGCCTGTGGACTGAAGGGTTCCAGGTTCAATTTTTGGCAAGGGCATGTATCTTGGTTGCGGGCACATTCTCAGTAGGGGGTGTGCAGGAGGCGGCTGATTGATGTCTCTCTCTCATCAATGTTTCTAACTTTATCTTTCTCCCTCTCTGTGGAAAATCAATAAAATATATTTAAAAAAAGAACCCATGAAAGAGAATATAATTGATTTCTGCAGTGTCTTCCTTCAGACAAAGTGAGTTATTTAAAACAAAAGGCAGAGTGAAAATTGGTGCTGAGATAGCAGCACATTCTGGTGCATCTTCTTAACCAGATTGATCTCTACACATTAGTATTGGGCTTGGTTTGAGGGAACAAGTAAAAGTAACTCAGGCTCTGCTTTTTTGGACATGGAACATAGTCTATATGGATCATACCAAATTGGGTCTGAAAGACAGATTTCCATCTATCTTTTTCAACCTAAGTGATTTTATCAACTAGCTCTGAAGGGGGAAAAAAACAACATAAGAGAAATCACTGAGCTAAAAGAGCCTCAAAAGTATCTTGGCAATGCACCCTGAAATAACAGATTTGATGGGGCAGAACTCATATAGAGAGATAATTTCCAGATTTTTTTTAAGTATTAGCACTTAGATTTTGACATTAAAAAAAAAATCAGCCCTAACCGGTTTGGCTCAGTGGATAGAGTGTCGGCTGTGGACTGAAGGGTCCCAGATTTGATTCTGATCAAGGACACATACCTTGGTTGCAGGCACATCCCCAACAGGGGGTGTTCAGGAGGCAGCTGATGAATGTTTCTCACTCATCAGTGTTCCTAACTCTCTATCCCTTTCCCTTCCTCTCTGTAAAAAAATCAATAAAATATATATTAAAAAAAATCAAAATCACCACCATAACTCCATCAGCCATCCAAGTAACAATATTGGCTTAACACAGGAAGAAATATCTGCTTCCAATATTAACTAAGGGAAACCTCAGTTATAAAGGTTGTAATAAGAGACCACTTCTCAGGGCAAAATCCTCACCAAACTCAACAGGGACACCTAGGATCAAGGGAGATCTGATGCTTTAAAAAGTGAATCATCGAAGTATGAATAGTTGTTAGTTTCTACTGCAAAATCCAGCCTAGAGATGTATATCTATACCTATATATATAAAAGCTTAAGCAACCGACCAGCCAGTAGCTATGACAAGCAATGACCACCAGGGAGCAGACACTCAACATAGGAGCTGCTGAGCTGCAGTGACTTGGCAGCTGCAGTTCAAAATACCCTCTCCCAACCCGGGAACCCTAAGGGGATGTTGGAGAGCTGATTTCAGCTCGATCCCCACAGACCAGGTCCTGGAACCCTCTGGTATTTCATAAGAGAATAACAAAACTAACAAAACAAAAAGAGATGGGAAGAAACCAAGATGGTGGCATAGGTGAACACCTAAACTGCTGCCTCACACAGCAATTTTAAAACTACAACTAAAAGACAGAACAGATATCATCCAGAACCACAGGAAAGCTGGCTAAATGGAAATTCTACAATTAGAAGGAAAGAGAGGGGCTCACAGAGACTCAGAAGAGCTGCAAAAAGCTGAGGTACAGAGACCCGTGCGTGGAGAGAGCGGGCGGCGGAGTGTCTGGCTGGCTTCCTCTGGCAGGAGGGAGACAGAGACTCCCGACTGCACTGAACCCTTTATCCTATTGCACTGAAACCCAGTTCCAGGCAACACTTACACAGGGGAAGTCTGGACTGTCGTGAAAAGGGAGGAGTGCATAGGAATTTAGGGGAGCCGGGAAAGAGCAGAGGTCTGGGGGCACACAAACCACTGTGCACAGAGAGGACAGACTGCTGATTGTGCCACTGGCTTTCTCTAGTGGGTGGGATACAGAGCCTCCCAACTACACTGAACTCCATTTCTGACTGCACTGAACCTCAGTTTTGGTCAAGACCCTGGGAACTCAGATTCATATGGATCCCGAAGTGCAAAGGAACTGAAAAGGCAGAGGCCTAGAAACACAGGCATATGCATACAGAAATGGCTGCGGTGATTACTGAGAGACACTTGAGACCCAGGGGCTGCATTGGATGGGGATGACTACAAGCCAAGGCTGTCTGCTCAGCCTTGAGACTCCATCCCATCCAAGAGGCTTTTGCAGTATTGCAAGTCTTGTATCATAAGGCTGACTCCAGCACAGAAGTTCTCCCAGTATAGTGAAAATGTGGAGACAAAGAAACCAATCACAAACGAAAGAAATGGAGGAAAACAAATGACTAGATATAGAGTTCAAAAACCACAGTTATAAGGTTTTTCAAGAATTTTCTAGAAATGATAGATAAATTTAGTGAGACCCAAGAGGAGATGAAAAAGGACCAACTTGCTGAGAATGGTTTGGCTCAGTGGATAGAGCGTCAGCCTGTGGACTGAAAGGTCCTGGGTTTGATTCCGGTCAGGGGCATGTACCCTGCTTGTGGGCACATCTCCAGTGGGGGGTGTGCAGGAGGTGGCTGATCAATGTCTCTCTCTCTCATTGATGTGTCTGACTTTCTATCCCTCTCCCTTCCTCTCTGTGAAAAATCAATAAAATATATTAAGAAAAGGACCAACTAGAAATTAAACATATACTGACTGAAATAAAAAAAATTATACAGAGACCTAACAGCAGACTAGAGGAATGCAAGAATCAAGTCAAAGATCTGAAATACAAAGAAGCAGAAAACACTCCACTGGAAAAGAAAAAAGAAAAAGAATCCAAAAATTGGAAGATAGTATAAGGAGCCTCTGGGACATACCAACATCAGAATTATGGAGGTGCCAGAAGAGAGAGAGCAAGATACTGAAAATCTATTGGAAGAAATAATGACTGAAAACTTCCCACATCTGGTGAAAGAAATAGACTTACACGTCCAGGAAGTGCAGAGAACCCCAAACAAAAGGAATCCAAACCGATTAGGGCTGAATCCAAAGAGGACCACACCAAGACACATCATAATTAAAATGCCAAGAGCAAAAGACAAAGAGAGAATATTAAAAGCAGCAAGAGAAAAACAGTTAATTATCTACAAAGGAGCACCCATAAGACTGTCAGCTGATTTCTCAACAGAAATTGCAGGCCAGAAGGGAGTGGCAAGAAATAGTCAAAGGGATGAATAGCAAGAACCTACAACCAAGATTACTCTACCCAGCAAAGCTATCATTCACAGATAAGAAAAAGCTAATGGAGTTCATTAACACCAAACCAGTATTATATGAGATGCTGAAAGGTACTCTTTAAGAAGAGGAAGAAGAAGAAAAACGTAAAGATAAAAATTATGAACAACAAACACATATCTATCAACAAGTGAATCTAAAAATCAAGCAAATAAAAAATCTGATGAACAGAATAAACTGATGAATATAATAGAATCAGGGGCATAGAAAGGGAGTAGACTAACAATTCTCAGGGGGAAAGGGGTGAGGGGGGTGCAGGGATAGACTGGAAAAAATCATACACCTATGGATGAGGACAATGTAGTCAGAGGTAAGGGCAGAGGGAGGGGTGGGAGGCAGGTGGAGGGGAGCTATGGGAGGAAAAAAGAGGAACAAATGTAATATTCTGAACAATAAAGATTTATTAAGAAATATGTTTAAAATAAAACACAAAAAGAAAGAGAGGGAAAATAACAAATGCCCATGTTGGCCTGAAATTGAATTATTGTCTTGTTAATTATACTTCTTTGATCAAATTATTAGTTTTTCAGGGAGTAGAAATATATTCCCAAAATATGACTTAATTTTGAATTTGCTATGATAAGGTGAGGAAATAGAAGAGAGAATGTGTTTCAGTGTTATTACTACTTTGCTATTGGTATTGGGACATAACACATCTTCTAAGCAGTAGCTGACATGTAACCAAGAGGAACACATTCAACCACTGTTGGGAAAGAATGATGTTTACTCATTACTAATCACTAAGCCCTTTAGATATCTGGTTTCAGTTTGATTTTGATTGATTTTGATATGGAGCATTTTTTAAAATCTTGTGTGTGTGTGTGTGTGTGTGTGTGTGTGTGTGTGACTCCACAATCATGCTGCCCTTTGCTTCCATGAGCAAAGAAAATTTTCTGGCACCATTTTCTTTACCCTTCAGATCATAAATCAAAGTCAGTGGACCCTAAGGATTATTTTTATTTATTTATTTATTTTTTAATAAATCTTTATTGTTCAGATTATTACAGATGTTCCTCTTTTTCCTTCCCAAAGCTCCCCTCCACCTGGTTCCCACCTTACTCCATGCCTTTATCCCCACCTCCACTGTCCTCCATAGGTGTACGATTTTTGTCCAATCTCTTCCCACACCCCCCACACTTCCTTCCCTCTGAGAATTGTCAGTCCACTCCCTTTCTATTCCCTGGATTCTATTATATTCACCAGTTTATTATGTTCATCAGATTTTTTATTCACTTGATTTTTAGATTCACTTATTTATAGATATGTATTTGTTGTCACTTTGTTGTTCATAATTTTTATCTTTACATTTTTCTCTTCTTCCTCTTCTTAAAGAATACCCTTCAGAATTTCATATAATCCTGGTTTGGTGGTGATGAACTCCTTTAGCTTTTTCTTATCTGTGAAGCTCTTTATCTGACCTTCAATTCTGAATGATAACTTTGATGGGTAATCTTGGTTATATGTTCTTGCTATTCATCACTTGGAATATTTCTTGCCACTCCCTTCTGGCCGGCATAGTTTTTGTTGAGAAATCAGCTGACAGTCATGTGGGCACTTGTTGTAGGTAACTGTTTTTCTCTTGCTGCCTTTACAATTTTCTCTTTGTCTTTTTCTCTTGTCATTTTCATTATGATGTGTCTTGGTGTGGTCCTATTTGGATTCCTCTTGTTTGAGTTTCTCTGTACTTCCTGGACTCGTAAGTCTATTTCTTTCACCAGGTGGGGGAAGTTTTCTATCATTATTTCTTCAAATAGGTTTTCAATATCTTTTTCTCTCTGTTCTTCTGGCACTCCCATAATTATGATGTTGGTACACTTGAAGTTGTCCCAGAAGCTCCTTATACTATCTTCATATTTTTGGAATTTTTTTCTTTCTTTTTTTTCCAGTTGGGTGTTTTTTGCTTCTTCATATTTCAAATCTTTGACTAGATTCTTGGCATCCTCAAATCTGCTGTTGGATTTCTCTATATTTTTATTTATTTCAGTCAGTGTATGCTTAATTTTTAATTGGTCCTTTTTCATATTCTTGAGGGTCTCACTAAATTTCTCAGAGGTTTCTAGAAGATTGTTGAGTAACCTTATAACTGTGGTTTTGAACTCTATATCCAGTACTTTACTTTCCTCCATTTTTTTTTATTTGTGACTTGTTCCTTTGTCTCCACATTTTGGCTGCTTCCCTGTGTTGATGGAGTGGCCTTGTATACTAGGTGTCCTATAGGGCCCAGTGACTCAACCTCCCCACTTACCTGAGGTGGACACTTTTGGTGCACCCCTTTGTGAGCTGTGTGCACAGTTTTATTGTAGTTAACCCTTGATTGCTCTCTGTATCACTGGGAGAAATTGACCTCCAGGCTAATTGGCTGTGAGGTCCAGTTGTGTCTGCAACTGAAGAACTGCTGTGCTGGAGACACCCTTATGGGGCAAGACTTGCTTCAGTAGGGCTTTGGTGCTCACTGAGCCTGCGTCTTGAGTGTGTCGGTTATGGATGTGAGGAGTTGTAATTTGGTATGATCTCACAGTGACCACTGGATACACCGTCTCTTGGATCTCCAAGGAGGTGCAAAGTCAGCCACTACCTGAGGCCACCCAGCAGGATCTACAGAGAGATCTTCAGATTCCTCCTCTTTGTTTGGGGTTTGAAAGTGCCCAGATGAGGACCAACTGTGAAGCAATGCAGACTGCACTGCTGGGATTTAGGCCTTCTTTTGGAAACTTTGGAGTTCTCTGACCCAGCTGCAGTTTGGTAGGTTTTAGATTGCAAAAGGACAAGCCATTCATATGCAAAAGCTGATGTCCACCGCTTGGATGGGGTTGTAAATTTGGTGGGGTGGGGTCTCAGGGAATCACAAGGCAGAGCAAATAGCCATGGCTACCAGTCAGCCATCTCTGCAACCCACACCTCTATGCTGGAACAATGATCACTGTGAGCACCTCTGAGAGAAAATCTCCCTCACTTTCCTGTCCCTATGCTAGACAGTCCAGTTTCTCCTCGTATGAGCCTGGGTCCCTAAAGTCTCCCTTGGAACTGTAATTCGGAGCAATTAGGAGCTTATATGTCCTTTCTGATTGAAAACAACAATAGCACACCCTATTGCCAGCCCATATAGAGTGCCTCCGCACCTCCGCACCTCTGCACCTCCTACCAGTCTCAATTCACAGTTCTCTTTCTGTGTAGTTGTTGAAGTTCCGCTCAACCAGCCTTCTTGTGGTTCTGGATGATATCCAATTTGTGTTTTAGTTGTAGTTTTGATGTGGTTGTGCTAGGCAGAAAGTACATGTGTTTACCTATGTGACCATCTTGGTTCTTCTCAGATTATTTTTAAATTAATAGTTATTTTTAAATTAAAAGGTTAAGAATAAAGTATTTGATCTATTCCAAGTCACCCAAACATATGGCCTTATATCATCTTAATAAAATAGAATTATCTCCTTAATTCTTCAGATTTAGAAACCAGTTATATCTTTTCTAAAATTCAAGACATTTTCAGGTATCAAGTATTAGAGGTTGTTTCATTGTACTGAACCAACTATTCATTCAAATAAAATTAAATCCATTTTCTCAAAAGGTAAATTAGTATTAAAATGAAATAGACACATGGCAAGAAATGACAGTTGAAATAAAAGGTAAAGATGAAAATAAAAACATTTTCTTCAGCATATTCTTTCATATTCTTTTTCTTCCTCTCCTACCATTAGGTAAGACTGATATACATGGTAATATATTCTCTTTCTGGTATTAAGAAACCATGGCATTAATAAAATAGTAGTCATTGTGCTAATTACAAATTAACATTTGGCACAGAAATTTGCTTTATTTTGGTTGAAAAGCTGATATACTTATCACTAGTCTGCAGCACAAATGCTCTTCTCCAATCAAAGTCACTATGGTTGGATGCCTCTTTGAATAAAAAAGGCTATGGATGTCCTGAGGGAGATGGTGTGTGTGTGTGTGTGTGTGTGTGTGTGTGTGTGTGTGTGTATCTATGTTTAAGTCACATGACAAGACTGTACAAAAGAAGCCAAAGGCTTGATTAAAAGATGGTGAAAAATCCCTGAGCTCTGTAATATGTTCCTATATTAAGTTAACTCTTATAAATTTACTATTATAATCAGGATATTCAATTCAAAAGCAAATGCTAGGAATCCATGGTTTAGTTTTCTCCATAGATTTTCAACAGTAATCACATGCAAGCATGTATATCTTGGTGTGATTCTTTTGCACAATCTTTAAACATCAGTAAAAGCCCAATGACAGGTGTTTATTATTAGCAACTATGCTGCTAATAGATTGGCTTTGAGAAGTTACTCTAATCATTGATTTCCTTTTGGCACACATGACAATGAAAGGAAAAAATAAATAAAAGAATACAGTTATGATGATTATAGTTTCTCTTGCCAAATGGTTCCTGGAACGGTAAGAAAAAAAAGATTTTAGTAATGATTTCCACTCTCCATGTGGCTTTCTCATAACAAAGAAAGCTGCCGGTTGGTACTGGGCCAAATTAGACTCTCAGATATTTGTATGTGCTTCTTCAGCCAAATTCCAGTACTCACATAAGAATACATCATAAGTGATTTTTATTGCAACAATCATAGCACTGAAAATCACAAGCATTTGGAACATATTTAGAATTGGCTGCTCAGAAATAAAAAAAAACTGTTTTTAGCAAAATGTAATTTGGCCTTAGTGTATCCTGAAAAGCAAGATATATCACTCATTCTATGTAATCTTTTACATGGATTCTGAGGGCCCTAAACATAATACAAAAATGACTTTAAAAAGACAGATGACTGTGAACATAAACTATAGAAATTACCTGACCCTTACATAAAATATCACCGACCAAAATAAACATCAATATTTTGTCTACAATAATGCAAAGGAAGTTGGTAGATTTGTTAATTCTGTAAGTAAGAATAAAATTAATTCCAGCCTTATCAGAATACACACAAACCTCATTTACCTAATTTAATCATTTTAAAACATCCAACTCAAAAGAGTCTTTTCCTCCCAAATTTAAATATGTTTTTTTTTTATTTTTCACATGAGGGCTGCATAAATACAACCTCATTAGAAGAGTTCATAGTGACAGTTTGGCATGCACACATCAAGCAATGGGTGGATTCACCATCCTGTCCATTGCCTTCACTTGCAGTAAAATCGATGGACATCCATAGATAAGGTCAATTAAAGTATCATCCTTGGGCACAAAGACAATGAGAGGAACTGTCTCTTTAAATGCTTAACATGAGAATAAAATGTGTCAAGGTATGTGCATAGTTTAGAACTAAGATTATATTCCCTTGTACTTGAAATTGTATCACAACCATTTATGCCAATTATAATAAAACATTACAGCAACTGTAAGAGAGAACTGAAGACTGTACCTTATAGCATTTAAAAACAGCCTTGCAAAAATCTTCCAGGTCACCAGAATGGCCACTCAACCCTTTGAAACCCATAGTTACTTCACTTCCTGGTAATGATGAGGTTTGGTACCCTACATGAAGTAAGCATGTTAATTTCTTAGCAACATTTCCTTATTTATCTGACATCTCTTCCCCAGAAAATTTTCTTTAGCCCCCATCTAATATCTTCTGGGTCTTGATAATTTGTACAAAGATCAAGTGGTTTCATTTTAAGGTCTGGGTTCACCATTAGCGTCTGTGCCTTTGTTTGAAGAGGTTACAGTAAAATTGTAAATGTCATCCTAGAAAACCTCTAATACTATTTATAAATAACTCATAATAAGGAATAAGGAGTTAGCGTCACTATTCCAGAGGACCTGGCAGGAGAGCAAGACCAAGGAAAATCTTCAGTCTGAAAAATGACAATACCCATCATCAAAATATTAAACATGAAAAGATGACAGGCACTCAACTTGTGGATGTAAGAAAAGACTAAAAACTATCCAAACCTTGTATAAGAGAATTTAACTGCTATCTATTCTCAAAATATTTTTTGGGGGGATCTGAAAACATTCCTAATAGTATTCGCAGTACATTCAATATAATATTTTGTAAATTAATAGATCCTGTCAAAATTACATGCAATAAGAAAAGAAATGGGGATTGAAATTTAGTTATTCAACTGTTCTCTTTAGAATCTGAGTATTAAAACAATTTCAAATTTCTAACTGATTGTTTGAATTTAACCAGCTGCTTCTTAAATGACTTATTTTTCTTAGTCAAACCAAATTTTGTTTTTCAGGCTGATGTTCTAACTATATAGTATCTGTTACATAATTATATAATAAGCAGTATAGATCTATAATACAGATGTTGTTTTGTACTTACAAATAAACATAAATACACACATAATTTTAGAGAAAGGAAAGCAGAACAAATTGAAATGCATTATATATATAGTAAAGTAATTGTCACTGGTTAATTTTTTTGTTCCATTAGAGCATAAATGCAAGTTAGTATTTTCTCTACTAAATCACCAAAATATTTCCTTTACTCACTGTAAAGGATCTCCATTTACAGCTCCAGATAAGTAAGTGTTGACATGAGAACTCATACCCAAAGTGGATAGCTTAAATATCAAAATATGGGTCAAATAAAATAGGCATGTTCTATTGCAGAAATAAAATTTAAAAATGAGAAATATATACCTCTTATTTTCTGCCAATAAACTTTTAAAATTCTATTTGGAAGGAAGGAGAAGGGGAGACTCCGAGATATAAAAATGTGCTTCCAAAACTATGGAATAGAGTTGATTTGGAGTAATTTTCTTACACACCAAACTTTGAGTATCACCACCTGGTAGTCTTTTCCAAGTCAAAAAGACAGTTGTATTGAAGACATCCATAATGTTATAAAAGGGCGACTTGATATGGGAACAAGGTTGTTTTTAAAAACTGGATCACAACCATTTATGCAAAAGTCTACACGGACTGCCATAGGACAGGTGAAATTAGTCACTTCCAGTGTTATTCATTGGTAAACTGCTTCAATATTATTATATATGGGTGATGTGGTGGGATTGGGGGGCAGGCTGTTTTCCAAGAAGGATTTAATTGGGATATATAGTCCACATGTCAAATGTCATTTTGGAAATTGAAATACACACAGCTGGCAAAAAAATATCACATTTTGTGATGTAAAAAAAATGTTCCTGTTTGACATATGCAGAAAAGTTGGAAAAAAAGAATAAATACTCTTACTCTGGAGATGAGGTACTTTAGAGAGAGTTTTATAGCATGGATTGCAAGGAATATCGTGACCTCAGTTTAAATAATAGCAGGTAGAGTTATCCAAACTTGTGGTTAAGCTGAAAAGAAAAACAAACTACTCATTGTTTCCTTGAGGCATGCATTTCACTATGGCAAAGTACAACTGGGCGTGCATTACATGGCAAGTCTTGGCCTGCTTCAGCAAACTAAGTAGATCATGAGCATTCTTCGAGCGCAATGCAAAAGCTTTATGGAGTGGAAGAGAGTATTATTTCATTTTTGAAGTGCCATTCCTCAGCCGACTGCTGCTTCAGTAATGCCAGGTGATGGAAACAGACTGGGTCAGAATTTGGCTACAGGTGCAAGCAACTTTAGCAGCCAAAATGGGGCAATTTATTGACACCAGCTGAAAACCTTTCAAGTATGAGAAGCAGGAGGATGCTGTGTGCTGTGCCAGGGATGACTGTATTATACAGTGTCCTATCTGAGACTGCATAACACATTCACCAACAAACCAGGAGGCCTCCAAACTATTCCAGGAGCTTAACAGCACACTAGAGGGCAATGCACAGTCAAAAAGAAAGAGAAATAACGAATAAGAGAAAACAAGCAAAACACGCGTCTGTCGCGCACAAACCTTCGGGCTCTGTGTTTTCTTTGTGGTGTACTTGCTTCAGCGGGCAGCAGAAGATTTCGTGACACTTAGCACGAAAGGGGGACTCTTTTTTCTTTAATTCCGCAGATTGGATGGAATCTTGTCGTAACATAATGTATTCCTGTGTGCCAGGGGGGGCGTCATCCAGAACTGTGGTCACCACATAACAAAATGAACTCAAGTTAGAGCTTCATGAAAGCAGCGAACGTCTTAAATCAAATCTACTCCCAGGGAAGACTAAAGAAACAACATTCCCCCAAAAAATTCCAAAGAAAAGCATTTAATAGCTTGTCCATTTTATTTTTAGGGGCTTTGCTTAAAATACTGAAGGTTTGGGAATAGCTTACTCAACTACAGATACCTCTACCGCCAGTACAATGAAAATGTAACAGTGTTAAACTATCCCTGGAGTGCAATAAAATACTTTAATACCATTAACCATATTGTATCTAAATAAAACCATGCAGAGCTCACATGTCTCAATTTGAGATACGGCATAAATATATGAGTGGGCAAAAGTTATTCATATGTAAACAATACAATAATAAATAAGAATAAACTCTGTTTTGTATACCCACAAGAGTAAACCTACTTTTGCCCACCCCTTAATTTACAGGTGACACTGGCCATTGTCCACTAATTATCAGTTTATTTTTCTTTACTTGGTCTGCTGCTGGCAAGAATATGACATCCATGCAGTACAGTATATACTAAGTCTGACAGAAAATTTAAGGGTGCTTCTCTCACTCTTTTATTTCCAAAGAAAACTAGGGGTGTTGCAAATATTCCTCAGAATTGAAAACCCCTTAATGAAAATAAGAAATCCCAATTGAGAACCTGGTAATCAACACTGGATCAAAGACCAACCCTGTTGAATTGTGGAAGAGCAGGGTCTGGTTCACTACTTTTGGCCATAGAAATACACCAAGCTCCTCTCAGCCCACATTTTCTTGCTAGGCCCTTTGTCAATTTCCTGAGCATTATTATGAATTTCTAGTAATTTCCCCCTGCAAGTACAGTTGTCTGGTTTTACAATGTCCATTGCACAACATTCTTTAGCCTGATAACCAACCATCAAAGGAAGTGCAAATTTGATCTGCATTTGTAGAAACAGGGAACTGGCACCGGGATGAATTTTCTCTCTTTTACACCCTTCCCAGTGAGGACATTCAATTTTGCCAGGAGTGAGTCAGTGCCTCCAAGAGCTGTGATTAGTGACTTGCTGATTCATTCTATTCCCCCAAATGCATACACTTAATATGCATTTAAGCAGACTGGTGCCATCAACAAACTTCTTATGGGGAGAATAATGCTGTGGTATTTGGAGAATATAAACAGTTTATGACTTAAATCAGATGGGATCTGAAGTTTCTGTGTTCAGTATAACATTCCCAGCCTATTGGCTGGAATCTTAATAGGCTTTAAGAGTTTTATTTCATTTTGGGGTAAAACTGGTTTAAAACTTAACATAACTTTAAAATTAGTATTGAGTTTGAATTAAGTTTTAGATAGATAGCCTGTATATGAAATTGTTGTCTTCCTTTATAAGTCATTAAATTATGCAAGAAGGTGATGAATATTTTAGTCATTTCTCTTTCTATTTTCCTCTAGCATTCAGCAGCAGTAATAAAAAATTTTATGTAGATACACCACTACAGCTTTTCTTGGCAGAGTCCCCTTCATCTACTAGGAATGTGACTATAACTTCTTAGAATTGCACTGAATGCACATCTTTGCTAGCAACAGCTGCTATTCATAAACACTTGCAACCATTTCCTGCCATGAGCAGATACTTATGATAATATAGACACTTATCAAATTCCAGCATCACAGCTGAAGAAAAATTCTGGTTTTACCATCCAAAATATTTAAAGAAAACTTCCCACACTTGGAACTCATTTTTTAAAAGAAAGGAACACTCATCTGAGAAATTATATTTTCATGCACTGTATATAAGAATCATATTTTTTAGATTAAAGAACAATTAGAGAATGAAAAATAACTTTTTATAATACATAGGGAACTTGCTATCAGAAGTACATGATAAACGTAAGTTAACTGTCTCCAATTTTTATTTTTCAATACCAACAATGACATTACAAATTAGCATATCTGGAGATTAATAGCAGACTGAAGCTAATAGCCTTTAGCTCACTCTCCAGCCATCAGCTTTTCCCAGCTGGTCATTAATTCCCAGAAAAAGGCCCTCACAGTGCCATCATTATTCTTTAATTAGATACAACTAGTTATCTGTAACATACAACAAAATTCAAGTGGGCAAGACATGCTGACTGATAAAAGAACCAGCCCAAAAATTCATCATGATGGGGAAAACATGAAGGTTACAAAAGTGCAGGATAATTACTTTCCACGAAATGCTCTCTCTTCTGTACTTCCTTCAAAATGAATTTAGCAAGTGCAAAAGGTGCCAAGATGAGAGCATTTAAGGAGCCATCTCAGTAATAACCATAGGCACAGAACATTTCTCTGAAAATTGTGAGCATCTGGAAGTTAATGGCTCAGGTTGAGTCTCAGGTTGTCTCTAGTCAATGTCCTAAACATCAGTCAATTCAGGCAAAACGTAGCTTGATGACATGTGACACAACAGCCAGAAACATTTTGGACTTTTTATCCAGAAGTAACATTGTATAGACAATATCTCACTCAGATCTGTAAAATCTCTGAACTTGAGAATATTTTGTATGAAAAAATTAAAACTATTATATCAAATCCAGTTATTCTCAGGACTTCCTCAAGTAAGACAGTGGCTGTATATGCAACTGACAAGAGCAAAAGCTAACAGGGGACTTCCTGCAGTACCCCAGCTCTAAGGCAGGTAGGTACCTTAATTCTACCTCTTTAAAAAACATCTTTGCTAGCAACAGCTGCTAAGGATACATTGCTTCCAAGGGTTATTAGCTCTAGAAAATGAAGAGTAAGCCTGCAAAGAAGTCAGCCCATCAAAACAGGAATTCTTTATTTCCCTGACTTAGTCCAATATTTTCTACCACTTCCTCCTTCTAGTGCATTCTGCTATTTGAAAATCACTCCTCCCTCTGTTCATTTCAACAATTTGTCCACATTTATTCAATGACTCCTGCTGTCCTTCCCAATGACAGGTTTATCCAATCTTGTAGGTAGACCAAGGACTCCAGTCATTAGGTAGACAATAGAATTACACAAAGCCTTCTCCAGTTTCAGAGGTTCAACTTAACTCTTCAAGGCAGGTAAGAGTAGCTCATGGTTGGTTTCTAAATTGTATGGTCCCATACAATTATAACAGCTGCCACGGAGTAGGCTTTTGCCAGAAAATTGTGATCTTATAGCCAGTTCCCTTGGCCTTGATCACACAGCCCATGATCACACAACCCATCTACTCAGGATTCCAAAGTCCCACAAGAGTGGTAGAGTGCTGGAGGGGACAAGTGGACACATGCATACCTACACATCCACAGACGAACACTAAAGGGTGGCATACTCAGACAAAGAGGTGCCAAAAATAAGTGACTTTTGTTTGCAGGATGATGGTTATGACCAGAATCTGTGAAAGAACTACTTCCTAGTATAAAAGGTATACATACTATTGACTATCCTTTAGGTGGACAAGCCTGCATCTAGAACTGGTTTCCCAGTTGCAACACTAGACTGGCATTAAATCATTCCCACTCTCCTGTAGGTTTCTCAGCAATCACCAACATCAAGATCAGAAATGGGAGGCAGTCATGGTAAGGGAGGAGAGTTTAAGTCTAAGCCTGAGAACTTGGCTTAAGCTACTCATGTTCACAAAAATGTAGTACACTCATTTCAAATTAGACATAAAGACCCAATCTATAGCAGAAAAGATCATTGATAAACCAAATAATTCCAATGTAATGGACCTTTTAAATGTATATATGATACATAAAACAGTTATCCAAATATTTAGTAGTAATACAAACACTACAGTGTACTCAGGGAGAGGAAGTAACTTTTATTGGAACAATTATTGGAAAGGCCCATCGAGGATTCTAGTATGTTTACCATCAAGTCTAAAGTAAAACTGCTTGGTACAAACATTGATATATTAAACAGGAATCAGGCTCTTCAGTAAATTTTAGCTTCAAAGATTATACCTGTCTCCAATGAGTTTTTCTTTCTTCATTCAAAGACAAAATAGCAAATTTCTAGGAAACTATTTAGACAATGCTACAAAGGCAGTTGCCCCTCACCAGGAGAGTCTAATTTGTAAGGTATGCTGACTTCAAGCTGGAAACAGTTAACAATTCATCAATTAGTTTGTGATGCTGGTTTTTGCTTTTAAATTTATTCATCACAAAGATTACTCAACATGTTTAATGATATATGATTTTAAATCAAAGCAAATCTGAGATCACTAAAGTATGGAAAACACATACAGTCATGGGATTCTCAACCAAAGTTATTATTTACTACAATAAGCAAATAGTTAAAACCAACAATGAAACAGAAAGTATGACAAATACAAAGATTATCAAATGACTTAACATAATGAGAAAGTGATTACTCTTCCATGTCCCTGAGCACCTGTCATGCTGAAAAGTACATTCAAACATAGGATGAGTTAGCTCAAGACCTCCATTCTGCTTCACAGCTAACTATCCATCTATTTATCTGCTTTTGATATTCAAGCTTTACTGCCACCAGTGTACATTATCAAGATGGCAGGTTTAAATGTAAATTAGTAACAAGTAAACAATTTAGGAAATGAAACAGATCAATACTAGTTATCATTTCATTTGGCCAAAATAGAAATGACTTAAAAGTTATAGAAATTTGTTAACTTCTAATGTGTATTTCCCCCATCTCCATTCAGTTCCCCAAGCAGTATTAGACCTTCCTCCAAATTCTCTTTGTTCACACTGTTCTGCTGTTTGAATGAAATTCAAACTCCATACTATATCAGTCCCCCACCTCTTCAATTTCATTGTAGGACTCTCTTCTCCTTGCTCACACTAGCTTTTAGTGTGTAGACTATGCCAGACTTTTTTCTGCCATAAAGCCTTGCATTTTCTGTTCACTGTGATTCCCCCCTTATTTCCTTCTGGGCTCTACTTAAATGCCACTTCTTCAAAGATGTCTTTTTAGGCACCTTAGGTACGTTTGCACTTGTCACTATCTAATTATTGTATGTATGTATATGTGTATGTATGCATTTAGTATGTGTGCATCCATCCATGTATGTACTTGCCTCTTTTCTGATTCTCCCCATAAATGTACAAGCTCTGTGAAACATAAGCATTATTTGTCCCACTACCATTTAATATGTGGGTCCAGCACAGTTCCTCACTCAAAATACACACTAAAAAATTATCATTAATCAAATGAAGGATGCCCTCTTTCCTGATTATCTAACCTTCTCTCAAAGGTAAGGTAAAGACTCTGACTCTTAATTTTCATATAACATTTTATGAAATTTATCTTATTTTGTCTTGGGACATCTTTTTGGCTATTATCACAGGCTTTTATTGAAAAGTTAGACTGATAATTATTTTCATATATATCTCGGTTCTCTGCAACTTGAATGTATGTTCCTGGTAGATGAGAACCATATCTCTTTGGGTATTAATTTTGTTTTCCCAAATGGCCTACAATTCTTTGCACCTGGTAGTTTTACAGGCATTAAATCAGTCCCTTCTGGTAAAGCCATTTAGGGGGACTAAATGGGAAGAGTTCAGCACATTGCCTGACATCTGATGTGGAGGAAATGCTGTCAACAACAGAGATAAAACTGTTGAAAAATGCAGTCTGGTGGCTAGGAACTAGAATATCCACCTTGAGTTGCTTCTTACTTTCTAGTGTCCTTTGGAATGCCATGTCACATTTTTGATCCTCAGTTTTCTCATTTCAAAAATTAAGTGATTGGACTAGGCCAGGGTTTCTGAGCATTTGGGGCTAACTACTTCCGTGTTTCAAAAGGCTGTTCTTTGTATTGCATGATTTTTAATCCATGGCCTCTACCAAGTAAATTCCATTAGTACCCTTCCTATTTGTGATAACCAAAAATGTATCCAGATTTTGCCAAATATCCCCCACAGTGGGATGAGGGCAAAAGTGCCTTAGTTGAGAATCACTGGACTTGATGATGGGTAAAGCCCACCTTGTCCTCAAGCCCCTTTTAAAGAAATAGTACCAATCCTGAAAGTCCCTTTGTGACTCTCAGAGATACTAAGCATTCTGCAAGGGCTCAGTTAGTCCATTCAGGGGAGTTTTATCCCTGCAGCCCAGATCAGAAAGAGAAAAATGCACTAGTAAGCATGATAACCATCCAGGTCACAGAAAGCTTCTGACGGGCAAGATGTAAAGTACTACTACTACACATACGTGGGGTCTTTCCTCAGCCTATGGCAAAGACTTTTTACAGTGTGTGATGACACTGGACAGCATCAATAGCAGTGCTAGACACTAGGTAAGTACCTCTAGGCATCAGCTATTCAGGTGGGGCCCAGCCAATCAGAGACTTGGCTCATGTGGTGATGAGAAAAAAGGAGAGGTTGGGACATCCTCTGTGGCTTATTAAAGTAGGAAGAAGAATGGCCCATGGTAGAAAAGAAAATATGGCTATATTGCTCATTAACTAATATATTGGCTGACAATTGGCACTGCTTCCAGAATGCCATCTGTAATTTCCTGAAAATGTTTAATCATGAAAATTTTTATATTCACTCATTTTGTTTTTAATGCAAAGTGCTTCTGGCTACTGTGTCCTAGGAAATGAAACATCTAGGCAGCCATTACAGAGTACTTACAGACTGATTCTAGCTATTGCCATTGCACCAAATTTTGCCTCTTCCTCCATGCATAATTAGAAACTGTTAGTACAGAAACCATTAGGCTCACACAATGATGTCTTAGCTACTCGCACAAACTTTCTCGCCTGAAATTTTCTCAGCCTTTGATTTTAAGACCTTTTTTTGGGCTATCTCATAGGCTAAATTAATATAGAAAGTCTATTTTATTGTAGCAATCTTTTTCATTTTTGGAGCATTCAATCTCAGAGGACTTAAGTATTCTTGCCAATATACTATAGTGGGCATTTTCAAGCATTAAAGCCATGTCTTCCTGGAAAATGTGCTCATTGACACCATATACCTTCACATGCCATGCTAGAAGAGTCCTGCATGATTCATTGTCACTATTTCCTTTATATTGTTATTTCATGTTTCAAAAGCTAATCTCTGATCCAAATCTCATTATTTCCCTAAGTCCCTGGATGTTATGAGAGCCCAGGAAAGCCAGCCTCAAGGTTCTGTTGACAGAAATTGCTTGGTCCTAGTTATAGTGACTAAGAAATTATACTGTAGTGTTGCTTTAAAATTATATGATTGGGAGAGTGATAAATACCATCATTCACCTCTCCCTCATAACCCCTCCTAAAAAGGTATCTAATTTGCAAACTAATTTTATTTTATTAGTCAGGAAATACTATCTTTACTTTTAAGGAAGCTGTCTTCCTTTATTTTTCCTGCCTGCTAATGTCCTATGATCATATGGGCCTCTTAGCACCTACTGGTGCCTCCTTTCACCTACAGTGACATGGATAAAAGTTCACTCAGCTACATTAGCAGCCTATCTTGACTAACCCTTTGGCAGGAACCATAAAACTCATACCAATACATGATTTTTAATAGTATCCATGGCTGATCTATAAAAACCATTTCTCAAAAACAATAAAGTATATGTATGTCATTGTGGTTTTGTGCTACCTGGCATTCCATGTAATATGGTGGAGCCAGTGTTTCCAGCAGTAAAAAGTGAAAAGAAGGGAAAGCGAAAAGAGAAGGCTCTACACTTTGATTAGGAAGTGAGTCTTGGCATGTTTTACTTCATTTACAATGCACACTGGTTAAATCCTTCTCTTCCTAGTTAGTCACAGACTGCACTTGAGCTCATCAGAAGGCAGTTACTTCAATCTGAGCAATATCATACTCATCATTTTGTAAGCTCAAATGGTCCTTAACATCTCCAGGAAATGCACTTCTTAACTATGTGCTATGGAAGAAAATGCCCCTTTTAAAGTTAAGAGAGGCTCCTTTTTAGCTAAGGGGAAGCATTAGAACAAAATTCCCAGTTATAATAGCTGAATTCTAAAAATTATTTCTAAAAAAGAAAGATTTCAATTGAACAAGTGTTTTATTTGCACATATCCCTGCCACAATTTCCAACTCCTCATTCAGTAAAAAAAAGGAGTTGGTGTTTCTTTTGGGAGGTGGGTCTGAGAAAAAGGGTTGTCCTTGCAGGGATTTCAGATGTAAGAATACATTGTGCCATGTTAGAATCTAGTCTAAATTTGAGAAGAATTTCTAAGCAAATTATATTCAAAATTGTTTATTCTTGGTAGTATGTCTGTGTCAGAAAAAAGGGCATTAGGATTATTTTAAAAAGCCTCAAGCCATCAAATGTCCTTAAAATAGCACTTAGTGATTTCAGTGTACATGAATCATGAATACTTAAATTAAAATTCCCCCTCATTCCTTGCAAACCCAACTGGTTAAGTGATGCTTTAGCAAATGAGCACTGCTTTATCCTATTAAAGGTAAGGTCTTCTAGGTGGACTCTACGCTGGGTTTGGTGCTCTCACTTAGAACAAAAGGAATACTCAAAGTATATTTTTAAAAGGAGTAAAATCAAGTTCCTAGTGTGCATTACCCACTTGCACATCATTT
Organism: Lasiurus cinereus; assembly: GCA_011751065.1. Taxonomy (NCBI): domain Eukaryota; kingdom Metazoa; phylum Chordata; class Mammalia; order Chiroptera; family Vespertilionidae; genus Lasiurus; species Lasiurus cinereus. The sequence goes on along the minus strand of JAAGEH010000015.1, from coordinate 11,467,370 downwards.
CCAGTATTCACAATAACCCCATGAGGCATTTATCATTATTGTTCCCATTCATCACACAGGAAACTGAATGTTGAAGAGGTTAAGGAAAATGTACACAGTCTATATATCTGTGGTAGGCAGAATAAGCCCCCCTCAAAGATATCCACATCCTAATCACTGGAACCTGTAAATATGTTACTTTAAGGTTATAATTGTAATAATTAAGGTTGCTAGTCAGCTGGCCTGCAGATAAAGGAGATCGCCCTGTATTAGGCAGGTAAGTCCAAGGCAATCATGAGCTCTTAAAATTAAAAGGAGGCATAAGAGTGGGTTACAGAGATGAAAAGGAAGAAAAGGCAGGGCCAATTAAAAGTGTGAGGACTCAACTTGCTGTGCCTGGTTTTGAAGGTAGAGGGAGGAAAGAGGCCATGAGCTAACAAATATACATAATCTCTAAAACAGTGGTTCTCAACCTTTCTAATGCTGCGACCCTTTAATACATAAAATTATTTTGTTGCTACTTCATAACTGTAATTTTGCAACTGTTATGAATCGTATCTTTTTCCAATGGTCTTAGGCGACCCCTGTGAAAGTGTTGCTCGACCCCCAAAGGGTTCGTGACCCACAGATTGAGAACCTCTGCTCTAAAAGCTGAAAACAGCCTCAGTTGATGGCTAGCAAGGAAACAAGGATCTCCATCCTACTAGGAACTGAATTCTGCTAATGACCAAAATGAGCAAGGGAACAAATGGATCCTCCTCTAGAGCCTCCAAAAAAGAATGTAGCCATGCCAAAACCTTTGACTTGTCCTGGTGAGATGTGTGCCTGACTTCTCATCTACAGAACAGTAAGATAATAATTTGTGTTGCTTAAGCCACTAATTTTGTGACAATCTGTATAACAGCAATAGAAAAGTTACACAATATCCAAATCTCAACGCTGAAAACCTTACTAGGTTCTAAAGTCCATAAGCTCTCCATTGTCCATAACAATAATCAATTATATGTGAAATTGACATATCTTCACAAACTTCCTCCTGAGAAGAAAATACATGCACAAAGATGCTTCCTTTGGCCTTTTTATTTTCCATTCCCTGTCACAATACAAGCATTTTCAATATTATTTCAACAAATACTTATTGGGAGTCTCCTATATGCCAAACATTTTTCAATGCATACATTTTATATAGCAGATGGGGAAAATGTAAACAAAAACCCTAACCCTTATGGTGTTGTACACATATGGGGTGGGAAGCAGGTAGTAAACAAATCAGTAAGTTGAGACCTCCAAGGGTATCTGAGTCACTGATGGGAAGGGAGCTGCTCTGAATGGCTGCTAGATCCATACAGGGGAAAAAAATAAAACCTTTACAAGTTAAGCTCCTGGCATGTCAGTTAGCTTTCTGTTACTGCAGAATAACCTAGCCTAATTTAAATATCACAGAAAGCCTCAGTGAGAAGGTGATGTTAGAGCAGAAGCCTGATTTTTTTTTAAACACAATGGAGTGAAACATGGAGGTATCTAGAAAAGTGGTCCTTGTAGAGAAATAAAAAATGCAAAGATCCAGAGGTAGGAGTATGACTTGATTTTTTTTTAATGAAGGAAGCCAATGTGGCTGGATCTGAGAGATTGAAAGGAAATGTGGTAAGAGGTGAATTAAGAAATGTAATGGGAAGCCTGCTCATATAGGCCACTGAAATAACTCTGGCTTTAATTCTAAGTAGCAGGGAGCCATTGAATGGTTTCAGGCAAAAGAGTGACATGATCTGGCTTATGTGATCAGAAGCTCACACTTGCTGCTATGAATAGACTTCAGGGCACAAGGGTAGAAGCAGAGAAATTGGTAAGGAAGCTACTGCTATAATCCAGACAAGAGATGATAGTGGTTAGTACTCAGTGGCAAAAAAAAGTGGGCTGGGTTTTGGGTACATACTTTATAGATATAGACTTTTATGAACAGAGGTTATATCTAACAGTATGCATCATCTATTTAATATAGATAACCTTTGATAATAGTAATTCCATGGACTATACACTTCTCAGAGGGAAAATATTTCCTGTGGGTTAGCTAATTCTACTCTTTAGGCATAGGAAGAAAGAAATCTCACACTAAACTCACCCTTGCAGGCTCATTATACTAAATATGTCTATATAGAATATGATTAGGTAGGTACCCAGCAAACATTAACACTGCATGAGAATATTAATGGCAGTGATGTAGGTGATAGGAAGTTTGCAAAACAACAAACACTCTTAAGAAATTGACTCTTTTCAGCCTTGTTTCCATTCAATAGGTCTAATTTTCCTCTATCATTATGTCAAAGAGACCACCAAACAAATCTAACACTTCATGTGCTAGTAGGAGATAGGAATGAAGGAGAAACATTAGAAGTGAGGTGCCTAGACTCACAGCCCAACCTAAGAGCCTACTCATAACTATATATGTCAGTGCATACATTATATAATGGATGAGAAAAATGTAAACAAAAGCCCTTGCCCTTATAGTGAGCCCAGGTTCCTCAAAAATGGAGTTGACCAGATGATATCTAAAGTCTTTTCTAATGCTTAATTTATAGAGGAGTGTAGGGGTCCTTCTTTCACCTTTATATTTTCTTCACTATAAAGCTCACTAGCATAATACTGCTGTCTTCTCTTTGCCCCAACATTCTTTATATTCTGGATGGAGTACTGCTGAGCTTTTAAAAGAGAAACTAGCATTCATAGTCTAGCCTCTTCCTTTTCTCTTTCTCCTTGGGGGCCAGTTTAACACAAAAAGCATGCATTCCACTCTGCTCCTCTATGCCTTAAGTTTTGCAGGTAGATGCCCTGTGCAAGGTCAGGATAGGAGAGTTCCAGAGATGCTTATGACTGAGTGGATACATCTGTCTAATTACAGGGTTCATTATTAGAATATCCATCTTTTCACAGATGAAAGTCTCATCTCTTAGTATTAGCTTTATTAAGAATAAAGGTGAGGTGGGGGAGGGTGGGTAGGTGGGAAATAATCAACCAAAGACCTTGTATGCATATATGTATAACTCATGGATACAGATAATAGGGTGATGAAGGTCTGGGGTGTGCTGGAGAAGGTGAATGGGGGGAAAAGAAGACATATGTAATACTTTCAACAATAAATATTTTTAAAAAGAATAAAGGTGATACTTTGTTGCTCATACACCTTTCTATTTGGGCTTCTTATTTGTTTACAACTTGGGCAGAGAGAGGAAAGGAATATTGTTCCCCGACCAATATTCTTATTAATATTCATGAGTGCTCAGAATCATGGCTTGGGAGAATTGGAAAAGTCCTAAAACCTCTATAGACTATCAAGCTCTGCTGGCCTATTTGGTTCATGGAGGATATTAGAGAAGTAAGCAGTTATTTTCCATGGCCAATATCAGAGGCCAAGATTAATAAGAGGGAGTAATGAGGAAAAGAAGTCATTAAAAGAGAGGAGACATGAGTGCTGGTTTGTTCCTTCACAGATGGAAGGAGCGGGCTGACACATTCCTTTAAAAACTTTCTGCTACCATGGAAATCATCATCTCTTGATGATGTTCTTGTAATCCCACAGGAATCTCAGTAGGAAGTCCGACTTCAAAACAACAAGGGGAGGGGAGGAGATAAGACAGGTCACACATGGGGTCAAAGATATTAATGTGATGAGGACAAGCAGATGTGAATCCTTCTTAGATTGCACTGAAGCAAAATGTCCATAACAGGAGGCAGCGCATAATTCCAAAATCTGATTTCCCTGTTGTTTTCTGATAGTCCTTGCGAGTTGATCCCCTCTGACAGACCTCCAATATTTGCCTTAATTAAACTCAAGTTGAGGAACCTGGTCATTTGAGGAGTGCCTATTGGAAACTGCCACTCTTATAAATTGAGGAAGTGGAGTCCTTTCCCAGTTCTCAGAATAAAGATGGTTCATTTCTTTCGCCTAATGGAGAATTAAGTGGAGTTCAAGATTGCTCACAAGAAAGTCAGGGCAAAATATTCTAAGTAAGTGCTCTCCCAATTAGGCATTTAATTGCTGAGTGGTAGACAAGATACCTTTAAAGTTCCTATGAAATGCAGAAGTATCACCTTCAGTAATCTTTTGACTAGAGAGCAGTTTCTTCCCCTCTCCTTTCCTAATGCCTTTGTGTAACGCTTGTTTAACTGATAACTTCTCAGAAACAAGGTTAATGTATGTGAGATATTCTCAGAGGTTTCAGATATCACCCTTGAGTCTGTCCCTGGTTGGCAAAAAGATCCTCAGGTTAAGCTATGGGACCTTGGCAAAATATTTTGGATTGAGATCAGGGTGAGTGACAATCAGATTTAGGAAGCTGCAATGATCATGGCCTGACCCACTTTGGAGTTGCCAACCTTTTGCTGCAGAATAATTCTTCATAATTCCTTCTGGTCTGCACAAGACTTTGGAAGTCCCTTACCAGACTTCCAGTGAACAAAAAAGAACACAATGTTCTTTTTTTATATCCAAATTTAAGGTGGTTGCAATGAATGGAGGAAGTGACAAAAGCAAGTAGAAGAGGTGGTAGGCATGCCTAGCTGAGATTCTCCAACAATAGAAGACCTCCTGCCTTTGCTCCTGGCTTCAGCTTTAATTCCTTTGCAGGGAGCAAGTGCAGCTTGCTTCCCTTCTCCCAAAAGTTCCATGGAGGCACACAGCCTAAAATGTTGTAACCAGATTTGTAATGTGCTCCTGTAATAGCTGTAGGAAACAGCCTGGCAAAAGTCTCTCACCCCCAACTCAGGTTCACAGGAAAAGCAGGAACTGGATGAGTCATAATTGGATTAGCCCCACTTGTCAGGGTATTATGTGTATAATTACTGAAGAACACTATAATGATTATTTTACATATGAACTTGACTGGACCATAGGTTGCCCAAATATTTGGTCAAACATTTCAATATGTGTGTGTGTGTGTGTGTGTGTGTGTGTGTGTGTGTGTATATATATATATATATATATATATATATATATATATATATATATATATAAAGATTTCTTTCCCTAATGTAAATGGGCTTCACCCAATCAATGGAAGGACTGAATAAAACAAAAAGTCTGACCTTCCCAGAAGCAAAGGGAATCTCCTTCTGCCTGATGGTCTTTGAACTGAATCTTCAGCTTTTTTCCTAACTTTGTACTCAAATTGAAACAATGGTTCTCCTTGGGTCTTAAGCTTGCTTGCCTTTGGACTAGAAATATACCATCAGTTCTCCTGGTTCTCAGATATAAGACTTGGACTGGAACTAAGCTATTAGCTCTCCTGGCTGGTCAGTCTTGAGACTTGCAAGCTTGCATAATTATGTAAGTCATTTCCAGATGTAAGGTCCAGTTTCCTTTAAGTTAATAAAAAGAAGATTAATCTGGGTGGGCCTGACTTAATCAGGTGAAAGCATTAAAAAAGAAAGATTCACTTATTGGCCTTGAAGCAATATGCTGCCTTGTGAGAATTCCTGGGTGAGGGTCATGTGCCAAGAAACATTGGGCAGTCTCTAGAGGCTGAAATTGGCCCCAGCTGACAGCCAGTAAGAAAATTGGGACGTTGCTCCTACAGCCACAAACAAGTGAGCTCTGTCAAAAATCACATGAGTTTAGAAGATCTTAATGTCTACAAAGGAATACAGCCCAGCCAACATCTTGATTATGGTCTTGTAACATCCTTTACATAGGAGCCAGCTATACCATGACCTCCAAACATTTATTGGCAGGAACTTTAGTACCCATAAATGTGCTATTATTTTGAGGCTTTGATTCTTAAATTAATGAAGCAGGCTGTGGTGATGAACCAGAGTAATTAGAATGAATTCCTCTCTGTATTACATAAAGATTACCATGATAAAGGAAAACAATTTTCTCAAATTTAGCATTAGTCTCCTCAGAAAGGTTATAACAAGAAGAAACCAAGATGGCGGCATAGGTAAACAATTAAATTGCTGCCTCACACAATTTCAAAACCACAACTAAAAGACAAAATGGATATCATCCAGAACCACAGGAAGGCTGGCTGAGTGGAAATTCTACAACTAGAAGGAAAGATAAAAGCACACTGAGACTCACAGGAGCTGTGGAAGGCAGAGGTACAGAGGCACATGCGTGGAGAGGGCTGGCAACTGAGTACACGGCTGGCTTTCTCAATCGGGAAGGAGACAAATGCTCCTGACCTTTCTGAACTCCAGTTCTGGGCAAGACTCTGGGGACCCAGACTAATTAGGGGAGAAACTAGACTGTCTGGCAGTGGGCAAAACTTGAGGGTGGCTTTCTCTCAGAGGTGCTTGCAGCAATTACTGTGGGACACTGAGACCTGGAGGCCTTTTAGGGCAGGGCTGACAGGAAGCCATAGCTGTTTGCTCCACCCTGAGATCCCACCCCACAAAGCCATTGCTGGTTGCTCTGCCCTGAGACTCCACCCCATCCAAGCTAAGCACAGAGCCTTTGCATATGATGGATCCTTTGAATTCTAAACTTACCTAACAAGCTGCAGCTGAGTCAGTGAGACCCAGAACATCCAAAAGAAGGCCAAAGGCTCAGCAGCAGCTTGCATTGCTTCACAGCTGGGCCTCATCTAGGCACCTCCAAAACCCAAAGAAGAGGAATCTGCAGATCACTCTGTAGCTCCTGCTAGGTGGCCTCAGGCAGAGGCTAAATTAGCACCTCCTTGGAGATCCAAGAGGCAGTGTAACCAGGGGTCAGAGTAGGACCATTCAGATTACAACTTCTCAAATCCATAAGGGACACACTCAAGAGGCAGACTCAGTGAATATTAAAGCCCCACTGAAGTAAGTCTTATATCATAAAGGTGTCTCCAGCACATAAGTTTCCCCATCATAGACACAGCTGAACCTCACAACCAATTGGCCTGCTGTTAAATTCCTCCCAGCAATACCAACAACAATCAAGGCTTAACTACAACAAGACTATGCACACAGCCCACAAAGGGGTGCACTAAAAGTGTCTACCTCAGGTAACTGAAGAGACTGAGCCACTCGGCCATATAAGACACCTCAATTACAAAGCCACTCTATCAACACAGGGAAGCAGCCAAAATGCTGAGATAAAGAAACAGGTCACAAATGAAAGAAATGGAGGAAAGCAAATGACTGAATATAGAGTTCAAAATCACAGTTATAAGTTTTTTTAAGAATTTCCTAGAAAAATTCGATAAATTTAGTGACACTTTCAAGGATATGAAAAAGGACCAACTAGAAATTAAGCATACACTGACTGAAATAAAAAATAATATACAGAGATCCAACAGCAGACTAGAGGATCACAACTATCAAGTCAAAGATTTGAAATATGAAGAAACAAAAACACCCAACTGGAAAAGAAAAAAGAATCCAAAAATTTGAATATAGTGTAAGGAGCCTCTGGGACAACTTCAAGCATACCAACATCAGAATTATGGGGGTGCCAGGAGAAGAGAGAGAGAGAGCAAAATACTGAAAACCTATTTGAAGAAAATGATAGAAAACTTTCTCCACCTGGTGAAAGAAATAGACTTATAAGTACAGGAAGCACACAGAATCCCAAGCAAGAATAATCCAAAGAGGACCACATCAAGACACATATAATTAAAATGCCAATGGCAAAAGACAGAGAGAGAATATTAAAAGCAGCAAGAGAAAATGTTAGTTACCTACAAGGGAGCACCCATACGATTGTCAGCTGATTTCTCAACAGAAACTATGCAGGCCAGATGAGAGTGGCAAGAAATATTCAAAAGTGATGAATAGCAAGAACCTACAATCAAGATTACTCTACCCAGCAATGCTATCATTCAGAATGGAAGGGCAGATAAAGAGCTTCACAGGTAAGAAAAAACTAAAGGAGTTCATCACCACTAAACCAGTATTATATGTGATGCTGAAAGGTTTTCTTTAAGAAGAGGAAGAAGAAGAAAAAGTTAAAGATAAAATTTATGAACAACAAATACATGTCTATCAATAAGTGAATATAAAAATCAAGTGAATAAAAAATGTGATGAACAGAATAAACTGGTGAATATAATAGAGTCAGGGGCATAGAAAGGAAGTAGACAGGACAAAAATTGTACATCTATAGATGAGGATATAGAGGGGGATAAGGTCAGAGGATAGGGTGGGAACTGGGTGGAGGGGAGCTGGGGGGGGAAGAAGAACAACTGTGATAATCTGAACGATAAAGATTTATTTAAAAAGAAAGAAAAGGAAAGGTTATAACAAAAAAATTTCTAAATAGAATCTGAGTAGACTGAAGTGTCAGAAATATTTATTCCATTTGAAATAAAGTCATTCTAAATATGAAATATAAAATCCTCCTTTAAATGAGTAGTTTTCTATTCATTTGTGTCATCTTTATTTTCTGTTTCAGATAAAACGGTTATTTGAAAACAGTCATTTTAAATAATTTAACTACTTTTTAAAAATATATTTTATTGATTTTTACAGAGAGGAAGGGAGAAGGTTAGAGAGCTAGAAACATCGATGAGAGAGAGAGGCATTGATCAGCCGCCTCCTGCACACCCCCCACTGGGGATGTGTCCTCAACCAGGATCAATGCCCTTGACCAGAATTGAACTTGGAACCCCTCAGTTCACAGGCCAACGCTCTATCCACTGAGCCAAACCGGTTTCAGCATAATTTAACTACTTTTGAAGAAAAATGTTTTCTCTCTTCACAAATTTTTAAAATATATTTTTATTGATTTCAGAAAGGAAGGGAGAGGGAGAGAGAGAGGTGAAACGTCAATGATGAGAGAGAATCATTGATTGGCAGCCTTCTGCATGCACCCTCTCCTAGAGATGGAGCTGGAAACCCTTGCATGTGCACTGGCCAGGGATTGAATCCTTACCTCCTACTTTATAGGTTGATGCTCAACCACAGAGGTATTCTTCACATTTTTTTTGTGGTAAATGTGTAATTCAATGGCATTAATTATATTCACTGTACTATGCAAAAATGACCACTATCTCTATTTGTAAAAATTCATCACCAGAAACAGAAACTCTTTAACTTTTAAATGATAACTCCATAGTCTCCTCTTCACTCATGTCCTGGCCACCTCTAATCTACTTTCCATCAGTGAATTTGCCTAAGTAAATGGAATCACACATTATATATTTTTTGGTGTCTGGATTATTCACTTAACATAATGTTTTCAAAGTTCAACCATGTTATAGCTTGTATTAGAATTTACATTGTTTGTATTATACCACATTTTATTATTCATTTGTTTGTTGATGGACACTTGTTTTGTTTCCAATGTTTGTGTATGGTGAATAATGCTCCAAAAAACATGGACAAATATCTCTTTGTGTCCCGGTTTGCAGATCTTTTGGGTATATAACTGGGAGTATAATTGTTGGGTCATATGGTAAGTCTATCCCTTTGAAGAACTCTTAAAGTATTGTCCAATCCACAGTGGCCATGTCATTTTACATTACCATCAGCCTTGCGTGAGGATTCTAATTTCTCTACCTCATTGCCAACACTGTTAATAGACATATGAAAGATGTTCAATATTACTAATAATCAGAAAAATGCAAATTAAAACAAAGAGAAATCACCTTATGTCTATCAGAATGGCTATCATTAATAAATCAACAACCAACTGTTGATGGGGATGTGGAGAAAAGGGAACCCTAGTGCACAGTGGTAGGAATATAGGTTGGTACAGGCACTATGAAAAATAGTATAGAGGGTCCTGAAAAAATTAAAAATGGAACTGCCTTATAACCCAGCGCTTCCACTTCTTGATATATATTCAAAAAATTCAAAATACTCATTCAAAAGAATGTATGTACCTGTATGTTCAATGTAACATTATTTAAAATAGCCAAATGATGGAAGCAACCCAGGTGCCTACCAATAAACTAGTGGATTTAAAAAGTTATATACAAAGGAATATTACTTAATGAAAAATGAAATTTATCACTTGTGATGGAATGGATGGACCTAGAGGGTATCATGCTCAGTGAAATAAGTCGGTCAGAGAAAGACAAACACCATAGGATTTCACTGATATGTGGAATCTAAAGAGCAAAACAAATGAGCAAACAAAATAGAAATAGATTCAGATTTACAGATATAAAACTATTGATTGCTAGAGGAGAGGGGGGCTGGTGAGTGAAAGAAAAGGTAAAAGGATGAAGTAGTACAAATTGGTAGTTACAAAAGAGTCATGATGATGGAAAGTACAGAATAGGAAATACAGTCAATAATATTGTAATAACTATGTATGGTGCTAAGTGGATACTGGAAATATTGGGGAGATGACTTTGTAAACTATATGATTTCTTAACCACTATGTTGTATAACTGAAATGAATACAAAATAATATTGAATGTAAAATGTAATGGAAAAATAAAATTATTGCCATCTTAATGGATATGAAGTGATATCTAATTATTGATTTGATTTGCATTAATACAATGACTAATGATGTTAAGCAGCTTGTCATGTGCTTTTTACACATTGTGTATCTTCTTTGGAAAAACATCTATTCAAGTCTTGTGCCCATTTTTTTCTATTTTTGTTGTTGAGTTTTAAGAGTACTTTTTTTAAAAGTTTATATTGTTAAAAGTATTATAGATGTCCCATTTTTCCCCCATTTACTCACTCTACCCCTCACTAGCTCCCCCACCTCAGGCCTTCACGACACTATTGTCTGTGTCTGGGTTTTGCATATATGCATATAAATTCTTTGGCTAATCTCTTCCCACCCACCCCTGCCTTCCCTCTGTGATTTGACAGTCTCTTCCATGTTTCTATGTCTCTAGATCTATTTTGTTCATCAGGGTTTTTTTGTTGTTGTTGTTAGTTTATTAGATTCCACATATGTGCAAGATCATGTGATACTTATCTTTCTCTGACTGGCTTATTTCACTTTTATTTATAATATTTTCCAGGACCCTCCATGCTATCTCAAAGGGGAAGATATTCTTATTTTCTACTGCTGCATAATATCCCATGGTGTAAAGGTACCATCACTTTTTTATTCACTCATATACTGATGGGCACTTGGGCTGTTTCCAGATCTTAGCTATTATAAATTGTGCTGCTATGAACATAAGGATGCATAAATTCTTTCTGATTGGTATTTCTGATTTGATTTGTTGATGACAGCCATGCTGACAGGTGTGAGGTGATACCTCATTGTCATTTTAACTTGTATCTCTTTGATTATTAATAACTTTGAGCATTTTTTCATATGTCTCTTGGTCATCTGTATGTCCTCTTTGGAAAAGTGTCTATTTGGGTCATTTGCCCATTTTTAATTGGATTGTCTTCCTTTTGTTAAGTTGTATGAGCTCCTTATATATTTTGGAAATTAACCCCTTATCAGCTATATCATTGGCAAATATGTTCTCCCATACAGTTGTCTTCCTTATAATTTTGTTGATTTATTATTTTGCTGTGCAGAAGCCTTTTATTTTGATGTAGTCCGATTTGTTTATTTTCTACTTTGTTTATATACAGCTGCTCCTCAATTTCTGATGGAGTTACAACCTGATAAATCAAACCATCATAAGTTGAAAATGCATTTAATACACCTAAATTACTGAATATCACAGTTTAGCCTAAGTTACCTTAAACATGCTCAGAACACAATGTCAAAAAAAAAGGGGGGGGGAAATGGTGGCAAACAGTACACCATCAAGTATCAGTTATTTCCCTCATGATTGCCTGTCTGAATGGGACCTGTCACTCATTATTGCTACCCAGCATTATGTTAGAGTATCATAATGTGTACTTTTTTTTTTTTGGCCAGGAAAATTTGAAATTCAAACTTCAAACTATGGTTTCTACTGAATGTGTATCACTTTTGACCATCATAAGATTACAATAGTATAAGTTGAACCATTGTAAGTTGGGGACCAACTGTATTCTAGATATTAAACCTGTATCAGATATATGACTTGGAAATACTTTTCCAATTGTATAGGCTGTCTTTCCAACTTCTTGTTAATGTCTTTGCATAAAAGTTTTTAACTTGGATGAAGTCTAATTCATCGAGTTTTTCTTCTGTTGATCATGTTTTGGTGTCATATTTAAGAATCTGCTGCCAAATCAAAATAATGAACTACCCCTATATTTTCTTCAAAGGCTTTTATGGTTTTAGCACTTATATTTAGTTTGTTAATCCATTTGAGTTAATGTTTACATGTGCTGTGACATAGGGGTCCAACTGGATTCTTTTTGCATGTGAAAATTCAGTTGTCCCAGTTAGTTGAAGAGACAATTGTTTCTCCATTGAATGGACATCTCACCCTTATCAAAAATCAATTAGCCATAAGTATATTAGTTTATCTCTGGATGATCAATTCTATTCCATTGTTTTATATGTCTGACCTTATACCCATACCACACTACTTTGATTACTGTAGCTTTGTGGTACATCTTAAAATAAAGAAGCATGAACAAACAAAACAGATTTATAGATACAGAGAACTGATAGCTATCGAAGAGGAAGATGGTTGGGAGATGGGCGAAAAAGTGAAGGGATTAAGAAGTACAAATTGGTAGTTGTAAAATAGTCACAGGGTGTAAAGCACAGCATAGAGAATATAGTCAATAATATTGTAATTACTATGTATGGTGCCAGGTAGGTACTAGACTTATCAGGGGGATCACTTTATAAATTATATAAATGTGCAACCATTGTGCTGTATGCCTGAAATTAAAATAAAATAATATTGAATATCAACTATAACTGAAAAATAAATAAATAAACAAACAAACAAACAAATAAATAAAATAAGCATGGATTATCCAACTTTGTTCTTCATTTTTACATTGGGGCCTCATAATTCTATATGAATTTGAATACTAGTTTTTCCATTTCTGAAAAAAAAGGCTGTTGGATTTCAAGACAAATTTCATTTAATGTGTAGATCACATTGCATAGTACAGATATCGTAGCTATTAAGTTTTTCTATCCATGAACACCTGGTGCCTTTCCATTCACTTAGGTCTATCTTAATTTCTCTCAGCAATGTTTTATAGTTTTCAATGTACATGTCTTTTACCTCCTTGATTAAACTTATTCCTAGGTATTTTCTTTTTTTTAGGTTTTACTATAAAGGCCTTAATTTTATTTTCAGATAGTCCATTAATAATATATAGACCACAACTGATTTTGCATATTGAACTTGTACTCTGAAATGTTCCTTATTTAGTTTGTTAGCTCTAGTAGTTTTCTTACGAATTCTTTGGGATTTCCTATATATAATATTATGGAACATACTAAGAGATAGTTTAGGACTTCCTTTCTAATTTAGATGCTTTTTATCTCTTTTTTCTTGCCTATTTCTTTTTCTCTGGCTAGAATGTCCAGTACAATATGGAATAGCAGTGGTGAAAGTGAGTATCTTTGTTTTGTTTCTGATCTTAAGAGGAAAGCTTTAAGTTTTTTTTACCACTGAATATGATTTTAGCTTATAAAAAATCCATTGACCATAAGTGTATTAGTTTCATGCATGCCTTCTATCATGTTGAGGAAGTTAACATCTATTCTGAGTTTTCTGGGTGTTATATATTTTTTAAATCATGAAAGGGTGCTGAATTCTGTCAAATGTTTTTTATTTATCAATTAGGAGGATCGTGATTTTTCCCTTTATTCTATTATGTGATGCATTTTATAGACTGATTTTTTTTATGTTGAGCCAACTTTGTATTACTGGTATAAATACCACTTGGTCATGATTTGTAATCCTTTTATTAGGCTGCTCAAATTGGCTTGCTAATATTTTATTTAAGACCTTTGCTTCTTGTATTCATAAGATATATAGGTCTTTAAATTATTTTACTGTAACATATTCATCTGTCTTTTGTACCAGGGAAATGCAGGCCTCCTAGAGTGAGCTAGGAAATGTTCTCTCTTCTGTTTTATGGAAGAGTTTGTGAAGGATTGCTGTGAATTGTCCTTTAAATGTTTAATAGAATTCACTAGTGGAACCCTCTAGTCCTTGACTGTTCTTTATTTATAAGTCTTTAAATAGTGATTCAATCTCCTTACTAGTTGTAGGTGTGTTCATATTTTCTATTTCTTCATTATTTAGTATTGGTAGGTTGTGTGTCTCTAGATATTGGTCTGTTCCATTTGGGCAATTTGTTGGCATATAATTATTGATAGTCATTTACTCTATAAGGTCCCCTTTTAGGCCTTTTTATTTTTGTAAGTAATGTCCCCATGTTAATTTTTTAAAAATACATTTTTTATTGATTTCAGAGGGGAAGGAAGAGGAAGAGAGAGATAGAAACATCAATGATGAGAGAGAATCATTGATCAGCATGTGCAGGAGGCAACCAATCCATGTGTTTCTCTCACATCAATGTTTTTTCTCTGTCTTTCCTTCTATCTTCCACTCTCCCTAAAAATCAATGGAAAAAATATTCTTGCGTGAGGATAAATAATATAATATAATATAATTTAAAAATCCACCCAAATCTTTATTATTTCTTTCCATCTGTTAGCTTGGGGTTTAGTTTTTCCATATTTTGCTACTTTCTTAAGGTGTAAAATTAGATTACTGATTTGAGCTCTTTTTTCTTTTTTAATGTAGGTATTTACATTTATTAATTTCCATTTGAGCAATACCTATTTTGCACTCCCTTTGGCATATTGTGTTTTTATTTTCATTATTCTCTAAGAATCTTCTAACTTCTCTTGTGATTTTTTATGTGACTATTGGCTGTTAAGATGGGTTACTTGATTTCCACATATTTGTGAATTTTCCAGCTTTACTTCTATTATTGACTTTTACTTTCATTCCATTGTGGTCATAGATGATACTTTGGGTTATCCCAATCTTTACAAAACATTAAGACTTGTTTTGTAATCTAACATATGATCTACCTGGAGAATATTCCATGTGTACTTGGGGAAAAATGTATATCCTGTTGTTGGTATTGAATGTTTCTATATATGCCTGTCAGTTCTAGTTAGTGTATAGTGTTATTCTAGACAATAATCATTTTAAGAGGACAAGTTTAACATCAAATGAGTTTTAGGTCAAAATCAAATTGCTTTCTAAAAAACTAACTCTTCTTCCTCACATATCCTTAAAGGAGCTCCAAAGTCTTCATAAACAACCAGAAAAACCTTTAGCTCCCAAGGAAGTAATGTGTTACATCAAGGGAAGCATGATTTAATTATATAGCTCTGAAAAATTAAGCCACACAATGTCATCTGGGGATTAGTCTCTGGTCTCAATTTGTAGAACACAGGAGTGCGACTAGTTTCAGAACAGAGGACATCTGATACCTAGGCCTGAAATTGCTGCCTCAAATCCCATGTAATTTTCAAACTTCCTTCAATGGCATAACTCTTTTGTCAAACCAACTATTTCATGGAAACCCTATACAGGCAGAACTCAAAGAATTTGGTTCCAGACCACTGCAACAAAGCAAGTAGAAGCATAGGCTCGGATACACTGCAGGTTCAGTTCCAAAGCACCATAATGAGGTTGGTCATAATCATTTTGCTTTGTGAATGGTTTTACCTTCAATTTTTAAAATTGCAACATCTGTGTTCTGGTTCAATTCCGGTAAAGGACACCTACCTGGGTTACAGGCTTGATCCCTGGCCCTGCTCAGGGTGTGTGAAGGAGGCAACAAATAGAAATCAATGTGTCTCTCTCACATTGATATATGTTTCTCTCCCCCCCTTCTCTCTACCTGCCCCTGCTCATCCTCCGCCTTCTCTTCCTCCTCCTTCTCCCCCTCCTCCCTAATAATCAATGAAAAAAAATGCCTCAGGTGAGGGGTAACAAGAAAACTTTAAAAATGCAATACCTGTAAAGTGCAATAATATGAACTGCAATAAAATGAAATATGTCTGTATATAAACTAGTTTTAGGAGTGGTTAGGAGTGGGTACAGAAGGAGTCCTGTGGGCTTTCCTTTCCTCCTTCCTACCCTAAAATTGCTCTCCTCATGCCAGGAAATTTAAAAACCACTGCCTTGATCACAGGTTTTGAGACTGGCAGAAACAATGTAGAGATCTGCCCCAAACAACATTTCTATTCTCTAGGACAGTGGCAGCCACCACTTGTAACTGGAGTTCCAAGTCTGCCACAGAGCAGATGTGATGTGAAGAAGAAACTTGGACATATGGCTCTGTCAAGATACAGCCCAAGCAAATCGCAGTATTGTCATCTTCAGCATCAGCTGTCCAAGGATGGCTTTGGGATTCAACAAAGGGGTTTTCTACTGCAGTATCAGCATGCACCACACTTTCACTCATCTGTGCACCAAGCAAATAAAATCAGCCTAGTGCAAACATTTTCTCTTTAACACAAAATTCCTAGAGACTAAAAAAGTAATCCCATGTGGTTTGAAAATAAAGCCAACTTCATCTCAATCAGCAAGAATTTGTATTTAGCCACACCTTCAGCCAATGCATGCATGGGTTCGGAAGGGGGGTAGAACGGGTGGAGGGACAGAGAGGAGTACATGTGATTCCACCTCATAAAAGAAAGGTTTTATTCATGACCATAAGGTAAGTTCATGTCCTAACAGCAATACTAAGGCCTGCACTTAGGAGAGCAAGCAAAGTTAATGGGATGAAGATCAATCTCTTCAAGGGTACAGAAGGCATACCACAAGGGACCTGGGCTCACAAGTCATTATCACCAAAAGAAAAACAATGAGCTCAATTTCTCCAGTTGTGGGGAATGGAAAAGCAGAAACTGTCCATTCATTCCACAATTTTTTTATTGAGAAGCCTTGAAGAGCTAGTCACTATTCTAAAGTGAAAATGCCCATAGCACTCAGAGGAATATGAGGTTATAAGAGATACAAAATTCAGAGAATCCTCTGATGTTGAGTCTCATTACACACCAGGATGCAAAATGTCCATATGTCTGATGGTGATAGAAGAGCCTGAGGGGATATTCAATGATAAGAAGTTGCATGAGGCAGTGAGCTCCAAATTCTGGTTCTGCATCTACTGTTCTTTGTTGTGGAATCTAGATCAGGTTAGTTCCTAGTTTCTGTCTCTGTGAAATGAGACAGTTGGGAGAGTGAAGGATTTCACTCACAATTCATAGGAGTAGAGCCTAAAAAACAAGCATTAAACTGGGTGAATGTCCTAATGTAGACTAGATATACTCCAACTTTTCTCACATTGATTAAAATCAATACTTAAATGTAATTCTATGCTCTCTTTGCTCTGAAGTGATGATCCTAAATGAAAATTTTCAATAATCAGTGTCATTTCTATTGAATGACATCCAAAGGTTTTTATGCAGTAGTAGAAAACGCTAAATATTATCATTCATTCATAACAATAGATACAGAAGAGATCCAAACCCAAAGCCAGTGAAATAGTAACCAAGTCAATGTATTTAGCATTTCAGTTCAGGAAGTGCTTCCTATATAGTTCCTCATTTTGAATTAATTTTGATCTTCCTAACAACTACATGAAATACAAAATGTAAGCATTACCTGTTTGTTACAGTAAGGGAAGCTGAGGCTCTAAGAGTTGTGTGCTTAGACTTAAACAGAAAATACATAACAGAATTAGAAACAAAACCAGGTCTTTGATTCTAAACTCAGTATCTAATACAAATATATGTCTTAGGTTTAATAAACTCATTAGTATATATATTTATTCAGTACCTACTATGTATCAGATCTATGCCAGACTCTTTCTGGGGCCTATAGAAGTGAGAAAACCAGTGAATGTTTACATGAAGTTAATATATGAATGAATTGGTCTTGCCTTCTTCTAGTCTTATCATATACTGTTCTTCAGAGAGAGAAGGATTATCTGTGGAGGGTATCCTAATGTGATAATATAGACTTTTCTTCCATGAATCACCATACTGGACACCATTTACAACCTGAAAACCTTCTGAACTAGGCAAAATAGTGTTAGTGGCAGAGTTAGAAACAACCCTGGGAAAGATAACATCATTAGACAAGGGTTATTCAATTAAGGACTGTCAACATTGCCTCTTCAGAGCATTGCCTCTTCAGAATAAATTACTCCAGACAACTTTTTTTCTTTTCTTTTTCGAATTTAAATACAGCTGCAGTAGAAACAAAAAAAAATTGAAGGGGTCCCTTCAAATAGGCTATGGAACTATACTTCTAGAGGAAAACACAAAGATATAATCAGCCCCTCCATATACAGTATTAAACTGCTGGAGAAGATGGTAAGGCTTTTTTTCATTGAATTAAAAGGCAACAAAGCTCTAATTTTTTCCATGTTTTGGCAAGAAAATTGTAAGTAGCTTTCATGCCTATATGCATAATCCAGAAACACAGACAATAGGACAGTAAAGGCCTGGGGTGGGGGGTAGGGGACAGGGTCAGGATGGGAGGGGTCAATGGGGGAAAAGTGGATATATGTAATACTTTCAACAGTGAAGATAAAAAACACTAAGAGAAAATTATAAGTACCTGTGCCCCCTGGGTTTAACTTAAATCTAAATAGCCCAATGTGTGAATGCTGTCATTTACAAGTATATACATTACTCAGCATTTGGATAGGGAGGAGGTAACATAAGTCTTCTTTAGCCAGGTGTCCTACAGGAGCTGCTCAAGTGTAGGTAGTTGCTCTATAAAGGATATTTGACCAGGCCAAGATTATTCTTTACAGTTGAATGGGCATAGTGCCTTCCTAATGGATGTCATGGCATTTACATAAGAGTGTGATAGAATTCTCTCACACACACAACTTTACCACAGGGTTTGTGCTAACTCAGTTTAGCCACTTCATATATAGCATGAATAATTTTAAATATATATATATTTTTTATTGATTATTTTACCGAGAGAAAGGGAGAGAGATTGAGAGTCAGAAACATTGATGAGAGAGAAACATCGATCAGCTGCCTCCTGTGCACCTCCTACTGGGGATGTGCCCATAACCAAGGTACATGCCCTTGACCAGAATCGAACCAATGATTACCTTTGGGCATAAGAAGAAAGAAGTGATAGAGTGGAGATGACTATGTTAGCTAGTCCCACTACTGGAACATAGGCCATACAGTATCTAAAAAGTCTATCAGATACCCAAGATATCAAATTCCAGAGAATTCCCATATTTTATTGTGACCATCCACAAAGACATCCCATTAAATTTCTGCTGAGCAAGATCCCCAGAAAGCTTTCTAGGAGCACCAGAAGAGTGCTTCAGTCAGTATTTGTAATTGAATTGCTTCCCTTTGGCCATCTTTGTTATAAAGGCAAGAGAGGTTCCTGCCATCTTTGCTGCCCTGAATCATTGACATATTTCTACTTTCCTCTACAAAAGAGAAAATAAAAGTCGCAGTCACCAGCTTCTCCTATAGAACACCAAGACTTTGCCCATGCATTTCCTAAGTCCCATACCTCACCGTCCAACTCAATCATCCAACTGAACTGGAAGCAAGCTGATCCAAATGCATTGAGGTGGGTTGGTGATTTTTTTTGTCTGTTTGCTTTTCTGCTGGGTAAGTAAACTATAGCTTAGGTATAAAGGCACAGACAGCACTAAGACTACTTCTCAAGACTGTCTGGATCAGCATCCTACACAACAAAGCATGGCATTAATTCATAACATTTCTCAATACTAACCAATCAAGAACCAAGGTAATAAACAGCAGTAGAAAATATGCTGTCACATGATAGAGATAGATAAGGACACAAGTGGCTACACAAGTGATGAAAGCAAATGTAAAATGAGGCCCAGGAACAATACAGCCACAATCCAGAAGCTCAAGTCTTAGAGAATCATTTGATGGCAAGCACAGGCAGCCACTGGGAGGCTTTAATGAAAAGACCACTACCTAGGCAAACTACAGTTCTGTTTTCTGTGGGAGATGCATTCCAACATCCCTGGTGGTTGCCTGAAACTGTGAATAGTACCAAACCCTATCTCTCAGATTTGTCCCCCCTATACATATATATCTATGATAAAAGTTTAATTTGCAAATTAGGCACAGTAAGAGATTAATAATAATTAATAGTAAAGTAGAAAAATTATAACAACATACTGTAATTAAAGTTATGACAATGTGGTCTTGCTTTTTCGAAATACCTAGAGTTTTTCATTTAAAATTGTTGGTAACTGAAATCATGGAAACTGAAACCACAGATAAGGGGGGACTACTGTCCTTGGAAAAAACAAAGATTTGGCTTGGATAAGTAGAGATGAATTGGCATACCCACACCAGGAGGGATTCAAGCACATTAATAAACACAATAACAAAAATAGGTATTTGCCTTTCATAACACAATTATCTGTAAGGGTAAAGCAGATAGAACTGGGAACTATCTCTAACTGCCCCATACTAGCTTTATAATCTTGGGTGAGTCAGTTAAGTATCTGAATCTGTATTGCTTTATCAGAAAAATGAACTCAATTGCACTCCTCTACTTCACAGGGTAGTATTAAGATATGAGACAGGGAAACTCACACCTTTAAGACTATTCTAGGTGAATATGTTGCGGGAGGAGAGAACAGGGCAAAGGGGATTAAATACATGGAATGAAGTTAAAGCTAGACTTCAGCTGTGCCCACCTCCTTGCTTGGTTAGCTCCTTTCCCTGCCCTCTTCTGCTCCTAGGGAGAAGAGCCCAAGACAACCAGCTTTCAGCAACACAACTTTAGAAAGCTAATCTGCTCTATTTTGTTTGTAAAGGTTGATTTTAGATTATATTTCACTGACCCATGCACCCCAGATGGTGAGAAAGACATTTATGCCCATCTCTACTATCTTCCCTTGCCTTAAAGGTGCCAGAAAATATATTTGCTATCTAGATGGCACTAGAGGTTCCACTGTTGACACCAGTGAAGATCTTTCTAAATCTGATAATTTTAAACTAGGACCTTGATGGTATTGTTTGATAGTGATTAATATGTGTGTGTTTTTTCCATTGGCAAGTGAATCCACAAGAGGGCTCCCTTCAGATGCCTCAGTTTAGCCACTTGCTGTTCTCCCTTGCCTAGAGTTCTGTGCAGATAATCTGTATTACCTACTCCCTTAATCCCTCAGGTCATTATTCAGATGTAATATTCACAATTTAGCTTTCTCTAGCCACACCCACACCCACAGACACACACTCCAGCACCCCCATCTCTCTTTCTTACTTTATTTTTCTCTACACTACTTATCAACATCTTACATAAAAAATAATTTATTTATATTTATTGCCTCTTCTTCCCCTCAGGAATGTCAGTTCCAATAAGGCAATATCTTTTTTCTTTACTGCTGTACCTTTAGTGCCTAGAACAATGCCTGGCTCATTAAATATTCATTGATAAGTGAATAAATAACTCCTTAATTTTAATGCTTTCACCTAAGCTTTAGACAACTGTACTATATTTCATTTTTTAAATATATTTTATTGATTTTTCATATAGGGGAAGAGAGAGGGATAGTTAGAAACACCGATGAGAGACATCGACCAGCTGCCTCTTGCACGCCCCCTACTGGGGATGCATCCGCAACCAAGGTACATGCCCTTGACTGGAATCGAACCTGGGATCTTTCAGTCCGCAGATCGATGCTCTATCCACTGAGCCAAACCAGTTTCGGCTGTACTATATTTCCAATGCTCATAGATTTCAATCAATGTTTCTCTCATCTCTCTCTCTCTCTCTCTCTCTCTCTCTCTCTCTCTCTCTCTCTGTCTCTCCTCTCTCTCTCTAAAAGTCAATAAAAACATATCCTTGAGTTAGGATTAAAAATATTTTAAAGTAAACAAACAAACAAACAAAAAACAGTGATAGTCTTATTTATTCCCACATCATATTTCCAAATGTTCAGCAAACCAATTACAGTCATGGAATCTGAATGGGTTATGAGTCATATTTGTTTTGAAAGTGAAAATGTTTAGAGCTCCCCTTGTAGCCAGTCATTAGGGACAAGATACTGCAAGAAAAAAATCTGACACTTTCCTAGTAGACACATAAAATTCAAAAGCGGTGAAGATGTGTTGTACCTTCTAAAAGGGATCAAAACCTCTGCCCTCACCCCAATAAGTTATATTTGAACATAAATTCAGTAGCTTCTATCAAATGAAGCTATTCATATATGCTACTTATTTTAGGAAACCTAGAAAATAATACATGCTTCTTTTTATATTCCTTCAATAATATATGTTATAGCACTTATGTATATTTTTTATTGATTTCAGAAAGGAAGGAAAAGGAAGAGAGAGATAGAAACATCAATGATGAGAGAGAATCATAAACTGGATACCGCCTGCACACCCCACACTGGGGATTGAGCCTGCAATCCAGTCAGTCATGTCCCCTGACCAGGAATCGAACCATGACCTCCTGATTCATAGGTCAATGCTCAACCACTGAGCCACACCAGTTGGACTGATACAATGTTTATTAACACAATACTTATTAAGTTTTTTTTTTAATTTGGCATAACAAAAGAAATCTTAGTGCATTACTGCACAATTGTATACACAGTACACAGTTTGAAAATTCAAACGTTTTACTCACTGGGTCATTTCAATGATTGACACAAAAACAAAATTGCAAGTTGTTATAAACTTCCCAAAGTGTGGGTATGCTTTCAGCCCATGTCCAACAGCACAGGTGCCCAGAAATGGCTTCTAAACCTTTACTAGCTCCAAGACCTTGGGTTCTCTGTGTCTTATATTTCATCAACTATAAAATGGGAAGAACCTTATTGGGGTTGTTATGAGGACCCCATAAGAACATGAATGTAAAAGGACTTTGTAAAGAAAGATATACAATAAGGTTTGAGGTAAAGCTGGCCTCCCATCAGGCCTCTAAAATTCAGCTTGTATATGTTCTATAAATTAAATTACTTGGAAAAAATACACAATAAGACACTAGGATAGAAAGGCCTCATAAGTTATGGCACAGTGGTAGAAAACCAGAATATAATAATCACTTGACATCTGAAATTAGCAGATGTGGTCAATCTGCTCTCTATGTCCAATCTTGTGCTTTTTCATCTGTTAAACAACTATAACTGGGAGGCCTGCCTTTGTTCCAGCCTACCCTTCTGTTTTGGGGTTAGTGTCATCTACTTCATTCCAGTCTGATAGATAGATGCAACATAGCATGGTGATTCAGAGCATAGGACATGGAGTTAGACATGGGTTTGCATTCTATAACCCTAAATTACTAACTGATTAAGGTTCACAATGCTCCATAGCCTCACTGCGTCTAGGCAACCTTATCAGTAAAACAAGCAAATGAGTATAAGTTTGCATTTAACTACCCTGAAACAGAAGAGTAGACTGGGACAAAGGCAGGACTCCCAGTCATAGTTGTTTAACAGGTGAAAAAGCACAAGATTGGACATAGAGAGCAGATTGACCACATCTGCTAATTTCAGATATCAAGTGATTATTATATTCTGGTTTTCTACCATTGTGCCATAACTTATGAGGCCTTTCTAGCCTCCTAGTGTTTTATTGTGTGTTGGTGGTCCAGTTTCATTTTTTTTCATGTATCTGTCCAATTTTCCCAACACCATTTATTGCAGGATGGTTGTTAGGATTAGGTATATGATGTGTTTAAGATGCCCAGACCACAGAAATAATATAAAAAAGGACAGCTGTGGTTGTCACATCGATGAGGTGTGCCCATATTTTTTGTTTAGAATTTACCTTTTATACCCTCAGATTCCCAACGAGCTCAATGAATGTCAAGGAAGCCCTCCCCAGCTGATAGAACAAAAGTTAAACAGTCTCATCTAGCCAAATCATTCTGCATGTAACTGACAGGGTCTATTCCTTATTGAGGCACAATGCGACAACTTGGAAAGAACATTGGACTTGGAGTCAGAAGACTTCAAATTTCAGCCCTACCTCTTACCAGCAATGTGATCTAGGCTAACTCACTCTACTTCTCCACTAGAAAATAAGCTCCTGGAAGGCAGGGACCTTATCAAAACCTATTAATCTGTCCCCAGCACAGCGATTTAATCCTAGTAGGTACTTGACAATGACTTCTTAAATGAATCAAAGACATGGACATATCTGAGCCTCAGTTGCTTTTTGCAGTCAAAGTGATAGTAATACTGTAGTTGCACTGCTTATCTATCAAGGTTATTTGGAGACTAGGCTTAGCTTAGAGCATCCTCTCCTTCTCCTAACTTAGCACTTATCCTACTCAATTGAGACTGCCTTTTTATGCTGGTTCCCTGTGCCTACTACAAGGTTTCATTATTTCCTTCCTCCTTCTACTCCCTTCTAGTTAATACCAGCTCATCCATGTATTCTCATCTCAGAAGGCCTTTTCTCTGAATCTTCATAGCTCTTCCTGTTATTATAGCTCTTTCTATATGTCCTCCATGAAATAAAATTACATTATATTTATATGGTGATTCATTTTTATTGTTAGGCTGTAAATACTATCAGGGCATGGCCCATGTCTATCTTTCCACTACTATATTTCTAGTTCCTTAGTCAATTGTTCGTCTACATGAACAGCTTGTTAAAAGTGATCATTTTGCTTCCCCTGTCCTAGGAGATGTATCAGTGAACATATTGCTACAAGAGGTGTCTGAGATTTTACTGAGTACATTTTCTTCTTGGATTTTTGTGGTTTCATGACTTAATTTAAATATTTTATCCATTTTGAATTTATTCTTATGTATAATGTAAGTTAGTGGTCTAGTTTCATTTTTTTTGCATGTATCTGTCCAATTTTCCCAACACCATTCATTGCAGAGACTGTCTTTACTCCATTGTGTGCTCTTGCCTCTTTTGTCAAATATTAATTGAGTATAATGGATGGGTTGATTTCTGAGTTCTCTGTGCTATTCCATTGATCTTGATGTCTGTTCTTGTGCCAGTACCAGGCTGTTTTGATTACAGTGGCTTTGTAATATAACTTGATATCTGATATTATGATCCCTCCAGCTTTGTTCTTTTTTATCAAGATTGCTGCAGCTACTCAGTTGTTTTGTCTTTGTTCTGGTTTTCATATATATATATATATATTGAAGTGTTTGTTCTAGACCTATGAAATATGCTGTTGGTATTTATTTTATTTTTTTTAATTAAATCTTTTTTATTATTCAGATTATTACATTTGTTTCTCTTTTTTCCCCTCCATAGCTCCCCTCCACCCAGCTCCCACCACTCCCTCTTTCTTTACCT
This sequence comes from Lasiurus cinereus, assembly GCA_011751065.1. Classification (NCBI taxonomy): domain Eukaryota; kingdom Metazoa; phylum Chordata; class Mammalia; order Chiroptera; family Vespertilionidae; genus Lasiurus; species Lasiurus cinereus. Next base: position 11,442,307 of record JAAGEH010000015.1, on the reverse strand, counting down.
CCCTCCCTATTGACCTCATCCATAGGTGTATGATTTTTGTCCAGTCTCTCCCTGCACCCCCCTCACCCTGCTGTTGGTATTTAAATAGGGATTGCATTGAATATATATATTGATTTATATTGATTTGAGTAATATGGACTTTTTAATGATGCTAATTCTACCAATCCATGAACACAATATGTTCTTCCACTTGCTTATATCTTCCTCTATCTCTTTTTTCAACATCCTATAATTTTCAGAGTATTCATTTTTTTTTATCTCCTAGGTTAAGTTTATTCCTAAGTATCTTAATTTTTTGTTGCAGTGGTATTGATTTTTCGAATTTCTTTTTCTGAAAATTCACTATTGATGTATAAAATTCCCATTGATTTCTGGGTAATTTGTATCCTGTTACATTGCCAAATTAATTTATTAAAAATAAAAAGCTACTGCCCAACAAAAAGACACCATCAACAAAATGAAAAGGGAGCCCACTGTATAGAAAAACATATTTGCCAATGATGCATCTGATAAAGGATTAATATCCAAAATTTATAAGGAACTCATACTATTTAACAAAAGAAGACAAACAATCCAATTAAAAAATGAGCAAAGGACCTAAATAGAGAATTCTCCAAAGGGGACATACAGATGGCCAAGAGAAATACGAAAAAAAGCTCAAAGTCACTAATCATCAGAAAAATGCAAGTTAAAATGACAATAAGTATCACCTCACACCTGTCAAAATGGCTACCATCCATAAATCAACAAATGATAAGTGCTGGTGAGAATATGAAGAAAAGGGAATTCCAGTAAAGGCTGGTGGAAATGCAGACTGGTGCAGCTATTATGGAAAATAGTATAAAGATTCCTCAAAAAAATTAAAAATGAACTATCATTTGACCCAGTGATCCCACTTCTGGGAATATATCATAAAAAACCTGAATCACCAGTCAGAAAGAATATATATACCCCTGTGTCACAGCAGCATCCTATATAATAAAAGCCTGGGTGGCATCACATAACATCATCACAAGATGGCCACTGCAACATTATTAAAAGATGGCTGCCCTCACATCATCACAAGATGTCCACCACAAGATGTCCACCAAAAGATGGTCACCACAAGATGGCTGGCAGGGAAGGGCAGTTGTGATCAATTGGACAAGCAGGGGAGGGCAGTTGAGGATAATCAGGCCAGCAGGGGAGCAGTTAGGTATCAATCAAGCAGGCAGGGGAGTGGTTAGGGGCGATCAGGCTGGCAGGCAGAAGTAGTTAGGGGCAATCAGGCAGGCAGGCAGGCGAGCAGTTAGGAGCCACGAGTCTTGGATTGTGAGAGGAATGTTCGACTGCCAGTTTAGGCCTGATCCCACAAGGGGTCCCATATTGTAGAGGGTGCAGGCCAGGCTGAGGGACACCCCTCCCATGCATGAATTTCATGCACTGGGCCTCAAGTTATTTATAATAGCTAAGATCTATAAACAGCCCTAGTGCCCATCAGTAGATGAGTATATAAAAAGCTGTGGTACATTTATACCATGGAATACTATGCAGCAGTAAAAATGAATCTCTTACCCTGTGAGAATGCATGGAGGGACTTAGAAAGTATTAAGCTAAGAGAAATAAGGCACTAAGAGAAAGATACATATCACATTACTTCACTCATATGTGCAATCTAATGAACAAAATAGATCCTGAGGCATAGAAGATGGAACAGACTGTCAAATGCCAGAAGGAAGACAGGGGTGAATGGGTGAGTGGGAAGAGATCAACCAAAGAATTTATATGCATAATCATGGACACAGAAAATAGGGTGATGAAGGCCTGGGGTGGTGGATGGGAGTGGGCTAGAAGGGGTCAAAGAGGGAAAAAAGGGACATAATAGTATGTAATATTTTCAACAATAAAGATTTTTAAAAATAAAATCAAAGTGTACATTGTATCAATGAGTGAATTTTTGAGTAAATGAATAAATAATAAGCAGTTGAAACAATGGAAATGATCATCCTTACTGCCTCACCCTTTTGCAGAACCCTCTGGTTATAGGATACGGCCAAAACAAGCAGTCGAACATCCCTCTCACAATCCAGGATTGCTGTCTCCCAACTGCTTGCCTGCCTGCCTTCCTGATTGCCCCTAACTGCTTCTGCCTGCCAGCCTGATCACCCCTTAACAACTCCCCAGCCAGCCTAATTGAAGCTTAACTGGTCCCCTGCCAGCCTGTTTGCCCCTAACTGCCATTCCCTGCAGGCCTGGTCACCCCTAACTGCCCTCCCAGGCAGGCCTGGGTCCCCCACAACTGCCCTCCCCTGCTGGCCTGGGTCCTTCCCAACTGCCCTCCCCTGCTGGCCATCTTTTTTTAAATATTTTTATTAATTTTTTACAAAGAGGAAGGGAGAGGGATAGAGAGTTAGAAACATCAGTGAAAGAGAGACAATTGACTGCCTCCTGCACGCCCCCCACTGGGAATGTGCCCACAACCCAGGTACATGACCTTGCCAGAATCGAACCTGGAACCTTTCAGTCCCCAGGCCGACGTTCTATCCGCTCTATCCACTGAGCCAAATTGGTTTTGGCCCTGCTGGCCATCTTGTGGTGGCTATCTTGTGTCCACATGGGGGCAGCCATCTTTTGCGTTGGAGTGATGGTCAATTTGCATATCACTCTTTTATTAGATAAGATACCAGGGATCATATCACCCTGCCTGGTCCTTTAACAAAAGAAAATGCACATGCTGATCAATTGGTTGCCTTATTAAAACAGGCCACAGAATCTCATAAGCTTTTACATCAGCCTGCCAAAATGTTGTCTAAAAAATTCTCAATCACTTGACAGCAGGCAAAACATATTATCAAGGAATGTACCTCTTGCATGTTACATCTGCCTCAAGGGCCTAATATAGGAATTAATCCTGGGGGATTAATAAGGCACCATATCTGACAAATGGATGTAACACACTATACTTCTTTTGGATGACTTGGGGCATTGCATGTCTCTGTAGACACTTTTTTAAAAGTCCTTTTGGCCAATGCATCTATAGGAGAGATGGCAAAACAGGTCATTAATCATTGCCTAGCTGCTTTTACCATCATGGGAATTCCAAAAATTATTAAGACTGATAATGGATATGTATACACAAGCTGTCATTTCCAACAATTTCATAAAAGGTGGAAAATTCAGCACATTCAGGAATACTATACCATTCCCGAGGACAGGCAATTATAGAATGTCAAAATCAGCAGCTAAAATTCCAACTTGAAAAACAAAAAGGGGCAATAGTGATACTGGAGAAATCTTCTGTAGGTAAACTATATCAAACCTTAATTACTTTAAATTTTTTCACTTGTAAATGCTGATGGCACGACACCTATAGAATTATATTGGTGTCATAATAAACCAAAGGAAAATGGTTTGGTTAAATGGAAAGATCCTGAGTCTGGTTTATGGGAGGGTCCCTTTGTTAACCTTTGGTTAAGGATATGCTTGTGTATTTCCAGAAAATTTCCCAAGCCCATGTAGATTCCTCCAAGGAATATTAAATTTCAACATGGATCTGAGAGAGGAACTGACCAGACTAATGAGAACCTTGCACTTGGAGCCTCATCCTGTACCTGCAGCTGAAGACAATTGACTACTCCAGCCACAGATAGCAGTAGCCCCAAGCAACAGGCTGAAGATAAGGAGTGAGAGGAGAAAGAGGTGACAAACAATCTGGAGATGACCTGGGGCAGTGTTCAGTAAACCCATTAGTCAACAGAGCGGCAAACCAGGGCTCACTAGGTGCAGTTTGCTGACCACTGACCTGGGGTATGATGAAGAAAACGTCCAGAAAGCTGAGAGAATTTGTGAGACCAAAACCCCAAGAACACCTGAGAACGTTTTCCTTGACATGCTAGCAGCCATCAGTTGTGCAGCAATACTACCAGTGCAAATGGGGAAGTATATTGGACTTATCTTCCTGACCCTCCATGGGTAAGACCCCTTACTTGGGCTGGTCCCCAGCCTACTGTAGTCACCAATAATACCAAGCACCTTGGTCATCCAGGGGAACCACAGGTGGGACAAGGAATTATCTGGGAAAAATATAATTACACAGGTGTCACCACCCAGCTTCCCTTTTATATGACACAGAATCCAACTTCTGCTCCTTTCTGTATAGAATTTAAGAGGTTTCTGACTAGCATGGATACTAAAGGAGAGGAAAGCAAAAGCCCAAATATATCTATTATCACTTCTTGCTCCTGTGAGAGGTATAGAACATATAACATTACTAAGACATCCCCCTGCTAAGCCATTATGTAATGGCACTCCACCGAGGAATAAATTAATTGTCAAGACTGTTATAGTGACCAACCCACCAGAAGCAAACTTAATAACAGTTTTCCTTTGTGGATTGGAGCCCCTAAGGATCTGTGTATAGTAATAATTGCACCCTAAGATGGAAGGGAACCTCAACCCATATCTACATGTTGAAGGTAATCATTCCATTTCATGGTCTGGAGGAGGATTTGTTGGATCTCTATTACAACACTATAATTGGCCCCTATAAAACACGCAATGAAAATTAGCTGCATCTATAAAATGGTATAGTTTTAACTATAGTTTAAATAATTCCATTCATATCTTATGGGAACTCCCAATAAATTTGACACGGCCTGTATATTTGATCCTTTTGTACTCCTCTCAGGCCCCATCCAGATGCTCCTTAATTCAACAATCCATTTGTATGAGGTGTTATACACAGGCTGCACAATATCCCACTGTATTAATTATACATTCCAAAAAGATTCCCTCATGATTTTAAAACAACCTACTTTCACTTGAGTTTCTACTAACCTAACCCAGCCTTGAGAATCTCATCAAACCTACTGACTGTTACATGACCTGGTAAAAATCTTAAAACAACAAAAAAGATTTCTTGGAATGTTATTTGCAGGACTCTGCTCTAGTATTGTTACTTACTTCTGTGGGAATTGCTGCTTCATCCATGGTACAAACTTTTCAAACTTCTCAGTTTGTACAACAAGTTAAAGAAAATGTAACTATAACCTTGACTACACAAAAAAGAATCGACAGCCAGTTTGAGATATAATTATTGGCACTAAAATCTACAGTTTTATGGATGCGTGATAAAATCCACAGCTTAGAGCAAAGAATGTCCTTACAGAGTCATTATAATTTTTCCCAGATTTGTGTTACCCCTGTTCCCTATAATAGTATCTTACACCCTTGGGAATCAATAAAAAAAAATCACCTTCTTGGTGCTTGGGGTAAAGGTAATACAACAGTTGATATTTTAAAATTGCAATAGCATTTTGTGCAATTATCCCAAGCAAACTTACAAACTAGTTCCTTAGATGCCTGAAAGCAATTTAAAAAGGATATGAAAATGTTTAATCCCTTTCACTGGATCTCCTTACATTTGCCTCTTAGCATAACCACTATTGTCTGTCTCATTTTTGTTCTTATATGATTATTTCTAATCTGCAGATGTAGAATGGTCTTAAAAGGACTCAGGCTCTACATATGGCATACATTTTTCAAGATTTATTAAGAAAACAAAAAGGGGGAGATGTGCGAAGCCACCCACTGCAGATACTATAATGACAGTGCACCAAGGAACATGGAAGGCTAATGGACCTCAGGTGTTAGCAGGGCTAATCCCAAGCACATTGTTTATCTTGAGATAGTGGTGGCTTGAAGCAATTTCCTGACCTAATAGCCTCAAAGTAAATGTTTACTGGACCTTACTGACCTTTACTGATGTTTATTGACCTTAAAGATGGCCTGTCTGCTATCTGTTTGCCATGCTTTACTGTGGACAAGACATGTATCTAAAACTGAATAGAAAGAGGATAAGGCCAGGTTTCAGTGTGCCTATCCAAGAGAAAGGTCTCTACCTGACACCCCATGCCTTCTAAATTCATATTTCTTGTGTAGTATTTTCATTTGTGCATTGGCCCCTCCTTCAGATCCTGAACCCTAGCCATGCTTGTTGCGGCAGAATGATACCACACCCTATTGTTAATAGGAAAAATACATTGTAACAAATTCTCAGATACTGAAACTGTGAAAGCCAGCCTCAACCTCAATCTTTGTGGGCATCCATCTAACTTATTATGATTACAATGGAACTTTCATGTCCTTGGAGCCTAATCACCACCTCTGTCTCTAGCATTTGAGCCCACAATCTCCCATTTTTCAAGCTTGCTGGGAACATGACTCAGTGCTCTACTATTCTGATCCTCTAAGCTCAGCAGGCTCTCATTTGGAGTGGTGTTTCTCAGACTCTTTAAGGTTGATGGCTATAATTTAGCACTACTTTTGTCCTAGTAAGGGTGGTGGGAAGGTGAAGGAGGTGGGAAGCTGGAAGAGAGGTAATCCTTGTTTGCTTCCAAAGCCACTACCATTTTCCCTGCTTCCCCATCCTTCTACCTGATAGTATGACAGGGTGATAGCAAAAGCAAAATTGTACCTGCTACTACTATAAAGTTCCTGAGATAGATCCTTTCCCACTGAATTCCTACAACTTTCCTGGGAATTCACTATTACTATTGTTCCTATGTTCCAAATTAAGAAATGCTCTGATCAATAATTACCTTGATTATTAATGATGGTGACCTTATGTAAAGTTAATTTCCTCCCAAACTTTCTATCTCCTAATATTATTACATTGGGGCTTAGGGCTTTAACATATGAATTTGAGGGAAACACAAACATTCAATCCATAACAAGAAGATACATAATGTCAAACTCTTATCTTCCCAGCTATAGTGTAAGCTCTTTTAATGGCATATATTAATACAAAATAATACACTAGTTAAATGTTTATTTTTTGAATTCATACGATAACTGTGTTTAAATTCCAGTTTCACCACTGATGTATTATGTGGCCATGGTCAAGTTACTTAAGCTCTTTAAACTTTATAAAATGGGCAAAATTACAATTCTTAAATGGTAGGGATTAAGCGATATGATCAATATAAAATAGTAAGTATAATGCATGACTTACAGCAGACAATGCATACTATTGAAAGATAAATGTATATCACATGAGACAGAATAATTAAGTAGAGAACCAGTGATACTAAGGATAAGTGCTATAGGAGGTCAGCACAACAAGGATTAGTATAAACAGCAGGTGTTAGAGAAGGCTTTCTGGAGGAGGTAGAGCTAAAGGATGCTTAAGAATAAGTGAAGTAGAAAAGAAAAGGCACGTCAGACCAGGGGACAATCTGAGCTGTTATAGAGTACCTGAGTGTGGGAATTAGAAGAAGCCCACATAGAGTAACCATGGGGATAAGGTTATCAGAAATAGCTTCTATGTAATAATATTTGTTATTACCATTGTCATTCCCAAACAGTTCTGTATCCCATAAAACCCTGGCTCCCAGCGGGTTTGGAGAGAAGACTAAGGAAATGCACTACCTTCCTTGGTTACTTTACCTTTCTGAGGAGAAAATTTTAAGTAGTGTAAATATACTAGGGATTCATATGAAAAAAGGAAGGCTCTGTGAAAACCAAAGTTATTATCATCAAATAATTAGAAATTGCACCTAAGGCTGAGCTTGTATTTTATAACAGCAAAAATGTAAGTAGTGGCAATGGCTGTCAAATTATTCAAAGATAAAAATTATAAGTTAAATCTACTTGTAAGGCTAGTAAGAGAGTGATTCTGTGACAATGACTAGCCAGTGTATCCTGGACTGTGTATTTCACTTCTTCATGCAAAGGCTCCAGTGGCCATTGTAAATTTTCTATCAGAAGCAGGGACTCTATATGTGTCTGAGGTCAACTCCCTTGCAGTCAAGCCACTCTCTAAATGCTATTTCCTGTGGCATACAAGCATGTTAGTAATTTCACATATTTGATTCAGAAGAATTTTCTCCTAGGGCCTTTTGACTAATCCCAAGAGTCAGTATTTCTTTTGAAAAGGAACAAGAAGAAAACAGTGCCTAAGTGATTGCACTCTACTTAGTTCCATGTTGACAGCACAGAGTCAAAGAGGTATTTGATTATGAAGATCAAGTTGTTATTACCAAGGATATAGTAACAGTTTCACAAATAATTTGAATCTCCCTTTATCAAAAGAAGAGTGAAAAGTGTATGTTGTGACACACTATTCACAACCTGTTTTCTTTACTAAGACTATATTGTATCAATTCTTACTTATTTGCAAAAATTCATTCCAATTTTCCTAGGAATCTTGTAAAATCGCACTGCATACATGTGCAGTTAATGTCTTTTAAATGTAACCTGTAATGATGATTCACCTTTACATGCACAGTTTACAAATTGAATTAGTATGGTTCTAGTAAATATGAATTAAATGAAGACTTTTAGTTGCATTTTTTTTGGTAAACCACGTTCTTCCAGCAAAGATGACCTCATTAGTATATGAATGCATCTGTGCTATACTCATAAAGAGCACTAGAAGAGGTTTAATTCAGAAATTCTAATGAGGAATACAAACAATAACTAAGGAATTAGAATGCAAATTGAATTTTGAGAAAAAAATCAAAAGAGTAGCAATCATTTTCAAAGGTTCCTGATGTCTTACTGAAAATTTCTGGTCAATCAATGCACACAAACAACAGGGGTGTGAGGCATGAGTGAGGAGGTTGGAGGGACAATGAGAGGATAAGGACACATACATAATACCTTAATCAATAAATAAATTTAAAAAATTATTTGATATTCATGAACTATAAGTTAAAATAAACAAAACCCAATTTTCCAATACCATCCAAGTAACTACACCATTCCAACCAGCTTTCCATTGGGAATGGAATGCATTCTATAAATAAGAGGCCAGTAATAGAATGTACCCAAGAGCGGAAAGCAAGCACTAACATATTTCATTTTTAGCTAATGCTATATTGATTTGAGTTAGAGGCACAGAATTGATCATATTATGTTAAATAAACTCAATGATCCCATCCCACCTCAAATTATTGAAATGTATTTGGAAAGGACTTTGCATCCTTATCTGCTTCTAGTCTGTGCCATATATATATACATATATATATACACACACACACACACACACATATCTGTATATATATGTGTGTATATATATATTTAAATTAACTTTTTACTTTTTTCTACTTATACCCATTGCACAGGAAAATTTGGAGATTAGAAAAAGAATAAAGAAGCTAACAACTGCACCCAAACCTACTAACTAGAGATAATCCTCTGTGACATCTTGGCATGATATTCCTTCACATTCTTTTTTTTCTACATATTGTTAGTTTTTTCTCCCATACATTTAAAGCTAAACTCTTATAACTCAATCTATTCATATAATATTATATAATAGGTATTGTTATTTAAAATTTTTCATACATTTAAATTTTAAATGATCACATAATATGCTATCAAATAATCCCTTAATGTTGAACAATTAGGTTGTCTCCATTTTTGTTATAAGAATAAAGCAACAATGAACATCTAAATCAGATTTGCAAATCAAGTGCAGACAAATGACAATGAAATTATTTAGTTTTTGGTCTAGATGTAGAATTACAACATTCACAGGATATATGCATTTTAAGGTATCATATATACATCTGGTCAATGTGATTTTCCAAATGATTGTTTGAATATACATTTCTAACAGAGTCTCAACTTAGTGCTTTTTAACAATGGATATTATCGTTAAAATACAAATTAATGTAACAACTTTTTGCCAATATGATAAATGTAAAATAGATATTTTATTAATTTTAATTTTCTTGATTACTAGAAAAGAAAGTTAAACATTTTCTCATAAATTTATTAGTTCTTTGTACATTTATTTAAGCCCTTTGAGACTGGGGTCATTTTTAAAACGAGATTCTAAATATTTTCAAAGGAAAATAACACTTCCTTCTGTATTTTTAACTTCATCCTAAATGCCTTTATCCACTGTCCAAACTTAATTCTGATTCTGCTTTCCTCAATGGAAATAGATGGCTTTCTCTATGCCTTTATACATATAAAGATCTTAATTAGGGTAGCCCTCAGCCTTCTCTTTATTAGAAGAAAGAGCCTTTAAGTCAATGGTTCCCAAGCTTTAATGCACATAACAAATCATTTGGAGTGCTTGTTAAAAATCAGATTCCTTGATTCCTCTCCAAGTTTCTGATTCAGCACTTCTTGGGTGAGACACAGAAAGTGTATTTTAGCAAGCATTGCAGGCAATTTTGATAAAGGTAAACTAGAGACCACTCTGAGAACATATCATTCATCTTTGGTAATCCTGGAAATACCATAAAAACTCTCCTGTGCTTCCCCTCATCAGTTATCTCCTCAATGTTTCCCTGTAGGAGTAACACTAGCATTTGGGCCTGGATAATTCCTTCTTGGGCAGAATATTCCACTAAAGGCACAGTATTTAACAACACTGGTGTCTGCCCACAAAATGTCAATAGTTGTCCTCAATGAGTGTGACAATCCAAAAACACTTCAATATCTTTGTCAAATTCCCCTTGGGAATGCAAGATTACCTCTGAATGTGAGGTATTTCAGAACATGCACACACACACACACACACACACACACACACACACACACACACATTTAGCTAAATATTATGTTGTTTCTTTTTAATAACACCACATCTACTTGCTACTTCTCAGAGAACATGATGACATTTGCCATGCACACAAGATGGTAGAAGTAGAGCAAAAGGGAATCTAGGGAACATAGAACATATGGCTGTCTTTCTTTTGGTCTCAATGAATCAGTATCTTTTTTAAGTACATTAGGAAAACAATAAATAGTTGGAAAGCTAAACAACGGTTTACATTAAACAATGATTGCTCATATGCCTCTCAGATAATAAAGATCTTACTACTCTTTGCCAAAGCTGCCATCCTATGTCTAAGCTAACTCTGATCTCTGATTTAGGCAACTTGATTGCTGTGGGCATTGGAGGCAAAGGTGAATGCTCCCTTGGAATGCACACCACACAAAGGCAGAGAAAGACAGAGTGAGGCAATGGGTATATTGCAAGCAGCTCATGGCAGCCAGAGGGCAATTTTTGGAATAGTACATTAATATTTTTGGTCACTGAAAGTTTTGATGAGCCTGGAACTTCTTTCTGATTCTTCTGGGCAGTGTAGCCTCAGTGAGGGTAATTCACCATGAAAATCGCTGCATTAGTAGTTGATAAGCTGTTAATAAGTAGAAAGAATATATTTTTGCCTCAGTCTATGGAATAAAATGGCCCAGCTACCATGATTGTCAGCTTCTTAGATTCATTTTATTTATTTATTTTTTGTCCTAAGTGGGTTGGAGGAGAAAGCCTGAATAAGTGACTCTTCTAGGGATGCCTTCCAGTTAATAACATTATCAGGATCCTGGGACCACTGAAAATGCAAAGCAAAGCAGGAAATGTGTGGTGGATCTGAGAGTGAGCAAGCAGGGCCACACAATATAGGCAATCTCTATAGAGATAGGCATTTCTGCCCTCTGACCGATGGCCAAGTAAGGCCACAGCATCCAGGAGATGCAAGATCATTTTTGAGAGTTCCAAAGACAAGACCCTCAAGTAATAATAACTCAGTAATTACCTGGGCAGCAATAGAATCAGGACATTAATACATACCTACTAGAATAATTGCGTCCCTCTGTCAAGAACTTTTGCAGTATAATTATTGGCCCTATGACCTCTTGGCAGCATAAAACACTAATAATCCCTTGTTCTTTCTTCCAACTCCACCTCACTCAGTTCCCAAGGTTGCACTTTGTATTGCCTATTAAATGGTCCCAATATGTTTACACATTTGACTAGAACACTGAACACCCCATTTGGCTCTGTATATATGCTCAATGCTTCCCCTGGGCCTCTCTTACATGACAACCTATTTAAAAGGTGTGTTAGTGACTCTACCAAAGAGATCTCCTTCAGAATAAGGAGATTAAAAAGACACCTTTGGTTTTCACATTTCTGCCCAGAACTATTAGGAAAGAAGAACCCGAGGTCTCTTCTCCAGCACAGGCAACCGATCTGTTGGGCTTGTGTCCTACCCAGACACACAGCAGGGAAAAGGATGAGCATCTATTCTCCAGGCTCTCTTCCTACTGCTCTGGGATGTCTGTCTACACTAGTCTAGGTGCCTTTCCTTAGGTAAGATGCTCCCTTGTGAGCTCCTCTTCCTCCTCTAGTTTGCTGAGCACAGATATCAACCCAGGTGGAGGCTGTAGACATTTGGCTTTCACACTGTACGTTGTTTGTCTTGGAAACACTGTCTGGGTATCATCTATTGCCCCCAGGCTGGTGGCTGCTAAATTTCCACCCCAACCTAACATCATCTGAGCCTCATTCCTCTATCATCAGCTGTCCACTGAGCATTTGATCTGTACTGGGCGGTCTTGATGCTACCTCAAAATAGGTCTAAAATTGTAATCCTCAAAACCACAGAGCAGCCAAACCGGTTTGGCTCAGTGGATAGAGCATTGGCCTGCGGACTGGAGGGTCCTGGGTTCGTTTCTGGTCAAGGGCATGTATCCTGGTTGCGGGCACCAGTGGGGGGCGTACAGGAGGCGGCTGATCGATGTCTCTCTCTCATCGATGTTTCCAACTCTATCACTCTCTCTTCCTCTCTGTAAGAAATCAATAAAATATATTAAAAAAAAACAGACCAATAGGTCAAAAGGGGCCTCAAAAATCATATTCCCTGACTCTTACTTTCCAGCTTAAATCTGCAAACCCAAATTATCCCAGGTCCTCAACAATGTGCTTATAAATACAATCTTCGGAATTAATCAAACCTGGGTTCTGGCTCAGCCTATTCCTGGCAATGTGACCATTTATTCTACTCCCTCTTTATTTCCAGCTTTATTGTGAAAGCATTGACAAATAGCATTTTATAAGTTTAAGGTATACAACATGATGATTTAATACATGTATATATTGTAATACTAGTAATTACCACAGTAAGGTTAGTTAACACCTCTATTACCTTTGTTCTGTGTGTGTGGTAAGAACATTTGAGATCTACTTTCTTATCAGTTTTCAAGTAGACAATACAGTATTGTTTACTATAGTCACCATGCTTAATTCTACCCTTTCTTCAAGGGAATTTCCTCAGCTATAAATCATGGATGATAACAGGTCTTACCTTCCATGATGGCCATGAAGATGAATTGACAAAATGAAGTTAAGGCACTTGTTTAGCTCATAACAGACACTCATATAATGGTAGCTGTTATCTATCCTGTAATGTTTTAACTATTTATGTTCTTTATCTTACCAAACTATGTCAAATCTTCTTTGTTGTCTTTCATTCACATTCATTCACTTGTGTATTCATTGACTAATTACTAAATGATTAAAGTGTGCTAGGCACAAAGGATAAAGCAGTGAATAAGAGAGACATACTCCCTATTCTCCTCAAGCTTATAGAAGATTGAATGAAAATCAACATTCCAAAATTGAAGTGTGATAAATATTATGATAGAGGAAGTAAATATCAATAACTTAGCACATAGTAACCCTAAACCATTGTGTCTAGGCTTTTGCAATATCCTACAACTGGTCTTTATTTCTAGACTCTCACTTTGCTAATCCAGCCTCCATATGACCAACAAATTTGTCATCTTAAAACACTGCTTTCTTCCTGTATTCCACATCCCTAAATTTTTAATGGCTCCCTGTTTCTTACAAGGTATTTCCAAACTCTTAACCTGGCCTTCATGAGGAGGCTCATGTGCAAATGCACAGGTTTTAAAGTTAGACAAAATCTGGGCTCTGCTGCTCACTAGATTTATAAACTGAAGCAGAATATATAACTCCTCTAAGTCTCAGTGACCTAATTAGTAATTTGAGAAAACAATTGCTCCCCCACATCTGGGACTTTTACATGCTACTTACTCCCTCTGCTTGAAATAGTTCCTCAACACTTCCTCTGCCATCTCCATCAGATTAGCTCCTACATATCCTAAAACCAGCGCTTCAGCAGCAGATTGGATGGAAAAGTAATAAGATAATATAGAGCATGGCAAGCATCTAAATCCCTGATCCAGTCAAAAGTTCCAGTGGGCACTCAATTCAGCCTTGCTTGGCTAAGTGAACATGGATCACAGGCTTGGAATGGATCATACCTCATTAATCCCTAACTACTATTATGCCTAAAGCCATGTGACATTAGGCACAGTTGCTAGAAATCTACAAGGGAAACTCACCAATGAAACCTCAGAGCAGCACAGTGAGCCACAGCAAATGCTGCACTACTGCCACACTTCTCTGTTAAGCCTGCATATTTCTACTGTGCTACTTCCAGAAGACTTTTAGGCAGCCACCTAAGGCTAGGCATACTTGCTATTTAACCTGGGTACGTCAGAGGCCTGGGCACATGGTCAAAGAGCTTGATCCACCAAACTCCTAGTCCTCACATCATAGCTATGGCCTATATGATCAGCTATAACAATTTGACATGTGACTGTATTTTAGGGGCCAGACACGGGTCTAAATTCAGATCTGACCTAGGATTACTCACTCTGTGATAAAGGAACCCAAAAGCTTAGGATTTTGTTTTATTCTTCATGAGCCCTAACATTCACAGCACTCTTTTTTTTTCTTATATTTATTAAAATATAATTGACACATGACATTGTATTAATTTAAGGTGTACAGCATGTTAATTTGATACATACAGATTGTGGCAAAAGTAGATTTACAGCTGTGAGTATGCAAAGCAAAGTATATTCTTATACTATAATATACTTGAATTTTTATACATTAATTATTGTATTCCATACAAACAACTGTAACCCTACTTTTGCCCCACCCTGTATATAGTAATATGATTGCCATTGTAGCAGTAATTAACATTTGTATCGTTAACACCTGCTTGATGAAAGAATACCCTCTCAAGCTTTCAGCAGAACTGCTGACAAATTGTTCCACATGGACAAAACTTAGCCATAGCATCAGTTACCTCTGAAGTTCAATTTCAGTTGCCTAAACAAAGGACCTTTCATCAGGTAAAGGGGCACATTTGCTCTTCTGTTTTAAAATGTTTCCTCTGACACTGACAATAACAACAAAAAGTTAAGAGGAGACAGAAAATGGCGGCGGAGTAGACGGACGCGTCTGGAGCTTTGTCGCTGGGCAGAGGGAGAGAGAGCGGCTGAGAGTGGCATTGGGAGTGTTTGTTGGCAAGCTAGGAGTCAGTTGTCCTCCAGGGGAAGGCGGGGAACTGCTGGAAGGGGCTCTCCCGGCCAGGCAGCCCCACTGCCACGGGGTTTTTGTCCGCCGGAGCCACCAGCTCGAACGCGGAGCCCGAGCCATCTTGCAGTGGGAGAGGGATGTCTGCGGCGCTCTGAAGCCTTTGGCTGGGCACCCATCGAGCAGCCAGGGACCCGGGGACCCCGAACTCTGCTCTCCAATCGGCGCAGACACAAGGCGGAACCAGAGATCCACAGAGCACACAGAAAGGTCAGATTGCCCCTGACTTAAGGGGGAGGTGGATGTCTGCCGAGGTCTGAAAGCTGTGGCTGATGGAGGCACCCACAGAGCAGCCAGGACCCAGAGCTCGGCTTCCCAGGCGGCACAGACGCGCAGGCTGAGGATTCAGAGATCCACAGGGCGCACTGAAGGGTCAGATTTCCTCTGGGCCAGGGTGCGGTCTCCTACCCCCGCAGGGCAGAGACGTGCACTGTGGGAGCTGGGCTTCGGGAAAGCTGCCTCTGGAGAGGTCCACAGAGGTGGTCAGGGCGTGATCCCTGAGTGTGAAGGCAAACCCTCTGAGCTGTTGACAGAGGAGAGCTCTGGAAAACGACTCTTATTTTTTTTTTTCCTGTGGCAGAGGGACAGCCTGGGAGTTATTACAGTGTCCCGGCTGCAAAACTACCTCAAACTGGTTTTGGGAACCACAGAGTAGCAGGATCTGAGCACAGCCTAGAGAGGTCCTGTGCTTTGTCTCAGAGATCAATTCCGAAACACTGCCACCCAATGGATGACACACAAATTGACTCGCATAACCACAAGAGAATAAAGAGATTAAAACACCAAGAGGGGAACACAGGGAAGTGCAATACCTCCCCTACTGGGAAACAGGAGTGCCAAGCAGAATAATAGTGGAAGTGAAGGACCATTCTATTTTTCTTCTTTTTTTTTTATTTTTTCCCTTTTACTTTTTTCTTTTTTTTAATTTTTTATTTTTTATTTTTCATTTTCACATATTTTAATTAAAAGAATATTTTTTTCTTTCTGCCTCAATTGATTTTACCTTTATAATTATTACATTTTTGTTTTAAACTAGTATTATTAATTACCACTAGTATTTTACCATTTTTGGAAAAAAAAGTGTCATTTTGTTTTCTCTTTATTTTATTTTGGGATTAGAATTCTACATTCTATTTTCATCTTTCCTTCAACATAATTTTACTCCAACTCAACTGTACCTTTATGCCAACACTTTCCTCCTAACTTTCCCCATTTTCTTGTCTTGTTTCTCTTTCCCTTTTTCAAGTTTAGATTCTCCCTATTTTTCTCTTTACCTGGTTAAAATTTCACCCCATTTATATATCTAATTTCAAATCCCCTACTACAAGTCCACACAAACCTCTCTCCTCTTGTCTTCACTAGCCAAAAAGTTGTTTTTTCTCTATGTCCTTTTGTTGCTATTTGCCTGAAAAGTGATTATATCGATTTTTTGAAATTTTTTTGTGAGATTGTTTGTTTATTCTACTTGTTTTATTTTGCTTTTTGCTTGCTCTGTTTTCTACCTCTCTTTTCCCTCACCTCCCTCGATACCAGTTGCTATTTGCAATTTGCCTTAATCTCTAGGTACTGGTTGCTGACCTTTATTGGGATTAGTGACTGTTCTATTGGAGTTGTCTCCTGACATCTATATTTTGTTCCTCTTTTCTCTCTTATACACTTTCTTTTCTCTCTGACTTTTTTCTCTTCCTCTTTCCTTCTCCTTTTTCTCCTTTTTATTTTCTTATTTTATTTTATTTTATTGTTCATTTATTTATCTTTTTTTTCTCTCACTCTCCCAATTTGATTTTGGCACTTCTTTCTTTTCTTTTTTCCTCATTTCCCTCTTCTTCTTTCTCTATTTACCCCTAATTTGTCCTTCATTGGTGGTCACCTTATTTGTGATTATTAACATCTTGAATACATTTCTACTCAGTGCCTTCTGTGCTGTACCTGGTCGTGTTGTAGTTTGTGCCTTTCAATCAACGTAGGAGAGAGAACTACATAACCAGACACCCAGAGAAGAAAGACCATGGGCAGAAAAAGAAACAGCCCACATAAGACAGAAAGGCAGGTTTCACCAGAAAAGGAAGTAAACAAAATAAAACCACAAATAAGCCTACCAGAGAAAGATTTCAGAGAAATTATCATAATGTGGTTGAAAAGAATGGAAGACAAATTTGACAATATGAGTAAGAGCCAAGAGGAAATGAAGAAGAACCTAGAGGAGGTGAAGAAGCAGCAAGAAGAAATGCAGAACAACCTAGAGGAGGTGCAGAATAAACAAGAAGTAATGAAAAATGACATCACTGCTATAAAGAACTCAATAGAAAGCATCAAAAGTAGACTAGAAGAAGCAGAGGACCGTATCAGTGAGCTAGAAGACACGGTAGGAAAAAATATCCAAGTACAGCAGCTTCTAGAAAAAAAAGTTAAAAAGCAAGAGGAGAGTCTAAGGGAACTTTGGGATAACATGAAACAAAATAACATCCGCATAATTGGGGTTCCAGAAAGAGTGGAAACTGAACAAGGATTAGAGAACATGTTTGAAGAAATAATAACAGAAAATTTCCCCAATATAGAAAAGAAAAAAACCACACAAATCCAAGAAGCTCACAGATTCCCAAGCAAAATGAACCCAACAAACCGACACCGAGGCACATTATAATTAAATTGGCAAACACCGACGACAAAGTAAGAATCTTAAAAGCAACCAGAGAGAAACAGAAAGTTACCTACAAAGGAACCCCCATAAGACTAGCTACTGACTTCTCAAAAGAAACTCGTCAGGCCAGAAGGGAATGGAATGAAATATACAAAGTCATGCAAAGGAAGGGTCTGAATCCAAGAATACTGTACCCTGCAAGACTCTCAATCAAAATTGAAGGTGAAATCAAAAGCTTCACAGACAAAAAAGGACTAAGGGAATATATTACCACCAAACCAGCAATGCAAGAAATGTTAAAAGGTCTGCTGTAATAAAAAGAAAGAGGAAGCGAAGAAGGAACTTGGGGATAAGGACTAAACATGGCAACAGATAAGTACTTATCAATAATAACTTTAAATGTAAACAGATTAAATGTTCCAATCAAAAGACATAGGGTAACCGATTGGATAAGAAAACATGATCCATATATCTTCTGTCTGCAAGAAACCCACCTTAGGAAAAGAGATGCACACCGATTGAGGGTGAAGGGATGGAACATGGTATTTCAGGCAAATGGAAATGAAAAAAAAGCTGGGGTTGCAATACTTATATCTGACAAATTAGATCTCAAAGTGAAGGACATAACAAGAGATAAAGAAGGCCTCTTCATAATACTAAAGGGAACAATCCAACAAGAAGAAATAACTCTGGCAAACATATATGCACCCAATATAGGAGCACCTAAATACATAAAAAAAACTCTTGGAGGATATTAAGGGAGAGATTGACAGCAATACAATCATAGTAGGAGACTTTAATACCCCACTGTCACCATTGGACAAATCCTCTAAACAAAAAATCAGCAAAGAAACATCAATCCTAAATGACACACTAGACCAGATGGAATTAATTGACATCTTCAGAACATTTCACCCCAAAGCCACAGAATATACATTCTTCTCCAGTGCACATGGGTCATTTTCAAAGATAGATCATATGGTGGGTCATAAGAAAAGTCTCTTTAAATTCAAGAAGGTAGAAATCATATCAAGCATTTTCTCAGACCACAGTGGCATAAAACTGGAAATCAACTATAATAAAAACAATAGAAAGAAATCAAACACATGGAGACTAAACAGCATGTTATTAAACAATGACTGGGTAACCAGAGAGATCAAGGAAGAAATCAAAAACATC
Organism: Lasiurus cinereus; assembly: GCA_011751065.1. Taxonomy (NCBI): domain Eukaryota; kingdom Metazoa; phylum Chordata; class Mammalia; order Chiroptera; family Vespertilionidae; genus Lasiurus; species Lasiurus cinereus. The sequence continues at coordinate 11,423,291 of JAAGEH010000015.1, read as the reverse complement.
ATGGCAACAAATGACAATGACAACACAACAATACAAAATTTATGGGACACAGTGAAAGCAGTCTTGAGAGGGAAGTTCATAGCCCTACAAGCCTACTGCAAAAAACAGGAAACAATGATAATAAATTACCTAAACCTACAACTCAAAGAGCTAGAATGAGAGCAACAAGAAAAGCCCAGTGTACTCAGAAGGAAGGAAATAGCAAATATCAGAGTGGAGATAAACAACCTGGAGACCAAAGAAACAATTCAAAAAATCAACAAACAAAGAGCTGGTTCTTTGAAAGGATAAACAAGATTGATGGACCCCTGGCCAGGCTCACCAAGAAGCAAAGAGAGAAGACCCAAATAAACAAAATCAGAAATGAAAGAGGAGACATAACAACAGACCCTGTGGAAATACAAAGGATTGTTAAAAAATACTCTGAACAACTCTATTCCAACAAATTGGACAACCTGCAAGAAATGGACATTTTCCTAGAAAAATATAACCTCCCAAAACTCAATGAGGAGGAAGCCAAACATCTCAATAGTCCAATAACTATGGAAGAAATTGAAGCAGTAATCAAAAAGCTTCCAGCAAATAAAAGCCCGGGTCCAGATGGCTACACAGGAGAGTTTTACCAAACATTCAAGAAAGAATTAAAACCTATCCTCCTCAGACTATTCAAAAACATTCAAGAAGAAGGAATACTACTAAACACCTTCTATGAAGCCAGCATCACCCTAATACCAAAACCAGATAAAGGCAACACAATGAAAGAGAATTATAGGCCAATATCTCTCATTAACATAGATGCCAAAATCCTCAACAAAATTCTAGCAAAACCGGATCCAGCAGTACATCAGAAAGATCATACACCATGACCAAGCAGGATTCACCCAGGAATGCAGGGATGGTTCAATATCCGCAAATCAATAAATGTGATACATCACATAAACATATTGAGAGATAAAAATCACATAATCATATCAATTGATGCAGAAAAAGCATTTGACAAAATCCAACACCCTTTCTTGATAAAAATTCTCAGCAAAGTGGGAATAGAATGATCATACCTCAACATCATAAAAGCCATTATGATAAACCCACAGCTAACATCATACTCAATGGGCAAAAACTAAAACCATTTCCCCTAAGAACAGGAACAAGACAGGGATGCCCACTCTCACCTCTCCTGTTTGACATAGTACTGGAAGTATTAGCCATTGCAATTAGACAACAAGAATAAATAAAAGGTATCCAAATTGGAAAAGAAGAAGTAAAGCTGTCCTTATTTGCAGATGACATGATATTGTACATAAAAAACCCAAAGGACTCCATTCCAAAACTAATTGACTTAATTAATGAATTCAGCAATGTAGCAGGATACAAAATTAATGCTAAGAAGTCTGTGGCATTTCTATACACTAACAGTGAAATTATAGAAATTGAAACTAAAAAAGCAATCCCATTTACCATCGCACCAAAAAAATTACGATACCTAGGAATAAACCTAACTAAAGAGGTAAAAGACCTTTATGCAGAAAACTACAGGACACTGAAAAAAGAGATAGAGGAAGATGTTAACAGATGGAAGAGCATACCATGCTCATGGATTGGGAGAATCAACATCATTAAAATGTCCATACTAACCAAAGCAATCTACAGATTCAACGAACTACCCATTAAAATACCAACGACATAATTCACAGACCTACAAAGAATTCTTCATAGATTCATCTGGAACAAAAAAAGACCACGGATAGCTACAGCAATTCTGAGAAAAAAGAATAAAGTAGGTGGGATGTCAATACCATACTTCAAGCTATACTACAAATCAACTGTTCTCAAAACAGCCTGGTACTGGCACAAGAACAGACATATAGATCAATGGAATAGAATAGAGAACCCAGATATCCACCCAAACCACTATGCTCAATTAATATTTGACAAAGGAGGCATGAATATTCAATGGAGCCAAGATAGCCTCTTCAATAAATGGTGTTGGGAAAATTGGACAGATACATGCAAAAAATTGAAACTGGACCACCAACTTACACCAAATACAAAAATAAACTCAAAATGGATACAGGACTTAAACATTAGAAGGGAAACCATAAAAATACTAGAGGAATCCACAGGCAGCACAATCTCAGATATATGCCGAAAGAACTTCTTCACTGATACTGCTCCAAAGGCAATGGAAGCTAAAGAAAAAATAAACAAATGGGACTACATCAAAATAAAAAGCTTTTGCACAGCAAAAGAAACCATCAACAAAAGAACAAGAAAGATCAATGCATGGGAGAACATATTTGCAAAGGCTATCACTGATAAAGGTTTAATCTCCAAAATCTACAACCAACTTATACAACTTAATAAAAGGAAGATGAGGATCCAATAAAAAAATGGGCAACAGACCTAAATAGAACCTTTTCAAAAGACGACAGAAGGAAGGCCAAGAGACACATGAAAACATGTTCAAAGTCATTAATCATCCGAGAGATGCAAATCAAAACGACAATGCGATACCATCTTACACCTGTCAGAATGGCAATCATCAACAAATCAACAAACGACAAGTGTTGGCGAGGATGCGGAGAAAAAGGAACACTTGTGCACTGTTGGTGGGAATGCAGACTGTTGCAGCCACTGTGGAGAACAGTATGGAGTTTCCTCAAAAAACTAAAAATGGATCTCCCAGTTGACCCTGTAATACCACTCTTAGGAATTTATCCTAAGAAATTACAAACACCAATCAGAAAGGATTTATGCACCACTGTGTTCATAGCAGCACAATTTACAATAGCCACAATTTGGAAACAGCCTAGGTGCCCGTCAGCAGATGAGTGGATCAGAAAACTGTGGTACATCTACACAATCTAATTCTATGCTGCCATTAAAAAGAAGGAATTCTTACCATTTGCAGCAACCTGGTTGGAACTGGAGAGCCTTATGCTTAGTGAAATAAGCCAATCAATGAAGGAGAAGCATCACATGATCGCACTCATTGGGGGATAATAAAGAACATTATAAATTGATGAACAAAAGGATAGATACAGAGACAGTAAAGCTTCAAACAGACTGTGAAATTATACCAGGAAGATTAAAGTTAGGTGAGGTAGATAAGAGATCAATCAAAGGACTTGTATGCATGCATATAAGCATAACCAATGAACATAGACACTGGGGGGTTGGGGTATGCCTGGGAGGGAGGAGGGGCAATGGGAAGATATGTATAAAAATTAATAAAAAATTTAAAAAAAGAAAAAAGAAAAAAATATGACATGAAATCTAGAAGCCATAAAGCAATGGTTTAATAAAATTCTCTACTCTCCACACACAAAAAAAAAGTTAAGATTTACTAGTGGAGCTGGAGACAAATGGCAAAAGAGAGGATGTAAGAGCACGCGTTTATTCCATTGTATACCTTTTAACTACCTAAAATCTGTAAGATGTTTGAGGGCAATTTTTACTTATGTTATTCACCTCTGTCATCAGCAATTAGTAAAGGGTCAAAGCTAAGAGCAGCTGGTCCATAATATTTCTTAAACATGCAGTAGAGGCCAGGCACTTGACTAGACACTAAGTAGGTGCCTGATATATGTAGGGTGAATAAAATTGACGGATTTGTCATGCTTCCTTCTACTGAGACAGATCTTTAAGTACAAGGATGCTGGAGGGCCCAGAACACACTTTATAGCTAGTTCTTTGAGGTCTCCCTCAAATACATGAATTTGGTTGCCTTCACTCAGCATGTCAAGACTCACTTTTACAGTTTTAAAGCATTAATTCCTCTCTTTTTAAAATGTATCTTTATTGTTGAAAGTATTACAGATGTCCATTCCTCTTCTTAATAGAAGGTTATACTAAGAAATTATTAAATGTCCCAAGTTTGTTGGGGAAGAGGAGCTTCATGAGAGGGACAGAATAAAAAAGAGAATAATTTCTTTTACCATCTTCAGAAAATATCAGAGCAATGGTATAACTGGAAAGGAGAGAATCTGCATGATCGGCCTTCTATATTCAATTGGCAGTTTGTTAAAAAAATATTCAGTGACATTGTTTGATGATTTATTGTTGTCACCCTTCTCTTCACTCCTATTCTCTCAGGCCCACTTCAAATGTTCACAGGGACACTGAAATTGATGGAACACTTTGTTTCACCAGGAAAGATCTTTCTGGCATTTATCTACATGCTGGAGGGTTCAGTCTCTATTCCCTGATCCATCACAATTTCAACAGTCAGGTTCACTGAATTAGAACCCATACTCAATGTTCTCTCTTGTTCACTCAGATTCTCTCACCTTTATCCAGTTCTTTAGTCATGGCACAGCCAGTCATTGCTATATATTGGAAGAGCTTAGAGGAGGTAAAAAAGAAACTCAACACTTGCTGGCTGTGGGTTTGGGTTGAGTAAGGAAAACAGGGAAATTGAAGCCTACATATAAACACCACTTTCAATGTCATGATTGTTAGGCTGATAACAGTCTACTTGCCATGTGCAGCACAGAACACTATGCAAACTGTACACTGCACTCAACACCCTACGGAACAGCTTTTAAAGGGAACACCATCTTTTTAGCCTACTCTTTAGTGTAAAAATCTAGTCACATCACCACAATTCACAATTCTGGAGCAACATTTGCCAAAGTTGTCATTCTTGGAAAGTTTGATAAGGTTTCAAGAGAAACTGAGGTTTGGGGCTCAAGTGACACATACCCAGAGAAGCCTTCTGGATCTTGAACCAGAAAGTAGCTAGATATAGAATGAATATTCATAACTATATATACATGGTAGGCCAAGTCAAGAATGATTTGGCTATGCTCTACCTTGGATTTTTCCAAAGAAGAAATCCCCTTAGAGTGTATTTTACTCCCAAAAGACTTATTTTTTAGCTGGTAAGTGAGTGAGTGGTTCTCATATTCCCATGAAACTGCCTGCAGTGGAAGCAGAGTGCTGGGCCAGTTCCCTAAGTGAGGTCATTCACTTTTAATATGAAAATTGTAAATAACACAATTGTGTACGTTTGTGTGTGTTTGTTTGTGTGTGTGTGTGTGTGTGTGTGTGCATGTGTGTGTCCTCATGTGTGTGAGTAAATGTGCACGTGTCCTGATTTATAATCATGAAAAGAACTAAGTTTTAGAGAGAGAAAATGAGAGATAAGGAAAAGGATAAGAACTTAAGTTGTATAGAATCAGAGGTCCAATCAGGCCAGGAAGTCAGTAAGGCTCTTTTTGCTCATGAGTCAAAATCATTTTTACTCTATATTGATCAACACTTTGAGGCTGTCACTGGAGGCCCCACTGCATTCTAAATTTAACAAGCTGATCACGTTACTAGTGTCCAAACCTCCATTAACTCAGGGTTCTACACAGGATCACATCCTAACCCTTCACAACATGTCTTTATGCACATCTCTATTCTTATACTCTACCCCTTGATTTTTCCATGCTGGAACTCTTGATATTTACCTCTGTTCTTGCTGCTGATATTCCTTGTTTTGGTACAAGTAACTATCTGGAAACTCAGTATAGAACCTGGGTTTCCGTATTTCTTTCATCCATAATTCCAATACATCAGTAGGTCTTAAAAATTCCACCTCAAAAATAGGGCCCAGATCTGATCACTCATCTGCACTCTAACACCACAGTCCAAGTTACCACCTCTCCTCTGCTGATCTCTTCCAGCAGGTTCCTAATTTATCTCCCCTCTTGGCACTTTTTGACTTTTTCCACTTAATTATTTACAAAACCACCAGGCAACCCTTAAAAAACCCAAATCCTATTATGTTGCCTCTAGCTTAATACTGCCTAATGGCTTTTCCTGCTGCTTAAAAAAAAAAGATCCAAATACTTTCACATGGCCTGCAAGGCCTTAGATGGCGTGGCCCATTTCCACCTTCCTGGCTTCATCTCCTCTGAATTTCCCCTGAGCTCACTGCTATTTTCTGTCCATTGGACATAATCCACCTGTTTCTACCTTAGAAGCATTGCACTTCCTCTTCCCTCTGTCTCTTTCTTGGCAAACCACTTCACATCATTTAGGTCTCACTCTTAATACCACCTTAGATCGACCCTTAAGCTATAGAAACATTCCTCTAATTACTCTCTGCTTGTTCATGCTTCTGGATTTTCTTCAGAGCATTTAGGACTTTATAACATTAGTTCAGTATTGTGTTACACATTTATTACAAACCTCCTCACTTAAGCACGTAATCTTTGTGTGAATAGGGATCTGGTCTGTCTTGTGCATTGCAATATCTCCAGCATAATGTCTGGCATATAATGAGTGAGTATGTTCTGAAAGGCATATTAAATCTGCTTCTTTTTTAAATTTTTAATTCCTCTTCATTCCCCAGTTGCAGTATTTAGCATCTAGACTGATACAGTTGATTATATTATGACACAGAGGGTGAGACTGTTTGTTGGAATTTTACCAGGCTTGATAGTTCTGCCACATGCCATAAGCCCAGTGGCAATACAAAACTGCTCTCTGTCATTCATCACCAGGAAACCTTTGCAGGAGACTGGGGAGCTCAGCTGAGGGCAGAGTTATCTGTGGAGGGGTCAGGGCAGAGGTTTACATATCTCCCCTTTAACATGTTTCCTTTATTTTCCATAACATTCCCTTTGTTGGCCCCCATCAATATGCACATCTCCACAAGTTCCAGGCTCTTGTGAATCTCTGTATACACAATGTTGTTTCTTCCTTTCTTTCTTCTATGCCTTATTCCCCTGGCAAACTCCTAATAACTCTTCAAAATCCAGTACAAGCACTGCTGCCTCTACAAATATTTTCCTAACTCCCATTTCTTCCACTGCCTCAAAGTTATCTTGTACAGGTAAGTTAACAATTACAAAGCAATGTGATGGCTTCCCTTCTAAAGTGTAAACAACATGATGCCAGGGGGTGGGTTTTTCACATTTACATAGGGGAATGCATTCACCAACTCATTCAATAGACATTTATTGAGCCTTTGCTATCAGGAAAAATTCCAAGTCCAGTGCCCTTTTCACCATAACACACTCCACATTTGCTGATGGGCACCTCATGTCTGTATTCTTTTCTCCAGTTGAATTTTCAAATAGTTTGAAGGTGTCAGGTGTCATGAAATTTAAATGATTAATCCCTTGCTATTTTTAATCCATGCAGCTCTGAAGAATCAGTAAACTGAAAGCTTTTGGGGGGAAAGGGGGACTAAGACTGCATTTTGGAGAGATAAAAGAGATGGAAATTAGGAAAGCAAGGATAACAGACAAAAAGGCAGAATGAAGAATGTCAACCAAAATCTAACAGGATTCTTAGAAAGGAATACCAGAATAAGTTTAAGATATAATGACAATAGTTCTCAAGAATTGAAGAAAAAAATAAATCCTCATCTTTAGGGTCAATTAATATTTGACAAAGGAGGCAAGAGCATACAATGGAGTAAAGACAGTCTCCCTACTAAATGGTGTTGGAAAAATTGGACAGGTATGTGCAAAAAACATGAAACTAGCCTGTCAATTACACCACATACAAGAATATATTGAAAATGCATAAAATACACTAAGTTTGAGAAAGGATAAATAATATCAAATCCATACTTAGAGACATTGCAGTGAAACTGAAGGGCATTGAACAAAAAAAATACATTTAAAGTGACTGAAAACAAAACATTGCCTATAAAAATAATCCTTTTGAAAATAGGAACAATTCTAATGTTGGAAGTGGGGACTAAGACATCTCTATCCAGTTAACATATCATTAGACAAGTAAAAATGAAATGTTAATATCTTCAGCCAAATAAAATCTTAGTTTATTGCTTAGAGAATGTCACTAAAAGGATAATTTGGAAAAAGGCAACTATATATAAGTGAAAGGAGAATGTAAGAGAAATGGCAAGCAATGCAGTTGCTGCTGAATCTAAATAAATACTAACTGTAAATAAGAAAATAAAATGATGGTCAATGTAGGGAATGTGAAAACAAGGTGAACTAAATACTGGTAGACAATGATTTGATACATGGAAATTAAAATATCGAAGTTAAAACCATAGACTTACAATTCCTTACAATTCTTAGGTGTAGAGTCAAGGAACTGAATAGCCTTAGATTTATTAAGCTAGTCAGTCATACATCTTAACATTTAAAGAAAAAAAAAACAGTAAAGTTATAGAAAGAAACACTAAGGAAGGGTTTTTCCCCTCCTTTTTAAGCATTGAACTGGTGACTCTAAAATCTACTTTCTCTGATGTTTTGATAACATCCAAATCTCTTACCCTGCGGAGACACAGATTTAAAGATGTCAGGTATTTCTGTTAGAGCCCTTAGAGCAGTGGTTCTCAATCTTTCTAAATGCCCTGACCCTTTAATACAGTTCCTCATGTTGTGGTGACCCCCAACCACAAAATTATTTTCATTGCTACTTCATAACTAGAATGTTGCTAGTATTAATGAATCATAATGTAAATATCTGTTTTCTGATGGTCTTAGGCAACCTTTCTAGTGGTTCTCAACCTGTGGGTCGTGACAACCACTGCTGTAGAGTGGGTGTCAATATTTTATATTAATTGGTTATTAATATTAAGCAGTTCTTAATGTTTTTTTCTTGAACATCAACTTACCAGACACTGAATAACTGCACAAATTAATAAGCATAACACAAATAAACCTATTTTTCTTATTCTCCCAAAGTGAAATATTTCCTGTTGCGCACACCAAACAAATCAGTCCAAGACTAATGATGTGGCAATCGGCTGCTAAAATATTCATTGCTAGTATTAGTAGAGAGAAATGGTGCACCTGTGCATAAGGTGCATAAGGAAAATGAATACAACACGATTATAGTAATCAGTCATTAACATACATTGTAGTTTGTTATTAATAATCCTATATAATAAAAGCCTAATATGCTAAGTGTCCGGCTGACTGGTCAGCTGTTCAACCAATCAAAGTGTAATATGCTAATGATATGCTAAGGCCACTCAACTGCTCTCTATGATGTGTACTGACCACCAGGGGGCAGAACCTCTGACCGGTAAGTTAGCTTACTTCTGGGGTCCAGCTATTGGGACTGAGACAGGCTGGACATGCCCTGGAGCCCTCCCACAATCCTTCGTAGCCTGGCCAATCTCCTGTGTCTCTCCCTGGCCCTGATTGTGCATTGGTGGGGTCCCTTGGCCTGGCCTGTGCCTTCTTGCAATCCGGGACCCGGTGGGGGATATCAGAGAGCTGGTTCAGCCCAATCTCACAGGCCAGGCCAAGGGTCCCCACTGGTGCATGAATTAATGAACGAGGCCTCTAGTTATGTATAACAGGATGTTGTAAAAATTAAGTTATGAAATTTTTATTAAACTATTTGTTACATACAATTATATTGGTTGGGCTGCAAAAGTATCTGTTAGGGGCCGCAAGCTTAAAATGCTTGCCTAGAGTATGGCATTCAACATTAATTGATGATTATACTAAGGTATGCATGCATCACCTGTTTTATGTCACACACACAAAGGTCCTTCATGTGGCACATTGGCTGAAAAACAAACTGAGGGAATGTTTCCCTTATTATGGTAAGTGATTCAATTCATTTTCATCTGATCTGCTCCTACTTCTCTGAATGAAACCATTCTCTTTTCCTAACAGGATTCAATCAGTCCTGCAACTTCTTTTCCACGTACACTCTCACAATCATATTTTTAGTAGTCATTTGAACCTTCTGTCAGCTAACTTTTGAACTGTTTTTTGGAGAAGGAGTAAAAAGTCTAAAAGGAATCTCTATTTCTTAACCATCTTTCTATCCATGCAATTAGCAAACAAGCAGGCAGAAAAAAATGAGGAAGAATAGAAAATCATTCAGTGATTAAAACCCTGCATAAGAAACATCTTGGTAGAAATATTTAAATACCATACATACATATTTCCAGGCAATGGCTTTTGTAATCTATGAAGGCATTCTGGTTGTATTTGTGAATGGGCTCTGCATTTTAAGCAAAACACAAAATGTATGCAGTACCACCTAAATGCTTAAATAAGAACATAACATCAGTTACAGGTGCCCCTGAGGGGCCCCATATTTGACAAAACACTCCTAGTTTAAGGAAACATATTTAATTAAATATCAAAACAATCAGCTGACCAAAGAATAGCTATATCTTATGTAGACAAGAGGAGAACCTGATTATTAATATTCAAATCCAGAGAACTGGATTAGACAGTGAATCAACTTTTCATTATTTGTTATAGGAAGAATGGGTTTAAAGTTCAATTCATAGAAGCTGAGACCTACAATTGTTCTAGAAATATTAAAGAGGAAAAATTGAAAAAAATCTCATTCCCAGTGAGTTTCCAGTCCCTATAAGTTTTAAAACAGCTTAGCCTTAGCGGGTTTCGCTCAGTGGATAGAGCATCGGCCTGCTCACTAAAGGATCCCAAGTTCGGTTCTGGTCAAGAGCACATGCCCAGGTTGTGGGCTCGATTCCCAGTAGGGGGTAAGCAGGAGGCAGCTGATCAATGATTCTCTCTCATCATTGCTCTTTTTCTCTCTCTCACCCTCTCCCTTTCTCTCTGAGATCAATAAAAATACATATTAAAAATATATGAAGTTCCTGGGGAACTTTTGGATATACTCATAAATATATTAGTGCACTGCCCTTGGGGAGCTCAGTGGACTGCTATTAGTGTGCATTTTGGGTCTAATATATTTTTGTTGCATTTTATATAGGAAGGAATTAAATATAAATTGTAATTTCATGAAAAAATTACTTAAAAATGACTAAGAGGCCCTAACAGTCTCTGGCTTTGTAAAATACTTTAAATCCATAAATAGGGCTGTCTAGATCATGTCTCAAACAGGAGAAAGTCAACATTAGAGCATGCCCAAATATTGATTCATCTTTACTCCAAAACTTCAAGGAAATAAACTACCATTATCTATCAGGTATGGCTTCACAACTGAGCCCCAAATAGGCCAAAGAATGTTGCTCTTTCTGCCACAGATCAATGAAGAATATTCTGCTCTGTCAGTTTGGATTTTTGATAAGTTCATGGTTTCATAGATATACAGATACAAATGAAGTTTATCCAGCTCATGTGATCATTTTACTGAAAAAGTTTTACAGAGTTGAGTAAGAATCATGGAAAGAATTCCAAATAACTCAATTCAAAATATTATCGAATGAATGCTCAGTCTGGTATATCTGGAATGAATATCCCTAGGCTTATGAACATGTTGTGATCTCAAGGTCACCCATGTCTAATTTTTCTTAACTGAAAAATGGGGATAAAGACAGAATAACCCTCACAGAGTTGTTGTGGGAACTAACTGGGTTAATATACAGCCTTCAATAAATACCAACAGATATTCTTGTCTCTGTCATTGGTATACTCACTGGTTTTGTTAATACTAGATTCATTCATTTACACAATCCACTGACTTATTTAACATATATTTCCTGAGCATCTGCCATATGCTAGTTACTGTTCTAGGCCCTGGGGACAGAATTTAATAAAATCAGGTCCCTGTTCTCTTGGGTCTTACCTTCTAGTGGATGATATGGGCAACAAATAATTAATAAACAGTTAAAAGCATATTGTCAGGTAGTAATGTGTGCATGGAAGAACAATAATACAGAATAAAGAGGCTACTTTGCACAAGTGCCAGGTAAGACTTCACTAAGGGTGACATTTAAGCAGAGACTTGAGGTTTTAATGTTCCTTGTGACTAGGCCACCTATATATTTTTTTCTAATTCAATTGCACAGGCAATTAGTCTAGCAGGCTCCCTTGGCCTTCAGTCCTGTCTCCTTTTTGCAGCATTCATATTTTTGTTGCTCAGGAATATGGAATGATGCTGACATCACATTGAGACAGGCAAAAAAGTCTCCTTTGTAGCCCAGTTACAAAAACTTTAATGTTAAATTTGGCAAGTTATTATTCAACCTGCTGATCCCTAAAGAGTAAGATGCTGCCTTTTGCTTCCCCATTCTAAAAATAAATGGCTGCTTCTGTAAAGTGCTGTGTAACAAAGAGGCTACATGATTTTCCATTTTACTTATTTCCTATGATTCAAGTCAATTAGGACAATAGTGTTAGCTTCTGCCTCCCCAAGGAACTGTGTCCAGACAGTGAAGTACACAGATGTGGGTACCTTTGCTAGGAAAAGCCTTGGGGGGAATTCTTAGCTCAGCTTAACAAGGGAAGTGAGAGCAAGGGGCCTTCTACTTTCTCCCAGTGCATAGGATGCTATAGCATTACTTCAATTAAGGTAGAATCTACTGGAAGGAAATTCTGAACTGTCTCAGTCCTCCAGAGTCACCTCTCCACTAGTTTTTATCCTCTTTTCCTAATAGACTGATAACAAGACTGTGGGTTGGTAACAGAACAGGGAGTTAAAATGCAGGCTGCAGCTGGAGTTCTAGTAGTTCAGTCATAGGAGAGTGGACAGAGCTGTCACAATGCCCTGGGGCCTAGGCATTGCATTACTACCATGAAGAGAACTGTAGGAAGCATTCCATGTGGCCTTTTCATTTTCTGTTCCCTTCCAGCTGGAAAGAGCACATGCCTAGAGGACTACCTTCAAATATAGACCCTACCAATGAGCATGGTTCCTAGGCCAGGAGATGGGGTGGTGGTGTGCTTTCAGGTAATTCCCCTGAGAGTCTAGCACCAATAGGGATTTCTGCTCTGGGCCATCCTGGTGATCTTATCTGTTTCTGATCTCATTGTTACACCTGTTTTCTTAATGAGCCACATATATTTGGGGATTCAATGGCAGCTTTACTTGGTTTTGAAAATTATAAACTTAATAATTATTTATCAAATATCAAATAAGGATGTTGATTAGAAAAGGCATCTGATGTGCTAGAGAAAGCATTGAGTGTGAGGTCCAAAGCCCAGGGTTTTAATACTGAGAGAAGACAGAAAGAAATATAATGATACACTCAAATAGTAGTGGATTTGTCTGTGAAATGGGATCACAAGTGTTTTTTTCCTTCTTTATCATTGTCCATATTTTTCAAATATTATCTAATAAGCATATCAAATCAGAACACTGACATAACATAAGGGATCAGTGTTAGAATCCTATTTTTATCATTTATTGTTTGTGTCACTTTAGAGGCAGGTACATTTCCTTTTTCGGGTCTTTATCTTTCTCATCTATAAAAGAAGAGGCAGAGTCTCTCTGTTCCTTCTGTTCATCAGACAGCTGCTCTTCCTGCACAGTTCCAGCCACAATCCTGAGACACGATGGTGAAGGTCGGAGTGAATGGATTTGGCTGCATTGGATGCCTGGTCACCAGGGTTGCTTTTAACTCTGGCAAAGTGGATATTTTCACCATCAGTGACCCCTTCACTGACCTCAATTACATGGTCTACATATTCCAGAATGATTCTACTCATTTCAAGTTGAAAGACACAGTCAAAACTGAGAACAGGAAGCTTGTCATCAATGAAAAGTCCATCTCCATCTTCCAGGAGTGAGATCCTGCCAACATCAAATGGTATGATGCTGGTGCTGATTTGTTGTGGAGTCTACTGGTGCCTTCACTACCATGGAGAAGGCTGGGCTCACTTGAAAGGCCAAGAGGTTCATCATTTCTGACCCTTGTGAGGAGGTCACCATGTTTGTGATGGATGTGAACCATGACAAGTATGACAACTCCCTCAAGACTGTCAACAATACCTCCTGCACCACCAACTGCTTGGCCCTCCAGGCCAAGGTCATCCATGACAACTTTGGCATCATAGAGGGACTCATGACCACAGTCCATGCCATCAACACCATCCAGAAGACCATGGATGCCCCTCTGGGAAGCTGTGGCATGTTGGCTGAGGGGCTGCCTAGAACATCATCCCTGCCTCTACTGGCATTGCCAAGGCTGTGGTCAAGGTCATCTATGAGCTGAATGGGAAGCTCACTGGCATGGCCTTCTATGTCCTCATCTCCAATGTGTGGGTTGTGGAAATTACCTGCCACCTGGATAAAGCTTCCAAATAGGATGGCATCAAGAAGGTAGTGAGGCAGGCATCAGAGGGCCCCCTCAAGGGCATCCTGGGCTATACTGAGAACCAGGTTGTCTCCTGCGACTGTAATAGTGACACCCATTCCTCCACCTTTGATCCTGGAACTGGGATTGTCCTCAATGACCACTTTGTCAAGCTCATTTCCTGATATGACAATGAATTTGGCTACAGCAACAGGGTGGTGGACCTTATGGTCCACTTAGCCTCAAAATAGTAAGAGCCCACTGGACCACCAGCCCAAGTAAGAGGAAGAAAGACCCTTACCTGCTGGGAAGCCCTTGCTCTAGATAGATCCCTCTGAGATTCTCCTGACCACAGTTTCCATCCCAGACCCCCAAAAGAAGGGGAGGGGCTTAAGAAGCCCTTCTTCGATGTGCACCATCAATAAAGTTCACTGTACCCGGGATGGGGGGGGGAGTGGGCGTGAGAAGAGACAGAGACTGAAAGAGGAAACTTTAGCCCTACCATTCTGAGTTGCTAATGCATTTTTGGAGGTAATATTAATATATTTAGGCAATTTAAAGAGCTGGGACATTACCTTCACTTCAACTCACCCTGTCCAGAGTGGCTGAATACTGAGGAAGCTATAATATTTTCTGCAGGGTTCTTACACCCGGTGCAAGAGCTACCAGGTACCATTATTCTGCATTTGCTTGTGAGTCACAAGCATCCTGATCTTGAATATTCAACTAATATTGTTACCACAATGTGTGACTAATAAACTATTTTATAATATCTGCTTTGTAAAGCTTAAAGTAAAGCAATTTCTTTACTTTAAATCCTGCCTTGGAGGATTTATCAGAAACATATATAACTAAGTACATCAATTATCTAATTTATCCTTACAACCACACTATTAAACAGGAATAAGTATGATTATCTCCTTTTTGTGAATGGTGAAACAGGTTCAGAGAAGCACACAGCCAGGTAGAGCATTTGAACCCATGTCTGCTCAGCTTTGCTAAACGCCACTCTAGAAATGCGACTGAAAAAAAAAATGTGGTCAGCTGGGTGTGATGGAGCTTGGTTGCTAGTTGTCTGTATTTGGTTTTCCTCTATAACTCAAGGGGATCAAGTCCTCTAGGAAGAAGGATTTAGTGTTGTTTTCTTATTTCCTTGGTCCTTGGTGAATGAAAAGCACCTCCTCCACTCTCACCCAAAGCCAGAGGCTGGAGGATTGGGAGTGGGTATGGAAGATGATGAGCCTCACTACAAGTAGATCAGGTGGTAACTATGGCAGGATGTGAGATCCTCCCATTTGAGAATGCTAGCACGCTCGGGGAAAGGCAAAGATAGCAACCCTCATGGCAAACTTCTGTGTGCAAGACTGAATAACATTCCAGTAAGAAGCTTCTTGACTTTGCTTTCTGGTCTGAGTTCAATTCAGTCCTAACATAGATCCCAGCCATGCTCTAAGATTCAAGGCATTAACATTGGCTTCAAATTTACATGAGTGGTTTATGGAAGGGTTTTGTTTCCCAACTTTGTGCTAACGTAGCATTTCTATCAGAAGGACCAAGGACAGGGCTTGTGCATGCAGAGACAGAGTGTGGTAGAAGAGCAGCAAGATTTCCAATTGGTGCAAAATCACTAGGTGACATTAGACAAGCAATGCAATCTCTTTGAACTCCATTTTATACATCAATAAAATGGAGGTAATCTATCTTATAGCATATTTGTGAAAACTGAATTAGTGCATTTTCCCAAATTATGGAGAAACTATTTTCTATGTATGTTAATAGATATTTGGTGGGTGTGTATGTGAATCAAATTGATTGAATGATTTTGAGAAACATTGAGTTAAAAAAAATTAAGCTGTTGTATTTTAAGTTCTACAGCACCAAATTCCCAGCCTATCATAGAATCTAGAAGTTGTTCAGAAGCCTCATAGAAAACTCAAGACAGAGTGTTAGGCTAGCCTGGAGAAGCCATTTTGTACCACCAGCTTATTCAGAGTGTGTTAAGACAAGATCAAGCTATGACTCATGCCTTTGCCTAAGGGGTATCATATGTCAGGAGTTGCTAGGTCTGAGGAGTCCAGTTAAAGATCAACAAGCACTAAGTCTGGCCCCAAGCTAGTTCCCAAGTCCCCCAATCAGGTCCAGTTTGGTCACCTTTGACTAATAGCAATCCATAAGATTGGCTGGCAATATCTACCACATGAAAGAAGCTTGGACTAGAGGTGACATTGGTACCATGGAACTGTTGGGATCATATTCCCATACAGATAGGACAAAGCCAGCAGAATTAGAAAGTTCAAGTAGGAGCCAGAGTGTCAAAACATAGCAAGATAGAAGTATCAGCTGAAAGAATTCTCAAATGAGGAAGTCACTGCAAGTTCTGAAGGAATTGTTTTTCTTCCAGACTATAAACATCTAAAGGGGCATCCAGATCCTGGATAAAGCAAAATAACCCAGCTGAAATGTGAAGGAGACATAATATCTCATAAAACAGCAAGAGAAATAAGCTGTGGTTCTATGGAAACCTAGGAGAGCATCTACAATGGCTCTTTGAAACTTGGTCTCTACACACATGACTCAAGCAGTTAATTTATTGAACATTTACAATATATCAACTGTAACAACTACACTATACCCATTAAATTTAACTAGGGGCCCAGTGCATGAATTCATGCACCTTGAAAGGAACTTTGGGCAGAGAGGCTGTGGTGGGCACAGAGGAAGGTCTCAGCCCATCCTCCACTCCTCTGTACACCCAGACCCTCCTATCACAGCCCCTGGTCCCCAATCTGCAGGCAACCCCATTCCTGCAGCACCACTCCCATACACTGATGGCAATGGCCCCATTCGCACCCACTGACAGTGTGGAGCAACTGGAGCAGGGATAGCAAGCAGTGTGTAAAAGCAGGGCTGGCACTGTCAGCAAGTGTGAGTGGTGGCTGCTGCCCTAATTGCCCCTCAGGAGCAGAGGGAGGTGGAAAAATTCTCAAGGGCAATCGGGGCTGGTACCAGGCACCAGCAGTGGGTGCAAGCACCAGGTGGGACTGCAGAGTGTGGTAGCAAAGGATTTTCAGTATCAACTAGAGGCTCGCCCCAATGACAGCAACTGGCACCCCACCTTGGTCTGGCACCCTCACTCACCTGCTCCACCATCCTGCCATGGCCAATGCCTACCATGTTCTGTGCTCTACTACCTGTTGCTGATGCCCACAAAGTTCCGCATGTGCCCCCTGGTGGTCAGTGCATGCCATAGCGACTGGTTGTTCAGTTGTTCTGCCATTTGGTCTATTTGCATAGTAGAGTTTTATATATATAGATGATTGTCTAGGATAACACTAGTAAGTGGCAAAACCAGAATTAAAATCCAATCTGTCTGATAGCAAATCCTAAGCTTTTTCATTTACACTGTGAGAGAGGTAGGTTTCTTTGCTATCCTAACCATATAGGTATCTTTCAGTAAAGTTTCCCAGTGCTGGATCCCTACAAGTATGCCACAACTTCCCCTCATGACTGTAAGGTTACTACTGCTCATTCATTCTCATAGCTCACAAGGCATTTTTTATGCTAAGGCAGCTGTTGAGATGTCTAATGCCAAGCAATCCCAAGAAAGGGGAAATTACTCCATTTTCTAGGATAGCCCAAAAATCTTTCAGTAGATTTTGAAGACAACTTCAAACACGTAGTACCTGAGCCACCATTGGGCTATTGCTCTAGCTATTTTTTTTTTATTTTTTAAATATGTTTTTGACTTTAGAGAGAAAGAAAGAAAAACATTGATCAGTTGCCTCCTATACACTCCCATATGGGGGATTAAACTCACAATCTGGGTATGTTCCCTGACCGGAAATCAAACTGGTGACCCTTTAGTGTACAGTATGATGCTCAATAAACTGAGCCACACAGGACAGGGCTCTAGCGGTTTTCTATAGTGAGAATGCCTTTGTCAGTTGGATCCTGCCTATTTTTCAAAGTCCATTTTAATTCTTATTTCCCACCATGAATTCTTTGTTCATTCTCCTGGGACTCTTCGGTGCTCTGGAATTACATAGAAAATATTTTATCCTGTATAACAGACAACTAATAACTTACATATCTCCCAAATTTCTCAACCATTACTGTAAACCTTCAAAGCAAGATGGCATATTCTTCATATCTACACTGAGTGGCCAGATTATTATGATCTTAGAATGCATAATCATCTGGACACTCAGGGTATATCCTATATAATAAAAGGCAGTCAGGCTGGTCAACTGCCCTTGTCCCCACCACCACCCCCCATTCAAGCTGGCTGGACCCCACCCATGCACAAATTCATGCACCAGGTCTCTAATATATATACACAAACACACACTGAGTGGCCAGATTATTATGCATTCAGATATAATAATAATCTGGACATTCAGTGTATATGCCTTGGAAACATTGAGAATTATAAACACCTAGAAAAAGATCCCTCTCCTCAGAAGGTACGCAAGAATGATTCCATGACTTGAGTTGATATATAAATGCCCAACACAGATCCTGACTGAACATTTACTTCCGTTTTCTGAGAAAAGGAAAATAGGAAGTGAGCATCCTAAGCCCCTAAGCAAACAGCTTCCTACTCTTTTGTAAATTAGTCTTTGTGTATATCCCAGTGACAGCATAGCACATTTTATGCAAATGTTTAGGACTGACATATAATATAATAATCTAGGCAAATTAAGTCCAGAAACCTAAATTCCTTTTAAATCACTCAAAGATGACAAGAAGGGATTCATTAATCAAATGGTGATGAATGAATAGTTTCATCTCCCTGATGTCTTCCCCTTCATGTACTGAGTTTACATGTTTTACTGACACTACGTTGTTCACAGGGCTACATTTTGAGCTTTTCACAATCATTCTCCCTTTGCATTTAGCATGCTAAACAATAGTGGTTAAGTCTGAATGTCACAGAGAAAAAAAAGATGGTGGCATAGGTGAACACCTAAATTGCTGCCTCACTCAACAATTCCAAAATTACAGCTAAAAGACAAAACGGATATCATTCAGAACCACAGGAAAGCAGACTGAGTAGAAATTCTACAAT
The DNA here is from genome assembly GCA_011751065.1 of Lasiurus cinereus. Classification (NCBI taxonomy): domain Eukaryota; kingdom Metazoa; phylum Chordata; class Mammalia; order Chiroptera; family Vespertilionidae; genus Lasiurus; species Lasiurus cinereus. The sequence continues at coordinate 11,404,275 of JAAGEH010000015.1, read as the reverse complement.
GAGAAGGAAAGAGAGGGGCTCATGGAGACTCAGAGGAGCTGCAAAAAGCTGAGGTATGGAGACACACACCTGGAGAGGATGGGCTGCAGAGTGACTGGCTGGCTTCCTCTAGCAGGAGGGAGACAGAAACCCCCAACTGCACTGAACCCCAGTTTTGGGTGAAACCCTGCAGACCCAGACTCATAGGGTTCCCCAGAGTGCATGGAAACTCCGCGGAGCCGCAAAGAGCACAGGGTTGGAGATATGTGAGCGAGAGTGCACGCAGAGAGGGCTGCAGGGACACTTATATCCATGAGCCACATAGGGCAGAGCTTATGGAAAGCCAAGGCTGTCTGCTCAGCCCTGAGACTCCACCCCATTCAAGCTGAGCACAGAGGCTTTTGGAATTTTGCAAGTTTTGTATCATAAGGCTGACTCCAGCACAGAATTTCTCCTGGCATAGACACAGCTGATCCTCACAACCAATTGGCTTGGAGGTCAATTCTCCCCAGTGATACCAACAAAAATCAAGACTTAACTACAACAAGGCTGTATACACAGTCCACAAAGGGGTGCACCAAGAGAGTCCACCTCAGGTAACTGGAAAGCAGAGCTACTGGGCCATATAGGACACCTCGCACACAAAGTACTCTACCAACTCAGGGAAGCAGCGAAAATGCAGAGACAAGGAAACAGATCACAAATAAATTAATGGAGGAAAACAAAGGACTGAATATAGAGTTCAAACCATGGTTATAAGATTTTTGAAGAATTTCCTAGAAAAGATGGATAACTTTAGTGAGACCCAAGAGGAGATGGAAAAAGACCAACTAGAAATTAAACATACACTGACCGAAATAAAAAATATTGTACAGAGACCTAACAGCAGACTGGAGGAATGCAAGAATCAAGTCAAAGATTTGAAATACAAAGAAGCAGAAAGCACTCAACCAGAAAAGCAAAAAAGAAAAAAGAATCCAAAAATGAGAAGATAGTGTAAGGAGCTTCTGGGATAACTTCATGTACCAACATCAGAATTATGGGAGTTCCAGAAGAAGAGAAAGAGCAAGATAGTGAAAACCTGTTAGAAGAAATAATGACTGAAAACTTCCCCTACCTGATGAAAGATATAGACTTATAAGTTCAGGAAGCACACAGAACCCCAAACAAATGGAATCCAAAGAGGACCACACCAAGACACATCATAATTAAAATACCAAGAGCAAAAGACAAAGAGAGAATATTAAAAGCAGCAAGAGAAAAACAGTTAATTACCTACAATGGGTCATCCATACAATTGTCAGTGACTTCTCAACAGAAACTATGCAGGCCAGATGGGAGTGGCAAAAAATATTCAAAGTGATGAATAGCAAGAACCTACAATCAAGATTACTCAACAAAGCTATCATTCAGAATTGAAGATCAGATAAAGAGCTTCACAGATAAGAGAAAGCTAATGGAGTTCATCAACACCAAACCAGTATTATATGAAATGCTGAAAGGTACTCTTTAAGAAGAGGAAGAAGAAGTAGCAATAGGTGAAGATGAAAATTATGAACAACAAATACATATCTATCAACAAGTGAATCTAAAAATCGAGTGAATAAAAAATCTGATGAATAGAATAAACTGGTGAATATAATAGAATTGGGGCATAGAAAGGGAGTTGACTGACAATTCTCAGAGGGAAAGGGGTAAGGGGGTTTCAAGGAGAGACTGGACAATAATCGTATACCTATGGATGAGGACAATGGGGGGGAGGTAAGGGCAGAGGGTGGGGTGTGAGCCTGGTGGAGGGTAGCTATGGGAGGGAAAAAGAGAAACAATTGTAATAATCTGCACAATAAAGATTTATTAAAATAAAAGAAAAAAAACAAAAAAAAGAAGACACACATAATGAAGGAGCAGGAACTGTGTTCAAGGTAGAGCAAACATTTGCAAAATGTAGAGTCAAGTCAAAAGATTTGAAATACAAAGAAGCAGAAAACACTCAACTGGAAAAGCAAAAAGAAAAAGGAATCCAAAAATTTGAGGATAGTGTAAGAAGCCTCTGGGACAACTTCAAGCGTACCAACATCAGAATTATGGGGGTGCCAGAAGAAGAGAGAGAGCAAGATACTGAAAACCCATTTGAAGAACTAATGACAAAAATTCCACCACTTGGTGAAAGAAATAGACTTACAAGTCCAGGAAGCACACAGAACCCCAAACAAAAGGAATCCAAAGAGGACCACACCAGGACACATCGTAATTGAAGTGCCAAGAGGAAAAGACAAAGAGAGAATATTAAAAGCAGTGAGAGAAAAACACTTTATTACCTATAAGGGAGCACCCATATGACTGTCAGCTGATTTCTCAACAGAAACTATGCAGGCCAGGTGGGCGTGGCAAATATTTAAAGTAATGAATAGCAAGAACCTACAACCAAGATTACTCTACCCAGCAAAGCTAGCATTCAGAACTGAAGGGCAGATAAAGAGCTTCACAGATAAGAAAAAACTAAAGGAATTCATCACCACCAAACCAGTATTATATAAATTGCTGAAAGGTACTCTTTAAGAAGAGGAAGAAGAGAAAAATGTAAAGATAAAAATTATGAACAACAAATACATATCTATCAACAAGTGAATCTAAAAATCAAGTGAATAAAAAATCGGATGAACAGAATAAATTGGTGAATATAATAGAATGAGGGGCATAGAAAGGGAGTGGACTGACAATTCTCGGGGAGAAAGGAATGAGAGGTGTGCAGGGAGAGACTGGACAAAAATCGTATACCTATGGATGAGAACAATCGGGGGGAGGTAAGGACAGAGAAAGGGGTGGGAGCCAGGTGGAGTGGTGCTAGTGGGGAAAAAGGAACAATTGTAATAATCTGAACAATAAATATTTATTAAATTAAAAAAGAGTGGTTAAGTCCATGTAGAAGACAGGGAATGACTCAACTAGACTATTTTAATAGTCATTCTTCAAATCAGAGGCAGATCTTAGATCAGAACACTGACTTTAGAGATTTGGGCTCTGAAGGCATATTTAATCAATAAATCAGCTGTCCCTATAAAGGAAATGAAGAAACATGGAACTGAATTCAAGTTAGAAACCCCTTCTATCAATATAGCATTATTTCATTGATTTAGAGTATGAGATTGATATAAATTGACAAAAATTGGCCAAGCAAAGGAGCAAATTAAAAAATACAGTCTCCCAGATCCCACCTCATACCCACTGTATCAACATTTTAGCAATCCTGTGTTTTAATAGGCTTCCATGTGATTCTGTTACGCATTTATGTCATGCCCTTCCTTTCTGGGCCTTAAAAATAAATATAATACAAAAACATCCATAAAAAATTTACATAAGCCTTTGGCAAATTTCAATCATCAGTTCTCTCAGAGATCTCAGATGTCTCTTAGGGTTCCTCCTAAGAGAGCTCCCAACTCCCTCTTATAGCTTCCTTGGACAGCAAGCAGCTAATGGTCAAAAAAAGTATTGAGATTTAGGCAAAGAGGTACTGGACTACATGTTTTGACCCACTCCTTCCCCCCGAGCATCCATTGCCTTCCACACAAACCTGCTTCCAGACCTTTGAGGTCCAGTCCAGTTCTTTGGAACCTCTCCCACCAATATATTGCTATATGGTAATTTAGACCAACCTCTGGATTCTGCTGTTTTCCCATTCCCCAAATTAAAGCCTAGCCCCTCATGCTGCATTCCTTCTCAATTCCCTAGTTAGCAGGATTGGGATATCCAAGGCTCAGAATACATTTATTGCTGCTGCCCTTTTTCTTTAAAAGCAATCTGTCTCAAAGCTTCCAAGACAACTAATGGTTTCCAAAGCTTCTGTAAAGCCAAAACTTTGCTAACATTTCTGAACTTCTCTTGGACCTTTCTTTCCTTAAAAAACAGGAAAAAATGAAGGAAAAATATCCTTTCTTGTTTGGACCAATGGAAAAAAAGACATGCTTAGGTTTAGGAAGTCCTGGGTGAGAATTCCTTGGAGAGAACAGGAAGTGATAGGAAAACTGCTCCAAGCAAAGGCTTGTTTAATCTTCTTAGAAAATCCAAGATCAGGTCCTTTCAGGTCTCATAGCAGTGTATATCCCACCCATATCCCTTTGATGTGGTGCTCCTTGCTACTGTACACACAAGTACCTTATACTTCAAGTACCTTCAATTTCTGCCTGCCAGAGGGCACTCTTTTGCTGGGGAAACTCACTCTTTCTGGGTGTGGGATAGGCTGGAACATTAGTAATACCAGGGAATCAATGTTTCCAGAAATAGGTCTTAATAGATAGGAATTGGTGAATAAATGCTCATTTTTTTTCAACTCTGAGGTATGTTTTGCACTACTCCTATAATCTCCAGGATGAATGAATCTTAGCTGCCCATAGTGGGAACCTGCTAAATAATGGACTCTGTGTTCACTTTTACATTCCTTACTTCTCTTTTCATTTAACTACTCCAGTAATGGTGCTTCCTGAAATTACCTCCCAAATAAACCATTTGAACTCAAATCCTGTCTCAGGTTCTACTTCAGGGAGAAGCTGACTTAAGACCCTTATCATTATCATCCCCAGTCCCATGAGTGACTCTCCCCAACCCCTGCTGTCATTGCCACATGACCATCTCTGCTTGAAAGTTAACAGGTCTGGGAACAGTGTTGTAGACTGCAGCCTTCTTGCCCTTAGGTGAATGCCAGCTCCCTTCCCAAGGAATGTTTATATGTGCAATTTATATGCACAACAGCAGTTATTTAAGGCTAGCAAAACCTGTCTCAGTCCTGGGGGAGGGACCTAGGAAAATTCTGAGATGTCACTAGGATTTCACTGTCTATGATGAGGGAAACTTGGTGAGTTGGCCAGAGATAACCACTAAACGGTGTCATCTTAAAATTACTATGTATGCATAGTCATTCATTAGGAGTTATATGCTAATACTTCTTGCTTAGCCCACCAGACTGGCCACTCTATTAGATTCTAAAACTAAGGAATATACTTCTTGGCTCTGGTCTTTCCAGTGATTGACCCATGTCATAAAAAGTGCACTCTATAACTATTAGGGAAAATTTCTTCTGCCATCTTCATGATTCTATGTGGAAAGACTGCCTTAAGTATAACACTTTTGGCATTTTCCCACTACTTCACTTACCCTACCCAAGAGAAGGAGTAACGAGTCTATTTTATGTTTGTAAGAATGAAATGGGCATATTCATCTCAGATGCTTGCTTTCTTTTGGAATCTGCTTGCTTGAAGGAACATGTTATAGTTGGTTTGGCCATAGACCCAAGTGATGATCTCTAAATAGATTGATCAGATATCAAAGTGATATGTTTATATTCATCTACCTCACTACTATGTCTCATTTTGTTCAGGACTCAGATGGAGGATGAAGGAGTCCTATTTACTGATCCACTAAAGCCTCAATAAGAGCTTGTATCTTGTCACCTTCAACTGTTAAAAAAGACCCAAATACTCAAGAGTTCATTACTGTCCTCAATTTCCTTATACACACTTCAGAGGGGTAAAGACTCAGTATTTGCCATGTGAACTTTAGAAAACTACTTAAACCTTCTGCACATCCATCATCTTATTGTTATGAGGATTAGATATGAATTAAAGTGCCTGACATATAGTATACATAAAATAAATGGTAGATCAATTTACATGGTGAACTGTCTTGGTTTCCTCAATATCTTCCTGGTCCCAGTACTCTCACCAATCACATTTACTTCTTACTCATTTCATAGCAAATAATTTTGTAAATACTTATTTGTCCTAGATCATAAGAAGCTCCAAAATGTGAACAGCAATTAGTTCTGTGATGTTTGAGTAATTTCCCTCTATTGGTCCTGCTGGTGTCACACAACGGTGCCTCTAGAGACTTGGAAAGAAGGCAAAGTAACTTCTGTTCATAATTCCCAGTAAGCCAATTATAAAACAGCAGAAGACTTGAAATTTTCATGACAGGTCTTGGATGACAAATTCCTAACATATTGGCCACTTAGACAATTATAATTCCATAGTGGCCAAACAGTCCTCACAATGCTTCTAAACACAGATACCTTATGTCGTTCACCAAATGATTGGAATTGGCAAGTAAAATGGATCCTTTTGTAATATCTGATCCAGGTAAGCTAGATCACAGAAGAAACAGACCTTATAATGTGGAGAAGCCTGCATGGGTGCTGGGATTATGATGCATAAAAAATTCCACTTCTAGTAGGTCACTATCAGAAATAGGTAGCAATGAATCAGAGAAGGGCTAGCTTTTGGTGTATTGTAGTGATTATAAATTCCAATTTCTGGTGTTGACAAAGATAGAAATATTTCTATGAAGCACGCAGAACACAATAACTCCTTTTTGAAAAAAATTATTGCTTTAAAAAACCTTTTTAGTTGGGAGCACAATCATATTATTGCCTTAAGTTTAAGCATAACATCAATATCCAATCTAGTAGTTGTCATATGAGCAGAAGCAGGAAGAAGTTTAGAGTTCAAGTCATCCAAGCCACTCTTTGCATAGATTGGAATACTGATTTCTACAAAGGAAAAGGAATTTTCCCAAGTCCACATAGTGAATCAGTGGCAAGGTCATAACCACAGCTAAGATATTCAGGCTTCTGCTCCAAAGTTCTTTTTACTATACCAGATTTTAAAAAGAGAGCAGTGATGAAGGAGAAATAGGGGAAGAGAGAGAGGCAGAGGAAGATAGTACATAATATGAAATATTTTTTGAAGCTGGCCCTGACTATAGTTATGTAGTTGCCCAAAGAACACTACTAATTATCTATAATAATAAAAGCATAACATGCTAATTAGACCAGACATCCTTCTGGACAACATTCTGGACAAAGTCAGGGCTGCGAGGGAAGCCTGGGTCCAAGGTGCCTGTCGGTGGCTGGAGGAAAGCCTGGGTCCCAGGTGTCAGAGGGAAGCTGGTGTCGGGGGAAGGAAGGCTTACTATTGCACAAATTTCATGCAGTGAGCCTCTAGTATAAGAATAAAGATAAATAAAAAAGGATCAGCATTATGTTGAATAACTATACAGTCTAAGACTTAAGAAAATACACATTTAGCTTTGAGCCTCTTTCCCCATCCTTCACTTTACTTTGTGAATAGCAAGACTCCTCTAAGTGAATTTCCTTTCCTATAATGTACCCAGGTGTTCTTGACCAGGAATTGAACCTGTGACCCTTTCAAGCATAGGCTGACCCTCTAACCATTGAGCAACACTGAGCCAGGGCCGTTTTTACTTTTAAGTTGCCTTGCTATGAGCATCTTTGGCTCCTGGCAGCATCCAGGAGTGTATATTTCTTCAGTGTCAGGTTGCCATGACATAAGATTAAGCTTTCAGTTCTCTAATTAAAAAGAACTTCATTTCACAATGACAGTCAAATCTCAAGAGCAGCAGGAGCTACCAGAAAAGAGGCCAGTTGAACAATTTTCATGAGTTGCGATGAATCTGGAAGGAAAGTTCATGATCATTTCATGTGAAATAAGGAGCTGTCAGAAATTTTTTCAGGTCTGACCCATCTTTCTTGGATAGAACATGTGACTATCTCTGTGTCCATATCTGACAAGGGAGAGGAGCCATACCATCAGATAGTCTAACCATCTTGGAGCAAAACCTTTCCAAAACATTCAAAACACTTCTCTGTCTCCTTAAATAAAGAACAAAAAAATATGTCTCCCAGTCCACTTGTGCTTCAGTAGTATTTTCATGTAGCTCTTGGCTATTTATACTAGGCTTGCTATTCATATTTGCTCTCTCTAGGAACTGGACCTTCACTCTGTTTGGCTTAATCGACCCCTTCAACTATCAAAGGCCCCTCAGTGCCTTGAGCATAAAACTCTCCACTGTACTATTATTCTGTGGCATCCAGACCCTATTATCCAAGTAGCTCATCCCACAGAGTTCTAATCTGCCTGCTTCTCCCATGAGGAAGGAAATCCTGGATCACAAGAGAATTTGCCTCTGCACTACATATACTAAGCCACTGTACTTCATGAGGTCTAATGTCGGCTTATTTTAAGTCAATATCCCTCATATTCACACTCAATAAAAGTCACTGATCACTTACCATGAGACCAGGCACTACACTAAGGGATACGACAGTCAAACAGGCACAATCTCTTCTCTTATGGAGCCAAAACCATGTGAAACACGCAAGCGAGTAATATATAGTTACATACAGTATGAGAGGTGTTATAATGAGTGTAGCACAGGGGAGGAACTTGGAATTAAACTTGAAAAAAGTCAAGGAAATCTTCCCAGAGAAGTAGATATTGAGTCCTGAAGGATTACTACAAGTGAATGGCTGGCAGATTGAGATAAGTAAAAAATAATCATTATATGCTCTTATCAGAGTATCTGTCTTTAGAATTTCCCTTACCCCTTTCAATGTACTGCCTGTAATACAATGAGGTGCTTCAAAATCAGATCAGCAAGGAATATTAGTACTGTGTACAAATTAATAGCAAATAGATTATTTGAGACTCTAAGCAGTTTACCTATGAATAAAGTGCAAAAGTATTCTTATTCAAGACCACAAAATCCATAAACCAAATGGAAAATAATTAATGATAAATATGGATACATTACAATTTAAAATGTGTACATTAAAAAAGATACTATGAACAACTTAAAATGTTACAGACTGAAAAGGATCTGTAATATGTGCTACAAAAAGCTAGGATTGCCAGCAACAACAAATAAAGAACTGCATAAATGTCAGTGAGGGCTAAAAGGCTACTTGAAAAATTGGGCAAATTACATGAATAGAAATTTCAAGGAAAATAAAGTAAGGTAAAGGAATGTATAAAAAGATGTTTCACCTCAAGTATAATCTTGAGAATGTGAATCAATAAGAAGAAAAAGGTATAGCCACTCTGGAAAATCATTTGTCAGTGCCCTTTAAAACTAAAACCAGACCAGACCATACATCCCAGCATATGCACTGTCAGGTATTTATCTCAGAGAAACAAAGACTAATTTTCAAAAATTATAAACTATCCAAATGTCCTTCAATGGATAACTGGTTAAACTGTGGTGTCTCCATAACACAACATTCTACACACAACTTGGATGAACTTAAGGAAATTATGGTGAACTAGAGGCCCAGTGCATGAATTCGTGCACCAGTGGGGTCCCTTGGCCTGGCCTGAGGGATTGGGCTGAAATTGGCTCTCTGGCATCCCCTGAGAGGTCCCATAATGTGAGAGGGTGCAGGCCAGGCTGAGAGACCCCATTGTTGTACAAATTCGTGGAGAGACATGAGAGGTTGGCCAGCAGGAGAGGGACTCCAGGGCATCTTGCTCAGTCCTGATCAGTCAGACCCCAGCAGCAAGCTAACCTAGTGGTCAGAGCATCTGCCCCCTGGTGGTCAGTGCATATTATAGCAACTGGTCGACCAGTCAACTGTCTGCCTCCTGGTGGTCAGTGCACATCGTAGTGACCAGTGAACTGGTCAACTGTCTGTCCCCTGGTTGTCAGTGCACATCATTGTGTGTGGTTGAGTGACTTTAGCATATCATTAGTGTATCACACTTGGATTGGTTGAACAGAAGACTGGATAACAGGATACTTAGCATATTAGGCTTTTATTATATAGGATTAGTGGGGGAAAACAATCTCAAAAAGCTACAGACTATAAGGTTCATTTTACATATCATTTATGTAACACATAATTATAGCTATGAAAATTAGGTTATTTGCAAGATATTAAGGAGGGGTAGAGGGGATGGCAAAACCACCCAGAGCATCAACGTCTTAACTTCAAGGTAATCAATGAGTGGTGCTCCAACAACTTTTTGGAATCCAATGGACTGGTTACCCTCAGATTCAGCACCTGAGGCTACTTACTTTAGTACAAACTTTTATGTTAATATTTCCCTTTTTAAAAAAAAATATGTATTTTATTGATTTCAAAGAGGAAAAGAGAGGGAGAGAGATAGAGAAACATCAATGATGAGAGAGAATAATTGATCAGCTGCCTCCTGCACGCCCCCTACTGGGGAGCAAGCCTGCAACCCAGGCACGTGCCTTGACTGGAAATTGAACTGTGACCTCCTGGTTCATAGGTCAATGCTCAACCACTGAATCACAACAGCCAGGCCAATATTTCCCCCTCCCCCACCCTTTTTTTTTCATTTCAGGCATTCTTCTTTTAAGATATCTGATATCCCTTTCTTAAAGAGATTTTTTTGTAAAATTAAAATAATGGATATAATGTGCCTGACAAATAGTACAAATATGATTAATGGTTGGTATAAAAGGGTGATAATGATGATGATAATGCTGTTCCTTTTTATATAGTCATGGCTGAAATTAATTACACATGTTCCCACAAAGTAAACCAAGATTATTCAAATATGTAACCCATGGAGGCATTCTTACATGGGCAAGTCTACCTCTGATGGTTTTCTTTTCCTTTTTTTTTCTTTTACTTTTTTGACATTTCCAAGTTTTTATTTTTTTTCAATCTTTAATTTCTTTATTGATTAAGGTATTACATATGTGCTCTCATCCCCCCCATTAATTGCCCACCCCCCCTCCCCTTACTCATGCCACAGAGTTGTATGACTATTTTTCAGTGATTTAACTACAGAGAAGGTAGGACTCAAGGAGCATCGTGAGAATAACTGCAGGGAAAAATGTTCCAAGTTCTCTTGATCTGTGTACTCTCTACCTCATATCCACAGACAAAGGATTCAGCAGTTCATGGAGTGTTATCATGAATTCATACATACCTCTGTCCAATTATGTACAAAATAATGGGCACTGATTTTAATGTAGTTAATATAGCCTTCAAACAAAGCTTTTAAGAGCACGGATCTTAGATTTAACAAGGCTCTGGCACTTGTGTGTGCCGTCAGACCAATTACTTTACCCTTATGAGCTTCAATTTCTTATCTATAAATATACAAATGATAAAATCTATGTCATAAGGTTATTTCAAAGATTAAATGAAATTGTTTAGAACTCTTAATATGATGCCATCAGGTATTAAGCACTTAAGAATTAGCTAATATTAATATATCCAACCATTAAGTATTACTCATATCAAAAGCAAACTCTACTGATCACAGCATCATGTCTCAGAAGTTCCAGAAGGGAATGAAGGGGACACAAAAATGAGTTGGGTTAGAATATACATCCATTTCTACCAGGTAGAAATTGTGGAATATAAACTCCTAAGTATGTTAAAAACTCATTTTACCATGAATTTGGGTGATGAGGCTATGGACATTTATCAGGTCTTTGAAAATTTAGTATTTCATTATATGATATTAATCTTATATAATAAAAGCCTACTATGCTAAGTGTCCAACCATCCATTTGACCATTCAACCAGGCACTATGATGTGCACTGACCACCAGGGGGCAGATGCTCTGACCAGTAGGTTAGCTTGCTGCTGAGTTTGGCCAATTAGTACTGGGCAAGATGGGCTGGACATGCTCTGAAGCCCTCCCGGGGTCCCTCCTGGGCGCCAATTGGCCTGATTGGGACTGGACAAGATGGACCAGACATGCCCTGGATGAATCCATGCACCAGGCTGGTTTTGGTCCAGTCCCTGCAGTTCAGGCCAAGGGACCCCACAGATGCACGATGTGCACTGGGCCTCTACTTATATTAATCCAAAGTGGCCCTGCCTTTTTTAGTGAAAATGTTGATGGGATGTGTATTTTAAGAAATGCTACTCCCAAGTTGCTTTAGATTAGTCTTAAAATTATCCTTTCCCTTCTCGATTATTGTTAATTCCCCTGGTGTTTCTGATTTCCAGCTATAGATAGCTCTTGAAGCTATGGTTTCTCCACATGTTTTTTTTCCCTTAGCCTAAGAAACATATCTTGTGATTTATAAGATGAAAGTCAATATTTATGGGACAGCTTGATTGAAATCCTATACATAGGCTGTGAACAGATTTGAGGGTATTTCAAATATCTATCTAGTCTCATAAATCTATTTATTGTGATAGTTTTTTCCACAAGAGATATTTGAATGTATGTTATACTAGTTATGCACTATGGTAAGAGTTGTGGGGAAATCCAAAAATTATGAGGTAGAACACTAGCTTCATAAGAACAGAAAATTTATTGGGAAGATAAAATTAACACACATGAAACAACCATAGCAATCAGTCAATCAGGTCCTTAGCATGGGATTTTAAAAAGACCCAAGACCTCTGTGGTATTATTTCTCATCTTGGTCTACAGTTCAGGAGTCAGAGGCTGATTTTATTTTTGGTGTTGCTCCCAAATAAACTTCTCCAAGAAATGACTTCCCATTTCTGAGCATCTTAAATGTTTAAATATCAGACTTGGGATCTATAACTGTATCCTCAGTAAAAGCAATATTTATTCTCCATGTTTGAGGTCCATTATCCAGCATCAAACATGCTTCCAGTGGCAGAATTTGAATCCCCCTCCTTACTATAAGTCTTGAATCCCAACTCAAGAAAGGCCCAATGATTCTAAACACCTCATGAGGAAAGGTATGGTGGGTTACTGCAGACTGGTCTGCATAGGACACTGTGAGCCTCAATCTGTTGTAATTCTCTTCTCTCTCTCCATTTTCTTACTGGATGAGCTCATATATTTCCATGGCTTTAGCAATCTTCTTGGGGGTAGGGTTGGGAGTGGGGGTGGAGGTGGGGGTGGATATAATCTCTAAAGCTACATCTTCAGGATATAATTTTATGCTCAGCTCTAAATATGGCTTCCACGTTTCCACTAGAAAGCATCTTTCCAAACCAGAATTTCTCAGGAATACCCAGTTTTATTTTAAGCACTGTCATTTTCCCAGTCAGTGGACCATGCAATCTGTTAACTCCATGTACACACTTTTGACTCCTTTCCTATCTCTCCCTATTTTCTCACATCTAAATCATCATAAAGTCCTTGGAGATTAGCTATTAAATACCCTTAGCTGTCCGCTTATTATCTCCACTGTCACTTTCGTAGCTTATGTTAATATTTTCTCTTCCCCTGAGTAGTAGCAGCAATATTTCATAATAGACCTCCCTGCTTCATCCCTTGCTCCATCCAATCTCTTCCATCAAGGGAGCAGAGTCTTCTTTCTAGACTGAAAATCCATACCAAACACTTTATATAAGTTTGTTGAATTGAGATGAATTAATTTGCATTACCAAATCATCTTAAATGACAGTTTCCTTATTCAGTACATGTGCACATTCATAATTTAGGGATGCTTTCAGTGTCAGAGAATAGATATGATTTCATGGTATTTTGCAAGCATAATGCCACAAAACTTAAAGAAAAACACACTTGTGTTACATTCACATTCTATCAAGTCACCAACACAATTTAAGTATGATAAGCTTTATAATATCAATTTATTAAAGTTATGATGTCATGTTTTATGGTATTGCCTTTTGTAAACCAAGCAGATTTCTGAGAGTGAGGTACTACCATTGAGATAGAGTGTACTACTGGCCCATATAGGGCAATGGAGAGGTGATCACTAAATTAAGCCCTGGTGAATGTGAGAGGTTAATTTGTTTTAAATTTATTTCCATTTATTCTCATTTATTCCCAGCTCTGCTAAATAACTAAAAGATCAAATAGAATATATGTAACTATATGATCAAAAGAGAAGGCTGATTCACTGACTTTTCTAGATTGGTAGTACAGCAATTGATCTGCTCCTATAACCTTGCAAACACCGTCTTGTACAGCTATACCAAACTATACCAAATGCCAGCCAGACAAGCCACTCTGTGATCTTACTAAATTTAATTAAGGCCTTCCTTACCACTTTGTAAGTGCCATTTTTTCTCCTGTAACATGTAAGACAAAAGTAGATACTCAAACTGCTTATCATTCCCCAAACTATGCCTTCTCCTGAAAGATGCAGGTGACCCTTGGCTACTGCTTTACATCCATCCTTCTTTTTCACAAAGCACTAGCCACATGGACCTTCTGGAGAGTTCTTAAACCAACAATGAGCTCTTTCCCATCTGTGAGCCTTTGTATTTGCTGATTCATCTACCTGGATTCTCTTCTTCTAGAAAAGCATTTGTCTACCTGCTTCTCATCATTCATATGTTAGTGCAAATGCTTTCTCTATCTAAAGCAGCAACCCTCACCACCACCTCACATGCTCTTTAGACCATAACCAGGGCACTCTGTCTCCAGTGGCATCATTATCTCTGCATTTCTGAATTGATCAAGGCAGGAAAAGGTAACCATGTGGAAACTTTAATACCAGGATTTATAACCTTTTGCTGATGAAAACTTTCTTCTGATTTTCCTGAAGCTTTATGAAGTAGAGATGAGAGGGTGTATTATTCAATATTCTTTTGATTGTACATAGCAGAAACATCACTCAAATTAGCTTTGGTAACAATGGGACTTTATTGGCTCACAAATGGGATGTCCAAGGGGGTGTGTTGCCTTCAGTCATGACAAGATCTCAGAGTTTGAACAATGTCACCAGTACTCTGCCTCTCTTCTCCATCTCTCAGCTTTGCTTTTCTCTCTGTTGACTTCATTTTCAGGCAGGAGTTCTCTCACATTTGGAAAAGCTGATCACCAGAAGCACCAGGCTCTGTGCTGGGGGGCATAGCAATGAATAATAAGAAAGACATGCTCCCTGCTCTCTTGCAGGCATGACTTAAGGAACGATCATCTGTTTGGGCATCTACCTCTGTCTGACATGATATAGGAGTAAAAAAGGCAATAATTCATGTAGTAAGAACATACATATATTTGCAAAAATAATAAATCGAAATCATTTCAGGTCATGACAGTGATACTGAACAGCACTCCGGACACCTTGGTCACATATTACCATATATTTTCATTTTAGCCAGCCTTTACAGAGCACCTACTCTGTGCCCACCTGTGCACAAAAGTTGCAGAGAAGAATTGAATAACCAAGTCCCTGTCCTTGAATGACACACACTACTATAATATGCCCAAATAACTTAAACACCAGTAAGCAGAATAGGGTGGAAATCATAATGGACATCCTAACCAAGGGCTATGAACTATCCTAATAGGTGAATTTTCCTAGTAAGTGGTTGAGGTAAGGAGATGACAAGGAAAATATTTTTAAACTAGTCAATGTATGAAGTAATGAGGGGTTGACCTAGTGTATTGGTATGGTGACAGAGATGCATCTGAGAGTATCTGGGAAATCAAAGAGCAGTAGTTCTCAATGAGAACAGTCGGAAAGGGAGTGATGAGCCCAGTCTGGAACATTTTTATATGAAGGGTACAGGGAAATAAGCTAACATTGCCATTTCTGTTCCCATTTTGGGGGACTTATATATGCCAAGAAGCATTCTACCTATACATTATCCCACTTAATTACTCATCCAGTGCCTCTTGAGAAAGTAGGTATTGTTAGCCCCACTTTTCACTTGTGAGACGTGAAAATTGGGGAAGTTATGGAACTCATGCAAGGTCACATAGCAAGTTAGGGTCACAACCAGCATTTGACCTTCTACCACCATCTGACTCTTTCTACCTTAACCCCTTACTTTATAATAAACTTTATTTTCAAAACTGGCAACTACCAAGATTTTAATGGCTCAAGATCCTATTAAAATAATTTATAGTTGAAGAAAAAAGCAAGAGGGATGACTAAACCCCATTTTGATTTATTTTGGAAGACTTTTCACAAGACTCTAAGGAGCTCTCTGACAGTGCTAATTTTAACCAAGTCATTGTAAATCAACTTTGGATTTCTCCATGCAAGGCAAAGTACAAATACAAGTGTATGACTCAGCACAAACCAGCTGTGGTTTTCCCTGAACCCCATTACCCACACCCCATAAAAGATGAGTAACAACCCCAAGACTCACTAAAGAATTCTTGCTCAGATAGCCCCCACATTCCCTGTACCCTCAGTTTCCCATACTGAGGCTCTTGTACCACTTCCCAAAGAGTCTACTTCTAGTGAATCTTCTTTTTATAATCCTTTCTTGTCCTGGTATTAATAGCAGGGCTGTTTGTCTATGGGACATGTCATGCAAATGATAAGTGGCAGTGAGCATCTGCTTTTGAGACCACTGATCAGAGGGGAGGTGGTCAAATAAGGGCTCAGATTATTAATAACAGTAGCATCATCAGCAGCTATAGAGATCTTACCTCCATGTTTGGATGAGGTTCCTTACATAAAGACCACTGAGATATTGGCCTGCATTACTGCTACCATAACAAAGATTCCCAGGACATCCTAAACTCAAATTCTCCCCGTAATTTTGTTCTATCTCTCTTGTTCTCACCACCTACCCCAAGAAATGGAGGAGAGCGTTTTTCAGACTTTGATATAGTGTCCACAGCTCACAGCCCAGTGGATGAAGGATTTTCTACTTTGCTCTCCCAAATATGCTCTTCACTGTCATCTGCTAATCATGTTATCTGTTATTCATTCTACAAAGATATAATGCTCTCCTACTGTGTGAAAGATACTGTTTTAGGCTACAGGAATACAGAATAATCAAAACAAAGATCCTTGCCTTCATGAAGAAGTAAGGGGAACAGACATTAAGTGATCAGCATAATAAATGAGTATATTATGTGGTATAATAAAAATATATAATTTAACAAAAAAAGGAAAATGTGAGCAGAAAAAGGCAGAACAGGAGTGCATGGTTGATGGGTGTTTACATATTCTGTGGTATTGAATGGGTGGGGTCAATGTAAGCCTCATCAATATTGTAAGATATGAGCAAGACTTGAATGAGATGAAGGGTTTGGTCCAATGGGTATTTGAGAAAAACCCATTCCACACTGAACGAGCAGTCAGTAGAAAGACCCTAATTAAAGTGGGAGCATGTATAGTGTATTTGAAGAGCAACAAGGAGGCATATCTGGCCATCATAGTGACCATAGCTTAGGCTTTTATATATAAAAAGAGTGTGTCTTACTCAGTCACCTCTTAGAAAGTCAAGCAATTCTTTAGGCCCAGAGTACAAACCTTGTACCAACTTCCTTACCTAATGCATTTGAACAAACTACCAGAACAGGAGCTCCAATGTCACGTTCAAAACTCCATCACCACTATGAAAATAGTGCCAAATCAATAATTATGTGTTGAATGAATGAATATAAAATTATTTTATTATTGTCATTCTCACTTAATTCTAGGCCCTGGGAATCTTCAGACTTACTTGACTGGGATCCAAGTTTCAATCTCCTGATTTTTATATTGAAACAATCTATAGTCTACTTATGTATTGCTGCATTAGCTTGTCCACTATATATCAATAACAAGTTTCTCTCCCTGGCCCTACTTGCTTATATTACATTCTAATATATTTAACAACATCATTACTCACAAGTTCTTTTCTTCTCAATTTCATATTTCCACTACTCCCTTCTACACATCTTTAAATTAAGTCCCTCTTGCCTTCCACACAGACTTGGAACAAATAACATGTAGTAGTAATAAACCTTACAACCTTCACTTTTGACTATGATTTATTCAACAAATATGCATATTGTGCCAGATATATATTGAGCACTATTAAAACAGTTAAGGTCATGGTCCCTACTCTCAAAAAGCTTTCCAGCTATTCTGTTGATAGAGATTGATTTCAAGCTGTGTTATCACTTAGCACCAGAAAGGATGAGGTAGACAGATGCTCTCATGTACTGCTGGAAATATATATTTGTACACTCTTTCTAGGAAGTAATTTGGAACTATGCAACAAGACCTTAAAATATTACATTTTCCTCCTAGTAATTTCAATTGTTGAAAGCCAGACTAAAAAAATAGAGATGAGGAGAATCCAAGATGGCGGCATAGGTAAACACCTACACTGCTGCCTCGCACAACAATTTCAAAACTACAACTAAAAGACAGAACGGACATCATCCAGAACCACAGGAAAGCTGGCTGAGTGGAAGTTCTACAGCTAGAAGGAAAGAGAGGGGCTCACAGAAACCCAGAGGAGCTGCAAAAAGCTGAGGTGTGTGCGCTGAGAGAGCGGGTGCCAGAGTACCTGGCTGGCTTTCTCTGGTGGGAGGGAAAAGGAGACTCCCAACGGCATTGAACCCCTTATCTTACAACACTAAACCCCATATCCAGCTGAAACTCATAGGGGGTGAGTTTGGACTGTGAAAAGGGAGAGGTGCACGGAAATTTAGGGGAGTCACAAAAGATCAGAGGACTGGTCGCACATGGCACTGCTCAGAGGACAGACTGCTGATTGTGCTGCTGGCTTTTGCCAGTGGGTGGGAAACAGACCCTCCCAACTGTGCCACTTCTGACTCCACTAAGGCCCTGTTTCGGGAGAAACCCTGGAGACCTAGAATCCTGTGGTCCTGGTGCGCAGGGGAGGTGGAAAGGCAGTGGTCTAGAGGCACTGCAGGCGTGCGCACAAGGATTGCTCCAGCGATTACCCAGTCACGTGAGACTCAGGGGCCGTGGAGGGTGGGGCCAACTGGAAGGCAAGGCAGTCCCTTAAGCCTTGAGACTACACCCATCCCAAGCTCAACAGAGGCTTCTTCGGTTTTGCAAGTCTGGTATCATAAGGCTGAATTCAACACAGAAGTTTCCCTGGCATAGTGAAAATGCCGAGACAAGGGAAGGGATCACAAACAAAAGAAATGGAGGGAAAAAAACGACTGGATATAGAGTTCAAAACCACGCTTATAAGGTTTTTCAAGAATATGCTAGAAAATTTGGATAAACTTAGCGAGAGCCAAGAGGAGATGAAAAAGGACCAACTAGAGATGCAAAAGAGCCAACTAGAGATGGAAAAGGTCCAACTAAAAATGAAAAAGGACCAACTAGAAATTAAACATACACTGACTGAAATAAAAAAATATTATACAGAGTCCTAACAGCAGACTAGAGAAAGGCAAGAATCAAGTAAAAAATTTGAAATATAAAGAAGCAGAAAACACTCAACTGGAAAAGCAAGAAGAGAAAAGAATCCAAAAATGTGAACATAATGTAAGGAGACTCTGGGACAGCTTCAAGCATACCAACATCAGAATTGTGGGGGTGCCAGAAGAAGAGAGAAGAGAGAGAGTAAGATACTGAAAACCTATTTAAAGAAATAATGACTGAAAACTTCCCACATCTGGTAAAAGAAATAGACTTACAAGTCCAGGAAGCACACAGAACCCCAAACAAAAGGAATCCAAAGAGAACCACACCAAGACACATCATAATTAAAATACCAAGAGCAAAAGACAAAGAGAGAATATTAAAAGCAGCAAGAGAAAAACAGTTCATTACCTACAAGGGAGCACCCATACGACTGTCAGCTGATTTCTCAACAGAAACGATGCAGGCCAGATGGGAGTGGCAAGAAATATTCAACGTGATGAATAGCAAGAACCTACATCCAAGAATAATCTATCCAGCAAAGCTAACATTCAGAATTGAAGGTCAGATAAAGAGCTTCACAGATAAGAAAAAGCTAAAGGAGTTCATCAACTCCAAACCAGTATTATATGAAATGCTGAAAGGTACTCTTTTAGAAGAGGAAGAAGAAAAAGGTAAAAGACAAAAAATTATGAACAACAAATACACATCTGTCAACAAGTGAATCTAAAAATTAAGTGAATTAAAAATCTGATCAACAGAATAAACTGGTGAATATAATAGAATCAGGAGCACAGAAAGGGAGTGGACTGATAATTCTCAGGGGGAAAGGGGTGAAGGGTGTACAGGGAGATACTGGACAAAAATCATACACCTATGGATGAGATCAATGGGAGGGAGCTAAGGGCAGAGGAAAGAGTGGGAGCTGGGTGGAGGGGTGCTATGGATGGGAAAAAAGAGAAACAAATGTAATAATCTGAAAAAAAAGATTTAATTAAAAAAAGATAAAGAAAATAGAGATGAGGTCAAATGTTTACACACAAGATATTTATGTACATTAATAGAGGCCCAGTGCACAAATTCATGCAAGGGTGGGGTCCCTCGGCCTGACTGGCAATCAGGCTGATCAGGACCAATCAAGATTGGCTGGCAGGGGGAGGGACCGTGGGAGGTTGGCAGGCCATGGGAGGTTGGCTGTGGAAGCACACTGACCACCAGGGGGCATCTCCTGTGTTGAGCATTTGCCCCCTGGTGGTCAGTGCATCATCATAGTGACCATTGCTTAGGTTATATATATATATATATTGTTTTGGAGGGAGGAAGCTGACAATTATATTTTCCTTAAGTAGTAAGTATATTTCCGTACAACTTCGTAGCCACCAGGAATATTTAATGAAATAGAAAAATGCTCAGTATATACTAAGACAAAAATAGATACAAAACTGTGTGTAGTGCATTAGTATAATTTTATTTTAAATAAGACACATGTTAAAATATTGAAAAGAACCCTAACCATTTTGGCTCAGTGGATAGAGCATTGGCCTGTGGACTCAAGGGTTCCAGCTTCAATTCTGGTCAAGGGCATGTACCTTGATTGTAGGCACATACCCAGTGGGGGGTGCAGGAGGCAGTTGATCAATGTTTCTCTCTCTTCGATGTTTCTAATTCTCTATCCCTTTCCTTCTACTCCGTAAAAAAATCAATAAAATATATTTTTAAAAAATATTTAAAAGAAATACAACAAAATGCCAACTTGATCTTCTTTGGATGTTTAGTGTCATGGGTATTTTATGTACTTTCCTGAATTTTCCACAGTGAGCAAATATTCTCATTTCTTTATTAAATGTTTATAAATGCATAATTTATAAATTTTAAAATAAAAGAAATAACTCAAATATTTTAAGGTAAATATTAGGTATGATACAAAAATTTGACCCTATTTGGAGGAGTCTTTAAGAAAGGGGCATGTCTAGACAGCAGAAGTCAGAGGAGATTTTTTAGTCTCTTCCATTTCTGTCTTTGAAGGACACAGTCCTCTTGTGGGAAGGTATTAGCATAGTGATCTCAGGAAGTAGAAGGCAGCACCCTCTGCATGGGGAGAGGGAAATCACCAGAGTTCCTCTTAGAGAAGAATCTGCAGAAGCCTCAAATCAAAGACCCAAATGCTGGGAAGCAATCGCAGAAAATCCTTACTCCAGTCCCACAACTCCCCATTCAGGGCAGGAATTTTCTCTATAGTTTCTGTAAGAGATGGGCTGTCAGTATATGCCTCAATACCAATAAGACACACAGACTTTCTCTTCTATACTTAAAACAACCTACTAAATCACAGGCCCAATCTACTTATCTTTCTAGTCTACATTCTTACCACTTCTCACCATGGCAAGCCTATATTTTTCAGTAATATCATTCTCTACATTATAAAGCACAGCAAGTTTGGGTCAGATATAAAGCCTCTGCTTCGGTTTTTGCTTTCTTTCTTAGCAGTGACTTTCTGTACCTGAAGAGACAGTCATTTCTCTTGCTCTCATCTCAAAGACACATGACTTGTATCACAAGGCAAAGCTAAATAAATCATAAATGGGCAATTGAGCCAAAGGAGGCCACTTGGGCATTGGAACACAGGAATTCTGGTAAATTTCTGTTAGTTCTTTGAACCAGGAGGTGAATTTAAAGTTGAGTCTGATGAGACTATAAGTCTGTAAATGTAGAATAAAAAGTGTGTGCATGTGTGTGTTGTGTGTGGAAGAGGAGAGAAGAAATAAACTTGAAGCAGTCTTAAAAAGAGCAATAAATGTCTATATGACCCAAGATAATAGAATAATTAATTTTAGTTTTTGACCTTTTAGTTCTTAGATCCTGCTACAGGATCTAGGGCAGGCTGTACTCACAAACCCCTCCAATCTCTTTGCCTCCTTTATTTAAGCAGTTTACAAGGATTCTCAACTTATGTGCAGCACTTTGCACATTTGTAATAACACGCAATAACAAAATATACAATTCAAATAGTTTTAATAGCAAAGGATACGTTTTAAGACAGCCCAGACAATGCCAGACTTATTCTTCACTCATGCCCACCATTTAGCAAATAAGAAGTCCTCAACAATCAAACTGATGATTAACAGAGGAAAGGGTAATTGAGGGACTGAGTGAAAAAAGTGAAGAGATAAAGAAGTATAAATTGGCCGAGACCGGTTTGGCTCAGTGGATAGAGTGTCAGCTTACGGACTGAAAGGTCCCAGGTTCGATTCCTGTCAGGGGCATGTACCTTGCTTGTGGGAACATCTCCACTCTGGGGCGTGCAGGAGGCGGCTGATCGATGTCTCTCATCGATGTTTCTGACTTTCTATCTCTCTCCCTTCCTCTCTGTAAAAAATAAATAAAATATATTTTTAAAAAAGAAGTATAAATTGGTAGTTACAGAATGGTCATGGGGACATAAACTACAACATAGGATAAATAGTCAATAATATTGTAATAACTATGTATGGTGCCATGTGGTACTGGAAATGTCAGGTGGAACACTTTGTAAAGTATGTGATTGTCTAACCACTATGCTGTACTCCTGAATCTAATACAAAATAATATTGAAGGTACACTGTAATTGAAAAATAAAATAAAACTTAAAAAAAAAACCCATGAGGTCCTAAACAACCACTTGCCTTAGTTGGACAATATCATGACTTCCTCTCCTCTATGCTTACAATATTATCCAAGATCTCCTTAGTCCAGTTTAAGCTCCATTTTGCCAGAGCCCTTTCCCTGGTTCTGTGAGTCCATAGTGATGACTTCCTTTTCCTAAACTACTCTACAGCAACTGTGGTCTACATTAATCACCCTGGTCCTCAGTCATACACTGTTCATGAACTATTATTTCCCTGCCTTACTGTGTGTGTGTGTGTGTGTGTGTGTGTGTGTGTGTGTGTGAATTTTCTCAACAGCTACAGTGTCTTCCACTCACAGTCCCTAACACTGGAGGAGGTGCAAAATAAACACTTGTCTAACAAGTGCAGCATACATTCTAAATTTACCTTTTTCAGTCCCTCAGCCAGTCTTTGGTAAGAAACTGATAGATTTCAAAGCCACGGACTTAAGCCAGCAGGGTACTGGGTGCCTAGCAGCATGTGGCCTGAAAGAGTTAATGAGCTTCATTAAGTCTGAGAGAATATAGCATATTTACTTTGAGGCTAACATATAAATCAATCTCCCAGAGAAACAAGTGCTATGCTAGGGTGTCCAATTATTTTTTTCTGCTGTGTTTATGCCATGATAGAATAATGTTTCTATTTTAAAGCTGTTTGAGTTCAACTAACTATTGTGTTTATTTATTTATTAAAAGCCAAATTTGGGTTGTAGGGTTTTGTTTATTTTAATATTCACAGAAACAAGGTAGATGGATAGTAAAATGCACATGGAATGGAAAATGTGATCTACTGCTTTCTAGATGAGACAAACTTCTTTCCACAAAAGACTTTTTCAAAACCAGAAAATAGGCATAAATGAAGATATGTGAACAAACATTCTAATGTTACTTAGGAGGAAAAATCTGAAAATATTTTAATTTTTAAGTCAAAAATAGTCCTTTACAAAGTATAATTTTTCTTCATGAACCTAAGAACCTACACTGTTAAACTCCACCTGCTTTCACTTATGAAATCATCTACCCCATGCAGTTATCTCATCAGCTTAGTAGAGATGATAACAAATAAGGCCAAGCTGCCTCTATACTTCAACTGGTTACCAAAAGCCTGTCATAGGGACCACACACAGCTTAAAACACAACTTGACCAAATGGATTTATAATTGAAGTTGAAAATCAAGGGCTGTGGAGATATCCCAAATCTCCCTGAGTTGCTCTGGGCTGAACCATTTGATTTCTCCCTAGCAACTTTGGTCACTGAGGGACACACATATCCTATCCTGTATAATAAAAGGGTAATTTGCAATTAACTGTCACTCCATCATAAAGATGGTGGCGCCCATAGCCACAAGATAGCAGTGCCCAGTCCCCTCAGCCTCGCCGAAGTCCCCCAGTCCTAGAGGGGCTGCCACTGAGAGCAGGCAACATGAGCTGCCTGGATGAATGCTTGCTTCATTGCTGTGGCAACGGCCTGGCCATGGAGGGTTTCTGGGGGATAGGCCTGCAGCCCCTGAAGCCCAGCTCAGGCCTGGAGAGGAGATGGTGGGCCCACCTCCCACGGAAGCAGCGGGGCTCCCTCCCAGCTCCCACACTCACTTCCACCTCCCAAGGAAGCTGCATGGATCCTGTAGAAGCAGCGCAGCTCTTGGTGGCATGCTGCGAGTCCCGGCCTACTGCACACAATATTACACAATGGGCTACTAGTATTAAAAAGTTGGTTGTCTGAAGAAAACAAAAAAGAAAGGACAGTAGAAATAAGGGGATCCTCTAACATCAATTCTCTTCTGAAGTAAATTTCTTATGAAATGTGCATTGAAAAGGATTTTCTGCCATAATCAGAATTTCAGTCATGTTTTCTGTTGTTGTTGTCTTGTTGTTGTTGTTTTTTTCACTCAAGACCAATCTTTCGGGCCATTTACATCATAAATACCCACAATGCTTAGAAATAGTGAGTATGTGCTATAGTAGATACTAGACGAAACTAGATGCAGTACATATGCCTGAGCAGATTTGGTTGTTACTAGATAAAAAGGGATCCTCTTTTTCAGTAACTGTCAAGTTTTCCCTGGCCAGCAGTGAGGGCTGCAGGCCCATCGACAACTGGAAGTACAGACCGACAGGGAATCTTCTAGCTACAGATGTTTATGGGAAAACTTCTAGAAAACACTGTCTAGGACAGTATGAATCCCCTTTGCTTACCAGATGTTTTTGTGAAACTCCAAACCACCAGGGAGCTGAAATTCTAAGCAGAATGCTTTTGTCAAGAATCAAAATGATGAACCAACATCTCTAAGTTGAAACAGGAAAATATATCCATTGAAAATAGAATATGTCCCAATATCTAGTTTGGAGGCTGAGTTTTCTATCAAACCCAAAAACAACTCTGTGTGGCCAAATTGCCTCAGGTCTTCAATATACCTAAAAGCTATACTTATATGAATAGAGTAATCAGTTCTATCAATTGATACACAATAGCCTGCATATTTTTAGTTTTAGCCAAGGATATGAAGATGAGATAATTTACTGTTTCTAAAAACTCATGCGTACTCGACTCAGATGTGCCCTAAACACATGTGAATCTAGTAAGAAGAACCTAATGCAGGATGGATAACAGCAATAAAAAATAGGCTTATGTGCTTAAATAAAAACAAGTATAAAAATAGGAAAGAGTGATCATAGTTCAGTTTCTAAGAAATGAGCTTTGAATCTGTAGATAGTGTTTTCCCATGTGCATTTCCCAACAGCTCAGGAGGCCATTCAGAATGAAAGTCAACAGCAAACCACCCACCACACCCTGCCATTATAGAGGTCACTCTTCTGTGGGGTTTCGGGATGGTCATCCCTCCTTAAGGCAGGCTTTTGACAATGGCATCCTGTCTAAAGGATGCCATTGCCATGACTGTTCCTGAAATTGGTCCTGATGGTATACTTGTGACTCCCAACAGTATTCTTTTAAACCTAAATATCCCCATGAAGATAAGAAGTACACAGAGTAAATTAATAAGAGCTTAGGACTTTTCCCAGAAAAACAGCCCATTGATCCCATCTTTCAACACCAAATCATAGTTTATGGGGCCATCAAAACAAATCCCCTTCTCTGAAATAAACTGAAAAATAACCACAGCAAAAACAACAACAACAAAAAAAAGATAAAAAGTATGTCACGAATGTAATGTCAGTTTCATTTTAAGTTTTTAGTTTACTTGCTTCTTGGTTGTTTTTAAATTGCCATACTGTGCTTGCAAGAACCAAGAGGAATCCATTTAATCTGGGACTCACTGAAAGTTCTCCAGTTCTACCTTCCTTGGTGCACAGAGGCTCAGCAATTTTGTCCAGCCTAAAAGCAACCTACATGTATTGGAAAAAGTGGGAAGCTTAATATGAGGCCAATCTCTGCCACTTACTGACTATATGAGACCTAGGGTAAGTATGACTTTTCCAGGTTTCCTTTTCTCATCTATCAAATGAGAATTATCCATGTCTTTTCTAGCTTGAAATAAGTCTTTGTTTCTACACCTTTCTGACCAGGAGCATCCAGATCTTTAATCAAAATTTCTTGATTAAAGGGTAACAGAGATAGATTTAGGATACCCAGTGGCTGACTTGCAGGTTACAGCTATGATCCCTAGCACTCAGGTTCTGCAGTGTGGCCTGAGAGATCAGTCACTCAGAGAGAGATAAAGTGTTGCCTGCCACCCTTATACTGAAGGCCTCTCTGAGTCCCTTGTTGTTCCAAGGAATGTGAAGAGGGCAACACTACCTTCCAAGTCTCATTCTTGGATATCCCTAGGGTGAGTAACTTGGGAAGAGAGTCACTCTTGTTGAATTACGTTGTCTTTATATTAACGCCAAATAGTAAAATATGTGGACACTTAATAATGCCTAATTGGTCTCTATGTGTCAGGCCTCACTTTACTTACACCATCCTGCATACTGCTGTCAGATAAATATTCCTTAATTATATTTGTCTTTTCAATCTCCTGCTCACAACTTGTACTGGCTCCTTATCCCCTACAGGACTAAGTTTGTGATCTGCTTTTCCCACCAGGCTGTAAAGTTATGATGGCATTGATTATGCCATGATCATCTTTAGATTCATACCATCAACCATAGTAACTATACAAAGTAAGCCGCCAGATTGGTAATAAAAGTTTTTACCTAAGTGGTGGGTTACATATTATATTACCATAACTTTCTGTTTTGATTATCAATATTTTAAAGTTGTCTATAATCAATAGATTTAGTTTTGTTTTTCTAAAAATAAAACTAAGTCTGCTTTCTTAGAATGTAATGTAACCTCTTTCACTTTGAACTTTGAACTCAAGAGCTAAATACCAGATACCATCAATGCATTATGCACTATACATAGTGTTTTGAGTAAGACCTGGCTGTCCTGGAGGATTTTCTATACTAATTAAGGAGGCAACAATGATGCCATAGACACAATATGGTCAAAACTGTAAAAGTGGTCCCAGCAAAATGTCATGGGAGTTCAGCAGAGGGAGTAGGCTCATAACCAATAAGCAGGAGAGGACGCCTTCTCCTCATAAAGCTGATATGGATAAAGGAACAAGAAGCTGATATGGATAAAGGAATAAGAACATTCTGCACCCATATGACTATGTCTCAATAATGCTCAGTTTAATCATGGATAAGCACAGGTGAATTGCAGTCATAATAAAAACTGCTTTTCAAACCTGCCTAATTAACACATAGCACACTAACAATTTGGCATCTTGTCTAACATATGAAAATACTTTGATGGGAACTTATATTTTATTTAAAAAATGTTTTTCTCATGGAACATGACCTTTTGTTCACAGTTTTGAAAATAAACTGGATGAAATTTTTTATAGGTTGAAAAGATGCATCTGTAATTTGGAGGCTTAATAGGTTAGAAATCAAAACATTGGATTCCATGGGAAGATATAATAGTTATCCAAGCTAATCTCTCACAAATCATATTCAACTCACCTTTATCATGATACAAATGTGCTCACCACTTTGACATCTGACCCAAAGAGTCTTTAGGTGAGTTAAGCAAGGCAGGGATTATTATCTATGTGTATCAGATAAGGAAAGAACCAAAGAAGTTTAAGTGTCTTGCCAAAGGTTCCATCACCAGTAAGGGAAAGGATTTGGGAAAAGGCTATGCATATTACCAAAGCTAGTCTAGCTGGAATATATTTTGCGACAAACTTTTTCCACTATTTCCTTCCTGTAACTTGGACTATAGCAAAACTTAGACTTTAGGAAGAGGACCTAGAAGAGAGAGACGGGAAAAGGACAACTCCCCCATTTGGCACATATGAGTGGTCCTTCTGCACTATGGCACTAGAACTGAAGTCTCCAGTCTTTAATTCTTACAGAAAACTTTATGGCCTTAAATGGATCAGGGCTTATGTAAGTTAAGGTCTGCCTGCTCTATACTACAAGTACAAATAAGCACTGAAGTCATGTCAAACACCTACAAAATGCTAGCAAGTGGAGCATTTAAAGACTGTGGGCTTGAACATGGGCAAAAATGCTCTTTGTCCCAGCTTTACATGACTTCCCTGGAACTTGCACTATCACTATGCATAATCCCACATTGCCCATATGGCATTCTTCAAATCAGGGCATTCAGTAGCTCAACAGCAGAGATGGCACATGGGAGGATAAATTAGTTTCTCATGACTTGAAAAGAATCAGGAGTCAAGTTCAACCAATTGTTCTCTTATTACCCTTCTTCTAACCCTGCCAAACCATCAAAGGCTTTGAGTCCCAATATTTTTTAGCAGGAACTAAGAAACAAAAAATAAAACCTATTTGGGGTGTGCTTGGTTCTTTCTTATTTATTTATTTTTTAATTAACAGACAGTAAAATAAACTTTTTTTGGTGTATAGTTCACTGAGTTTTATCAAGGTTTTTTTGGTGTATAGTTCACTGAGTTTTATCTGTGGAACCACTGCCACAATTGATCACTCCAAAATATTTCCTCATGCTATCCTTTTTAAGTCACACCTTCCCCCACTATCCTTAACACCTGACGCCTTCTTTGTCCTACATCATTATCACTTTTTCTTTCTAAGAGTGTCATATATATAAAAAAAAACTAATCTGTGTGGTATGTTTCATTTTGATGTCCATGAAACACACTCGCAGACCCTGTTGCTTCCAAATGTGAGTAATTAAGGGCACTGCCTGGTTGGGCTGAGGATTCAAGAAATCCTTATGGCAACCTAACCTCCACACTGATTCTCCTGGGTCCCTTCTGCATCCTTAGAGCCAAAGACAGGAACAGAGCATACTAGGTGATTCCAAGGTCTCCAAGGTGCACCTGAACTAAGATGAGTAATCTCAAAATTCTCAGTAAGATTCAACCATCTTCTGAAAAGAAGGCCCTTAGTCTACACCGGGAGTGCTACAATGGACCAACCAGCCTACTACATTCTACTGCCTCTCCCTAAAGCTCCATCTCTGGGCTGCCTCTCTCTGCACAAAAAGAACTCCCCCTGAGTGATCATACTGATACATGCTAAGATGTTCTCAAGCATCAACCCAGACTGACAGGCAATATCAATAGCACTTATGAACCCAAGCTTTAAAGTCCATCTGCCTGGTTTGAATCATGGCTTTGTCATGCTTCTTTTCCTCTTTTCACTCATGAGAGTGTCTTCATCTGAAGAGTGGGGACTAATAAAAGATCGCATGTGGTTATTGTAAAGACTAAATGAGATAATTTACACAAAGCATTATCTGGATATTGTAAGGTCTCAATAAGCATCCATTGTTATTATAATAACTACAACACCAGATGATATTTGGTTGTTAACATTTCAATCTCTTGCATTATACTGTGAACTGAGGTCCTTGATGGCAGGGACATGGTGTCATTCATCTCTACATATCTAGTGCCATGGATAGCCAGCAAACATTCACCTAACTCCTGCTCCCACACTATAACACACTCATTTATTCAACAAATATTAACTGAGCACCTCATATGTGCTCCTTTCTATGGAAGCATACCTTCTATGAAAATATTTCCATGAAAACCCACATATGCTGGCTTCTACAAGGAGTTCCAATGTTTTACCACTCTCCATCACCTCTCTTCACTGGAGCCCTCAAGGACTGAAAGTAAAAATGGCAAAACCCTGAGTCAAGAGAGGGTCATAATACTATAGGGGGCAGTTTACACTTTGGTGAGGAAAAGGTTGAAGGTAGAGGAAAGATGGGTGTGACGGGCTTTCTTTATCTCTGCTTGAGAGAATACCTTTCTGCATAGTCAGGGCATTTCTATTATACTAGAGGCTCAGCATGCATGAAATTGTGTGCAGTTAGGGTCCCTAGGCCTATCCTGGCCTCCGATGCATGGCCCCCACTACATGGACCTCCCAGCCCCCGGATGTTCCATGATGCTCGCAGCCCCTCGATTGCTTTGTGAGGCTACCCCCACCCTGTGTCTGCTTCAAAAAACTCACTGCCACTGAGGTGACTGCTCTGTTAAGCTCATGGCCACCCAATGAAGCAACCTGCCGCCACTACTCAGTCCCCAATCCCACTCCTCCACCAGGCCTCCACCCCCTCATGGTGAGTGGCTTGGCGGCCCGGGGAGGGAGGGGACTGAGAGGTTCTCCATGCACTACATGACTGATCACCCATTCGGTCGTGACCGCGACTAGCTCTTTAAATATATTATGATGATTATTATGACAGCAACAGTTCAAGGGTCCCCTTTTCTTGAATAGTGGTGTCCTCCTTTCCCCCCAACACACCTCTATTCCCTTCTTTATAGAGCCTAGCAGAAACCCAGAGAAACAGACTTTAGACAAAATGAGCCTTTTTGACCTTGGAAGCTTAGTTCAGTGCACTGGGGCTACGGTTATAAATTCATGCTGGGAACCATAGACTCAGAAATAGTTCCTATGTGTTTTATCATTGAGAAAGCTAGCAGGAACTTGAAAAATACCAGTATTTCCAACAAAATTTATAATCGCTCACGCGCGCGCGCGCACACACACACACACACACACACACACCACAAGTTGGATGTGAGACCTTCATTTAGACTTGTCTTTGCACCCGAATCATGTTTGTGGGACACTTAACATTGCCTTTATGATTGCCTTCTGACTCTCTAAATATAACTACAGGTGACATGTGAGCAGAAGCTATTCCCTGGTCCTCACAGTATCCCTAGTGTGTGACATAGTACTTGGTACATTGTACATTCCCAGTTAATATCTGCTGAATGACTATTTGTATACAACTATGTAAACATCAATGATTGCATGAATGAACACACATTTCTCTGCCAGCCTATGCAATCACATATTACAGTGCACTCTAATTTTTAACCCTTAACCCCCAATATCTACAGCAGCTAAGACTGTATCTGTCATAGTACAGGTAGTCTGTTAATATTTGCTGAATAAATAACTCTAGGTGAATGATCTAGAAATGAAAAATCAAAGACCAGGGATAAAAAGAGAAAGCTATTAAACAATCAGTGTTCTTCACAGTTACCTACACTTCAGTATTCTGCATTAGAGAGAATATTTTATACAATTAGGGGAAAACTTTTGGAGCGAAAAAAGAAATATGGCAGTCACATGCATAAAACATTAAATCACTAAGAGTAGATGAGATAACTGAGGCAGTGGTATAGATGGAGAGGAGAAGAAAGCCCAGAAGCAAGCTCTAAGTAACCATCATTTAGAGATTGGTTAGAGGGGTACAAACCTATAAAGGAGATTTAGAAGGATTATCCAGGGAGGAAGGAGAAGCAGAAGAATGATCAAGTAAACCAAGAAAGAAGGGCAGTCTACTAGTGGATGCTACTAAGAGATCAAATGATATGTGGAAAAAGACCATTTTATTTAGCAATATAGGAGGTCACTGGTGACTTTGCAAAGTGTAGTATCAGCTGCAGGGTGACTGGAATGAAAAAAACAGAACGGGAAAAGAGGAGATATAGGCTGTCAGTACAGACACAAAAAGTAAGTCCTTTTCCCAACTTTCGGGGAAACTTAATCTCCTTGCCAAATAACTTTTTAGTAGTTCATTTCCTGCTCACTACTTATAAAGACATTTCTCCTGGCCAAATCAGAGCAGTTCTAGGATGCAAATAACAAGCATCCAGAAAAGGGAAGCAGGGTGGCAAGCTCTTGATCTGAGATCCACAAGATTCTGCAGTCCCAAAGAGTTGTGATTTATCTGCCTGTGCTGCCTTATTTGCTGCTGAGCCTTTGGCACATTGTCAGACTCTCTATTCCATCCATTATTAACTACATCATTGAAATACAAAAAAAGAATTAGGGAGAATTTAGACTGCATAAAGTAGGAGTTGCAACAAAATACTGTGCTATTCAATGATGAATTTTTAAATGAAACATCTAAATACAGATTTCTCCCCAAGAAATGTCCTGATTTGAGGCTGAGCTTGATGTACTTCCAAGAAACTGTCTAATTACAAATAAGGCATTAAACCTAGATGCTTAGGTAAGTTTCTCATGTAGAACACAATGCAGTCTTTTCTACCCAGCTCATCCTGTGCGTTAGATGTAAGGTGAAGGCCAGATAAAGCTCTGATGAGAAGCTTGTACATTTTGTTTTCAGAGGCATTTGCTGAGGTTTCCCTGTCTTGAAGTGGTTGCGTTTAAGTGTAATTTTAATTTTACTTTGCTTTTAAAGGGCTTGGGGAAGAAACACTGTTATTTAAAGCCACCAACCCCCCAAAAAAATCTTAATTGCCCCACAATTGTCAAGCTTGGTTGACACAGTGCCAGGAAATAATAACTCTGGATCTAGCCTGATGTTCTCTTGACTTTGCAAAAGCTGCTAGTGAAAATTTATTTATGGAAAACCAAGCCACAGGTCAACTGGCCCAGGTCATGAACTAAGTTAAATGATCTCTCCCTGTATTCATTTGCTAAAAGCAAGAAATCACAGATGTTTCATATTTCACAAATTGGAAATCCCCAGTTTTGTATAGAAAGTCCTTGAACTTCACACAATGGTATATATGTGGGAGGTTCCTGCTCCAAATTTGAGGCCAGATTTGGTTGTACTCAAGGCCTCTCACTTCTTTGAAAAAGTAGCATTGCTACTATCTACAAGTGTCTAAAACCCTCTATTCACTACTGTGTCTATATTCAAGCCATCTTTAACTGGGAGTCCCTAGAAACCAATGCTTTGATCTAAAAGAACACCAGACAGAGCTTAAATCTGCAGTCTATAAGCCTGTGTCATATTTATTCCCTGATAAGACTCACTAGCTCAGATGAGGGTTTATCATTAGAATCATGTTCAAAGAAATAGACTACAAGCCCAGACACTTCTTATCCTGCAAAACACTGTCATTGCCATCTATATTTTTTGAGCTACTACTTACTATATACCTGGCATGGTGAGAAGGGTTTTTACATGGGATGTCTCATTTGATTATTTTATTCATGAAACAAGCCTTGGAATTTGGTATTACTATTCTCTCTGTTTCTTAGGCAAGCAAATTGAGGCTCAAAAAAGTAAGCAAATTTCTCAAGGGCATATATGTAATAAATGTCAGAGCTTAGATTCCCAGAGTCCATGGTCCTACTACTGCACATTCCTTCTTCTGGAGTAAAATGCCTCCCAAATAGTCAAGGCATTTTATTCCAGAGGAGGGAGTATGTTTTTAAACATACACATACATCCACATAACAAATTGTCAAAAAAGGGACGTGTTGGAGGTGACCTACAAGCCTTGACCCTGGTTATTTGAGCAATGAGATAATGTCCTCTTCTGTGCTTTTTTCCTCTTTTCCATTCTTAAGAAAATCCAGTAAGAAGAAATGTACCCTTTTGTTGGCCAACTACAGAGTTAATTCTCCCTGTCCATAGAAAGAACCCTTCTCAGAATTTTACCTCACACAACATCTTTAGACAGTTAATTAAGAATTATTATCTAGACTTAAAGGTATTTTTCATCTCCTGAGTTCAAAAGGAAAAAAAACAAAACACAACCTCAATATTGAAAGAAAAACAAAATGGGCAAGTTCTCATTATACTGGCTTGTTGCACTCTTCAATTTTTTTTTTGTTTTGACATTCAACATATAACTTTTCATTTTTGACATTGTCCTGACCACTTAAAAGATTGAAATTTTTTATCTAGCTTGATGAACAGTTTGTTTTTGCAAGCATTAAATCAGCCAAGATTCTACTTTGCTCATGAAATTTATATAAATTCTACCTAAAATTTGGAGGGGGAAAGAAAAACTCATCTCTTCTTTCCTATTAACTCTAAACCTTACATAAGAATCATATATATATATATATGGTGCAACCACAAGGGCCAGGATAGGGGACTGCTAGTCAAAGACTGGGCAAACTATTCCTCTCCTGGAGCTCAAAGCGGGTTCCAGAGCTGTGCATGAGAAGGTTGCTGGATCACTCCCACAGCTCATGGCCAGTGATGAGGATCTGCAGAGGCTTCTTGTGAGCTCCAATGTGGAATGTCAAGTAGGAGCTGGCCATCTGGTCTTGTAAGCTGTACACAACTCATTCTGGTCAATGTGAATGGCATACTACATATAGGACAGTACATGACAACAAAAGCCCAACAATTAAGCCTGTGTCTTAACATGTTATTAGCCAGGGCTCCCAAGCATAGTTTCCAATGAAAATAACACAAAGTATGTACTACTGAATTTCATCATCTCACCTACTGGGAAAATATATAGAAAATAGAAATATCATTAGCTAATAATGGCCAATGAATGTGTCCCACATGGTTAATGGCAGGACATTTGATCAGGCTAAAATAAGGAAAAATAAAAAAGCTTAGTAGCTCCCCACTGTGACTCTTTCTAGAGTGACTGGAAATGAGCTATCCTGAGGTACTCTTATTCAAATTCTAATCATTTTAGCAAAGATCATCACTGTAAAAAAGTTGAAGGCTGAACTTTACTGCTGAGAGTAATTCCCTGACTTTTCAGTCTTCAGGAAAAACAAGTGTAAGGGGATAACATGGACACTATTTGCTGCCTAAGTGAACCTTTTCAAAAACAATAGCACCTAAGATATTCTATAATGGAGTACCTGAAATAATTTATGGAAAGGAGGCTGGCTTGGTACAAATTCAGAACTGAGAGTTTCCTATTAGTGTTATTTTATAGGTTATTTAATGAATCCACAGTGCATTTTTATTTTTGGCACCTGCTATGTGTTAGACACATTACAGGAACACCATTTATATTAACTCAATCAACACACAATCCCATGAGGTAAGCATCATTGTTTCTATTCTACTAATTTAGCAAATATATATGGAATTCCTACATGTATCAGACACCTACGTTAAAAGTAACAGGGAACTGATTCACGGGCATAGAACCACTAAGTGGGGGAACCATACATTGAACTCACATATCATTTACTCTTAAGATTGTGCCCTTTCCACAAAACTATACTCTCATTCCTGTTTCCATGCTGCCCTCTGTTATCCAAAAGATCTGTACCAAACACTGTCATCCTCAAAGTTCCCCAAATATAATCCGCCTTTTTTTTTCTTCTTCTTGTCTGCTCATCAAAAAGTCCTTGTCAACAAAGAAAGAATACAAGCCAAAATGGAGCTCTTAGATCACATTAAAATTTAGACTGTGGAAAAAAAGATAATTGAGACTCAGACATGATTTCTGGTCCTCCTACTCAGTAAGGTGCTTTGTGACCCTAGGCCGATCAATCACTTTGGTTATTAAATCTTCGTCTCCTCATCAGTCCTTATAAGAAGAAAAAATAACTGTTCTCCACAAGATTACATGAAAGTCATTATGAGAATCAGTAAACCTAAAACAGATTATAAATATCCCTGAGATGTAGCAGACCCCTGATAACTCAACCATCAAGTGCCTTTCCTTTGTATCAGTTTACTGTGGTCACATTGGTTATTTCATGCTGACCAGATGCTCTCATGGGAGTTATCAATGACTGAGAAAAAAAAAAAGAATGGGAACAGAAATTATAATGTGATAAATGTAATTTGTTTAGTAGACCAGATATTTCAAAACAGGAAATGCAAGGATACATTAATTAAAGGTGCCCTTGGTGATAAAAATTTTGGGATCCCCAGATCTCATGGACTATTTATTCTGCACAACAGCGAAGAACAGCATTTTGGATATATACACTGAGTGGCCAGATTACTATGATCTCTGAGGCCTGGTGCATGAATTTGTGCATGGATGGGTCCGGCCAGCTTGGCCAGGGAGAGGGGACATATACTAAGCCTCTTTGTAGGCAAAGTCCTAAAAACATGGGGAATGATTAAGATGATTTGTGTAAGGACTGCTTCTCTGTCCTTCCAGCACAGATATTGACGTCTACCATCATGCATGAGGGTAAATCATAGCTAGCAACAGAAGAGGCTGTTGGATGTCTAGTTTAGTGATCATTCAGGTAGTGGAGTATGAAGGAGGTAGTTTTGTTCACTTTTCCTTGACAGCTCTATGAACTGAGGGGACTAACCCTAGTAAAAAAGGAGCTACCTACCCAGGGATCTTTATTATTATGTTTATTGATATCACTTATTAATAGAAGAGCATTCAGGAACTGAGACTTATATTGGTGAGTATGTTTTCAATTAAGTGATTATGCATGAACTAAAATAATAGATATATTGAAACAAGATTCAGTGGTTTAGAGATATAGAAAGTATGAAATAGTTTTGTACTAATAAATAAGCAATGAAGGTAGTTCTGTGCACTCACAGTGACTGCGGGTTACCTCCACAGAAGCTTGGCTTATATTGTAAGCTTTTCATCTGACTGTAGAGACTATTAGCTAATTAGGTGATGTAGATAAGTTGACAATTTCACATCCCAGGTACATATTCCAATGTATTTTTCTATATTTCTTGTTTAATTTTAATCAATTTATTTCCTCAGAACAAACTCCTTCCAAAATAAAGAGATATAGCAATTACAAGCAATGATCTGGCATCAATTTAAATTTTAAGTTCTAACTCTGCCACTTACTCTCTGTGAAACCTTGGGAAAATTACTTATCAGCTCCAAGCCTAAATTTCCCCATTTGTAAGGTGGATATTATATCTCTCTTGGAGAGTTCTTATGAGGATTAGAAATAATGCAAAGACAACACTTGAAACATGGCTGATATTCAAAAATAGTAGCTATTTGTTATGAATCATTAACAAGAGGAGGAAAGCATTAGATGGAAGGCTGCGATATGGACTGAATTCACCAACTGTTCTTCATATAGTCTAGGGAGAAAAAAGTCACTGTATCTTCATTGGCATCCATTGGACATTGGAAACTAGTAAGAAATTACTCATGGCTCCAATTTGATTTTTTTTTCCAGAAAGACAAAGTGCTCAACAGTTAAAAGTGAATGAACTCCATGTGTTGGAATTGTAAAGAGGAATTTAGTAAGAGAGTTAGGAATGATCAAAAGACTTGGGAGTTTGCTATGCCTCCATATAACTTCTTTGAACCTCAATTTCCACATCTGGGAGGAAGATTTAATGATCCCTGACTGGTAACTTCAATGTTTTTTTGAGAATCAAATGAAATGTATAAGGTCCATGTAAACTGTAAATAATTCAACCATAGGAAGCATTGTATTATCACCACTATATTTGTTTTCAACTGCCCCTACAATCCTTTGAAATACTAGTATATTTTATCTGCTATATGAACTAACAACACCCATTCCTCTGCAAATAATTAATTAGGAACTGAACTATTCACTGATAAAAATAGTATCACAAAATATGTTGTAGTCATAGGAAATGTACAGAGAAGTGTATGCTCCTTACTTTTCCTGTACAATTTCTGACCACTTTTGGAGTTTGGGAACAAAACTGCATGAAAATAATACATATAAACATACCATTTTTGGTACTGCAAGCCAATGTTTTGTGACAAACTGAACTGAACATTGTTTGTCTCTACCATTGGTAGGTACTGCATTCTGGCTTAGAATATACAAAGTTAATTGCAGACCTATTCATTGCCCCTCTAACACCTGAACTAGTAACAACAGAATGACTGTTCTCAATAAAAAATTAATGCAATATGAGGCAGAATGACTGAAAATTTATAGGGATAGGGAGAGTCATTTATGTGTACACAAAAAACCCTATTTATTAGGTATTATCCCCATTGTATAGATGATAAAATCAAGTCAATAGCAGGCCAGAATTAGAGCTATGATTTCTTTGGCACCAAATTTTATGCTCTTTCTATACCAGCATTGCTACAGAGATCAAGAAAAGTGAGAAATTATATCTAATTGAGGAAACTTTGTAAGATATAATATTTGAGCTTGACCTTGAAAAATGGTGCATTAGATTTTTAGGGCTGTCATTGTTATTTGTTAGTCATCACAAGCTGAGTCACTTAAAACAATAGAAATTTATTCTCACACATTTCTGGAGGATAGAAGTCCAAAATCAAGGTGTTAACAGGGCTATTCTCCTTTTGAAGGCTCTAGGGAAGCATCCTTCCTTGTGTTTTCCTAGCTTCTTGTGGTTGCCAACAATCCTTGATGTTTCTTGGTTTATAACTATGTAATTGCAGTCTCTGACTCTCCTCACATGTCATTTTTTTCTCTGTGTGCCCGTGACACTGTGTATGTTGTCAGTGACTTCTTATAAGGACACAAGTCATTAATTTAGGGCTCACCTTAATCCAATATGATCTAATCTTTACTAATTATATCTACAAAGAACTTATTTCCAAATAAGGTAACATTCTGAAGTTCTGGATGGATGTGAATTTTTAGGAAATCTACTCAACTCAATACAAATGGATACACTTTTAGCAGACATATATGGGAAGAAAGGCTTCTCAAGTGTGCAGTGTGTGGTGAGGGACAGCAGGAGCAAATATTCAGAAACAGGAAAAGATGGGAATTATGTGGAGAACATAAATAGTTTATACCAGCAAGAAAAAAACTTAAGGCTGTAAAGGTGGGTTGAGATCAGAGCATAAAGATCCTAGAGTGAATATCACTGGGAGTACTTTAAGAGATGTACTTCAAAGGCTTAATTAAAACCTTTCATGGTATCCAAAAGCATATAGAATGTTTAGCTAATTGTCTTAAATGCATTGGTCCCTGCATTCACTCTGAAGCAGTAGCAGAAACAAGTTACAAGCACAACCCTCTATTTCCACTACCCACCATGACGGGAAGATGTTAAAAGAGAAGGTGTTAAAGGTATGGAGGAAATGTCACATTCTCCATTACATGGAATCAACAGAATGTGTATTTCCATCATTCAGACATGACAAAACTCAGAAATATTCCTCCACTATTCAGGAATGTATTGAGTCATTGAGTAATCTGCAAAGGGCCTCACACACCAAACAGATAAAATTTGCAAATATAATTCCCTAACACAGAGGAGAAATCCATCAACAAATTATTTTCCTCTTTTAGGATGTAACTCATTTGAAATTTGATATCTCACCTTCATTTGTGATTACATATAAAATTAATAATATAGGACCCAAGATGGCGACCAGCAGGAACATAGGGAGGAAGAGTGTGTGAGAGAGTGAGGGAGCCATAGAGGAGTGTGTGAATGTGTGTGGTGTGTTTAAGTGAGAGCTAGGGATAGTTAGATCCTGCAGGTCTTCCAAGTGGCAGCCAAACCAGGCAGTCTTAGATGGCAAAACCCCGCTGCCACTGCAAACACTTTGGGGGTGGCCAACACAGCCAGAGACCATGCCATCTTGAAGAACAGAATTGCTTGAGACTAGGATCCTAGCCTCACCACTACCCAATCTGGTCTCAGTCGCAAACAGGGACCCTACAGCCACTCAGGTAAAGGACCTGCAACCACAGCTGCAGACACACAGACACCAAAACCCCAGGCACCCCAACTACAGATTTCTGTGAGACACAGCCAATCCTCCTCCATACCGTCCCCGCACAGTGGTATAGGAACTGCAAGACCCTCTCCACACAAACAGGCCTCCTGCCCACACAAAACAACAAT
Source organism: Lasiurus cinereus (assembly GCA_011751065.1). Lineage (NCBI taxonomy): Eukaryota > Metazoa > Chordata > Mammalia > Chiroptera > Vespertilionidae > Lasiurus > Lasiurus cinereus. Next base: position 11,364,861 of record JAAGEH010000015.1, on the reverse strand, counting down.
GGTTCTACCTGAATTTGATCTTGGGAAGTTTGTTTCCCATGACCAGACTCAGGCCCACACAGGGAGGCTGCACTGAATTTGAGCCTGGATGCACAGACACAGGGAGTTTGTTCCCAGCAGTGCACACCTGTGTGATCAGACCCCATGCCCACATAGGATGCCAGTGCCACCTGTGTTCCTGGATTGGTAGAATCAACATCATCAAAATGTCCATACTACCCAAAGCAATTTATAAATTCAATGCAATCCCCATTAAAATACCAATAGCATATTTCAAAGACCTGGAATAAATTCTCTAAAAATTCATCTGGAATAAAAAAAGACCCTGAGTAGTTGTAGCAATCTTGAAAAAGAAGAACAATGTTGAAGGGATCACAAACCAGATATCAAGCTATACTACAAAGCCCTTGTTCTCAAAACTGCCTGGTACTGGCAAAAGAACAGACATATAGACCAGTGGAACAGAACAGAAGATCCAGAAATTGACACAAGGCTTTATGTGTAATTAATATTTAACAAAAGAGGGAAGACCATACAATGGAGTCAACACAGTCTCTTCAATAAATGGTGTTGGGAAAAATGGACAGATATTTACAAAAAAATGAAACTAGACCACCAACTTACACCATACATAAAAATAAACTCAAAATGGGTAAAGAACTTAAACATAAGATGAGACACCATAAAAATCTTAGAAGAAGTCATAGGTAGCTAAATAGAAGACTTTTGTCTTAGCAATATATTTAATGATATAGATCCTAAGGCAATGGAAACTAAGGAGAAAATAAACAAATAGACTACATTAAAATAAAAAGCTTTTGTACAGCAAAATAAACCATTAACAAAACAACAAGAAAGCCTACTGCATTGGAGAACATATTTGCCAATGTTATCTCCGATAAGGGTTTAATCTCTACATTTACAGGGAACTCATTCAACTTAACAAAAGGAAGACTACCAAACCAATTTAAAAAATGGGCAAATGACCTAAATATACACTCTTCAAAAGAGGACATTCAGAAAGCCAAGAGACATATGAAAACATGCTCAAAGTCACTAATCATTTGAGAGATACAAATCAAAACAACAATGAGGTACCACCTTACACCTGTCAGAATGGCTATCATCTACAAATCAACAAATGACAAGTGCTGGTGAGGATGCGGAGAAAAAGGAACCCTCGTGCACTGCTGGTGGGAATGCAGACTGGTGCAGCCACTGTGGAGAACAGTATGGCATTTCCTCAAAAAATTAAAAATGGAACTGCTATTTTACCCAGTAATACCACTTCTATGTATGTATCCCAAGAAAACAGAAATACCAATCAGAAAGAATATATACACCCCTATGTTCATAGCAGCACAATTTACAATAGCAACGATTTGGAAACAGCCTAAATGCCCATCAACATATGAGTGGATTAGAAAACTGTGGTATATCTACACAATGGAATACTATGCTGCTGTATAAAAGGAATTCTTACCATTTGCAGCAACCTGGATGGAACTGGAGAGCATCATGCTAAGTGAAATAAGCCAGTCAATGAAAGAAAAACACCACATGATCTCTTATTTATGGAAAATATATCCAGAACAAAATATATCCAGAAGTACTGACTCACAGAAAGATCATGTAACTTGCTGGATGGTATTGGAGCCAGGATTTGAACTCAGGTCTATTGAACCTCAAAGTCACCCTGCTGAATTCTGCATTATACAGCCTCCCATCACCTCATTCTGATAAAAAAAATATTGGATGAACTAATGCTTTCACTATAAAAAATAAGATCAAGAAAAGGTGCATGCTATAGTGGTTAAAATGGAGGATTTAAAAGATACCACAAGAGAATATCTTTATGGCTTTGGGATTGGCAAATATGTATTAGAACATAGGATGTGTGAATGATAAAAGAAGAGTCAATAAATTAGATTTAATCTAAAAGATCCTGTATATCAAAAGAGAAGAGAAAAAATAAGCCAGCCACAATCTTGGGAAAATATTCACAAAACATATCTGATACAAAACTTATATCTGGATATAAGATTTATAAATAATTCCTACAACTAAATAGTAAGAATATAAACAAACAAATAAAATTTAGGCAAAATATTTTTACAGGCACTTCATAAGGATAATAAATGAATGGCCAAAAAAGACATGAAAAAAATATTAACCAGAGACATAGTCAAGGGAATACATATTGAAACCATAATGATACCACAACACACCTGTTAGAATGACTAACGTTTAAATGATTTCAAATATCAAAGTGCTGAAAAAGATCTGGAGTGCCCACAAAATGGGGGAAGTCTTGGGGGAAGTCTATTTGAAAATATGTTTGGCAGTTTCTTGATCTATTAAACATACTATTTCCATATTACCTAGGAAATCCATATATTGATAAGTATCAAAGAGAAATTAAAACATAAATCTACAAAAAGACTTGAACACAAAGGTTCATGGCAACTTTATCTGTAATAGCCCAAAACTAAAAACCACCTCAATGTCCATCAATAGAAAAATGGTGAACAAACTGCTATATGCACACATTGGAATGCTAGTTAATGACTAAAAAGAAACTATTGGTACCCATAACAACATGGACTCATGCTGAACGGGAAAAAATAGCTACAATGAACTTCATAAGGTGTAATTCCATTTATATTAAATTCTAAAAGAAATAAAACTTACCTATGATGAAAATAAAAACAGAACAGCCATTGTCTCCACAGTGGTTTGAAAAGTTGACTGGGAAGGAACAAAAGGGGACATTCTACGGTGATGGAAATTTTCTATATCTTCATGAGTTTTTGGATTACACAGGTATAACCATTTGTCATAAAATTGTACACTGAATATTGGTACATTGTATATAAATTTAACTTAAGTCATAGATGTGTGTGTGTGTAAGGATTACTGAAAAGTAACCTTTGAAATCAGACAAACTTGAGTTGAATCCAGTCCTATCCTATAACATATACCACAAATATTTATTCATTGTGTCTCTTTTGTATGTCAGGTACTGTTCTCTTTGCTGGGGATCAACAGTGACTAAAATAGACAAAAGACACAGCACTCACAAAGTTGTTTGGCTACTTTGCTACAGGTAAAGAATAAGTCACTGGCCCTCACTGATTTGACTCAGTGGATAGAGTGCTGGCCTGCAGACTTAAGAGTCCTGGGCAAAGCCCAGGTTATGGGCTTGATCCCCAGTGGTAGATGTGAAGGAGGCAGCTGATAAATGATTCTCTTTCATCATTGTTGTTTCTCTCTCATTCTCTCTCTCCTTTCCTCTCTGAAATCAATAAAAATATATTTGTTTTAAAAAAGAATAAGTCATTGAAGATTTTTCATAAAGGGAATAAGGTGATCCAATTTGCGTTCTCAAAAGATCATGCTCATTCCTGTTCAATAAATGATCATTTATCAATGGTGTGGCATTAGGTTAAGTCACTTTACATCTCTGAGCTTTATCTTTGTTTTAAAATTGGGAAAGATATTAATGCCTATCTCGATAATTACCATAAGAATTATGGAAATATAGGTAGCAACTGACATTTAGAAGGTTCCCAGTAGCCATTATTATGATCTACCCTGAAATAATTATTTCTACTACATTACATTAATTGTTAAACTTCATTACTTCAGCTGCAGTCATAAAAGAGAAAATGCATTTTTTAATGATCTGAGTAATCAGCCGGGGAAGCCAATATGAAGCAGATCCCTCAAAATTCACCCTGTTCTAGTATAATGTATCCTGGAATTGGTCATCAAGCCACTAAAGCAGGAGCAAAAGGAATTATCCATGGGGAATAATCTCAACTTTGGGGTTCTCCGGGAAAAAATGTAAATAATCTGTAATTTTCTGTGTGAAAATCATCATGTTTGAGTGGCGGGCCTCTTTAATAAGAAGACAGTAATAAGTTGTGAGACTGAAGGAAGTCAGGGAAAGGGAGGTTCTTTAAATGCTCTTCAATCAGTCCCCACACCAGACTATATGTTAAAATCACCTGAGGAACTTGAAATATACTATAGATCTGTGACCATACTGTAGATCTCCTCAATCTAAGTGTCTGGGAGGGACATCTGTACTTGTAAAAAAAGGAGAAAAAAACTCTTTAAGATGATTTTGATTACTCAAGGTCTAGACCAATATACAGAGCAACTGTTCAAGGGCAAACTTCTCCCTCCTTAATGGAGAAACTAAGATCAAACAGAGAAGAGGGAACTAAATCATGATTCACACAATAGTCAGTGGTTAAACTTTTGCTCTCATACCACATCTCCCATGTTCTCTCCATGCAATAAGGATATAGATGGCTGGTGGTGAATACAACATTCAGAATAAAAAGTCTATTTTAGAGTTCTAAGGAAGATATCAAATAAAGCAAATGGCTGGTGCTCTGTCACTCTTTTACTCCTCAAAACACTCTTCTAATTTGAGCATTGTTTTCTCCATTTTGATAGATGAGGGAATGAGGTCTAACAAAGACAAGTTAACCTGGCCAAGACCACCAAGATAGTAAATGGAAGAGCCATGATTCAAGTCACATATGAATGCATCCAAAGTGCATATTCTCTTTTTATAAGTATATATTTTTATTGATTTCAATAGGGAGAAGAAAAGAGAGATATAAGCATCAATGATAAGAGAGAATCATTGATTAGCTGTCTCCTACATGCCCCACAATGGGAACTAAGCCTACAACCCCAGGTATATGCCATGTCCAGTAATCGAACCATGACCTCCTGGTTCATAGGTTGATACTCAACTGCTGAACCATGCCAGTGGGTTCAAAGTGTGTACTCTTAACCACTATACCATGGCACTATTCTTGTTTGGAATTTTGGACTAGCAATCTTTCACTACTTTTGGATTTTCAATACCCTGGATAGGCTGAAGCTATGTATAAGTGGATCTCTGGCCTGCAAGATGAGCTATCTTTGCTTCTAATGCACAGAGAAGTTTCACACAAAGAAATATTAACCTTTAACTGTGGAAGAATAGAGACCACCCTGTATCTAAACCCAACAAAGGTGTCTATGAACTGCCTTTTTGCTTTCTTGAGTTTGTTGTTTTTCTCTCCACTCTATTACACAGGAGTGTTCTTCATCTTGGACCAACATACAGCAAAGGGAGAATTGAGCAGATTTAGCTCAGTTTACCCATAGTTAGGTCTGAAAATCTAGAGACTGCACCTGGAACTCAGTCAAGTTTCTTGACAGTAACAAAGTTAGATTGGAAGATTGGGGTGGAGAACAGCTCAGTAATAGCCTGGGTTTTCTAGCTAGAGGCCTGCAGCCAAGCAGGTATCATGCCAAGGGCATGGCCAGATGCTGCTTCTTTAAAAATTATAGCAGATTGTTTGTGGAAAGCCTACAGTATGGCATTTTATTGAGTATAAAGATAATGCTTTTGAATATTATGTGTATCCTAATAGAGTACAAGCTATAAAATGGATGCAGACAAGGGAACCAGCAAAATGAGAAAAAATGAAAATGGCATAGATGGAAGTACAACACACAAGTCAGCTTTATTTCCATTTCTTGCTGCTAAAATTGTGGTGATTATTTGAAATTTTGACTGTGTCTTTTCAGGTTCTTTGTGAAGCTAATGTGGTATGAGTGGTAGGAGAATTACAATTAGAAGACAAAAGAGAAATGCCTTAGTCTCTTCCTTAGAGGTCAGGGATATGTGTTTCACTCTCAGCTCTGACTGTGACTGAATGCACAATCTTATACTAGTAATTTCTTCGCTCTTTGAATCATTATTCTAACATAAAAAATTAAAGGATTAGATTATATCACTGGGTTTCAAACCATGTTCCTCAGAACTGCATGTGAATCAATGTTATATACCACATTCATAAAACAAAGGATAAATTTTATATAATCATTTCAACATATGTAAAGAAAGCACTATACAAAAAGGAACATGGATTTATGATAAAAAGTCTCAATGAACTGGGAATAGACATAACACACCTCAACATAATAAAAGCTATATATGGTACACTGATGGCTAATATCATCCTCAATGGTAAAAAGTTTAAAGCTTTTACTGTAAGATCAGGAACAAGACAAGAATGTTCACTCTTGTCACATTTTTAAAAAAATATATTTTATTGATTTTCTACAGAGAGGAAGGGAGAGGGATAGAAAGTCAGAAACTTCGATGAGAGAGAGACATCGATCAGCCGCCCCCTGCATGCCCCACACTGGAGATGTGCCCGCAAGCAAGGTACATGCCTTTGACCGGAATCAAACCTGGGACCTTTCAGTCCGCAGGCCGACGCTCTATCCACTGAGCCAAACCAGTCTAGGCAGTACTCTTGTCACTTTTATTTGACATACTCTTATAATCCTAGCCACAGCATTCAGAACAGGAAAAATAAATAAAAGGTATCCAAATTGGAAAGGAAGAAGTAATGATACCATATATAGAAACTATCAAATACTCCACCAAAAAACTATCAGAACTAATAAATGAATGAAGTAAAACTGAGGATACAAAATTAATATACAGAAATATTTTGCATTTTTATACATGAATAATTAACTAACAGTCCTATTTATAATTGTATCAAAAAATAAAAAACATAGCAATAAACTTAAACGAGGAGATTAAAGACATGTATTCTGAAAACTGTAAGATATTGATCAAAGAAAACAGATAACATAAATACGTAGAAAGAGGCCAAGTTCATGGATGGAAGAATTAATATTTCTAAAATGTTGATACTACCCAGAACAATCTACATATTCATTTATTGTTTGAATAATGCCAAAATGCTGATGATATTATTTCACATAACTAGAACAAATAATCCTAAAATTTTTGAGCCATTAGACACCAAATATCCAAAGCAATATTGAGAAAAAACAGGTAGGTTTCATGGTTTCTGATTTCAAACTATATTACAAAACTATACAAATCAAAATAGTATGATACTAGCAAAAACAGACAGATAAATCAATGGTAAAAAATAGAGAGCCCAAAAATAAATTCAGTCTTATATGACAAAGGAGGCAAGAATATAAAATGAGGAAAAGACAGTCTGTTCAATAGTGGTGAGAAAAATGTGCAACTATATGCAAAAGAATGAAACTAAACCACTTTATAACAATCCTATATATTATATAGTATACAATAAAGAGGTAATATGCAAATTGACCTTCATGCCCTCACACAAGATGGCCACCCCATGTGGTCAAATATGACCAACACAAGATGTGAGAGGGATGTCCAGACCAGGCCTGCAGGGGAGGGCAGTTGGGGGTGACCGGACCTGCAGGGGAGGACAATGGGCGGGACCAGGCCAGCAGAAGAGGGAAGTTAGGGGTGACCAGATTGGCAGGGGAGAGCAAATAGGGGCTACAAGGCCAGCAAGGAAGGCAGTTGCGGGGGGGGACTAAGTCTGCAGAGGAGGGTAGTTGGGCAGAATCAGGCAGGCAGGCAGGCAGGCAAGCAGTTGGGAGCCAGCAGTTCGGGATTGAGAGAGGGATATCCAACTGCTTGTTTAGGATCTGGCCTAAATGGACAGTTGAACATCACCTGAAGGGTCCAGATTGGAGAAGGTACAGGCCAAGCTGAAGTACAGCTCCCTCCAGTGCACGAATTTAATTTCATTATTTTATATATATTAAAAATAGATTAAAACTGACATATAAAACCTGAAACCATAAAACTCCTAGAAGAAAAGGTAATTGGTAAACCTTTTGATACTGATTTTAGAAATATTTTTTGGAATGTATCTCCTCAGGAAAGGGTAACATAAACAAAAATAAACAAATGGGACAACATCAAATCGAAAAGCTTTTGTGCAACAAAGGAAACCACCAGCATAACAAAAAAGCCATTCTACTGAAGATTGGAGAAAATATTTGCACATTATATATCTGATAAAAAGTTACTATCTGAAATATATAAAAATTCATATAATCCTATATAATAAAAGGCTAATATGCAAATAGACTAAACAACTGAATAACCAAACAACCGGTCACTATGACATGCAATGACCACCAAGGATAGTGCACAGAACATATGGCAGGTGTCAGTAACAGGCAATAGAGCATGGAATATGACAGGCATCAACCACAGCAGGATGGTGGAGCAGATGAGTGGGGTGCCAGACCAAGGCAGGGCACCAGTTGCTATCATCACGGTGAGCCTCTGATGGTTACTGAAAATTCTTTGCTCTAGCTCGCCATAGTTTCACCTGGCACTCGCACCTGCTGCCATCACCAGTCTCACTCACACCCACTGCTGGGGCTTGAGCTGCTCCTCACACATGCTGCCAGCAATGCCCCCGCTTGCACCCATAACCAGCGCTGGAGCCACCACTCACACCCACTGCCAGCACCTGGCACAGGTCCCAATCGCTCAGTGCTGGCAATGGGTGCGAATGGTGTCTGCCAGCCCTGATCACCCCTGATGGCTTATCTATCTCCCCCTGCTCCTGAGGGGTGATCAGAGCAACAGTGGTCACTCACACCTGCTGCTGGTGCAGGCCCCAATTGCTCTGAGCCATCAGTGGATGCAAATGAAAACAGCACCATCAGTGTGTGGGAGCAGCAGCTGTGGGAGCCATGCTGCCAGCAGACAGGGAACCCAGGCTGCAGTAGGATGGTCTGGGCAGGGGCATAGAGGATGGGCTGAGACCCGCCCCTATGCCTACAGCAGCCTTGCAGCCCACAGTTCCTTTCAAGGTGCACGAATTCATGGATTGGGCCCCTAGTTCAATATAAAAGAAATGAACAATCTGATAAGAAATTAGTAGAGACCTTTTTCCAAAGAATATGTATAAATAGCCAAAAGACACATGAAAAGATGATCCACATCACTAATCATCAGGAAAATGCAAATCAAAACCCCAATGAGATATCATCTCACACCTGTCAGAATGGCTATTGTAAAAAATAAATAAATAAATAAGAAGGGTTGCCAACCTTTGTGCACTGTTGTTGGGAATGTAAATTGGTGTAGTCACTATGGAAAACAGTATGAAAGCTCAAAAATTTAAAAATAGAACTAACATACTATCTAGCAATCCCACTTCTGTGTATTTATCAAACAAAATAAAACTCACTAATTTGAAAAGACATATGCACTTCTATGTTCACTGAAGCATTGTTTATAATAGCCATGATATAAAAGCAATGTAAGTATCCATCAATATATTAATAGATAAAGAATATGTGGTTTATATACAATGTGATATTAATCAGCCATAAAAAGAATGAAATCTTCCTATTTGCAACATCATAGATGGACCTAGAAGGAAGGTATTCTTCTAAGTGAAATAAGTCAGAGAAAGACAAATGCCATATGATTCCACTTATATGTGGAATCTAAAACAAAACAAGCATCTTTCCCACACACAAACAGAAATAGACTTGTAGATATAGAGAACAAACTGTTGCCAAAGGGCAAGGGGGGTGAGAGATGGGAAAAATAGGTGAAGGGGATTAAGAGGTTCAAAGTTCTATTTATAAAATAAGTCATGAGGATGGAATGTACAACATAGGGAATATAGTCAATAATATTGTAATAACTCTATATAGTGACTGATGATTGCTAGACTTATTACAAAAACTTTGTAAGGAATATTAATATTGAATAACTATGTTATAAAACTAATAATACTCTATGTCAACTCTACTCAATTTTATAAAATAATAAAAAGGAAAGGAGAGCAAGAGAGAGATAAGCTCCCATATAATCTACCCCATCAGAATTAGAGAAATAATTACAAGACACAGAGTCTCTTCAAAGAGAAGACTGGAAGCATTATTCAAGCTAATTATAAAGCTTTGAAGTGAGGAGAAACAATTAATATTTCCATAATACAGTAGCAAAATGCACAGATGATTTCATGGCATTCAAAAAGACTTGGCACAGCTACTGGGTACTACTTAGCAGAAAGGTAGATGAAGAATGAGCAGGCACAGAAATAGACTTATTTTTCACATCCAGATTAGGTTTATCTTCAACTCAAGAAAAAGAAAACAGATGGGAGTTAAAAGTTCAGCTGCTAGAAATAGAATCCCCATTTGACTTTCTTGGCACATAGTAAGAACTCAATAAATATGTCTTGATGGTTCAGATAATGTTCCAAATCAGACACTGATGGGAACATTAAACTCTTTCAGGCCCCAGACCCCTCTTTCATGAGTCATGAAATACCTATTCTGAAATTCTGTGCATCTGCTAGAAACCTACTCTTGACAAGAGGCTCTGACCACTTCCATTGCTGAATAGCTCTCAGCAGTTTAGGGTAGAAATTACCTTGAAAAGAGTTCATGAGTGTCCCTGCACATATACCTTAGAGGTTATTGTTGCCTTGCAATGTCTAGCCAATCCCCACATACATAGCTCCCTGGAGACATGTAGCTGAGGTGACTCCCATGTTCTGTCCTAATGCATGCCTCTGGCCTTTTCCACATCCCCACCTCACCACAGCAGTGCTTACCTATGCAAAACCCTTTGGTACTTGATGCATATTAACTTGGGATTGTTGGACTTATTTTCTATGCAGTATCTAGACTCCCATATTACACTGCATACCCCAGGGGAATAAGGAGAAAACAAACCAAAATAAAATCTTCACAGTTGGTGTTTTGCTTATACAAAGTCCTATCTAATTTGTCTTATTTTTTTCATACCCATTCATTTTTGATGGATGTTTAAATTGTTTAAAAAGTATTGTGGTTAACTGGAAAGTTGTTATAGGTCTTTGACTTTGGTCAGGATCAGCCTGGTGTGCCTCAATTTCATCATCTGTAAAAGGGGGATGGTGATACTACACTCATTGATACATATTTTAATAAATACCTGTTGAGCAGGCTGGGCCCTTGGATTTAACTTATAAAATAAATTTAAGTAAACACAACTATAGATATCTTAAATATCTAGTATATAAGGGTACTTAAAATTTAAGTAATTAGCCGAGACCGGTTTGGCTCAGTGGATAGAGCATCGGCCTGCGGACTGAAAGGTCCCAAGTTCGATTCCGGTCGGGGGCATGTACCTTGGTTGCGGGCACATCTCCAGTGTGGGGCGTGCAGGAGGCGGCTGGTTGATGTCTCTCTCTCATTGATGTTTCTAACTCTCTCTCCCTCTCCCTTCCTCTCTGTTAAACATCAATTATATATATATATATATATATATATTAATTAAGTAATGTCCACCAAGGATGATGTATTACTTGATAGGGAAGTCGCAAGAATGCTAAAGAAACATGTAGCAATTGTGAATGCAATTCTAATGTAATCTGTAGAGCAAGAAGGCTTCATTGAGGATGAGGACAGACCTACAGCAGAAGTGGGGTTGAGAGATAGTTTTCTAGGCAGGCAAATAGCAAATGCCAACAAAGATTATGGTATCTGAACAAGTTTAATACCAGATCAGAAATCAGCTAATGATGCTCCAAGGACAAAATCTGGGCCACCACATTTTTATCTATGACCTGCAAGATAAGCATAATACCTAGCTCTACAAGGGCTCATACATTTTAATAAAATCTGAGTCTATTTGAAACTGGGAGTTTCTAAATATCCAGAGGACTGATCGATGCCTTAGAGATAAGGGATACAGTGGATATTTCTACTTTCTTCTGCCATAGAACATTTCAGCCATCAAACAATACATAGTTCCACTCATATAAGGAGGCAAGAACAATAATATACAGCTTGTGATGGGACTAAACCCCCATAGTAGAGGCCTGCTTTTCCATAAATACCTTGACCCTAAACTGAGGAATTCTCACTATAAGCCAAGTTGTTTGTCCTATTGAAGAAAGAACTGCTAGAGAGCATGTTGTTTCTTTGACCTGAAAGTCCTTCCCAGGCCATGTCTCTCACCTCTACCTCTTTCGTTCATCCAGGTCATCATTTGGATGTTAAGTTTTTTTCAGAAGACTCCCTTAACTTCTCTTTCAGGCTGTATTAGGTGCCTCTGCTCTATGCTTCCGGTTACCTTCTATGTGCTCTACTCACTTGTATCTACATCTCATTTAGAGCAGCAGCAGCGGTATTCATTTAATAACCACTCTATCCCCTGTGCATAGTACAGGGCTTTGTACAAAGGATGCTCTCAGAAAATGTTTATTAAATTAACGAAGGAACAAATTAATGAATGCTAGGATACATTGTGTACAGTCAAGATATGGAACAGGTAGTCACCCATTACATTCACCTTGAAGCCCAATTTTATTGAAAAGATAGTTTCCTCCATTTTTTCACCAAGCATCATACAAATGGACCTAATGTATGAAGTATCACTGGAAACAGGGAGGTTCTAGAATGATCTAAGAGAACTCAGGACTGGGTACATAATTTGTGGGGGCCAGTGCAAAATGAAAAAGCAGTGCGTTGCTGGTTCTAAAATTAAGAATTTCAAGATGGTTACAGAATAGCAATAAACCAAGCACAGATCACATACCCATAAAGCCAGCCCTGAAGATATTCTTAGAGACCAGAAGTCTCTTTTATGTTCATAGCTAACTAAAGAATACAATAAAGAAGAGTTGTTTTAGTATGGATGGACCAAAAGAATATTATGCTAAGTAAAATAAGTCAATCAGAGAAAGACAAATATTATATGATTTATTTGCATGGGGAACCTAAAGAACAAAATAAATGAACAAGCAAAAATTAAATAGACATATAGACTCAGAGAACACACTAATGGTTGCTGGAGGGGATGGGGATTGAGGAGCTGGGTGAAAAAGATGAAGACATTAAGAAGCACAAATTGGCTGAAAACAGTTTGGCTCAGTGGATAGAGCATCAGCCTGTGGACTGAAGGGTCCCATGTTCGATTCCAGTCAAGGGCACGTACCTTGGTTGCGGGCACATCCCCAGTGGGGGGTGTGCAGGAGGCAGCTGATCGATGTTTCTCTCTCATCGATGTTTCTAACTTTCTATCTCTCTCCTTTCCTCTCTGTAAAAAATCAATAAAATATATTTTTAAAAAAGAAGCACGAATTGTTAGTTACAAAACAGTCACATAATGTCAGTAATATTGTAATAACTATGTATTGTACCATGTGAATACTGGAAATATCAGGAAAATACTTTGTAAAGTGTATGATTGTCTAGCCACTACACTGTACAACTGAAACTAACACAAAATAATACTGAATGTAAATTGTAATTGAAAAATAGAATTTAAAGTTCTTTACAAAACAGAAATTTAAAAAAGGAAGAGCTGTTCTTATTTTTGGTATTTTGATAAATGGAAGTTTTTTTAAATAAATTTTGATATGTCAAGTTTATCAATCATTTTCTTTGTGATTTCTGTCTTTCTGCTTCTTGCAAGTTCTTACTACTATTACATATCAATAGGATATAAAGGCAACAATTAATTGTGTATAAGGAAGATACCATTTAATTTATTAACTTAACAAAATGTTTCTAAGACAATAACTTATAAACCAAATTACAAGGGGGAATATTCATTTCTTGTACACTTTTTAGGAAATATCAAGTGTTGTAAAATTCAGGGGCATTTTCTTAACTATGCAATCTTACTGGGTAATAATTCAAAATTATTAAAACTTACAAGCCAAGAAAAAGTGAAAATAAATTGATTTTCCTTCTCCTTTCTTTTCTTTATTCATTTCTGTGTTTTTCCCCCTTCCTTCTTTCTTTCTCTTCCCTCCCTCTTTTATTTCATTATTTCATGCACTAAAATACCTTCTTTGAGTCCTGATTACTAGTAAGTGCTGGTATTGTTCAGGGTCTGGTGAAGACAAAGCAGAAAAATATATTGTTCCATTAAGCATAGAAGATCATGAGGCTGGCTATGGCATGCAAATAATGAGAAACAATAGAAAAAGCAGACACTATACTGAAAGTAAGCAAAAGTACAGAAAAAAAAAGAGAAGCAGGAGGAAATCTACTTAAGACATAATGCTTAAAAGCTAATTCCTGAAAGGGGAGTAAGGCAATATCTAAACAGAGGTCCGTTAAGTATCTTCAAACAGAGGAAAGGTTTTATGGACATATAAATAAGTTGTAGAAATAATGTATGTGTTTATTGTTTGTTTGACCACTAAGAATAAAAATCTGTTAAGAAAGTCACTCTTGTCTCTTTTGTTCACTGCAGTATAGTTTCTATACAAAAATATCCACTGAATGGATGAATGCTATATTCTGGAATTTTAAGCATTTTGGTATGACAGAAAAAAACAAAGATGAGAGCTGAAGTTGGATAGAGAGAAAAAAAACTGAGCATGGTTTTGTATATCATTCTAAGAAGTTGTATAGGCAACAGGGAGCCATTGAAGACTCTGAAAAAAAAAGTGACATGTGTTACTAACTGTGTGTTAAAAAATGTATTCTAAAGTAAGGGTTCTGGGGGTAGAAAAGGTGGAGAAAGAGTTGTTTGGAAGTAATGAGGCCTTTTTGGTTATCGCCATCATCTATGATTGAGATAATGAGAGCATGAACTAAGGTAGTGGTAGTGGGAATGGAGAGGAGATCTAAGGAACAAACTCAAAAGAACTTTGCGATGGAACAGAAATCGGGGAAGGTGGGTGACAGAGAAACATCTGGGCTGACTTCCAGATTTCTGATTTGTTTGGTGATGTCACAAAAATATGAAATACACAAGGCAGAGCTATATGAGGAGAATGATCAATTAGGACATATAATCTCAACATAGCAATATAACTTGTATAATGCCTGCAAAATAAAATGAGTTTGTGAAATTTGTGATAAGATAGTACAGTGTGTTTTTCATTGCTAGTATAATTTTCCTATAAGAGGACTGGCTTCTGAACCCAAAATGCAGTGTTTTAGGGATGCCTTTAATTAGCATATTGCTACAACTGGAGAACTCATAGCTTGTCATTGCTCTCATGTATAACCAGCAGCAAGAAACTAAATTTGAAATTATAACACCAGTGGAAAACCCAAAAGCCACCTGACTCAGTGACTATATTCATACATGCATTATCTTTTTATGGCAGGCAAGTGACTCAATCAAATCAAACCCATTATTTGACTGGCTGATTCATCAGTTATAGTGGCTGTGCATGTGAATGGCAACAATGTTGGACTAAAATAAATGAAAGTCTCACAGATCTGAGTTCATGTGCATGTACATGTGCTGGAGTCAAGGCCAATTCATGCCATAATGTCAAAATCGAGAGAAGGAAAGGAAATCTATACCTTTGAGCACTAATTATGTTTTGGCCATTTTATACCTACCACTCTCATTTAACCTTCACAGAAAGCTTAACTGACTGGAAGATTGGTACAATCTGTTAAATTTTCAATATCATGAGGGAAGGGAGAGTGTTTTACTCATCATTATATCCATAGTTCCCAGCACAGTTCTTAGCACATGGTTTTCATTCAATAAGTAATTTTTTTTTATTTAATGGAAAGAGGGAAGCAGAGTAGGTTTCAACACCCCTTTTACAGTGAATCAGGCAGCTGGGATTTGTATGTTCTCCCTGCCATAGCCAATACTACGTCTATTCTCCTATATTGTTCCTCTCAATAAAATAGGTGGGGGAGAAAAGGAACTTGTGTTCCTCTGTCTAGGGCTTTGTAGGCATAGAAACAGTGACATTTCAGATGTTCCTACAACCTTCCCTGAAAGTCTTTGACACAAAGTTGCCACAATGCTTCTAGTTCAAGAGTGTTTCCATGTATTACTATGTTATACATCCAAGATTAATAGAATAATATTGGATGTAAACTGTAGTTGAAATCAATCAATCAATCAATCAATCAATCAATACTAATAAGTAAAATAGAGGAGCAGTGAAATAGCAAAATGATGGTCCATTAAACTGATGGAATACTTGTAGCTGTTAAAATGATTATCTACATTTTAGTTAACACAAAAATGTGTTCATAACATAATTGTAAGTAAAACAGACATACAACATTTTAAAAAGTATTTCTACTTCTACCAATACACTGTCAGGGGAAAGTTCTGTTCCCATAAATCACCAACTTGGCCCACAATATTTGCTAGTGAGCAGTGCAATTGGGAACTGACAGATCACTTCTAAACTGACACTTAAACTGACACTTACTTGAGTTTTCACCCACCCTTTCAGATTCCTCCAAGTTTCCACCCTATTATCCACACTTTTTGCAGCAATGAAATCTTATTTTCAAATATGGCAATGAATTAAATATTTTAGGTACTACAGTTGAGAAATTTTAGATAAATATTACATTTAGATGCTTAAGTAATGATCACATAATATTAAGAGTAAAAGTCAACAACCTTGCTTCAGCTATTAACAAATTCCCTTGGGTTCATTTTCCATTGGGTGCACTTATCCTACACTTCAACATTTATATATAGTGCAACACAGTATATGCAAGTTTTGGCAGAACTGACCACAAAGACCCACCACACCAGTGTTTCCAGCTAACACATAGGGCAGGGTATTGCCAAGGGACTGAAGTTAAACAGAGATATATTTAATTCCTGGATCCAGTACTCATTAACTATGTGGTTTCTAGCAAGTTACTTATCCAAATTTCAAGACCTGTTTCCTCACTGTAAAGTGGGAATAATAGTACCTACCTCTTAGGAAGAATGTTGGAATTAAATAAAATGTGACATGTAAAGCACTTAACTCAGTCTATTGCATAGTAAGTGCTCATTAAATGCTGAGTGTTTTTTTAAATATATTTTATTGATTTTTTACAGAGAGGAAGAGAGTGGGATAGAGAGTTAGAAACATCGATGAGAGAGAAACATCGATCAGCTGCCTCCTGCACACCCCCTACTGGGGATGTGCCCGCAACCAAGGTACATGTCCCTGACCAGAATCGAACCTGGGACCTTTCAGTCCACAGGCCCGACGCTCTATCCACTGAGCCAAACCGGTTCTGGCAAATGTTGAGTGTTTTGAATACAGGAGATAGACAAAAGCAGGCTTACAGTTGTACAAATGGGAAATAATACAATAATTAATACATAATAATTTAAGAATAAACTGTTCCATATACTCACAACTATAAAGCTACATTTGTCCACCCCTATATTATCTTGAGCACATTAACAGAATCACATGAATAAGTGATTAACTTGTATAATACCTGCAACACTTTTATTTCCTTTTTTTTTACTTGAAGAGGATGTTCTCTTCAAAAGTTTGTGTTTTGGCTGTACAAATAGACAAATTCATGAGACAAAGGATTATACCACCTGAATGGTATATATTCAGTAAATGTTTATTCCTAGATATTATAACTTAATGAAAAGTTCATGTAGGAAGTAGAAGAAACCACCAGAGTTAAAACATGGACATTTTATAAAACCAAAGAGCTCATTCAGATAGTAATTCCTGGTTGCAAACTAGCACAGTGGGCCAGAGGTACCCTACCTCAGATGCTACAATAGCATGTGAGATCATAAACCCATCTGAAAGGGAAAAGGATAAGGCAACTAGATAAAATATAGAGCCCCAAAAGATCATTAGATCTAGTAGTTGCTGCTTTCCTTACAGGCGCTTCCTTGGCCTCAGTAGGGAAGGAAGTGCAGAAGAGCTTGTGACATGGGCCAGTGTTGGAGTTGAGTGCTGAAGCACCACGAATTGGATTGATCCAGAGGAAAAAAAAATGAAAATTGAACCTACTATTTTCCGCTGAGAGTTGAAGACATATCAATAGGTGATTTCAGAGCTAGAAAGAGTAATAGGGGTAAGAGGCCAGGAGTTGGGTGAATACAGAATTGGAGAAGATAGAATAGAGCAAAGTTGGGGAAAATATAAGCTGAAAAGACTATAATGTTAACAGAACCGGACTGCCAATGTCTCTTTACTATTAATTGCTATGTACATGATGAGTTGGTTAAAAGAGTCTGAATATAATAGATAATAAATCTAGCTGATGTCATTCAGTTCATTTTATAACACATGTTGATTAGGATCCTCTGACCCTGAGAACAAGGGCTCAAGCAAGTCTGCCACTCTACAGACTCTGCCAGGACTCTATAATTCTGCCAAACCTCTACTCTGAGACCCATTCTCACCTCTCAACACAATTTTCACTGAGTATCTCCTCTCCTTCTAACTCTTCAACCCTTAAATATTTAATAAAGGTTAGGAGAATCCTTCAACTCTGTAGGAATGCTAAAGAAAGATGGCAGTTTAACAATATATAGATTGGCACATGTAGGTTATGTACTCTAACAGCTGGGATTTGTGCAACATGTATTAGAGGTTTTTAGCATTCATCACATAGCTCACTAACTGAGACTCTGAGAATGAGCACATTCTATGTACCAGCATCAGCATGGTGCTAAGCACTGTGTAAGACACAAAGATAAGTCAGTTCTAATCCTTGTCCTCATGGAACTCACTATCTAGTGTGAGCAAGTGCTATGATTACACCCTAACTTTCAAACCCTAAATCAGAACAGGTAGTGTGACAAAAGATTTACATGCCTCTTCCAGTGCCAGAGGAAGTCTGGAAGTAGAGTTTGAAGGCTAAAGGCTGCAGTTTCTGAGATACTCTGATAGTTGTGCCCAGGGACTGGATGAACAAACTTCTTACCTTTGCAATGATTACTTCAAAGCACCTTGGCTGATTTTCCAATTGAAGAACAATAATAAAAGGAACAAACTGCCTGTGTTCATGGCATTTTCTTGTATATTGAGAGCTGTCACATGATTATATCTATTGAAGTTCATAGCAAAACTGTGACATGTGCATGGAAGGCATTATTATCTCCATGTTCCAGATGAAGGCACAAACTCAGAAAGGGAGATTAAATGTCTTGTACAAAATCACACACCTAGCAAATGGCAGACTGGGATTGAAATCCAGGGTCTCCGATTCCCAGCTCTTCTACTATACCATGGTGTCAAAATTCCAAAGGACTAGAAAAAAAAAAGGCTCTTTAATATGTCTGTGACTCTGAGAAGTTTCCATTGGCAGATGTAGGATTAAAACTGGGATTAGAAGAATGGATATTTATTTGCCATCCAGAACCATAGGAGACAGTGAACCTTGGAGAAAGAATGGTGTGAACAAGTGGAAATGGAAAAAAAAAATCATGGTGGATGACAAAAAACTGAAAGTGGTTCAGGAAGGGAGAATAGTAAGAAGAAAGGCTTGGAATGAGGGAAAGAGCAAACTCATAAAAGATCTGACTTTTAGTTGTGAGACACTCAGGGAAGTAGAAAAGTTTGAGAACAACAAAGACAAGATCACTATGCATACTGGGAAGGCAGCAGTTTGGCCTAGACAGTAAGTGGTCACATGTCATTGATAGGTTCTGCGATTTTAAGCTAAATGAAATATAACAAAACCAATTTTTACTATAGGCTAATAGTTGTGAATTTATATAAAGAGATAAATTCCTATGGCACAACCTCAATCTATACTAATAACAGGGTAATATGCTAATTAGATCGGGTGACCAGACATCTTCCAGATGTACGACTTCCTTCCAGACAAAGCCATGGTAGTGGGGGCCGAGGCAGAGATGGTTAGGGGTGATCAGGCCAGCATGGGAGGGCAGTTGGGGGCCATCAGGCCAGCAGAGGAGGGAAGTTGGGGGCCACCAAGCCGGCAGGGGAGTGGTTAGGCAGTGATCAGGCTGGCAGACAGGCAAGCAGTTAGAAGCCAGTGATTCCGGATTGTGAGAGGGATGTCCGACTGCCAGTTTAGGCCCTATCCCTCAAGAGGTCCTAGATTGGAGAGGATACAAGTCAGGCTGAGGGATACCCACACCCCGGGCCCCTAGTGTTAAAATAATATATAGAGAAAAATTGTTATTGAAGGATCTGCAGTATAGGAAAACAAGATTTGAGTGAGCTGTCTAGGATCTACTGTATTAGATTTTTGGGCCACTGTTCATTGGATACTTCTAGCTCTCTCTGTGTAGGAAAAAAAACACACAAAAAAAACAAAAACCTGGCCTTACATTCATGGCCATTCACTGGCAACTGTTGTTTTAGTATGGCCCTTCAACTCTGTATGACCTGTATTAGGCACAAGATTCAGTAAAGCTCCTGGACCCTGGGGTTCACTTAAAAGCAATACCTACTTTCCCATGATTTCCCAATGGAATTAGCTTTAATGACATGTGTGAGAATTTACAATTACCTCTGTTTTCAAGAAAATAAAAATTATTTCTGAGAATTTCCTTAAAAAAAAAACATTGAAAATTGATTAAGGTGGGATATTAGGAATCAGATAGAATGACATTTTACCATAAAGAAAATGATCACTGCCCTGGTTGGTGTGGCTCAGTTGGTTGTCCCATGCATGGAAAGGTTGGCAGATAAATTCCTGGTTAGGTCCTATGTCCTGGTTGTGGGCTTGATCCCAGGTAGAGGGATGCAGGAGGTAGCTGATTGATGTTTTGCTCTCAAATCAATGCTTCTCTCTCTTCCTCTCCCTTCCTCTCTTTCTAAAAATCAATTAAGGAAATAAACACATTAGGTATTTGTTAAAACTATGATCCTCTTCTCCATAGTAAATTGGGATAAAAGGTGTAGAGTCACAATTTTCTCCAGAGAAAGTTGCTAAAGTTATAATTTTAATATGAATGGGTTCCATAGATTTAAAAAAAAAAAGGTTTACAACACTCTACAAATAGCTTCTTTACAATATCAAATGTTCAAGCCAACTCAGATATTAAAAACTATGACTCAGTACACATTTCAAATGCTCAAAATACTAACAATGAACTCTTTTAACCTGGATATTTGAAATGCAGAAGGGGTTGTTTTAGAAGGTCTGTAACTTCGTTCACATGGTGAACACTGGCACAAAACAATGCATGAATAACAATATGCACCATTCTCAGTTCATGTGGTCTGGCTAGTTCCTCTCTTCACCTTCCAAATACAATAAGCATAATTCATTTTCTTGACTTAAATTTAGTTTCTCTTTCCCTTAGAGCAGTGGTTCTCAACCTTTCCAATGCCACGATCCTTTAATACAGTTCCTCATGTTGTTGTAACCCCAACCATAAAATTATTTTCGTTGCTACTTTATAACTGTAATTTTGCTACTGTTAATGAATTGTAATGTAAATATCTGTTTTCCGATGGTCGTAAGTGACCTTGCTAGCGGATCTCAACCATGGGTCCTGACCCACAAATTGAGAACAGCTGCTGTAGAGCCTAAGACCATTGGAAAACACAGATATTTGTATCACAATTCATTAACAGTAGCAAAAATTACAGTTATGAAGTAGCAACGAAAATAATTGTATGGTTGGGGGTCACCACAACATGAGGAACTGTATTAAAGGGTCACGGCATTAGAAAGGTTGAGAATCACTGCTTTAAAAGGAATAGTTAAGCTTTCAAAATATAATGTTTTATAAGATGAATAAAGTATTGAAATATTACCTGAATCTAGCTCTGGTAAATGGTGGAAACATTTGCTGACAGTGCACAAACTCTTCAATGATCTTGCCCATGATCTACTACTTAATAGACAAATTGAATCAATCTTAAATTGATAGAGTAACTCTTCATATTAAAATAGTGTGGGAAAAGGTTTCTTCGCACCATAGGTGTTTTAGTATATTTCCTCATCAATATCTTATTGACTTTAGTTGGGACTTAATTGGCAAGGAGTTAACTATATATGCACTCAAAATATATTTTGCTGACCATAGGGAAGCAAGGAAGAATGATAGAGGGGAATACAGAGGAAAAATAAGAAAGAGCAGCATAGACACAGAGAGATGAAGATGGTAACATATGAAGTCTCACTTGGAAATGGTCCCTAATTCTAAGTCACTGCTGCTAACCACATGGCACTCACTATCCTTGAGTAAGGTTTAACTTTACTGCAATTGAATTTGGCTTACAACTCAAAGACTTAAGTTCTGACAAAATAAAGCATATTTTGAAACTATACCGGCCAAAATGGTTTCCAGTAGCAACATGTGGTTATTTATATTTAACTGTGAGTTAATTAATATTAAATACAATGATATCAATTTCTTATTAGGATTAGCCACATTTCAAGTGCTCAAGAGCCATATGTGACTAGTATCTACTATATTATATGGTGAAGATATAGAGCATTTCTGTCATCATAGAAGTTTTCATTGTACAGCATTATCCTAAACCATTACTTCATAGGTGACTTGATGAGATTTCCAGAACACTGTTCAGCCTGCTCTCCCTCAGAGCTTGCCTCTGGGTGAATTTAATGTACTTTTGAACCTGTTTACTCTCCATGGTCTCACTTCCTGATTCTCTTACGGATACAGATTACTTGATGGTTTCAATCAATAGTAATGACAATAATAGCTAACATTTATTGAGTACCTACTATAATTATATCAGGTATAATTGATTTATATCACATACTCAATCCTTACAACCTATTTTACAGAAATGGAAACTAAAGTATTGAGAGGTTGGTATTTTGTTCAAATCACACTGCTGGCAGGCAGCAGATCCAATATTTGTATCTAGGCAGTTTGATTCCAGAGATATTTATATACCATACTAGTGAATGTTTAAGAGGACTGTGAAATAAAGAAATAAAAGACAGATTTTATGTACTTTGAGACCTAATAATTTAATCCAAGAGACTAGGAGACTAATAAAATAAGATAAATAGTAAACTACTCAAAAATTGATAAACACTAAGAGATTTTAACCCCCCATGGTACAGTGCTTTTTCCAACTAGCACGGAACAGGCTTGTTAAATTACCGGCTTTTGGGCACAATATTTTCAGCTACTTTTTAAAAATACATTTATTGACTGATTTTAGAAACATCGATTTGTTTTTCCATTTATTTATGTATTCATTGTTGATCCTTGCATATGCCATGATTAGGGATTAAACCCACAACCTTGGAGTGTTGGGATGGTGTTCTAACCAACTGAACAACCCAGCCAGGGCAAATTACAGGCTTTTGGACAAAAGCTTGTTAAGTAGTAATTTTACCTACTTGACCTGAAAGTAATGCCAGAGCAGACACAAACATCTACCATTCTTCAGTTTTCTGTGTACAAATCCCTCCCCATGATTAAATGTCAAGGTGAGATATCTTATCTTCTATGAGAAACCACCCTGGTGGCTGCCTAAAAAGACTATAGTCGCTTAAATGTAGGATGGATTGATAAGAAATCACAGGGTTGAAAGTATACTAGCTGGGAAACTAAAATGTCTATATTCCACTATTGGCTCTACCACAGGTCAACAAGCATTGCCACATTGGATAAGTCCAGGCTTCTTTCTAGGTCTCAGTAGGCTCATCAGTAAAATGAGACAGGAGTATACCAGACTAGAGATTTACAAGTTTGAGTACATATCTGACTTTCCAGAGGGTAAGAAGTCTAGCATATTTGCCCATCATTTTTAGATTCTCATTTTCTACCTCCATTTCCAAAATGGGCCTTTTCCCTTTTGACAAAAGAGATAGATTCCTTGAGTATCCTGAATTTTATCATGGAGCAGTCTTGAGGACTTAGTCTTCTGAGTACTAAACAACAAAGAAAGAAGGAATTAAGAATGACAGATCAGTAGTTATAAAGTAACCATGGGGATGTAAAGTATATCATATGAAATATAGTAAAACATATTGTAGCAATTATGTATGGTACACATTGGGGACTGGAAAATAAGCAGTGAAATAAGAGGAGGTTTAATCTTGAGAACAGATAAAATAAGCTCCTAGACATAGTTCTGAAAGAAAGTACTATTATTTTCAAACTGACATATGCATAAATCTTAAAAGTCACAGCCATTGCCAAGTGAGGGGCAATGTACATTGGAAAAGAAAAAGTCAATGTCCAATGCAAAAGAGTAAGAAAAGAGCATGACTAAGGTAGGAGTGCTTTTTTTTTTCATCTCTGTACACTCAGGCCCAGCAAAGTACCTGTTATGCAAAATTCACCCAAGGAATGCTGAGAGACCTATTCAACTACACCAAGATCACAGCTTGGAATAATCACACATGCAGAAGGAGCCACAAGCTGTGGATCGCTAATAGCTCCCATGAGGGTATTCGGGGGCAGTCACAAACAGTGTCTAGCATTGTACTGCACTAGAGACTGGGAGTCCTAGCAGATCTACCTAATACAGCTTCTGCACAGTAAAAGGAACTCAACATATTAAAAAGGGAGCCCACTTTATGTAAGAACATATTTTCCAATGATACATCTGATAAAGGGTTTATATCCAAAATATATAGGGAATTCATACAACTTAACAAAAGGAAGATAAACAATCCAATTTAAAAATGGACAAATAACCTAAACAGACACTTCTCCAAAGTGGACATAAAGAAGGACAAGAGACATATGAAAACATGCTCAAATTCACTAATCACCAGAGAGATGCAAGTTAAAATGACAATAAGGTATTACCTCACACCTGTCAAAATGGCTATCATTGACAAATTAACAAATTACAAGGTTTGGGGAGGATGTGGAGAAAAAGGAACCCTAATACACTGCTGGTGGAAATGCAGACTTGTACAGCCATTACAGAAAACAGTATGAAATTTTCTCAAAAAATTAAAAATGGAACTGCCATTTTACCCAGTGATCCCACTTCAAGGAATATATCCTAAGAAACTTGAAACACCAATCAGAAATAATATGTGCACCCCTATGTTCATAGCAGCACAATTTACAATAGCCAAAATCTGGAAGCAACCAAAGTGGCCATCAGTACTTGTTGTGGGGTGGACAAGGGTCAATGATAAGGGTGGATCAATATCAATGGTGTGGGGTGATTAGGGGTCAATGAGAAAAAAGTAAGACATCTGTAATACTTTCAACAATAAAGATACTTTTTTTAAATAACCCTTCATGGAAATTTCTTATTATCCTGTTTTCTGAGTATAATTACATGAGAAATGTTGGTACCCAACAGGCTAAAAGCCTGTCAAATTACTGCAGGAAGATGAAGGAGAAGTGGATTAGATAAGAGATCAACCAAAGGACTTGTATGCATGCATATAAGCATAACCAATGAACACAAGACACTGGAGGGTTGGGGAATGCCTGGGGGCGGGCAATAGGAAGATATGTATATATATCACAATAAAAAATAAAATAAAAGAGTTTGAAAGTGTCTCAAGATTTTGCCAAAGGTTACTCTGGACAAGTGGGGACTCTGAGCAGAACCTGCATTGATACAAGTGTGCCTACTTCCAGCTGCGAGTCCATGAGGAAAAAAACCACAAAAAACAGTCAACTATCTGAGGGAAAACAATCAAACCTCTCCCCAAAACCTGCAAAATTTTTTTCTCTAAAAATATAAGTGATAACTGAATGTGGTTGCCAATTTAACAAAACTGATCTTAAAGAAATGAAACAATTATTACCCAAACTATTATTGTTTAAAAATAATTAAGTAGTAAATTGGAATAGACTTTCCCCCAACAAAATGATTAGCATTAGAATAATCTTATAAGGAGAGACTATTATTTTTCTGATTAATAAAATTCCTCTGGTCAAAAAATTAAATATAGCCTTTTTTTCTACAAGGTGTTTTCAGAGATAAAAATAAAAATAAAAAAACTGCTGTATTATGTGGTCTGTATAGATACCATATAATTGACTACTTAAAAAATTAGCACTTTTTTATAATCAATTCTTTTTTTAAAATATATTTTATTGCCAAGACCGGTTTGGCTCAGTGGACAGAGCATCGGCCTGCGGACTGAAAGGTCCCAGGTTCGATTCCGGTCGGGGTCATGTACCTTGCTTGCGGGCACAACTCCAGTAAGGGGTGTGCAGGAGGTGGCTGATCGATGTCTCTCTCTCATCGATGTTTCTGACTTTCTATCCCTCTCCCTTCTTCTCTGTAAAAAATCAATAAAAATGTAAAAAAAAAAACCACATATAAATATATTTTATTGATTTTTTTACAGAGAGGAAGGGAGAGGGATAGTTAGAAAGATTGATGAGAGAGATATCGATTAGTCGCCTCCTGCACTCCCTCTACTGGGATGTGCCCGCAACCAAGATACATGCCCTTCACCAGAATAGAACCTGGGACCTTTCAGTCCACAAGCCAACGCTCTATCCACTGAGCCAAACTGGTCTCGGCTATAATCAATTCTTAAATCTGCAGGCTTTATATACATTTACTTAGTTTATCATTAAAACAATCAGACAAATAGGTGCCTTATTATACTCAGTTGACAGATGAGAAAAAGAGACATAAAGATGCAAAGGAACTCACCGACAATTACATACCTTGAGATAAGATTCAAACCCAAACAGGCTAGCTCCAGAGGCTGTGTTCTTAACCACTATTTGTTTATGCCTATGTACATGGAAATTTACCAATGGTAGGATTATCTATTTCTAATGTTTTTGCTCTATAAGAGCAATAGAGCCAGCTCCATGACTGAGCATGGTAATTAGAACCAAAATATCATTTTGAGCTCATCTAGCATAATTTCTTTCATTTTGCTCAAGAGGAAACTGGGACTCAAGCCAAGTCCAAGATCAAACAACAAGTAAATGGCAGAGCAAGAAATTGAAACTACATGTCATGATCCCACCCTGAATTTCTTCCATGACAAAGTACACTTGAAGCTGAATGTTTCTTCTACTAGACTAGCAAATCCAGTTAATCGCTGCATTATCAGAAGTATGTACTGCCCCACATAGAAAGAGGGAAGGGCACATTTTCCCATATCATAAAAATATTTTTAAAGAAAAGGTCGGCATATCAAGTAAATAGGATCTAGTGTTAATCTCTATGAAGTAACCCAATTATCCCATTGAATCCATTTAAAAATAGGAATATGTTACAATTTATTGCTTATCACATGATATTTGAAAAGTATATCAAGCTACTCACAGCAAAGAAACAGAAAATTAACAGAAATGGATGAACTATTTTTAACCACCCGTTATCCTGACATCTCTTCAAGCCAAATATTTAATACCGTTTTAATGTTACTTTTGCAACAAATCTTTTAAATGAACAAAACTCTAAAAAAAAACTTATGAAGAAAGAAAATAAAACTGCCATCTCCAGAATATCCGTATACAGCTTATTAAATGTTTGTGTCCCTTTGAAGGCTTTCAATAGCCTAGACACACTTCAAATTTGACCAATAATCATTAAGGACCTAAAGATAAGGGACAAGATACCATAAAAGATGGTTAAGATTCCCCTGAAGTACAGCATGAATGTTATGATATCCACAAAGACAACAGCAGTTTCAGTAGGAGTGAAAATAAGCATCTTCTGTTTTTCTATGGATGTAATTATGTTAAATATTCATGTCTCCTTAGGGTCACTGTAACCTCTGATCCATCTTTCCTCTTACCCTAGAGTTAGTTCCTAGATTCCGTTCCTAATCTACAAATAGAGCTCTAGCCAAAACCAGTTTGGCTCAATTGATAGAGCGTCGGCCTGTGGACTGAAGGGTCCCAGGTTCGATTCCAGTCAAGGGCATGTACCTTAGTTGCAGACACATCCCCAGTGGGGGGCATGTAGGAAGCGGCTAATCGATGTCTCTTTCTGATCCATGTTTCTAGCTCTCTATCCCTCTCTCTTCCTCTCAGTAAAAAATCAATAAAATATATTTTTAAAATAAAAACAAAAACAAAAACAAATAGAGCTCTAGGTTCTTCTAAATACCCTGCCACTCAAGCTGGAACTAGAATCAGCAGCAAAATGCAAGGTGCAAATCCTGCCAATAACTCCAGATGTACAGCTCTGCAGGTGAAACACATGACTTAAATCCAATCCATAGACTCTGAAATTCAAAATTGGGTAACTGTCAGCTAAATCAAAGATTGGCTTGTGTTCACTTAGTTGAATAATCCCAACAATGACTAAAATTACTTCTTATTGGCTTAGATAAGATCCAAATGATGTATAAAAATATGAACATTAGCAAATTAGCTGGCAGTAATAGGATACAGATAAGAGAATGCTTAAAATCATATAGAAAACATCTCAGGAATGGTGATTGAGGTTGAAATTTATTTTCTTCACATCTATTATTCAGATTTTGGCTCTGAAATACATGCACAACATTTTGATGATCAACTAAGTATATATGAAATATATGCTATTCATTTGTGAGTTCACTGTCATTGTTGATGAAGAGACACAAACATAATATATATTATTTCATTACTAACTAAAAATATATTTGAAGATAGAAAGAATTTTCTCAGTATAAGAGTAAAAATGGCTCAGTTTTATTGTCACAGATAAAAATCATAGTTTAGTTTATGAAGCCTGATCACTACTCTATCAGGTTTTCACTTGTTCCATAGTTAGGAAAAACAACCAAAATCATTTCCTCCCCTAACTCACTCTATGTGCTTCAGAGTTTATTTTTTACATATACACCACTTGCTTCAATTTAGGTGTTTCCAAATCTTCTTCATTAACCCCTATCTCTTCTCCCTTGGCATTCTATTGCTGTGAATATCATCTCCTCTCTGGCTTCAACTCTCCATGTTAACAAGTTGTAAGTGTCTTATTTTTTTGTAGCTGACTAACTTGCCAATTAATCCAGCAAATTAAATGTCTAATTTTTATTACAGATGAATGGAACATACCCGGTGCTACAGAAACATTTGCTGAATGAAAAAATGAATAATTGAATAAATCTATATTTTAAACTGATGACTGATTATCATAGGTTCCTCAGCTGGGATCTCCAAATCTTATTGTATAAGAAGTATAGGGAAGCCCAAGTTGGAAATGTACCAAAATATTTTAGTAGTGTTCTAAAAGACTCCAGGTAAATCCTGTCATTTAAAATCAGTCTGCATTTTTTTGGTGTTGGGGATAGAAAAATGGTGGCAGAACAGACAAATATGCCCAAGTCTTGTCTCTGAGCAGACAGAAAGAATAGCTGAGGCTCTCACAGGGAGTGTTAGTTGGTGAGTTGAGGGAGAGCTAAACTCCAGGAGATGGTAGGGGACTGCTGGGGGGGCACCCCAGACCAGGCAGCCCCCACTGCTGCTGGGTTCCTCCCAGAGTAATCAGCACAGACTAGGAGACCACACCATCTTGAAGGGGAAAGTGGATGTTATCAGAAGCCTGAAAATCTACAACTACAGAATCCATCAAACAGCTACAAATCTCAGAACACCAGTCCCCAATTGGTGCAAACATGCAGATTCAGAGGAGCTCTACACTCCACCATAGAAAGGTCAGATTTCACCTGGGATAAGGTGAGGTCTCTGGTCTTGGCAGGAGAGAGAAACGCGTGCACTGCGGGAGCTAGAGAACCAAGGGAAGTCTGTGCCTAGAAAAATCCATGGCTGTTGGAGCTGTCATGATCCATGAATGTGGAAGGGGGTCTTCAGAGCTGCTAACAGAAAGGATCTCTAAAAAACAACCCATTTGATCTGACACAAAAGGACAGCCTAAAAAATTTAAAAGTGTGCCAGCTGCTTAGACCCAAGGGGGGAAAAAGACTGTATAGACTTACTCTTCCTGGCTTACTGGCCTGTATTATTTTATTTCCTTTTGACATTTCTCTTCTCCTTTTTATCACATACACAACCTTTATAAATTTTACACTTGTAAATTAGCCTTCAATCTTTTTTCATGTCCTTTAAAAGTACATAACCGTGCTTCAGACCTTCTATTCAGTATTCCTTATTCTTTGAAACCTCAACTCTTTAATGATTCCTAAAAAGTAAACAGCCAAAATTTCTTAGATTAACATTTATGACTTACACATTCTGTGATAAAAATAAGAGTAGGTAAAAATTTTTCTTTTTGAGAGACAGAGATTTTTAAAACTTAAACTAGTTGTAACATTAAAGATATTATGTCTTAAAGTTCCTTTGCTGAATATTCTACCACTGCCCAAAAAGTACTGAGTAACCCTGCCTTGCCAGTCTTGTACAATATGGTTTTCTTTATGTGTACTAGAAGAGTTAAAGAGAATAAAATGGGGCAGAGGAAGATCCACTGTGTTTTGTCAGCATAGTTCAGATAAGCAAGAAACCAAGGACGCCAGCAAAGCAGGTTGTACCCCCCCCAAAAAAAACCCGCCCTTCCACTGATGCCCATACCCCTTTTCTGCATTAACCATTTACTCTGTCCTTAACAAGGGAAATAAGGTAAGTGGTCTGAGATCCTTTATAACCAAGCTTTTTACACTTAAGGAACAGCTGCTCTCCCCCCTCCCCAGATTTTCCTTCTTTACTCCAAGGCCCCAGAAGATCTCAACCTTCACTACTTCTGATATATCCAACAATCCCCCTGTCCCACAGCCTAGGGCTTCTCTATCTCACAAGGCTGAAAGTGAATTTCACTGCCTCTACCCTTTCTTACACCTACTCTAGAGCAGTTTTCAGCTCTCTTCTACCTCAGAGATCCACTGTAAATTTATCTGGAAGGGCAGGTAGATTGCAGTTCTCAGGGCTACATGATTCTCTGTTTTCTAGCAGGGCTGAAAAAGGCAGCCTACAAAGGAGTTAATTATGACTAATCTTAATCCAACAAGCCTTTGTTTAAACTTCTCTGGCTTGGCAATCTTCACAAATTAACCCTAGCATTCCAAAATTTTAAACTAACACAACAAAATTATAAATCAAAGAAAAGCAATTAAAAGTTTTCTATTGTCTTCCCCCTAAAGCAGGGTTTACATTATCTTTCACACAGACTCTCACACTTACATTTCCTCCCAGGAGCCTGTCCAGCTCCCTTGGGCCCCAAACCTGGTCCATTCACTGGAAGCCAAAAGGCTAGCAGGTGGCAGCACTCCTGCACCAGCACTTCCCCATTCCCATAAATCAAAAGTGTTAACAGAGGCTCTGTAGTCTTCTGATCACTGCTTGAATTTCTGAAAAATTTTCAAAAAACATTGCAGGGAAGTACAGACAGAACATGAAGCAGACTGACCCATTCTAATGATAGAGAAAATTAGACCACAATAACACAGAATAACAAAGACAATGACAACTAACAGAGGATCACCAGGCACGGTCATGCACCAGGATCTGGTCCCAGAATTAGAGCTGCATCCGGCTTTCCAGACACCTTAGATGGGCACCCACAGAACCAGAAATAAATTTCTTACTGGTAATAACCAGATCCAGGTGGCACTGATCAGAATCAGTCAGGAAATTTAGCATGTGGAGTCTCTAACCTCTACCAGTCCTGGGACTGAGGAACATCTCTCAGAGATCACTCCCCACCTGGGTTGGAGAGTCTTGGGACCCTGGTGGGCTCTAGTCACAGGATGATTCAAAGGCTGGTGATCTCGCTGGGGCATCTACAAATGTTGTGGAGTGAACATGAGTGAATGACCACTAGAGTTCAGACCAAATTAAAATTTAGGAAGCCTTTATTAGCTCTGATATATCCATGCAGAGAGTCCAAAGAGCAGCCCTGACCCTTTGTGCAGGATTGCTTTTAAGCACATTTACCACATACTGTTTTTGCAGAGCAAACGACCCAAGACAAAATAGTTTTTCCCAAGCAATGTCTGGATCATCCCATTGACAACCATGTAA
Organism: Lasiurus cinereus; assembly: GCA_011751065.1. Lineage (NCBI taxonomy): Eukaryota > Metazoa > Chordata > Mammalia > Chiroptera > Vespertilionidae > Lasiurus > Lasiurus cinereus. The sequence goes on along the minus strand of JAAGEH010000015.1, from coordinate 11,333,426 downwards.
TTTACAAGGTCATCCTGTTGTTCAGAAAGCTGACAGTGATCTATGAAAGAAGGCCTACATGCTGGCAAGGGACCATGAGACCGTATTACAAGGCTTGGCCTGATGTCAGCACTGAAAACTCTATTTGGAGGACAGTCCATGGCCTCTCTGGAATGGGCCATGCTCAAAATTTCCTACTCTCTAACAATATCAATTTTTTATGTTTGTTTGTGAGATTGTTTTGCTTACTCTTTTTTTATTGTTTGTTTTTTTCTGTTTGTTTTTTTCCTTCTGTTTTCCCTCGCCTCACTTGATATTGTTGTTTGTAGTGTGTATTCATCTCCAGGTACATGTTTCTGGTATTTGTTGTGATTAGTGGCTGTTCTATTGGAGTTTTCTCCCCTTATATAATTTGTTCCCCTGTTTTTTCATAGATTCTTTCTTTTCTCTCTTACTTCTTTTCCTTTTCCCAATTTTAATTTTGCACTCCTTTCATTCTTTCTTTTTTCTCGTCTTCATTTTCTCCTATCCTCTAATTTGGCTTTTCTGGTGGTAACTTTTATTTGGGGTTGTTAATATGGTGAATATATTTCTGTTCAGTGTTTTGTGCATTGTACCTGATTGTGTTGTAGGTTGTGCCTTTAAATCAACACAAGAGAGAGAAAACCAGATACCTGGAGAAGAGAGACCATGGGAAGACAAAGAAACAGCCCGAATATGAAAGAAAAGCAAGCATCACTAGAAAATGAAGTAAATGAAATAGAAGCAAGAAACCTGTCAGAGAAAGAATTCAGAGAAATGGTCATAAGGTGGATGAAAATAATGGAAGGCAAATTCGACAATATGTGTAAGAACCAAGAAGAAATGAAGAAGAACCAAGAAGATATGTAAAATGACATTACTGCAATAAATAACTCAATAGAAAGCATCAAGAGTAGACTAGAAGAAGCAGAGGACCGCATCAGTGAGCTAAAAGTCAAGGTAGAAAAAAAAATATCCAAGTAGAGTAGCTTCTAGAAAAAAATTAAAAAGCAAGAGGAGAACCTAAGGGAACATTGGGACAACATGAAACAAAACAACATCCGCATAATAAAGATACCAGAAGGAGAAGAAACTGAGCAAAAATTAGAAAACCTGTTTGAAGAAATAATGACAGAAAATTTCCCTGATATAGGGAAGAAAAAAAAATTTACACAAGTCCAAGAAACTAACACAGTCCCAAGCAAAATGAACCTCAAAAGACTGATGCCAAGGCACATTTTAATTAAAGTGGCAAATAATAATGGCAAAGTAAGAGCCTTAAAAGTGGCCAGAATGAGACAGGAAGTTACTTCCAAAGGAAACACCATCAAACTACCGACTGATTTCTCAACAGAAACTCATCAGACCAGAAGGGAATGGAATGAAATAGACAAAGTCAAGCAAAGGAAGGGTTTGAATCCACAAATACTGTACCCAACAAGGCTATCAAACAAAATTGAAGGTGAAATCAGGAGCTTCAAAGACAAAAAAGGACTAAGGGAATTCATTACCACCAAACCAGCCTTCAAGAAATGCTAAAGGATCTGCTGTAAAAAAATAAAAAATGAAGTGAAAAAGGAATATAGTGGTAAAGAATAAAAATAGTGACAAATAGGTACCTATCAATAATAACTTTAAATGTAAATGGATTATATGCCCCCATCAAAAGATATAGGGTAACACATTGGATGAGAAAACACGACCCCTATAACAGCTCTCTACAAGAAACCCACCGCAGAAAAAATGATGCACACAGACTGAAGGTGAAGGGATGGGAAAAGTTTTTTCAGGTGAAAAAAAATCTGGGGTAGCAATACTTATATCTGACAAATTAGATATCAAAATGAAAGACATAGCAAGAGATAAAAGAGGCCACTTCATAATACTAAAGGGAACAATCCAACAAGAAGAAAGAACTCTGGTAAACATATACACACCCAATACAGGAGCACCCAAATACATTAAAAAAAACTTTTGGAGTATACTATAAGAGATTGACAGCAATACAATCATAGTAGGAGACTTTAATACCCCACTATCACCATTGGACAAATGCTCTAAACAAAAAGTGAGCAAAGAAACATCAATCTTAAATGACTCACTAGACCAGATGGAATTAACTGACATATTCAGAACATGTCACCCCAAAGCCACAGAATATATATTCTTCTCAAGTGCACATGGGTCATTTTCAAAGATAGACCATATGTTGGGTCATAGGCAAAGTCTCTTCAAATTTAAGAAGATAGAAATCATATCAAGCATCATATCAGATCACAGTGGCATAAAACTGGAAATCAACTACAATAAAAAAAATCCCCCCAAAAATCAAACACATGGAGACTAAACAGCATGCTATTAAACAATGCATGGGTTACCAGTGATATCAAAGAAGAAATAAAAAACATCATGGCAACAAATGACAATGAAAACACAACCCAAAATCTATAGAACATAGCAAAAGCAATCTTGAGAGGGCAGTTCATACCTATACAAGCCTACTGCAAAAAATAGCGAACAATGGCAATAAATTACCTAACCCTACAACTCAAAGTTAGAAAGAGAGCAACAATAAAAGCCCAGTGTAAGCAGAAGGAAGGAAATAATAAGTGTCAGAGCGGAGATAAACAACATTGAGACCAAAAAAACAAACAAACAAACAAACAAACACACAATAAAAGAGATCAACAAAACCAAGAGCTGGTTTGTAAAAAGGATAAACGAGATTGATGAACCTTTAGCTAGGCTCACCAAGAAGCAAAGAGGGAGGACAGAAATAAAGAAAATCGGAAATGGGGGTGGTAACATAACAACAGACCCCATAGAAATACAAAAGATGGTTAAAAAATATTATGAACAACTCTATTCCAACAAACTGGACAACCTGGAGGAAATGTACATATTCCTAGAAAAATATAACCCTCCAAAACTCAATCAAGAAGAGTCTAAACATCTCAATAGGCCAATAACTATGGAAGAAATTGAAGCAGTCATCAAAATGCTTCCAGCAAACAAAAGCCTGGGGCCAGATGGCTTCACAAGGGTGATTTATCAAGCAATTAAGGAAGAACTTAAACCTATCCTCCTCAGACTATTCCAAAAATTCAAGAGGAAGGAACACTTCCAAACTCCTTCTATGAAGCCAGCATCACCCTAATACCAAAACCAGATAAAAACAACATAATGAAAGAGAATTATAGGCCAATATCCCTCCTAAACATAGATGCCAAAATCCTCAACAAAATTCTAGCAAATTGAATCCAGCGGTACATCAGAAAAACCATGCATCATGACCAAGTTGGATTTATGCCAGGAATGCAAGGATGATACAATATCTGCAAAACAATAAATGTGATATATCACATAAACAAATTGAAAGATAAAAATCACAGTCATATCAATTGATGCAGAAAAAGCATTTGACAAAATCTAACACCCTTACCTGATAAAAGCTCTCAACAAGGTGGAAACAGAAGGATCATATCTCAACCTAATAAAAGCCACATATGATAAACACCCAACTAACATCATACTCAATGGGCAAAAACTAAAACCATTTCCCCTAAGAACAGTAACAAGACAGGGATGCCTACTCTCATATCTCCTATTCTACATAGTACTGGAAGTATTAACCATTGCAATTAGACAAGAAGAAGAAATAAAAGTCATCCAAATTTGAAACGGAGAAGTAAAGCTGTCCTTATTTGCAGATGACATGATATTGTTCATAAAAAATCTGAAAGACTCCATCAAAAAAGTATTAGACTTCATAAATGAATTCTACAATGTAGTAGCACACAAAATTAATGCCAAGAAATCTATGGCATTTCTATACACCAATAGTGAACTTCCAGATAGAGAGACCAAATAAGAAATCCCATTTACCATCAAACCAAAAAAATTAAGATACCTAGGAATAAACTTAACTAAGATGGTAAAAGACCTATATGCAGAAAACTACAGGGCACTGAAAAAAGAAATAGTGAAAGAAGTAACCAGATGGAAGAACATACCATTTTTATGGATTGGAAGAATCAACATCAATAAAGTGCCCATTCTACTCAAAGCAATCTATAGATTCAATGCATTCCATATTAAAATACCAATGACATATTTCACAGACCTTGAAAGAACTCTCCAAAAATTCATCTGGAATAAAAAAAAAGGCCCTGAATAGCCACAGCAGTCCTGAGAAAGAAGAATAAAGTAATTGAGATCTCAATACCAGATTTCAAGCTATATTACAAAGCCACTGTTCTCAAAACAGCCTGGTACTGGCACAAGAACAGACATATAGACCAATGGAAAAGACTAGAGAATCTTGATATTTCCCCAAACCACTATGCTCAATTAATATTTGACAACGGAAACATGAACATACAATGGAGTCAAGACAGTGTCTTCAACAAGTGGTGTTGGGAAAATTGGGCAGATACATGCAAAAAAAATGAAACTAAAACACCAACTTACACCATACAAAAAAATAAACAAAATGGATACAGGACTTTAACATAAGATGGGAAATGATAAAAATTCTATAGCAGTGTTCAGCAAACTGAGGCTTGTGAGCTGCAGTTTGCAGCTCTGTTAACTAATGAGTTTGCTGACCACTGCTGTAAGGCATTACCCTTACCCAGAAATTTTTACTTCAGCTTAAAGACATTAGCAAATTATTAAAATGTTTTGAAGTGTTTTTCCCTAAGGCAGTGGTCGGCAAATTCATTAGTCAACAGAGCAGTAAACCGTGGCCCGTGACCTGCATGTGGCTCAGGAATCTCAGTTTGCCAACCACTGTATTAGAGGAATCTACAGGCAGAGAAATTATAGACAATATGCTAAAGGAATTTCTTCACTGGTACACAGCCCCTAGGGCAATGGAAGCTAAAGAGAAAATAAACAAATGGGACTACATAAAAATAAAAAGCTTTTGCACAGAAAAAGAAACCATCAACTAAACAAGAAAGCCCACTGTATGGGAAAACATATTTGCAAATGTTATCACTGATAAAGTTTTAATCTCTAACATCTACGGGGAACTTATATAACTTAATAAAAGGTAGATAAATGATTCAATAAAAAAAAAATGGGCAATGGACCTAAATAGAATCTTTTTTAAAGAAGACAGAAGGAAGGCCAAGAGACACATGAAAACATGCTCAAGTTACTAATTATCCAAGAGATGCGAATCAAAACGACACTATGCTACCATCTCACCCCTGTCAGAATGGCAATCATCAAAAAATCAACAAAGGACAAGTGCTGAGGAGGATGTGGAGAAAAAATAACTCTTGTGCACTGCTGGTGGGAATACAAACTGGTGCAACCACTGTGGAGAACAGTATGGAGTTTCCTCAAAAAACTAAAAATGGAACTCCCATTTGACCCAGTAATCCCACTCATAGGAATATATCCCAAGAAACTAGAAACACCAATCAGAAAGGATATACGCACCCCTATGTTCATAGCAGCACAATTCACCATAGCTAAGATTTGGAAACAGCCTAAATGCTCATCAGCAAATGATTGGATAAGAAAACTGTGGTACATCTACACAATGGAATACTACACTGCTATAAAAAATAAGGGATTCTTAACATTTGCAGCAGCATGGATGGACCTGGAGAGCATTATGTTAAGTGAAATAAGCCAGGCAATGAAAGAAAAATAACATATGATCTCACTCATTTATGGAAAATGAATAACATTATAACCTGATCAATAAAAAGATAGATACAGAGGCAATAAAGCACCCAACAGACTGTCAAATTATATCAGGAAGGCTGGGGAGTGTTGCGGAGGGAGGAAATTAGATCAACCAAAGGACTTGTATGCATGCATATAAGCTTACCCAATGGACACAAGACACTGGGGAAGGGGGGTGGGATGAGAGCATGTGACAAGGGGTAGGGAAGGCTGGGGGAAGGTCAATGGGGAAAAAATCAAATATATGTACTAATATATGTAATACTTTAAACAATAAAAATATATCATAACATAACATAACATAACATCACTCTACTGCCCAGCTGGTGTTGAGTGTTGACCTATGATAGAGAGGTCATTGTTCGAGTTCTAGTCAGGTCACATACCTGAGTTCCGAGCTCAATCCTCATGTGGGGGGCATGCAGGAGGCTGCTGATCAATGATTTTTTTCTCATCATTGTTTCTATTTCTCTCCCTCTCCATTCCTCTCTAAAATCAATAAAAATCATTTAAAAAATAAAATAAAATAGCTCTGTTGTTACTGGTATGCAGAAGGTGTGCGCTTGAAAAGATATGCAAACATTACATATATGACTGCATAGTGTATATGACATATGGAGGCCAAACATCTTCAAGTCTGGAACCAAGAATGTGATTTTATGAAAGATGAATAAATTCTAGAGTTCTGGCATACAACATAGTACCTGTAGTTAACAATATCATACTGTACACTTCAAAATTTGTTAAGAGGGTAAATCTCATGTTAAGTGTTACCATAATCTTTTTAAAAGCTCGAAACTCAGGGCAATGGGACAGCCAACCCTTGTAGTTGCATCATTTAAAAATGCAATCACAGAAAGCAGGAGCTAGAATGGGCATAAGCAGAGTTTTGAGGTTTATGTAATGGGTAAAAGAGGAAATTGTGCAGGTACTTCCTTCTGAGCATGTTTGCTAGCATCTTCCCTATGGTAGCTGGTCTCAGAGTCAATTTCTGTTATTTCATTTTCTGGCCACTAGGAAGTATGTAAAAATATTCTGGGGATTTCTGAGAAGAGAAATTAATAACTTTAGTGGTTTGAGAAGCAAAATAAGGACTATGGCTTTGACACTCTTTCCTTTAATTTTTGTCTTTGGCTGTCTGCCGCCACTTATAGATGAATCAAACCTACTCTGTCCTGCCATGGAAGGTGGAAAATAAGTTTCTTCCATTGTGTTAATGATATATTCTTAATATCTCCAACCAGGAATAATGCCAAGAAGAACAATGAGATGATCTAGAAGGACTCATCATAAATTGTAAAAAAAATGAAAACTGCCAGTATGCCAACATGGAAGACATCCATTTGACAAGTGAATTGATTTGCCAGGATATCATTTTATTGTGAAGTTGTCCTACAGGACACTAAGAGGCTATGCTGATCACAGCCACAGTTCCCACAAAAGCCTCATTGGATTTTTCTCTATTTGGGGTGGATCACTGGTGATACCTACCTTGAAAATTTCCTAACCCAAAGTATTTCCTTAGAAAGGAACTTGCACATGGAAATATTCAATACATAGTAAGTATTATTTTTTTCATATTTGGAAACTTCTAAGCCAATGATATTTGGAATGAGAATATGCTATTTGAAAATAACATTCAAAATTATGCGTCTCAGAGAGATAGAGTTAAGTATCACAGATATGGAAAACAGCCCAGACATCTAACCATAAAAGGCGACAAATTAAATGAGATGGTTGAGTCATACAATTAAGTATTACGCAGACATAAAAATAATGATGTAAAAGAATAATGGAGGAGAATCCAAGATGGCGGCATAGGTGAATACCTACACTGCTGCCTCGCACAACAATTTCAAAACTACAACTAAAAGACAGAACGGATATCATCCAGAACCACAGGAAAGCTGGCTGAGTGGAAGTTCTACAACTAGAAGGAAAGAGAGGGGCTCACAGAAACCCAGAGGAGCTGCAAAAAGCTGAGGTACGGAGACGCGCGCGCTGAGAGAGCGGGTGCCGAAGTACCTGGCTGGCTTTCTCTGGTGGGAGGGAAACGGAGACTCCCAAGGGCATTGAACCCCTTATCTTACGACACTAAACCCCAGATCCAGCCGAAACTCATATGGGGGGAGTTTGGACTGTGAAAAGGGAGAAGTGCACGGAAATTTAGGGAAGCCGCAAAAGATCAAAGGCCTGGTGGCGGCGCGCACGGCACTGCGCGGAGGACAGACTGCTGGTTGTGCCGCTGGCTTTCGCGAGCAGGCGGGAGACAGACCCTCCCAACTGTGCCACTTCTGAGTCCACTGGGCCCCTGTTTCGGGTGAAACCCTGTGGACCTAGACTCCTGTGGTCCTGGCAAGCAGGGGAGCTGGAAAGGCAGCAGTTAGAGGCACTGCGGGCTCCCGCACAAGGACCGCTCCAGCGATTACCCAGTCACGTGAGACTCAGGGGCCGTGGAAGGCGGGGCTGACTGGAAGGCAAGGCGGTCCCTTAAGCCCTGAGACTCCACCCATCCCAAGCTCAATAGAGGCTTTTGCGGCATTGCACGTCTGGCATTATAAGGCTGAATCCAACACAGAAGTTTCCCCGACATAGTGAAAATGCCGAGACAAGGGAAGGGATCACAAACAAAAGAAATGGAGGAAAAAACAACAACTGGATATAGAGTTCAAAACCACACTTATAAGGTTTTTCAAGAATATGCTAGAAAAGATGGATAAATTTATCAAGTCCCAAGAGGAGATGAAAAAGTACCAACTAGAAATGAAACATTCACTGACTGAAATAAAAAATATTATACAGAGTCCTAACAGCAGACTAGAGAAAGGCAAGAATCAAGTCAAAAATTTGAAATATAAAGAAGCAGAAAACACTCAACTGGAAAAGCAAGAAGAGAAAAGAATCCAAAAATGTGAAGATAATGTAAGGAGACTCTGGGACAGCTTCAAACGTACCAACATCAGAATTGTGGGAGTGCCAGAAGAGAGAGAGCAAGATACTGAAAACCTATTTAAAGAAATAATGACTGAAAACTTACCACATCTGGTGAAAGAAATAGACTTACACGTCCAGGAAGCACACAGAACCCCATATAAAAGGAATCCAAAGAGGACCACACCAAGACACATCATAATTAAAATACCAAGAGCAAAAGACAAAGAGAGAATATTAAAAGCAGCAAGAGAAAAACAGTTCATTACCTACAAGGGAGCACCCATACGACTGTCAGCTGATTTCTCAACAGAAACGATGCAGGCCAGGTGGGAGTGGCAAGAAATATTCAACGTGATGAATAGCAAGAACCTACAACCAAGAATAATCTATCCAGCAAAGCTATCATTCAGAATTGAAGGGCAGATAAAGAGCTTCACAGATAAGAAAAAGCTAAAGGAGTTCATCAACTCCAAACCAGTATTATATGAAATGCTGAAAGGTACTCTTTAAGAAGAGGAAGAAGAAAAAGATTAAAGTCAAAAGATTATGAACAACAAATACGTATCTATCAACAAGTGAATCTAAAAATTAAGTGAATTAAAAATTTGATCAACAGAATAAACTGGTGAATATACTAGAATCAGGAGCATTGAAAGGGAGTGGACTGATAATTCTCAGGGGGAAAGGAGTGAGGGGTATACAGGGAGAGACTGGACAAAAATCATACACCTATGGATGAGGTCAACGGGAGGGAGGGAAGGGTGGGAGCTGGGTGGAGGGGTGCTATGGAGCGGAAAAAAACAAATGTAATAATCTGAATAATAAAGATTTAATTAAAATTAAAAAAAGAAAAAAGAAATTACTACATTTTACCCAATTAGTCTATAAATTTAATACCACTCTCATCAAACTATCAATAAAATGTATTGAATAATCTAAAAAAAAGAATAATGACATGGGAAAATATTCATGTTTTACTGTTAAGTGGGAGGAGGGTTATACATTTCAGTGTGGTTAAATGTCCTATGTAGAGTTATAAAACTACCATGGGGAATACCTTGAACCAACATTCAATCAACTTTAATCCATGTTCATGCTCTATATCACATCATGATCCACAATTCAAGGTTGAAATCTGAGAATAAGCTACAACATTCACCAGCCTTGAATTAAAGGAAGACTTACCATAGATTTCTAGCAGAGCTTGTAAAAGGACTTTATAAAAATTAATTAATGCTGGGAATATATTTTCAGCTTTGTAAAAGAATCTGACTGGACAGTGTGTGTTTAGGCCAGGAGACATCCTGATTTGTGAAATTACAGGTTTCCTTTTCATCCCAGAAATAAACTGTATGATACCTTCAGAGTAAGCTTTTTTGAATATACAAGCAGCCCTGGATTGAATATTAGTTCTGGATTCTAGGCTTGAATCTGTACTGTATGACCACATGCAGGCCTCTTAACCTTTGAGAGCCTAAATTCTTATATATCTCTACATGTCAATGCTTGAATTAGATATTATTTCAACTTTATTTCAGCTTTCTGAGTAAAGATTGAAAAACACAGGTTTTAGACTCAGACAGACTTGATTTTGAATTTTCACCAGGGCCTCTAATGGCCTAAATGGCACCTCTATAAATTAGAAATGCTCAAAGAAGGCACAACCATTTAGGCATAGATAGACTGAGCCTATGAGTATATAGTGTCCCTTCCTTTGGAGGATGCAGTTACCAGTCAAGGCTCATGATTTTGTTAGCACGGCATAGGTTAAATTGCAGCCCCTTTGCCTCCAGCTTGCTCCCTAGGTATCTTTGTGCATTGGGGAAACTGCAAGTCTCCTTTAAACTGGCAGTTTAAAAGTGCAGGTCCACATATACTAAACCTCAGAGTCAGTAGGAAAAGATAGCGGGACTGGCCAGAATTTAGTAGTCCACACATACTTACCTGTTGGTGCCTTTATTGTTAATGGATTGCTGCTGCCTAAGAATTCTGGGAGGATTCTTACCATTACAAAAATAAACACTTTCCCTCAGGTTTGGTATGTAGAAGACAAGTTTCATTCATGGAATGAAACTGAATCGGTTATTATTGCTCTCACAGATTGTCTGCCTACTATGTGTCTAATATTTTACATGCCCCTTGCAAGAAATTGTGGAACATTCCAGTTAGGATCCTTGTCTTTTAGGCTTGGCTCACTGGGCAAGTCACTGAAACTTTGTGGGCCTCATTTCCTTCTCTAAATCATTCAGGAATGGGCTACATTGTCTGTAATGACTATCAGCTCTGACCTTTATGACTATAGCTCCTTTTTTTAAGAGAGAGCGAGGTTGGATTCCAGAATCAAGTGGAGAGTAGAAGCAGAAGTATCAAAATAACAACAATGGAAATAGCTTCCCAATCACAACTGTTTTTTAATGATAAATTATAAAAACATAATGCTCTAGCTGGTTTAACTCAGTGGATAGAGCTTCAGCCTGCTGACTGAAGGGTCCCAGGTTCAAATCTGGTTAAGGGCACTGCCCAGGTTTCAGGCTTAATTCCCAGTAGGGAGGCATGCAGGAGGCAGCCAATCAATGATTCTCTCTCGTCATTGATGTTTCTTTTTCTCCTTCTCCCTCCCTTTCCTCTCTGAAATCAATAAAAATATATTTTAAAAAATTAAGGTGGGAGGAGAAAATGGCGGCGGAGTAGACGGACGCGTCTGGAGCTTTGTCGCTGGGCAGAGGGAGAGAGATCGGCTGAGAGTTGCATTGGGAGTGTTTGTTGGCAAGCTAGGAGGCAGTTGTCTCCAGGGGAAGGCGGGGAACTGCTGGAAGGGGCTCTCCCGGCCAGGCAGCACCACTGCCACGGGGTTTTTGTCCACCAGAGCCACCAGTGCGAACGCGGAGCCCGAGCCATCTTGCAGTGGGAGGTGGATGTCTGCGGCGGTCTGAAGCCTTCAGCTGGGCACCCATCGAGCAGCCAGGAACCCAGGAACCCAGAACTCATGCTCTCCAATCGGTGCGGACACGCGGCGGAACCAGAGATCCACAGAGCACACGGAAAGGTCAGATTGCGCCTGACTTAAGGGGGAGGTGGATGTCTGCCGAGGTCTGAAAGCTGCAGCTGACAGAGGCACCCACAGAGCAGCCAGGACCCAGAGCGTGGCTTCCCAGGTGGCACAGACGCACAGGCGAAGGATTTAGAGATCCACAGGGCACACTGAAGGGTCAGATTTCGCCTGGGCCAGGGTGCGGTCTCCTACCCCCGCAGGGCAGAGATGCGCACTGTGGGAGCCGGGCTGCGGGAAAGCTGCCTCTGGAGAGGTCCGCAGAGGTGGTCAGGGCGTGATCCCTGAGTGTGAAGGCAAACCCTCTGAGCTGTTGACAGAGGAAAGCTCCGGAAAAATGACTTTTTTTTTTCCTCTGGGGCAGAGGGACAACCTGGGAGTTATTGCAGTGTCCAGGCTGCAAAACCCCCACAAACTGGTTTTGGGAACCACAGAGTAGCAGGATCTGAGCACAGCCTACAGAGGTCCTGTGTTTGTCTCAGAGATCAATTCCGAAACACTGACACCCAAGGGATGACACACAAATTGACTCTCGAATAACCACAAGAGAATAAAGAGATTAAAACACCAAGAGGGGAACACAGGGAACTGCAATACCTCCCCTACTGGGAAACAGGAGTGACAAGCAGAATAATAGTGGAAGTGAAGGACCATTCTATTTTTCTTCTTTTTTTTAATTTTTCCTTTTTTTTTCTTTTTTCTTTTTTTAAAATTTTAATTCTTTATTTTTCATTTTCACATATTTTAATTAAAAGAATATTTTTTTCTTTCTGCCTTAATTGATTTTACCTTTATAATTATTACATTTTTGTTTTAAACTAGTATTATTAATTACTACTAGTACTTTACCGTTTTTGGAAAAAAAAAGTGTCATTTTGTTTTCTCTTTATTTTATTTCAGGATTAGAGTTCTACATTCTATTTTCATCTTCCCTTTAGCATAATTTTACTCCAACTCAACTCCACCTTTATGCCAACACTTTCCTCCTAACTTTCCCCAATTTGCTGTCTTGTTTCTCTTTCCCTTTTCCAACTTTAGATTCTCCCTATTTTTCTCTTTACCTGGTTAAAATTTCACCCCATTTATATATCTAAATTCAAATCCCCTAATACAAGTCCACACAAACCTCTCCCCTCTTGTCTTCACTAGCCAAAAAGTTGTTTTTTCTCTATGTCCTTTTGTTGCTAGTTGCCTGAAAAGTGATTATATCGATTTTTTGAAAAAAAAATTTTCAGAGATTGTTTTATTCTACTTGTTTTATTTTGCTTTTTGTTTGCTTTGTTTTCTACCTCTCTTTTCCCTCATCTCCCTCGATACCAGTTGCTATTTGCAATTTGCATTAATCTCTAGGTACTGATTGCTGGCCTTTATTGGGATTAGTGACTGTTCTATTGGAGTTGTCTACTGACATCTATATTTTGTTCCTCTTTTCTCTCTTATACACTTTCTTTTCTCTCTGACTTTTTTCTCTTCCTCTTTCCTTCTCCTTTTTCTCCTTTTTATTTTCTTATTTTATTTTCTTTTATTGTTCATTTATTTATCTTTTTTTTTCTCTCACTCTGCCAATTTGATTTTGGCACTTCTTTCTTTTCTTTCTTCCTCATTTTCCTCTTCTTCTTTCTCTATTTACCCCTAATTTGTCCTTCATTGGTGGTCACCTTATTTGTGATTATTAACATCTTGAATACATTTCTACTCAGTGCCTTGTGTGCTGTACCTGGTCGTGTTGTAGTTTGTGCCTTTCAATCAATGTAGGAGAGAGAACTACATAACCAGACACCCAGAGAAGAAAGACCATGGGCAGAAAAAGAAACAGCCCACATAAGACAGAAAGGCAGGTTTCACCAGAAAAGGAAGTAAACAAAATAGAACCACAAATAAGCCTACCAGAGAAAGAGTTCAGAGAAATTATCATAATATGGTTGAAAAGAATGGAAGACAAATTTGACAATATGAGTAAGAGCCAAGAGGAAATGAAGAAGAACCTAGAGGAGGTGAAGAAGCATGAAGAAGAAACGCAGAAGAAACTAGAGGAGGTGCAGAATAAACAAGAAGAAATGAATAATAACATCACTGCTATAAAGAACACAATAGAGAGCATCAAAAGTAGACTAGAAGAAGCAGAGGACCGCATCAGTGAGCTAGAAGACACGGTAGGAAAAAAATACCCAAGTACAGCAGCTTCTAGAAAAAAAAAGTTAAAAAGCAAGAGGAGAGTCTAAGGGAACTTTGGGATAACATGAAACAAAATAACATCCACATAATTGGAGTTCCAGAAAGAGTGGAAACTGAACAAGGATTAGAGAACGTGTTTGAAGAAATAATGACAGAAAATTTCCCCAATATAGAAAAGAAAAAACCCACACAAATCCAAGAAGCTCACAGAGTCCCAAGCAAAATGAACCCCAACAAACCGACACCAAGGCACATTATAATTAAATTGGCAAACACCGACGACAAAGTAAGAATGTTAAAAGCAGCCAGAGAGAAACAGAAAGTTACAAAGGAACCCACATAAGACTAGCTACTGACTTCTCAACAGAAACTCGTCAGGCCAGAAGAGAATGGAATGAAATATACAAAGTCATGCAAAGGAAGGGTCTGAATCCAAGAATACTGTACCCTGCAAGACTCTCAATCAAAATTGAAGGTGAAATCAAAAGCTTCACAGACAAAAAATGACTAAGGGAATATATTACCACCAAACCAGCAATGCAAGAAATGTTAAAAGGTCTGCTGTAATAAAAAGAAAGAGGAAGCGAAGAAGGAACTCGGGGGGAAGGACTGAAAATGGCAACAGATAAGTACTTATCAATAATAACTTTAAATGTAAACGGATTAAATGCTCCAATCAAAAGACATAGGGTAACCGATTGGATAAGAAAACATGATCCATATATCTGCTGTCTGCAAGAAACCCACCTTAGGAAAAGAGATGCACACAGATTGAGGGTGAAGGGATGGAACATGGTATTTCAGGCAAATGGAAATGAAAAAAAAAAGCTGGGGTTGCAATACTTATATCTGACAAATTAGATCTCAAAGTGAAGGACATAACAAGAGATAAAGAAGGCCACTTCATAAACCTAAAGGGAACAATCCAACAAGAAGAAATAACTCTGGTAAACATATATGCACCCAATATAGGAGCACCTAAATACATAAAAAAACTCTTGGAGGATATTAAGGGAGAGATTTACAGCAATACAATCATAGTAGGAGACTTTAATACCCCACTGTCACCACTGGACAAATCCTCTAAACAAAAAATCAGCAAAGAAACATCAATCCTAAATGACTCACTAGACCAGATGGAATTAATTGACATCTTCAGAACATTTCACCCCAAAGCCACAGAATATACATTCTTCTCCAGTGCACATGGGTCATTTTCAAAGATAAATCATATGTTGGGTCATAAGAAAAGTCTCTTCAAATTCAAGAAGATAGAAATCATATCAAGCATTTTCTCAGAACACAGTGGCATAAAACTGGAAATCAACTATAATAAAAACAATAGAAAGAAATCAAACACATGGAGACTAAACAGCATGCTTTTAAACAACGACTAGGTAACCAGAGAGATCAAGGAAGAAATAAAAAACATCATGGCAACAAATGACAATGACAACACAACAATACAAAATTTATGGGACACAGTGAAAGCAGTCTTGAGAGGGAAGTTCATAGCCCTACAAGCCTACTGCAAAAAAAAGGAAACAATGGTAATAAATCACCTAAACCTACAACTCAAAGAGCTAGAACGTGAGCAACAAGAAAAGCCCAGTGTACTCAGAAGAAAGGAAATAGTGAAGATCAGAGCGGAGATAAACAACTTGGAGACCAAAGAAACAATTCAAAAGATCAACAAAAGAAAGAGCTGTTTCTTTGAAAGGATAAACAAGATTGATGGACCCCAAGCCAGGCTTACCAAGAAGCAAAGAGAGAAGACCCAAATAAACAAAATCAGAAATGAAAGAGGAGACATAACAACAGACCCTGTGAAAATACAAAGGATTGTTAAAAAATACTATGAAGAACTCTATTCCAACAAATTGGACAACCTGCAAGAAATGGACATTTTCCTAGAAAAATATAACCTCCCAAAACTCAATGAGGAGGAAGCCAAACATCTCAATAGTGCAATAACTATGGAAGAAATTGAAGTAGTTATCAAAAAGCTTCCAGCAAATAAAAGCCCGGGTCCAGATGGCTACACAGGAGAGTTTTACCAAACATTCAAGGAAGAATTAAAACCTATCCTCCTCAGACTATTCAAAAACATTCAAGAAGAAGGAATACTACCAAACACCTTCTATGAAGCCAGCATCACCCTAATACCAAAACCAGATAAAGACAACACAATGAAAGAGAATTGTAGGCCAATATCTCTCATGAACATAGATGCCAAAATCCTCAACAAAATTCTAGCAAACCGGATCCAGCAGTACATCAGAAAGATCATAAACCATGACCAAGCAGGATTCATCCCGGGAATGCAGGGATGGTTCAATATCCGCAAATCAATAAATGTGATACATCACATAAACAAATTGAGAGATAAAAATCACATAGTCATATCAATTGATGCAGAAAAAGCATTTCACAAAATCCAACATCCTTTCTTGATAAAAACTCTCAGCAAAGTGGGAATAGAAGGATCATACCTCAACATCATAAAAGGCATATATGATAAACCCACAGCTAACATCATACTCGATGGGCAAAAACTAAAACCATTTCCCCTAAGAACAGGAACAAGACAGGGATGCCCACTCTCACCTCTCCTGTTCGACATAGTACTGGAAATATTAGCCATTGCAATTAGACAACAAGAAGAAATAAAAGGCATCCAAATTGGAAAAGAAGAAGTAAAGCTGTCCTTATTTGCATATGACATGATATTGTACATAAAAAACCCAAAGGACTCCATTACAAAACTAATTGACTTAATTAATGAATTCTGCAATGTAGCAGGATACAAAATTAATGCTAAGAAGTCTGTGGCATTTCTATACACTAACAGTGAAATTATAGAAAGAGAAACTAAAAAAGCAATCCCATTTACCATTGCACCACAAAAATTAAGATACCTAGGAATAAACCTAACTAAAGAGGTAAAAGACCTTTATGCAGGAAACTACAGGACACTGAAAAAAGATATAGAGGAAGATGTTAACAGATGGAAGAGCATACCATGCTCATGGATTGGGAGAATCAACATCATTAAAATGTCCATACTACCAAAAGCAATCTACAGATTCAATGCACTACCCATTAAAATACCAATGACATATTTCACAGACCTACAAAGAATTCTTCATAGATTCATCTGGAACAAAAAAAGACCACGGATAGCTACAGTAATTCTGAGAAAAAAGAATAAAGTAGGTGGGATCTCAATACCAGACTTCAAGCTATACTACAAATCAACTGTTCTCAAAACAGCCTGGTACTGGCACAAGAACAGACATATAGATCAATGGAATAGAATAGAGAACCCAGATATCCACCCAAACCACTATGCTCAATTAATATTTGACAAAGGAGGCTTGAACATTCAATGGAACCAAGATAGCCTTTTCAATAAATGGTGTTGGGAAAATTGGACAGATACATGCAAAAAATTGAAACGGGACCACCAACTTACACCAAATACAAAAATAAAGTCAAAATGGATACAGGACTTAAACATTAGAAGGGAAACCATAAAAATACTAGAGCAATCCACAGGCAGCACAATCTCAGATATATGCCGAAAGAACTTCTTCACTGATACTACTCCAAAGGCAATGGAAGCTAAAGGAAAAATAAACAAATGGGACTACATCAAAATAAAAAGCTTTTGCACAGCAAAAGAAACCATCAACAAAACAACAAGAAAGATCAATGCATGGGAGAACATATTTGCAAATGCTATCACTGATAAAGGTTTAATCTCCAAAATCTACAACCAACTTATACAACTTAATAAAAGGAAGATGAAGGATCCAATAAAAAAATGGGCAACGGACCTAAATAGAACCTTTTCAAAATATGACAGAAGGAAGGCCAAGAGACACATGAAAACATGTTCAAAGTCATTAATCATCCGAGAGATGCAAATCAAAATGACAATGCGATACCATGTTACACCTGTCAGAATGGCAATCATCAACAAATCAACAAACGACAAGTGTTGGCGAGGATGCGGAGAAAAAGGAACCCTTGTGCACTCTTGGTGGGAATGCAGACTGGTGCAGCCACTGTGGAGAACAGTATGGAGTTTCCTCAAAAAACTAAAAATGGATCTCCCATTTGACCCTGTAAAACCACTCTTAGGAATTTATCCTAAGAAATTACAAACACCAATCAGAAAGGATTTATGCACCCCTATGTTCATAGCAGCACAATTTACAATAGCCACAATTTGGAAACAGCCTAGGTGCCCGTCAGCAGATCAGTGGATCAGAAAACTGTGGTACATCTACACAATGGAATTCTATGCAGCCGTTAAAAAGAAGGGATTCTTACCATTTGCAGCAACCTGGTTGGAACTGGAGAGCCTTATGCTTAGTGAAATAAGCCAGTCAATGAAGGAGAAGCATCACATGATCGCACTCATTGGGGGATAATAAAGAACATTATAAACTGATGAACAAAAGGATAGATACAGAGACAGTAAAGCTTCAAACAGACTGTGAAATTACAGCAGGAAGATTAAAGTTAGGTGAGGTAGATAAGAGATCAATCAAAGGACTTGTATCTATGCATATAATCATAACCAATGAACATAGACACTGGGGGGTTGGGGTATGCCTGGGAG
>JAAGEH010000015.1:11286795-11314835 GCA_011751065.1 Lasiurus cinereus | reverse complement strand
GGGAGGGGGGGCAATGGGGAGATATGTATAAAAATTAATAAAAATATATATATATATAAATTAAGGGAGGGTGAGCACTTGGGAAGTATTTTAAGAATCTATAAATGCCTGTTGAACAATCTTATATAATACAACTTGTATCACTAGTGACCCTAAGGAGCATTGTAAACCAGCCTTCTTCAAGATATCACTAAAGAAGAAACAGTGGAGATGAGCAGTAAATCAAATTCCCTAAAAGAAACACATTTTTCCTTATATCCCTCTGTACTAGGTAGTATTTTTTTTCAAGTATTAATGTTACTTCTTTCATAAAATTTATATTTAATGTTAAAAGTTTTGGATATGTGGCTCCCATACTAAGGAGTTTTAAAAGTTCCTTTTATATAAGACCAATTTGCATTCCCACCAGCAATGTATGAGAGTACCTGGTACCTGTTTCCACACAGCCTCACCAACACAATATGTTGACATATTCTTAAATTTTTATCATTTTCATAGGTTGGAAATGACATCGTAATATTGCTTTAATTTTAATTTCTCTAATTATGAATGAGCCAAAACTCACTCTCTCTCTCTCTCTCTCTCTCTCTCTCTCTCTCTCTCTCTCTCTCTCTCTCTCTCTCTGTTTTGACTGTTTACATCTTTTCCCCACTTTTCTGTAAGATTTTTAGTCATTTAGACTTCAATTTACAAATAATTAATATATTAGGTATATTGGCCTTTTGTGATATGGTCAGAGGTAGCCAGGAAACTGGTGGTATCAGGGGTCTGAGCTGGAGAGAGAAAGGCATGCAACTGGAACTAGAGTGTCAAAGGGAAACTGCTCTGCACCAAGTGTGCGACATTGAGGACACATGTAGCACTCAACTGTGGAAGGGTGTCTATAGGGCTGCTGGTATCAGGCAAATCTAGATATTAAACCCACAGCCATGGGAGGCTACACCCAGAAAGGCAGCCTAAAGCTCTGCACTGGCCATGCAGTTCCAGGGGAAGAAAGAGGTGCAGCAGCATGGTTGTTCTGTCTTTATAATTTCCTTGTTTTACCTGCTAAACCCAGGATCTTTAAATCACAAACACTCACCTAGGCTTCAGTACAGGGGAAGGCTGTTTTGTGGAAGCTGGGGAGCAAAATAGGAAGAGGCAACCAGAAAGCCAGCTCTGGGATAATCTGATTCTCCAACCCTGAACAGACATTTTTCTCCTGAAGAGCCAGCCCCTCCTAGCAGCTCAGCTGCACCCAGCCTTGAGCTCAGCAGGGAAACTAATATTTGAAATACCCCCAGGGAACCCTCAGGGACTGGGTTGAGGGGCCATTTCATCCTGGAAACTAATACAGAAACAGCGTCACTTATAGGCTATGTCAGAAATAGATGCTTGTGTAAATATGGCTGAAGGAAGGCAGACAAACAAAGCAGACAGAGTGGTTCCACCTGCCTGAAACCAAGGCTGTAGCATCTGACACAGAGGAGCAGTGGACTGCTGGGAGCTTCAACATGGTGCTGATTATCTAGCAAGAAGCTGAGACATGGCAGAAAGAACAGGGGAGAGGGGTCTTAGTCCAGCCCTTGTGGGACATTAAATACTCAGGTGAAGTGAACAAACTTTACTACTTAACTGTTTTTCTTATCTTTTACTTAGGAAACCAATTTTTCTTTTCATATATATATGAAAACACAATGCCCTACCTGGTTTGGCTCAGTGGATAGAGCATCAGCCTGCTGACTGAAGGGTCCCATAAGCCTCTTGCCAACTTCTCCACACCATCCAGATCTACCAGGACTGGAGGCAACTTGGAGTCACAGCTG
Source organism: Lasiurus cinereus (assembly GCA_011751065.1). Taxonomy (NCBI): domain Eukaryota; kingdom Metazoa; phylum Chordata; class Mammalia; order Chiroptera; family Vespertilionidae; genus Lasiurus; species Lasiurus cinereus. The sequence goes on along the minus strand of JAAGEH010000015.1, from coordinate 11,313,030 downwards.
TGACTTGGGACACAGTAAACAAATCTTGGGGGGGTCTCTGAAAACATCTGCAATTGATTATAAAACTGGTCTTTATTTAAAAAGAAATAAAAGAACAGCTGTGTTGAGATCTATTTCATATACTGTACATGGTACCTAAAGTGTACAATGAACTGGTTTTATTATAAAGTAAATTCAGAGTGGTAAAACCATCACCATGTTCAATTTTTAAATATCTTCACAACACCATCCCCTCCCAAAAAATCCTTCTACCCACTATAATCACCTTCTTGATCATCTTCCTCAAAATAGATTGCATTTTAAGGGCAGGTAAAGGAAAGTTGAGGTAAGTTAAAATACTGCACAAAGGATATTGTAAAATGATAAAGCCCAAAGAGAAGATCATGTGTTTTCTTTAAAAAAAATGTTTTAGGGAGAAAAGGAGAGGAAGAGAGAGATAGAAACATCAATGATAAGAATCACTGATCAGCTGCTTCCTACAGGCACCCTACTGGGGATTGAGCCCACAATTCAGGCATGTACCCCTGACCAGAATCAAACTTGGGACCCTTCAGTCCACAGGCTGATACTCTCTCCATTAAGCCAAATCATCCAGAGCCTTGTGTTTTCTTTAAGTTCTGCGTGGTTGTAATGGTCCCCAATCTATACTAATAAAAAGGTGATATGCTAATTAGAGTGGCTGTCTTCTGGACATCTTTCCAGACAAAGCTGCAGCAGCTGCAAAGGCCAAGGCTCAGGCAGCCATGGGTAGCTGCAATGGGCTGAGGCTCAGACCAGCAGTGGCAGAAATAGTGGGATAATAGAGGTGGTGCCCTCCAGAGGAAGGCCAGACTAGGGCCAAGGCACAAGCAGTTTAGGGTGATCAGGCCGATAGGGGAGGGCAATTTTGGGCTATCAGGCTAGCAGGAGAGGGCAAGGTAGGGATGATCATGCTGGCAGGGGAGCAAGATAGGGGTGATCATGCTGGCATGCAGAGGGGTTAGGGGCAATCATGCAGACAGGCAGGTGAGTGGTTAAGGAGACAGCCATTCCAGATTGTGAGAGGGATGTCTGACTGCCGGAAGTTGGACATCCCCTGAGGGGTCCCAGATTGGAGAGGGTGCAGACTGGGCTGAGGGGCACCTGTGTATATCCTATATAATAAAAGGATAATATGCAAATTGTACCCTCAACCAGGAGTTTGACCAGCAGGCAGGCCAGGCAACTGCACATGTCCCCTCCCCCTGGCCAAGCTGGCCAGACCCTACCCATACACGAATTCATGCACTGGGCTTCTAATACACACACACACACACACACACACACACACACACACACACACACTGAGTGGTCAGATTATTATTCATTCAGAGATCATAATAATCTGGCCACCCAGTATATATACACACACTGGAGGCCTAGTGCATGAAATTTGTGCATGGTGGGGGGTTCCCTCAGCCTGGCCTGCAAATGATGCCAGCATCCTGTGCCCCAGTGCCCAGCACCCCGACCACTATGGGCATCGCCATCTTTGGGATGGAGTGATGGTTAATTTGCATATTACCATTTTATTAGATAGGAGATATATATACTTTTATTTATCTATTACTAGTACTACTACTATTATTATTATTATTATTATTATTATTATTATTATTCCTAGAGGCCTGGTGCATGGATTCATTTACTGGTCACATCCCTCAGCCTGGCCTGTAGGAATCAGGCCAACACTGGCAGTCCAACATTCCCTGAGGTGTCCCAGAGTGTGAGAGGGAACTCTGCAAAGTTGCTGTCACTTGGCAGCTCTTGTGTTGAGCATCAGGCCCATTGTGGTTGGTGTGCATCATAGCTACTACATAGTCAACCCCCCATATATGTATATATTCTTTCTTTTTCTTTTCTCTCTTACTTTTTTTCCCTTTTCTCAATATTATTTCTGTGCTCTTTTCTTCCCCCTAAGTCTCTTTTCTCTGGTGATCACCTTTATTTGGGGTTATTGGTGTCATGAATATACTCATGTTTTGTTCCTTCAGTGCCATGTCTTGTTGAGTTGTATTTTATGCCTTTTGATCAATGTGGTAGAGAGTGAGGCACATAATTAGACACCCTGAGAGGAGTGAAAATGGGAAGACCAGGAAACAGCCCCCATTTCAAAGAACAGGAGAAATCACTGGAAAAGGAATTAATGAAATGGAGGAAAACAATTTCTCACAGAAAGAATTGAGAGCAATGGTCATAAGGACACTGAAAATGATGGAATACAAATTCAATAACGTGTGAAAAAATCAAGAGGAAGTGAAGAAGAATCAAGAAGAAATGAAGAATGATATAGCTGCACTAAAGAACACATTAGAAAGCATAAACAGTAGGCTAGAACAAGTGGAGGGCCCCATCAGTGAGCTAGTAAAGACAATAGAAAAAACACCCAAGCAGAGCAGCAACTGGGAAAAATGAAACTTAAAAAAAAAAAAAAACGGAGGAGAGTCTAAGGAATCTTTGGGACAACAAAAAATGCCACAACATCAACATCATAGGTGTGCTAGAAGTAGAGGAAACAGAGCAAGGAATAGAAAACCTGTTTGAAAAAAAAAATGACAGAAAACTTCCCTGATATTGGGAAAAAGAAACCCACAGAAGTCCAAGAAGGTCACAGAGTCCCAGAACCAAAAAAGACCAACACCAAGATATATCATAATTAAATTGACAAACACGAACAACAAAGTAAGAATCTTAGAGGCTGCCAGAGAAAGACAGAAAGTTACCTACAAGGGATCTCCCATTAAACTATCAACAGAAACTCATCAGGTCAGAAGGGAATGGAATGAAATATACTAGTACAAAGTGATGCAAAGCAATGGACTGAATCCAAGATTACTATACACAGCAAGGCTATCATTCAAAATTGAATATAAAATCAGGACCATTACAGACAAAAAAAGGGCTAAGGGAGTTTATTACCCCAAGCCAGCAATGCAAGAAATGCTAAAGGTGCTGCAGCAAAAAGAAGAAATAGGAAGGGAAGAAGGAACACAGGTGTAAAGAATAAAAATTATAACAAACAAGTACCTATCAATAATAACCTTAAAAGTAAATGGATTAAATGTCCCAATCAAAAGACAGAGGGTAGCTGAGTGAATAAGAAAACATGACCCATATATCTGCTGTCTACAAGAGATCCACCTCAGAATAAAGATCTCACACAGACTGATAGTGAAGGGATGGGAAAAAAATTTCAGGCGAATGGAATTGAAAAAAAAGCTGGGGTACCAGTATTTATATTTGACAAATTAGACCTCAAAGTGAAGACCATAATAAGAGATAAGTAAGGCCACTTCATCATACTAAAGGGAACAATTCAACAAGAGGATATAATGCTGGTAAACATATACACACCCAATACAGGAGCACCCAAATACATTAAAAAAAAAACCTTCTGGAAGATATCAAGGTAGATATCGACAGCAACACAGTCATGATAGGAGACTTTAATACCCCATTGACACCACTTGATAAATCCTCTAAACAAAAGTCAGCAAAGGAACATCAGTCCTAAATGATTCGCTAAATCAGAAGGACTTAATTGACATGTTCAGAAAATTTCACCACAAAGCTACAGAATATACATTCTTCTCAAGTGCACATGAGTAATTTTCAAAGATAGATCACATATTGGGACACAGGCAAATTCTCTTCAAATTCAAAAAAGATAGAAACCATATCAAGCATCTTCTCAGGCATAAAATTAGACATCAACAATGAAAAAAAATCAAATACTTAGAGGCTAAATAGAATGTTATTAAATAATAATTGGGTTTCCAAAAAAATAAAAGAAGAAATATAAAGCATCCTGGTAACAAATGACAATGAAAACACAATTCCAAAATTGATGTGACACAGTGAAAACAGTCTTGAGAGGAAGCTCATAGCTTTACAATCCTACATTATAAAACAAGAAAAATGGTAATAAATTATCTAACCGTACAACTCAAAGAATTATAGAGCAACAAGAAAAGCACAGAATAAGCAGAAGGAAGGAGATAATAAAGAGCAGAGCAGAAATAAATTACATAGAGAACAAAAAGAAAATATAAAAGATCAATGAAACCAAGAGGTGGTTCTTTGAAAGAGTAAACAAGAGTGATGAACCTCTATCCAGGCTCACCAAGAAGCAAAGAGAGGACCCAAATAAACCAAATCAGATATGAAAGAGGTGAAGTAACAACCACCCCCACAGAAATGCAAAGGATTATGAAAAAATACTATGAACAACTCCATTCCAACAAATTGGACAACCTAAACCAGTGGTTGGCAAACTGCAGCTCATGAGCCACATGCAGCTCGTGAGGACAGTTTGCCGCTCTGTTGACTAATGAGTTTGCCGACCACTAACCTAGATGAAATGAACATATTCTTAGAAAAATGCAAGCTCCCAAACTCAATCAGAAAAAAAAATCAAAAGCTGAATAGGCTGATAACTACCAAAGAAATTGAAGCAGTGATCAAAAATCTTCCAGCAAACAAAAGCTCTGGTCTAGACAGCTTTACAAGGGAGTTCTAAAAAGCATTCAAAGACGAACTAAAACCTATCCTCCTCAGACTATTGCAAAAAATTCACGAGGAAGGCACACTTCCAAATTCTTTCTATGAAGCCAGCGTTACCCTAATTCTAAAACCAGATAAGGACACCACAAAAAAAGAGAACTATAGACCAATATCCTTGATGAATATAGATGCTAAAATCCTCAACAAAATTCTAGCAAATTGGATCCAACAGTACATTAGAAAGATCATGCACCATGACCAAATGGGATTTATTCCAGGAATGCAAGGATGATACAATATCCACAAATCAATAAATTTAATACATCATATAAACAAATTGAGAGATATAAATCACATAATCATATCAATCGATGCAGAAAAAGCATTTGACAAAATCCAACACCCTTTCTTAACAAAAACTCTCAGCTAAATGAGAATAGAGGAATCATACCTCAAAATAATAAAAGCCTTATATGATAAAAGTACAGCCAACATCATACTCAATGGGCAAAAACTAAATTTATTTTTTTTCCCTAAGAACAGGAAGAATACAGGGATACCCACTTTCACCATTCCTGTTTGATATAATATTGGAAGTGCGAGCCATAGCAATCAAACAAGAAGAAGGAATAAAAGGCATTCAAACTGGAAAAGAAGAAGTAAAACTGTCATTATTCGCAGATGACATGACATTGTACATAGAAAACCCCAAAGATTGCATCAAAAACTATTAGACTTAATACATGAATTGGGCAATGTATCAGGATACAACATTAACACCCAGAAATCAGTGGCATTTTTTATACACCAATAATAAACTCACAGAAAGAGAAGCTAAATAAAATCCCTTTTACCATTGCAACAAAAAATTAAGATTCCTAGGAATAAACATAACTAAAGAGGTAAAAGACTTGTACTCTGAAAACTACAGGACATTGAAATAAGAGATAACGGAAAACATAAATGGAAGAGCATACCATGTTCATGGATTGATAGAATCAACATCATTAAAATGTCCATACTAGCCCAAGCAATTTATAGATTAAATTCAATCCACATTAAAATACCAATTTCATATTTCACAGACCTAGAAGTCTCCAAAACTTCATCTGGAATAAAAAAAGACCTCGAATAGCCACAGCAATCCTGAGAAAGAAGACCAAAGTTGGAGGGGTCACAATGCCAGATGTCAAGCTCAAAATTGCCTTGTACTGGCAGAAGAAGACACATATAGATCAATGGAACAGAACAGAGAACCGAGAAATCAACCCAAGCCATTATGCTCAATTAATATTTGTCAAGGAAGGCAAGAGCATACAATGGAGTCTAAACAGTCTCTAATAAATGGTGCTGGAAAATTTGGACATATACATGCAAAAAAAAATGAAACTAGATCACCACCTTACACCATACACAAAAACAAATTCAAAATGGCTAAAGGACTTGAATGTAAGACTGGAATCCATAAAAATCCTACAACATTCCATAGGCAGCAAAATAGGAGACATATATCATAGCAATATTGTTACAGGCACAGCTCCTGGGGCAATGGAGACTAAGGAGAAAAAAAAAACAAATGGAACTACATCAAAATAAAAAAGCTTTTTTACAGCAAAAGAAACCATAAATAAAACAACAAGAAAGCCCACTGCATGAGAAATATATTTGCCAATGAAATTTCAGATAAGGGTTTAATCTCCAAAATGTACAGAGCACTCATACAATTTAACAAAAGGAAGATAAATGATCCAATGAAAAAAAATGGTCAAAGGATCTAAATAGACACTTTTCAAAAGAGGACATACAGAAGGTCACAAGAGACATATGAAAACATGCTCAAAGTCACTAATCATCTGAGAGATGCAAATCAAAACTACAATGAGATACCATCTCACATCTGTCAGAACAGCTATCATCAACAAATCAACAAATGACAAGTGCTGGAGAAGATTTGGAGAAAAAGGAACCCATGTGCACTGCTGGTGGGAATGTAGACTAGTGCAGCCACTGTGGAAGACAGTATGGAGTTTCCTCAAAAAGTTAAAAATAGAACTCCTATTGGATCCAGTAATTGACCATGATTCTTATAAACAATGTTATACTATACTGAAAGATGCATAAATGAGGATCTCCACATTTGAAAATATTTCCTTGTATCAATAAATATTTTGTCCTAATTTTTTTTTAACAACTGCACTATATTTCATCATGCGTTACTCTTTCTTAACTTCCTATTATTGGACAAGAGGCTTTATCTAACATTTTGCTCTAAGGAATAACTGACAACACAGTTTATTGAAAAAATGGCTTTATGCATATCTTTTATGTTTTATTTTGAATGAATTTACTGAAGGTGGAATTGCTGGATAAAAGTCGTCACAACTTTTTAAGGTTTTGATATATACTGCCAAATTGTCCTAAAAAGGATACATTATTTCAACCCTCATAAAAGACTAAGAAAGTGCCCACTTCCCTTATCAACATACTTCATCACATTTTTAATCTCTACTATTTTAATATGTAGAAAATATTTCACTTGTGTTCACATTTTTCTTTTAGTTGAGCTAAATATTTTGGTCTCATTTCAAATGTCAATTATTTGAACTTGTGAGGAGGTTTTAAAAATATCATCTAAGTCAGTGGTCAGCAAACTCATTAGTCAACAGAGCCAAATGTTAACAGTACAATTGAAATTTCTTTTGAGAGCCAAATTTTTTAAACTTAAACTTCTTCTAACACCACTTCTTCAAAATAGATTTGCCTACGCCGTAGAATTTTGTGGAAGACCCACACTCAAGGGGCCAAAGAGCTGCATGTGGCTCATGCGCTGAAGTTTGCCGACCATGGATCTAAGTGATGATACATAAGTTTGGTCCTTTATACTTTGATGACAAGCAATATGTGAAAAGGGTAGAAAAGGCATCATTATCCCTATCTCTATTTTTATAAATAAATTGCTGTTCAGAGAGTCAAAGCAATTTTCCCAAGGTCAGTGAACGATTAAGACTTTCAACATTCTTCTGAGTTCCTTCTCATCCTGAAGTTGCTAAATAAGCATGGAATTTATAAACAATCTAATACCTTCCAAATGCAAATGCAAATGTAACATATACTATAGTATAATTCAGTGATGAAGTTGGCCCAGCCCTCTCCTCTTATCTCATCTCTCCCTTCTCACATTATCTTGGCAAAAAAAGCAAAGGAAGGAGGAAAGTAAGGCAGCTGGGCTTGGGAGGTCTCCCAAGCATAACCAGAACATATTTTGTTTCAGCATTTGGCTCCATAACAGTATTTGAGATGACAGTCTGTGAGGTGCCTCGGGGCCAATCACATGGCTTCCTTATGGACGTCCTATCTAGGTTGTTCCATTCTCTGTGGTCATAGCCTGTATCCAGTTTGCTTTTTTTATGAATATCCTAAAAGAAATGTGCCATTCAAGGGATAGTTACATTTTCCCACACTATACAAATATGCTCATTTCTTAATTTTAGTTTTTGTGTTTTTAAGAAAGATGTAAATGTACTAATTCCTTTCATTCAAAGTCACATTTTATTATATATATTTCCAAAATATGCATTTTCTTCCTTTGTATCAAATACTAAACACTGACTGCTAGGGTAAATAGACAGCATTCTTTGAAATGACTTAATGTTAATAAAGTACATTTAAGATAGAAAACAAATAGAGATAGAAATATAGAGAAATGATATTATGTATATATGTACATATAAATACATACTATATATGTACTATACATACATACACACACACACACACACACACAATGAGTAGCCCTTTGGTTGTATGAATAAAGCCACCAATGTAGAGAAGAAGCATGTAGCATTCATTTATAGTCTATCATGTGGTAGTTGCTATAATTATATAACCTTAGAAGTAACCATTTAAATGGGACAAGGTGATGCTGAACTGGTCTCTCATACCTATTGAACATTTTCATACCTCAGGTCCTCCCATTCAGGGGATTGTTTTCAGTAATTCTGTATCAGGTGACTTCCTTTTGGGCTATGTTAATTCAGGATGGTTTGAATTAGAGACAATTAGACTAAACTCCTTATAAATCAAGGGCCAGGATAACTCATTTCTTTTCAACCTCCCTGACCATGTTTTCTGTGGAGACCAGTGGATGAACGCCTTACAAATACAGGCCTAAGGTGTGTCCTCAACTTTTAAATCTTTTAGACTGCATCAAATATCTCTAGTAAAGATGCATCAAATCCACTTTGAAATATATTTATCAGTGGAGATGAGTAGTAAATCAAACTCCATAAAAGGTATGACCTCAACACTATCATATGTTTCAGCATTAGAATTACCAGTACTAACAAGCCAAAGAACTTTCAGTGAACACAAGTAGATAAAATTCATTAGCTGGATGGCAAACTTTGAGTAGACTGAAAGACTGGACTGAGCTTTGAGGCCCAAGGAACTCCATTGTCCATCACCACAGGAACTTCCCCATCCTTTATTTACTATTTTTAAAACATTTTAAACAACTTTGTTAAGATATAATTCACAGACTATATAGCTCACCCTTTAAAATAGACAATTCAATAGTTTTACTCTATTCAATGAATTGTCCAAGCCTCATTATGACAAATTTTGGAACTTTTTCATCACTCCAAAAAGCAGTTGATCCTACTCCCCATTTCCCCATCCCTAAGCAAACACTATATAGTTTGTGTCTCTGTAGATTTGCCTATTCTGGACACTTCATATAAATGAAATCATAAAATAATTGTCAAAAATATGTAACTCTGAAATGTAGCTATTTTAACATCTTATAAAGAAGAAAATCAGAGCTCAAAACATTTCATAATTTTCCCATGATCAAACAGGTGAAGCCAGGAAACAAATCAGTGTGTGCTTGGATCTCAAGTTAATGAATACTATTTTTAACTTTCCATTGTAAATTTTCAAGATTCTAGCCCTAATTTAGCCACTATTTTGTTTTGTGAAATGTAATGATTCAACATATACTTTGAATGTTTGATATAAAAGACTTGGTGAAGGTTTGTGTACAGATATGCAGAGACAGAAATCACCTGGGGTGAACAAGTGGGTGAATGAAGGTTCCATTTATTGAAATGGGTAAAAAGTAGAGAGAAAAGTAGGTTAAGAGTTACACATTAAGGAAAGATAACACTAGAGAAAATAAAATAAAATATTCACGTTATGAAGAGCCCCAGAGTACAACTGTCAAAGATTGAAACATGGAAAAAAGATAGAGAGGATAAGAGATAAGAAGGGCATACCCTAGCTAGTTTGCCTCAGTGGATAGAGCATCGACCCTCAGACCAAAGGGTCCCAGGTTCAGTTCCAGTCAAGGGCATGTACTTAGGTTGCAGGCTCGATCCCAAGCCCTGGTCAGGGCATGTGCTGGAGGCAACCAAACAATGTCTCTCCTGTTCCCTCCAACTCTCTCTAAAAATCAATGGGAAAATATCCTAGGGAGAGGATTAACAACAACAACAACAAAAAAGAGATATGAAGGACAGAACTAACTTAGGCATCACAGGAATTCCTAAGAAAGAAACCAGAATAACTAGAAGTCAAACAGTAACTTAAAATACTAGTATAACTCAAGATAACTTTCCTAAGTTGAAGATAAAGCTGAATGTATTAGTAAAATGGGTTCCTCAAATTCAAGGCAAAACCAGTGAAAATAGATCTACGCCTAGATAAATATAGGGTGTGTGCACACATGCACAAATACACATTTGTATGTCTGTACAAAATTCTATAAGAATACAGCCTAGACAAAACAGATCAATTATATAACAACTATCAGGGGGGTAAATGGTGGCGGAATAGATGGACGTGTCTGGAGCCTTATTGATGAACAGATGGAAAGAGCAGCTGAGAAGTCGCAATGGGAGTGTTTGTTGGCAAGTTAAGTGTCAGTTATCCTCCAGGAGAAGGTGGGGGACTGCTGGACGGGGCTCCTCTGACCAAGCAGCCCCACTGCCACAAGGTTTTTGTCTGCCAGAGCCACCAGCGCGAACGTGGGGACCTCACCATCTTGCATGGGGAAGTAGATGTCTACAGTGGTCTGAAAGGCTACAGCCGCAGCACCCACGGAACAGTGAGGGGAGCCAGAACACTGCTCTCCAAACGGTGCAGACACTGGGACTCAGAGGAGCTCCACACACCACAGGGAAAGGTCAGATTTTATCTGGGATAAGACCCTTGTGTGTTGTAGTTTATTCCTTCAAATCAATGTAGGAGAGAGAACTACATAATCAGACACCCAAAGAAGAAAGACCATGGGCAGATGAATAAACAGCCCACATATGACAGAAAAGCAGGTGATCACCAGAAAAGGAAGTAAATGAAATAGAAGAAGAAATAGACCTGCCAGAAAAAGAGTTCAGAAAAAGGGTCATAAGGTGGCTGAAAAGAATGGAAGACAAAATCAACAATGTGAGTAAGAGCCAAGAGGAAATGAAGAAGAAGCAAGAAGAAATGAAGAATAACCAAGAAGAAATGAAAAATGACATCAGTGCTATAAAGAACTCAATAGAAAGCATCAAAAGTAGACTAGAAGAAGCAGAGGACCGCATCAGTGAGCTAGAAGACAAGGTAGGAAAAAATATCCATGTATAGCAGCTTTTAGAAAAAAAATTAAAAAGCAAGAGGAGAGCCTAAGGGAACTTTGGGATAACATGAAACAAAACAACATCTGCATAATTGGGGTTCCAGAAAGAGTGGAAATTGAGCAAGGAATAGAAAAGCTGTTTGAAGAAATAATGACAGAAAACTTCCTCAATATAGGAAAGACAAAAACCCACACAAATCCAAGAAGCTCACAGAGTCCCAAGCAAAATAAACCCCCAAAAACCGACACAAAGGCACATTATAATTAAATTGGCAAACACCAAAGACAAAGTAAGAATCTTAAAAGTTGCCTGAGAGAAACAGAAAGTTACCTACAAAGGAACCCCCAGAAGACTAGCTACTGATTTCTCAACAGAAACTCATCAGGCCAGAAGGGAATGGAATGAAATATACAAAGTCATGCAAAGGAAGGCTCTAAATCCAAGAATACTGTAACCTGAAAGGCTTGCGATCAAAATTGAAGGTGAAATCAGGAGCTTCACAGAAAAAAAGGACTAAGGGAATATATTACCACCAAACCAGCAATGCAAGAAATGTTAAAAGATCTGCTGTAAAAAAAAAAAAAAGAAAAGAAAAGAAAGAAGAAGCAAAGAAGGAAGTTGAGGGTAAAGACTAAAAATGATGACAGATAAGTACCTATCAATAATAACTTTAAATGTAAATGGATTAAATGCTCCAATCAAAAGACATAGGGTAACCGATTGGATAAGAAAACATGATCTCTATATCTGCTGTCTACAAGAAACTCACCTCAGAAAAAGAGATGCACACAGATTGAGGGTGAAGGGATGGAACATGGTATTTCAGGCAAATGGAAATGGAAAAAAAGCTGGGGTTGCAATACTTATATCTGACAAATTAGATCTCAAAGTGGAGGACATAAAAAGAGACAAAGAAGATCACTTCATAATACTAATGGGAACAATCGAACAAGAAGAAATAGCTCTAGTAAACATATACACACCCAATATAGGAGCACCTAAATACATAAAAAACTCCTGGAAGATATTAAGGGAGAGATTGACAGCAATACAATCGTAGTAGGAGACTTTAATACCCCACTGTCATCACTGGACAAATCTTCTAAACAAAAAATCAGCAAAGAAACATCAATCCTAAATGACTTACTAGACCAGATGGAATTAATTGACATCTTCAGAACATTTCACCCCAAAGCCACAGATTATACATTCTTCTCCAGTGCACATGGGTCATTTTCAAAGATAGAGCATATGTTGGGTCATAGGAAAAGTCTATTCAAATTCAAGAAGATAGAAATCATATCAAGCATTTACTCAGATCACAGTGGCATAAAACTGGAAATCAACTATAATAAAAACAATACAAAGAAATCAAACACATGGAGACTAAACAGCATGCTATTAAACAATGACTGAGTAACCAGAGAGATCAAAGAAGAAATAAAAAACATCATGGCAACAAATGACAATGCCAACACAACAATACAAAATTTATGGGACACAGTGAAAGCAATCTTGAGAGTAAGTTCATAGCCCTATAAGCCTACTGAAAAAACAGGAAACAATGGTAATAAATTTCCTAATCCTACAACTCAAAGAGGAAGAAATAGAGCAATAATAAAAGCCCAATGTATGCAGAAGGAAGTAAATAGTAAAGATTAGAGTGGAAAAAACAACATGGAGACCAAAGAAACAATTCAAAGCAAGAGCTGGTTCTTTGAAAGGTTAAAGAAATTTGATGAACCTCCAGCCAGGCTCACCAAGAAGCAAAGAGAGAAGACCCAAATAAACAAATTCAGAAATGAAAGAGGAAAAATAACAACAGACCCCACTGAAATACCAAGTATTGTTAAAAAATACTATGAACAACTCTATTCCAACAAATTGGACAACCTGCAAGAAATGGACATGTTCCTAGAAAAATATAACATTCCAAAACTCAATCAGGAAGAATCTAAACAGCTCAGTAGTCCAAAAACTATGGAAGAAATTGAAGGAGTCATCAAAAAGCTTCCAGCAAATAAAAGCCCAGGACTAGATGGCTACACAGGAGAGTTTTACCAAACATTCAAGGAAGAATTAAAACCTATCCTCCTCAGACTATTCAACAATATTCAAGAAGAAGAAAAACTTCCAAACACCTTCTATGAAGCCAGCATCACCCTAATACCAAAACCAAATAAAGACAAGAGAAGGAAATATAATTATAGGACAATATCTCTCATGAACAAAGATGCCAAAATCCTCAACAAAATTCTAGCAAATCGGATCCAGCAGTATATCAGAAAGATGATACACCACACCCAAGTAGGATTCATCCCAGGAATGCAAGGATGGAACAATATCTGCAAATTAATAAATGTTATACATCACATAAACAAATTGAGAGATGAAAATCACATAGTCATCTCAATTGATGCAGAAAAAGCATTTGACAAAATCCAACACCCTTTCTTGATAAAAACTCTCAGCAAGGTGGGGATAGAAGGATCATACCCTAACCTCATAAAAGCCATATATGATAAACACACAGCTAACTTCATATTCAAATGGGCAAAAACTAAAACCATTTTCTCTAAGAACAGGAACAAGACATGGATGCCCACTCTGACCTCTTCTGTTTGACATAGTACTGGGAGTATTAGCCATTGCAATTAACAAGAAGAAAAAATGAAAGGCATCCAAATTGGAAAAGAAGAAGTAAAGCTGTCTTTATTTGCAGATGACATGATACTGTACATAAAAAACCTGAAGGACTCCATCTAAAAACTAATTGACTTAATAAAGGAATTCGGCAATGTAGCAGGATAGAAAATTAATGCCAAGAAATCCGTGGCATTTCTATACACTAATAGTGACATTACAGAAAGAGAGACTAAAAAAGCAATCCCATTTACCATCGCACCAAAAAAATTAAGATACCTAGGAATAAACCTAACTAAGGAGGTAAAAGACCTATATGCAACAAACTACAAGACACTGAAAAAAGAGATAGAGGAAAACATAAACAGATGGAAGAGCATAACATTCTCATGGATTGGGAGAATCAACATCATTAAAATGTCCATACACCCAAAGCAATCTATAAATTCAATTCACCACCCATTAAAATACCAATGACGTATTTCACAGACCTAGAAAGAACTCTTCAAAGATTCATCTGGAACAAAAAAAGACCATGAAAACCACAGCAATCCTGAGAAAGAAGAATAAAGTAGGTAGAATGTCAATGCCAGTTTCAAGCTCTATTAGAAAGCAACTTTTCCCAAAACAGCTTGATACTGGCACAAGAACAGACATATAGACCAATGGAATAGAATAGAGAATCCAAATATACACCCAAACCACTATGCTCAATTAATATTTGATAAAGGAGGCATGAACATACAATGGAGCCAAGAGAGCCTCTTCAATAAATAGTGTTGGGAAAATTGGACAGATACATGCAAAGAAATGAAACTGGACCACCAACTTACACCAAATACAAAAATAAACTCAAAATGGATACAGGACTTAAACATTAGACAGTAAAGTATAAAAATACTTGAGGAATCCACAGGCAGCACCATCTCAGATATATGCAGAAAGAACTTCTTCAATGATACTGCTCCAAGTGCAATGGATGCTAAAGAAAAAATTAACAAATGGAACTATGTCAAAGTAAAAAGCTTTTGCACAGCAAAAGAAACCATCAACAAGAAAGACCACTGTATGGGAGAATATATTTGCAAATGTTATCACTGATAAAGGGTTAATCTCCAACATCTACAGCCAACTTATTCAACTTAATAAAAGGAAGATAAATGATCCAATAAAAATAATGGGCAATAGACCTAAATAGAACCTTTTTGAAAGACGACAGAAGGAAGGCTAAGAGACACATGAAAACATGTTCAAAGTCACTAATTATCTGAGAGATGCAAAACAAAATGACAATGCGATACCATCTCACACCAGTCAGAATGGCAATCATCAACAAATCAACAAAAGACAAGTGTTGGTGAGAATGCGGAGAAAAAGGAACCCTTGTGCACTGTTGGTGGGAATGCAGACTGGTGCAGCCGTTGTGGACAATAGTATGGAGTTTCCTCAAAAAACTAAAAATGGAACTCCCATTTGATCCAGCAATCCCAATTTTAGGAATATATCCTAAGAAAGTAGAAACACCAATCAGAAAGGATTTATGCACCTCTATGTTCATAGCAGCACAATTTACAATAGCTACAATTTGGAAACAGCCTAGGTGCCTGTCAGCGGATGAGTGGATCAGAAAACTATGGTACATCTATACAATGGAATTCTATGCTGCCATTAAAAAGAAGGAATTCTTACTATTTGCAGCAACCTGGATGGAACTGAAGAGCCTTTTTCTCAGTGAAATAAGCCAGTCAATGAAGAAGAAACACCACATTATATCACTCATTTGTGGATAATAAAGAACATTATAAACTGATGAACAAAAGGATAGATACAGAGGCAGTAAAGCATCAAACAAACTGTCAAATTACAGCAGGAAGATTAAGGAGAGGTGGGGTAGATAAGAGATCAACCATAGGACTTGTATGCATGCATATAAGCATAACCATTGAACACAAGACACTGGGGAGTTGGGGTATGCCTGGGAGGGGGGACACTGGGAAGATATGTATACATTTAACACAATAAAAAAATAAAAAATAAATAAATAAAACAAATATCAGGCTGACCTTCTCCAGGAATGTTTGGGTTTTTCCATTCTGATATTTAGTACTGCAGAATTTTTAAATTTGTTAACACCTTACTGGCCAACAGGCTGTAGAATAAAATGACTAGCAAGAATTATTACATCATTAAAGACTACCATTTTTAGCCTGGAGAAACACTATGGAATAATGGAAAAACTATCAAACTAAGTGCCTTAAGACCTGGCAAGTAGCGTGGTCATATGAAATTACTCAACCCCCTTAAAGCATGGTTCCTTTCTATTTCATAGCAGGATAATCAAAAAAATTAAAAAAATTCAAAGCTTTATAAAATGATTAAAATATAATGGTTTTACTTACTTAGAACTACAAATTTGCTAGTAGAATCAACTTAATGGTTTTCACTTTTCTTTCTTAAAGTAGTTCTGTTCTACCCTTTTCTTCTTAACAGAGATTTGTGGTTGAGACAGCATTACCCAAGAAGACATAAGAATGTCTTCCTTCTCTTTTCAATATGGCAACAACATACATAGTTGCAAACATCTGTGTTTTGCACAGAGTATAAACTGTCTTGACAGTGTAGTTCCTCTAGAACTTTCTCCCATCCCGTTTAGTGAATCTTATCACTCCCATCTCCAGAGTGAAGCTGATGGGTCTTTTTTGCATTATTGATATCTGATCTACCCTTCATCAACCATTCTATACTATGGGGCTTGGTTCAAGCCCTTCCTAGTATCTTTGTTAAAAGGTGTTGGCTTAGCATTAAGGAAGACAATGTTATGTAACCTCAAAATTCCATCTTTGCTATGAAATTTTCCCTAAGGATTGCAACTATCATTGAAATTCTCTAATTAAAATTTTCTAAAATGTGATATAATGTGTTTGAGGTTTCTGTAATTCACAATTTGATTGTTCTTTTTACTATTTTAAGTATATTTTATTGTATCCCAAATTACATTTTATTTTTTTAATTAATGTATGACATGTATACATATCTTCCCATTGCCCTCCCACTCCCATGCATATCCTAATCCCCCAGTGTCTTGTGTTCATTGGTTATGCTTATATGCATGCATACAAGTCCTTTGGTTGATCTCTTATCTACCCCACCTCTCCCTAACCTTCCCGCTGTAATTTGACAGTCTGTTTGATGCTTTCCAAATTACATTTTAATTACTTTGGTGCTTAGGAGTACAGAAGTATGATGTCCAAAAAGAGCATGTAAGAACATGAGAAAATATCTATGTTACAGTGAAGATAAAACAAATCAAGATACGTTACTATATTTTATATATGATCTCAACTAGAAAAAAATTGATAGAACTATGTTGGCAGTGATAATGACTGGTTGATGGAATTGTGATTTAAAGGATGGCTAAAATAAATCAATAATTCTAATTTCCTCAATGACCAGATATTAGATTTATAAGTTTTAAAAAATATGATATACTTCAGTAGGTAAGTATTAGGCCTCCATCTCCTATATATTATAATATTTCTAAAAGTTAAATACCTCTTTAAGGTTTAATATATTGCCCTAACTGGTTTGGCTCAGTGTCAGCCTGCTGACTGAAGGGTCCCAGGTTCAATTACGGTCAAGGGCATGTACCTTGGCTATGGGCACATCCCCAGTGGGGAGTGTGCAGGAGGCAGCTGATCAATGTCTCTCTCTCATTGATGTTTCTAACTCTCTATGCCTCTCCCTTCCTCTCTGTAAAAAGTCAATAAAATACATATTAATAATTTTATTAGAAATAAAGAGGTTTATTATATGATTATTACATGCAAACATATCTTTAATGTAGCAGTGTCATTTAAAAGTGACACAAAATTGCATATTTACAGGGTAAAATCAATAAATCCATAATTATAGCAGAAGATTTTTAATAAATGTCTTTAAGAAAGTAACAAATCAACCAGGCAAAAAATTACTAAAGGCATAGGAAATTTGAACTACATAATTAACAAGCTTGATCTAATTGAACTATAATGAACCCTTGTACCTAATGATTGGAGAATACACATTCATTTCACATTTAAGACATTAAGGAACTCTGATCACATACTGGCCATAAAGGAACTCTAAAAATTCCAAAGAAATGCTTTTAAAAAGACATAAATTCCAAAATTTCAAGACCTAATAACAAAAGGTAAGAAAGGGGAGGGGGAGAAAGGGAAAGAGGAGAAGAGAGATATTTTTGGAAACTGAAATAGTAATCTGAGCAATTCATCAGTCAAAAAAATATTGTAAAAGGATTTAAAATATTTTGAATTGAGTAAGCACTTAATAGGTGAAAACTTTAAAAAATAGCTGCTATATAAACTTTACATTCGATCAATATGAATAACTGAGAACTGGACTGTGCTAGAAGACATCAATAACTAGTCTCTTTCATCTATATTACATGCCCTGCTTTGTTTTCCTCCACACACCAAACTGGTGTGGCTCAGCATCAGCTTGCTGACTGAGGGGTCCCAGGTCAGTAATAAAGTTTCTGTAGAACATATTACTTGGAATTTTTGAAGACTAAGGGGCATCTACTGGCATATATATATGCTAATATGCAAATAGATGAAACAGTAAAACAACGGAACAACAAATAACTGGTTGCTATGATGTGTGCTGACCACCAGGAGCATGCACAGAATATGGTGGATTTCGGCCACAGCAGGATAGTGAAGCAGGTGACCAGGATTACCAGACCAAGGCAGGGCACCAGTTGCTATCATCAGGGAGAGCCTTTGGTGGTTATTGAAAATTCTTTGCTCCCACGTCGTGCTATGATCCCACCCAGAGCTCACACATACTGCTGGCATTGGCCCTGCTCATAACCACTGCCAGTGACAGAGCTGCTGCTTGCACCCACTTCCAGCATTGGGCCCGCACGCACCTGCAGCTGGTGCCCAGCATGGGTCCCGATTGCTCAGCACCATTAGCAGGTGTGAGTGGCAGCTGCTGGCCCCGATTCCCCCTGAGGGTTTCTCTACCTCCCCCTGCTTCTGAGGAGCAATGGGGCAGCAGCTGCCACTCACACCTGGTAATAGTGCCAGCCCTGCTTGCACCCACTGCTGGTGCCAGCCCAAATAGCTTCAGGCTGTCAGCAAGTGTGAGCGGGGACAGTGCCATCAGCATGAGGAAGCATGGCTCCTGGCAGACAGGGGACTGAGGGCCATGGTGGAAGGGACCACGTGGGGGTGGGGAGGATGGGCCAAGACCCGCCCCTGTGCTCACTACAGCCTCATGGGCCACAGTTCCTTTCAAGGTGCACGAATTTGTACACCAGGCCCATAGTAGAAGAATAATTATTAAGAAGATGGGAGATTAACCAGACAAGGATGAAATAGGAGCAAAAAGAAGAAGGGAAAGCAAGAGTAATGAATTAGTCTTGGTAGAAAGGAAGGGACTGCTTTCTTCTAAGATTGGAGAGAAGGCAAAAAATGATAGATATGTAAAGAAACACAGAAAGGACTTATTTTAAAAGGGCAAAAATCAGTTTGTGGTTTCTGAAGTTATTTCTAGTCATGTATGTAAAAGCCTATCTATATTATTTTTTCCTTTTCTTAAATAAAAACAACTAAATTTAATATTTTAATTAAATATAGCATGCATATTATAAGCCATTTTAATAAACACATTTGTTGTTTTATTTAACCAGCTTTTTAAAAAGCCTATGTTTTCTTTATATTTTTCCCTGTATTCTCTTTTGGACATACAATATCTAAATATCATTTTTTAAATGATTCCAAAATCCAGTTAAAGTTTTTAAAAAGTCATCATATTCCAATGTCTTCCCTTTTGCCTATCTAAGTTCCTCTTCTCTTTATCCAATCCAGTTCTTATCATTTCCTTCACTTTCCTCATTTTTTAAAAATTATCAATTGTATAAGCATTTGTAATCCATGTACTGATAATGGTGACTGTGTAGCAGAAGTGAAGCATTGCATTACATTCAACCAGCAAGAACACCCAAAATATATCTATCAAGTCATAGTCAAGTAATAATGACTGGGTGATGGAATTGTGATTTAAAGGATAGCTAACATAAATCAATAATTCTAATTTCCACAATGACCAGATATTACATTTATAAGTTTAAAAAATTATGATATACTTCAGGAGGTACATATTAGGCATCCATCTCCTAAATATTATCATACTTCTAAAAGTTAAATTCCTCTTTAAGGTTTAATATATTGCCCTAATTGGTTTGGCTCAGTGGATAGAGCTTCGGCCTGCAGATTGGGGGGTCCCAAATTCAATTCTCGTCAAGGGCATGTACCTTGGTTACGGGCACATCCCAAAGATGCTATCCTGTTTCCCAAAGTAAGACATCCCCTAAAATAAGACCTACTTCCAGTTTTGCCTCTTGCTGTAATATAAGGCACCCCCCCAAAAAAATAAGACCTTCCCGATAATAAGGCCTCCCCTGAACATAAGGCCTCCCCGGAATATAAGGCCCTTGAAGCTACCTTAAGGCGTCTGATTCCTGATTTAAAGAGAACTCGCACTGCCTGAACAGTTCCAGCTGCGCTGCGGCCAAACAGTGAACTGGTTTGTGATGACAACTACTACCTTACCATATACAGGTAATAAATTTCCTTTTTTTTTTGTTCAACAATAAATGTGTACCATATTCTTCTTCATGGAAAAATAAGACATCCCCTGAAAATAAGACCTACCGCATCTTTGGGAGCAAAAATTAATACTGTATAAGAAACAGGGTACTTGATCAGGAATAATAATTCCCACCCCAGACACATGAGGGAGCATCTGCAATAGTCTTGGAAGGCAGATTAAGTGTCTAACATATATAAAGCTAGGGCTTCCTGCCTATGAAATAAATGGCAAATCGTCCCAATGGAACTATCAGCTAGTAGCTGTATGCTCTCCAGTGACAGTGCTTAACAGTTCTAAGCCAGGCACTATTCCAAACACTTCATCATAATGAATCATCCACTCTTCATAAAAACCATGTGAGATTGTCATTATTATACTCTACAGATGAAGAAATGGGGACACAGATTTAAAATATAGATAGATTAGAGCATAAAGGCAGAATATTCTGAAGTCAAAATAAAGAATTGATGTATTAGCTGAAACTCTCTGGACTAAATCAGAGATCATTAATCTTTTTTTTCTAAAGAGCTAGACATTTAGGTATTGCAAGCTGTGTAGTCTGTTTCAAGTACTCAATTCAGCCATAGAAGTATGAAAGACATCATAGGCAACATATAAACAATAGGCATGACTGTACTCAAAGTTTCATTAATGAACAATGAAATTTAAATTTCATAAAATCTTCACATAATGCAGAATGTCATTCATCTAAAAAGCATTTTTATCTTATAGGCCATACAAAACCAGGTGCGGATTGAATTTGGCTCATGAGCTGAAACTTGCTAACCCTTGGTGTTATCAGGTACATATCAAACATAACAAATGCACAGCAGCGTAATTACAAAGACACATTTGATTTAAAGTGTAAATTATAACAAAAAAGGTAGA
This sequence comes from Lasiurus cinereus, assembly GCA_011751065.1. Lineage (NCBI taxonomy): Eukaryota > Metazoa > Chordata > Mammalia > Chiroptera > Vespertilionidae > Lasiurus > Lasiurus cinereus. Next base: position 11,291,704 of record JAAGEH010000015.1, on the reverse strand, counting down.
AAGAAAGACCAACAGGGAGGCAGGAGGAAAGAGAAAGGAAAGAAAGGGGTGCAGGGATGAGAAGATATTAAGGGAGGTAAGAGGGGAGAACACTTTGATCCAGCTTTATATTTCTAAAAATATATGTACATAATCATGAATGTGTGCAAGATTAATTCCCTCTCAAGAATGTTCATACCAGTATAATTTATATTTCCAAAAAGATGGGGGAAAAAAACAATAACTAGCATAAAGAGATTGGTTAAATAATGCAGTAAATCAATGAAGTTCTATATTGAACATCATTTTGTGAAAGAGTATTAATGATATTTGATCATAAGACAATCAGGCAAAAAATTAAAAATGTTAATGTAATCTCATTTTTGCTAAAAGGATATAGACATACAAATCATTAAATAATATGCATCAAAATGTTAACAATGACTATCTCTAGTTGGTAAGATGGAAAGTGATTTTCTTTGTCTATATTTTTTGTTTTTATCATTTTTTACAATGATTACATCTTACTTTCCTGAAATTGGGTAAAAACTTCTACCTGCCTTCACCTCAATTATGGAATGCATCTGAAGAGTTTCTAAAAAGTTTCTCCTTCTTTTAAAATATTTTTGGCATAGGTACATGAAAAGAAAAATACATTTTTTCCTAATGGCTGGTTCTTCTGTTCAGTGAACACATTGAAGATCAGCAGGTACATACATCATGCAATTAAACAGTAAACAAATGCACAAATATTTCCCCAAACATCATTTTGAGCAGAAGTTTCCTTGGGAGCCATTTTAAAAGACGATTGCAAAGTAAACAATTTCAATATTACATTCAGTTTATAGTATTATGAGGGTATATGCAGGTCACAGAATATCTAAAAACTGGGTCGGATAAAGGCTAGATTAACCCCCTCAAAATTTTTCCCAATTAACTATCCATACATTCTCACTCAATTTTATTGCTGCTTCATACCAGGAATCTCACAATACTGAATACGTGCCTTAAATCTTTCTTGAAATAGGCAGGGGAACAAATAAATTCATAAAAGATATAAAAAACAACCAGACTAAAGAGTATTAAGAAATTCAATGTCCTCAAGATATCACTTGTCACAGATGAAGCTGTATCTGAGCAAGTTGTCCATCTGGTAATAAATACTGACATAATACTATACGCTGAAGTTTGGGGTCCTTATCTGCACTCAAGCTTTGGACTCCAAGAGTTCTCACTCATTACTCACTTATCTACAACTTATAGGGCTGCCATAAACTTCCCTACCAGCCTCAGGCACTAACCTGGTTAATCTTCCACCTACACTTTATCTCTCAATATTAGAATATTGGGGATATAGCGCTATTCTAATAACCAGCACCATAATTCATTATACCTGAATTCTTATGTAAAAACCTCTGGTCTCTTGAAATGTTTGCATCCCAGCTTTATACCTTTCTATGCCTCCTAAATACCTATTTGGGATGATTTTCAATCATGGTGTGCCACCTCCTTCTGCACCCAAAGTCCTAACATCACCCTCTGAGAGTTCTTCAGTTCATTGATCTCTACAGTACCTTCCAATCTACCAGACTTCTGTCTTCATTTCCATCCCTACTCTGTGTGATCAAGCCTAACCTCTATATCCTCTGTATCTTCCCACTACTGTCGTTCTACCACAATCCTATATCTCAAACCTTGTTCAAATACTGAAATCTACTCTTTTGCTCTACCCAGCAAGAGAAAGTCATGCAAACCGGTCAGTTTAGCATCATTACAAATTCACAATCCCCAACCTTTGCTGGAGTTTCAGCAACTCCCCTTTATACTTTTCACCAGTCCATTTTTCATTCTGCCCAATAATCTTGTTAAGCCTTTACTACCTTCAATATCTGGCTTGTCCCCTTGCTTCATGAACACATCTTTCTCTGACTGGCTTATTTCACTTAGCATAATGCTCTCCAGTTCTATCCATCCTGTTGCAAATGGTAAGAATTCCTTCTTTTATACCACAGCATAGTATTCCATTGTGTAGATGTACCACAGTTTTTTAATCCACTTTTCTTCTGGGAACTCATACAACTTAACAAAAGGAAGATAACCCAATCAAAAAAATGGGTAATGGATCTCAATAGATACTTTTCATAAGGAAGGCCAAGAGACAAATGAAAACATGCACAAAGTCACTAATCATCTGAGAGATGCAAATCAAAATAACAATGAGATATCATCTCACACCTGTCAGAATGGCTATCATCAACAAATCAACAAATGACAAGTGCTGGCAAGGTTTCAGAGAAAAAGAAACCCATGTGCACTGCTGGTGGGAATGTGCAGCCACTGTGAAGAATAGTATGGAGTTTCCTCAAAAAACTGAAAATGGAACTCCCACTTGACCCAGTGATCCCACTTCTAGGACTATCCCAAGAAACCAGAAACACCAATCAGAAAGGATATATGCACCCCTATGATCATAGCAGCACAATTTACCATAGCTAAGATTTGGAAACAGCAATGACATCTATATTTTAAGAGATGATGGCCTCATCCTTTTTATGCCACATATATGATATAATTTTATTTATGAAAATATTAATCTACTTCCTCCTAAAGTATGGAAAGCCGTAGCATGGATTAGTAAAAAGAGCCTTAGTTTAATAATTAAAAACGGGAATAGTAACATTACCCTCAAAATATTATGATTAAATGATGTAAAAGTACCACAGTGACCAGAACAGTGCCTGCACAAAGCAAATGCATAATAAATGTTTGCTGAATCTAAATCTAATGTCATTGAGTCTCCTTGGCTCTTAAACAATTGGTCAGCTGGTAAAATACCAAGTGAGTCAAGGGAAGTAAATCATTAGTAGTCCAACAAATCATCTTTTGTACTCAGATTAAAGCCAAAGGTTAATAGTATCCCTTGACATATGCAAATGATGGCATAGTAATCCATTGTCTCTGGTGAGAGGCCCAGCACCAGCCTCCATTCTTATCTCCACCATTCCTGCCAGCAGCATAAGAACCAGTGGCAGCAAGGAGGTGGGTGAGCTGGAGCCTAAGCTTGTGAGGCTGTCCAGAAGACATAGCAGGCCTGAGAAACATTTGCTGCTGCTCTAACCAGTGTTGAGGCAACATTCTCCTTCATCTGTAACCCAATGCACCTTGGCACACCCCTTTATAAAGCTGCCAAACACCAGCAATAAAAAAACAACAACAAAACATTGGCAAATAGACTAGATCTTGATTTTTGCAAGCAGTCATTTTGGCATTGTGCAGCCAGTATCTGAGTGCTTCTCCTCCCCAAGATTAATGAGGTCACCATAGGAGTTTGTAAATAGACACAGGAGGTGAAACTGCCACATTTCTTTAGCTCCTCTTTTTGGTTGTCAAGTGAAATTACCCAGTGTAGCTTTAATAGTGCTCAAGGCAATCACAAATTTAGCACACATTACACATATCCATTGCATCTCTTCTACTGTGCCCCTTATTCAAAGTGGCATTTGACTGTATTGGGAAAAGATTTGTTCTTATATAAGCTTCCTTAGACATTAAAAAAATGTACTGTCGCTTATAATCTAATTGATACAGAGAGTTTTATAAAATGTGACACTGATCTTTTTTAATTCAACAGGGGCATTGATGTATAACCATTTTCTCTAACAGAATACAGGATTTTTTTCTCACATATTCTTAAAAATTTAAATGTTTAAAAACTTATTTATACGATCAATAAACTTTTATGATGTGAGAAAGTTTTTGTCCAAAGCAATAAACCTTTCATATATCCTAAAACTCAGTTGTAACTCTTTAAATTTTTCAAATCATTTATTTACCTAAATGTAATCTCATTCATACTTTAGGGTTACTGCATGGATTCAGCTCTGTCCAAAGTAACACACTGATGGTGACATTCAAAACATAAAATAACAATTAACATCTATACTTCTTTTGTTCAAAATACAGTTTTATTTTATGTCAAGTTTTCACTCAATATTGATAGGCCATAAATGGAGATATATCTTTAAGCATGCTATATAAAAAGCCATGGGACTTTTGTACCTTTTAATGTCACTGTCAATAAAGAGGCATAAAAATGCAGGCAGACAAGGAATGGAAGGACAATGTGAGACTCTGAGAGGAAGACTTCAAGAACAAACATGCCTCTGTTCTTCTAGGCCAGCCATTTCATTTCAAAATTTTCAAACAATATCAGAAAGTGTCAAAATACAGTACATATAGATACTTATTTTGGCCAAGTTGACTATTTTCATGTTCTTTTAAAAGAATGGACAATACACAAAGTTTCAAGGCAAACAATAAAAATCACACAGAACTCTTTCACCCAGACATGACTATCAACGTCTCTAATTTTATTTACCTAGCAGTAAGTGAGTTAATGTACAAATCTCCACCCAAGTGACATCATGCAAAGCTAAGATCACAGTGTATTTAGAACTCTTTTTTTATCAGCATTATGGTACACTGTAAATAGTTTACATATCACTAAATACTTTTACATTTATTAATCTTTATATATAAACCTCTATTTTACTAAATTAAAAATATAATTTAAAAAGAACAATAGTATTCAGATTACTTTAGATTTGGATAGGGAAATCTGAAGCTTAGGAGTAGTAACAGACTTTACACAAACAAATATAGTAATTCTTGAAACTTTTATGTAATTTTATGGAATGTTTTAGGGATCACTGGCATTGAGACAAAAGAGCAATCAGACATCTGAGCTCTATGAAAAACAAAAGCCAGATGATGATGTCTCAACCTCATGTCATCCCATCCTCTGTTATAGGTCCTGAGATGGTCCACACTATATTTATGAATGTGTGTGTGTGTGTGTGTGTGTGTGTGTGTGTGTGTGTGTAAGAGAGAGAGAGAGAGAGAGAGAGAGAGAGAGAGAGAGAGAGAGAGA
>JAAGEH010000015.1:11101956-11286785 GCA_011751065.1 Lasiurus cinereus | reverse complement strand
AGAGAGAGAGAGAGAGAGAGAGAGAGAGAGAGAGAGAGAGAGAGAGAGAACAAGTTGCAATGAGAGGTGTGATCATGGAACACATCAAAGAAGTTCTGCTTTAATTTGTTTTACGTACAATGTGCTCATGTGTAGCATTTTTGAATTAAAGAAGGTTATTCTCCCAAACACTTAAATGCATACATACATAAAATTAAATTAAACTAAAATTTGAAAACAGTATTTGGAGCCTATGGACTGGGTTTGCATCATTAGCTCAATCATGTCAGCAACTATATGATATTAATAAAGTCATATGTTCTCCTGGAGTTTCAAATGTTCTTATCTATAATATAGAGACAAAATATAGACCTCACAGGATTATTAAATATAGTAATGAATAATACACAAGAAAACATATTTCCAAGCATTAGGTACTAGGTACACAGTAGGTATTTAATATATGTTAGCTAAAGCTGAATTTATCTGCTTAAACCTCTAGAAAATGGAATTACAAGAACACCATCATAAAGTGAACTTCTCAGATTCAGTCTAAGTATAATAATTTGCATAACATATCATCAAACAGTTACATCAAAGATTTAGATGACGTCTTGGCAAACTTTTTTCTGTATATTTGACATGGTAAATATTTTTGGCCTTGTGCACCATACCACGTGGCAAAAATGATTCAGCTCTGCCACTGTAGTGTGAAATCAGTGATATGCCCTATGTAAACAAATTGGCAAGTTCCAATAAAACTTTACTTACAAAAATGGGCTGTCTGCCTGCTGGTTCTACTTTACCAAACCTAGTTTTGACAGTTTCATGAAATCAGCCTGGCAAGTAATTTGGGGGTAAAACCTCACACAAAATTCTCTATAAACATTGTGGGTCTTTGTGGTCAGTTCTGCCAAACCTTGTTGTGAGAAAGAAGGTATAAACTTAGGTACCAATGAGTTCAGTGGGATAGATATAAGCTGTATTCTTTCCCTAATGGTTTTAACCCAATAACAGGTGATTTTGTTTTTACTTTTTATTTGAGGGTTAAGACTCAGCAACTTAAGTCAATGGCAACCAACCTAGCCCCTTTTGGTAGGAAGTCACATATCCTCCAACAATCCTACCAGATACTCTGCTGGCAGATGCATACAATTCACCTTTGTTTGTGTCTGTATGTGCCTGCCCACTCCCATGTGTGATTCAGGCATCCTTTTCAGTTATATGTTGCTATAAAAAGCAAACAAAAAAACGAACAACAACAACAAAAAAAAACCTACCCCAAACTAATAGGTACAAAGAACAATATATATATATTATGCTAAGTATCTGTCCAGCTAATGATTTCACATAACACCCGGCTTCCTCTCCCTATCAACTAGCCTCCATTTTTACTGTAGCCAATTGTTTGGGAAGCATTTTCCTGTGGCTCATCTCATTTGATTATCACAAAAGTCCTGCAGTAGGTAGATAGGAAACTCAGTAGAATCCTATTTTCTTTCCATTAGCCATGACATTTAGAAATCTTAGAAACTTAACCTGACTAAATAGAAATAAGAAATTGTGGACCTTGAAAATGACTTCAGGTTTTCTCATGGCACAGAATATAGTCAAACACTGCTGCAGTTAAATATTTTACCTTTTGTTCTCCCTGTGCGATCTACAATAATAACCTGCTTTGTATTGAATTTACTGCTATGTTGCTGACAATTACCTGAAAGAGAAGTTGGAGTGCTACACTGGGCTGGAAAAAGTTTAGCTAAATCAGAAAGCAGGTCTAATTAAGCAAGTTTATTCTATCCTATATAATAAGAAATTAATATGCTAATTATCCATTACATCATGAGGTGTAACAACCAACCAAAACACAGACCTGCAGGAGGGTGAGGTAGTGAACTATAAGCAGGCAGCAGAGAGCTACAGGAGGGGGCAGGGCAGCAAGCTATGAGAGGGGGTTGGAGGTAGCTACAGGAGGACGGAGTAGTGGGCGGAGAGCTATAGGAGGGCAGCAGCAACCTATTGGTGCATGGATTTGTGCACAGGGCTACTTGTATATATATAAAAGGCTAAGTGGACTCTTGCATGTGTGATACATATAAAGCTCTTGCTGGGGCCATATGCATGTGTGTGTTTCCATTTGTAATTGTCAATACTGAATGTGGTTGACATTTATATTATAGAGAAAGGGTGAATAGCAATATTAAAATATTTCTTCTAATTAATTTCCTTTCAATGTGCATGAATTCATGCACCAGGCCACTAGTACACTATATAATTTCACACTTTTTGGATTAACTGGACTAAGCTAAGAATCCTTCTTTGGTGTCTCTCCTGCAGTTGCAGTCAGATGTCAGCTGGAGTCCTACAAAGACTCATCAAGGGTAGATGGCAAAGATGGCTATTGCACTCACATGTCAGCTAGGATGGCTGGAGCAACTGGGGTAGATGGTGAGACATCATTCTTTCTCTCCATGTTATCTCTTAACTTTTGACCTTCCTCAAGCATGGTGGAACTAGGGTAGTTGAATTTATTACCTAGTACCTAGCTTCTCCCAGAAGGAGCATTCCAAGAAACTCAGACTGATGTTGCAAAACTTCCTATGTTCTAGCCTAGAAAATACCAGAGTCAGAGCAGGTACAAAATAATATCAGGCAGCCATGCATTGTTACTTCTACCACATCCCCTTGGTCGAAAGCCTGCTCAGGTTCAAAAGGAGGGTCTAATACAAGAAAGCCTGGTTTGATTTGGATGCTATCTTTGGAGTAGAGATACTATAGGCATGTCCAAAGATATCCATTTTAAAGATCAAGTTCTTGAAAGATCAAATGGTTGACTTACTTAAAAACTTGAGGCCAGATTAGATCACAAACTCTAAGCTTACACTATCTACTCATATATGGATATTCCCCTTGATTATTTTGCCACAGAATGGAATATATAAAAAGTTTAGGACAAAGTCTCCTCAAAGAACCACTTTACAACAAAGATGTATAATATCTTCAAAGAAGTGGAAGATATTTTTAGGATATATTTTAAAGCTGATCTTTGAGATGATAAGCAATCATGGCCTAAGATTCTAGTCACAAACCCATCTGTGGATTAGGGTAAATCCAAAGCAAGAAGGCAATAGTTTCTGTATTATTCAACAAACCATCACAAAAGGATAAACCAACAAGGAATCTCAGAATTAAAAGAGACTGCAGAGCATCAAAATTAAATTTCCCAAGGTAAGTGCCCTTTCCTTAATAAGTTTTAGAAAACTGGCATTTTGATCAACTATTTTATACCATTATAAATACATTAACTACTCACAAAAACCCTATGAGGTCATTTAAAATAGGCAATATCAGTATTCCCATTTTACAGATAAGGAAACTGAGTCTCAGTTAAGTCCAAGGAAACATATGTAGAAATTGGTAGCAATCATATTTAAAGCCTGTTCTGGCTGATGTCAAGTGTTGTTGTTTCATTGTTGTTGTTATTGTTGTTGTTGTGTGTGTGTGTTTTGTCAACCTGCCCCTCTGACCAGCTAGCATGTATACATGTGAAGTTATCAAGTATTCAATCTCTCATGATATATTCCATTTTGTAGCCAAATAATCTAGACTTTCCAATATTGCACAGTTCTAATAACCAAGAAAAAAATAACATGCTCAATAACTTGTGTGGTCAATCAAGAAAAGCCTTTCAGAAGGGAATCTTAATCTCAGAGTAAATGGCTGAGTTTCAATAGTACCATAATTCTTAAAGAATATACAAATTGTATTACTTACAAGCATTTTTTTCATGGCAATATGTCCACAACTTTGATCAGATTTTCAAATAAAAGATGACTCAAAACTTTTACGAGAAACCAAAATATGAAGATCACAGAGCTACACTCACTGGGAGCTGACAAAGTGTCTATTCATGAACACAGTAAATACAAACCCTAATTCTCAAAAGTTCAGGCTCTACCTTGAGAAAGAAAATATGCATCTATGCAACCAGAGTAGGTACAGAATAATATAATTCCCAAAGAACAGGTCCCTATCCCTCTGTGGATATGAAACAGGGCTGGAGAAAATGTTTTTTCCATAAATTGTACTGGCCAAAGAATCATTTCTTAAAAAGAAATCTCATGGTGATGCCAAATTTATGTTGTAGATAAATATAGAACTCTAGTCGAAGGAATGATAGGTTGACCACAGACAGCCTTTTCCATTCAGTTTTTCTTTTTAACTTACTCCCTATGAAACTCTTGATACTTCTCCAGAGTATACATTTAGGGTCTGGGGAACACAATTTGAAAATTACCAAATATAGTTGTTAGGATTGTCTCTGAGAGTCCATTTACTTCTATACTGCTCTATCGTTCTATGTTCAGGCTTTACAATGCTATGAAAGCAATACAAATTCAGTAGAAACCATATATCAAATTTACAACTTTGATCATTTCCTGTGCTAGTTATATGTAATATCATTCTCTCTCATGATGCTGAGCAGCAGCAGTGAGCCACAAGTCCCACTGAGCCATACATGCCGTTAAACTCTGCAATGTATACAGTGTTGTCAGTATTTTGTGCCTATTGTGTTCTGAGCACATTTAAGGTAAACTAGATAAACTATGATGTACAGTAAATTAAGTGTATTAAATGAATTTTAAGCTTATGACCTTCTCAACTTATTATGGCTTTATTGGAATGTAACTCCTTTGTAAGTCGAGGAGCATCTATACTATACCTAAGTATCAAATGAGCATATATTTGCTCCCATCTAGGTTGCACACAGAAGTTGTTAGGGACTGATAATTGATAAGTAAAGAAGGAGAAATAACCCTCAGTGCCATAGACACAGTAGGACTTAGTTTGGACATTGGAAAGCAGACAGGAAGGAAAACATCAGCCATGTTAGTGAGTAACTTAAGGAGTTTTGATACATCAGTAGCAGCAAGTGGGAGGGAGCTCATGTTTGTATTTTGCAGCTCACTACATCCTGCTCTATTGAGTCTGAATTACAGAGGAACCATGACAACTGAGTTGGAAGGATGTTTCTTTACTCATTTTTCTAACACCTTCCTGCTTTAAGTTAATAACCTTGCAGTCTCTGGAGGCAGATCACACACATTTCAAAAGAACAGAGAACTTCTAGGGAGTTTCTGTTATTTTTTCAAATTGTGGTACCCAGGAAGAACCAGGCTAGTCAGCTCACCTTTTTTTTTTTTTTGGCCTGTTGAAATAATTAATATACCAGAGTCAGAGCATCTGATTATACTAAAAAAAAATAAATGCTGCTTAAAATTCAGGGGCTAATTTAAAGAGATTTGTGGGCCTTCATTTTACCACAGCTCTGTAGGGAAACCCAGTTTTCATTTAGATTACATCAAAACAGAGCAAAATTAGAATTTTTAGCAGGTATTCCTTTATTAAACAAATCAATTTTAATTGTAAATGTAAGTTACATTATATTCTTTGTCTATATATTTTTGTTGCAGAGGGGTACTGTGTAAATAACTAATGCTAATAATAATAAAAATGTTTAAATATATCCACAAACTGAGAAAGAAAAAAGCCAGTATGTTCACACTTATTCTAATGGGATATATATATATATATATATATATATAGATATATATATCTTTTTTTTCAATTTAACAAATCTTTATCAATCACCTACTTAGATATGAGATAATTTCCACAAGATGGCCACAAAGCTTACATTACATTTTAGAGATGAGGAAATCAACTCTCAGTGATCAGCCAACTTGCTCTTAGAAAGTAACAGGAGGTAAGAAATATTTTTTTTTACTGCGCATAAGCTTTTTATTTTGATGTAGTCCCATTTGTTTATTTTCTCCTTAGTCTCCATTGTCCTAGGAGCTGTGTCAGTAAAGATATTGCTACAACATATGTCTGCTGTTTTGCTGCCTATGTAGTCTTGTAGGATTTTTATGGTTTCCCTTAAAACACTTAATTCCTTTATCCATTTTGAGTTTGTTTTTGTATATGGTGTAAGTTGGTGATCCAGCAAAAGAAACCATCAACAAAACAAGAAAGCCCACTGCATGTGAGAACATATTTGCCAATGATATTTCAGATAAGGGTTTAATCTCCAAAATTTACAGAGAACTCATACAACTTAACAAAAGGAAGATAAACGAACCAATTAAAAAATAGTCAAAGGACCTAAATAAACACTTTTTGAAAGAAGATATACAAAAGGCCAAGAGAGACATATGAAAACATATTCAAAGTCACTATTCATCAGAGAGATGCAAAACAAAACAACAATGAGATATCATCTCACACCTGACAAAATGGCTATCATCAACAAATGAATAACCTAGAAGTGCTGGCAAGGATATTGAAAAAAAGGAACCCTCCTGCACTGCTGGTGGGATTGCAGACTGATGCAGCCACTGTGAACAGTATGGGGTTTCCTCAAAAAGTTAAAAATGGGACTCCCATTTGACCCAGTAATTTCACTTCTAGGAATATATCCCAAGAAACCAGAAACACCAATCAGAAAGGATCTATGCACCCCTATGTTCATAGCAGCACAATTTACAATAGCTAAGATTTGGAAACAACCTAAGTGTCCATCAGCAGATGAGTGGATTAGAAAATGCTGGTACATCTACACAATGGAATATTCCGCTGCTTTAAAAAAGAAGGAATTATTACCATTTAAAGCAGCATGGATGGAACTGGAGAGCATTATGCTAAGCGAAATAAGTCAGTCGGAGAAAGATTAATATCACATGATCTCACTCATATGTGGGATATAATGATCAACATAATTTGATGAATAATAATAGATCCAGAGACAAATGGCAAGGTCCTGAGAGGAGGTTTAGAGAGCAACCAAAGGACTTGTATGTATGCATGCATATTGGCATAACCAATGGACACAGGCACTGTGGTGGTGGGGGCTTGCCCGAGTGGAAATGGCTGGGAGGGTCAATTGGGGGAAAAGGAGACATAAAACTTTAGACAATAAATAAATAAATATATTTATAGTCACAGCTTATAATAATGGTAACAGCTAGTCTTTTTCAAAATATATTTTTATTGATTTCAGAGAGTAAGGAAGAGGAAGAGAGAGACAGAAACATCAATGATAAGAGAGAATTATCTAATGGCTACCTTCTTCTTATATACCCTACACTGGGGATTGTTCCCCAGGCATTTGCCCTGACCCAGGCATGCACCCTGACCAGGAATCAAACCATGATCTTCCAATTTATAGGTAGACTAGAGGTCTGGTGCACAAAATTCATGCACAGGGCCAGGGGGAGCATCCCTCAGCCCCCAGTACCCTCTCACCAGAATCCCTTGGGGGATGTCCGACTGCCAGTTTAGGCATGATCCCACAGGATTTTGAGTAGTCTCATGGCCAAATCAAAGAGACTCAATCAGTAGTAACAGTGATCTGCTAGAAAAATTAAATCTTGAGAGTGGGGCCATGCCTTAGTTAATATTTCTAATATGCAACTATAATTCTGTTATCCAGTGGGTCTGTCCACTGAATAACAGAATTCCAAATGCTCCTAAGTTAGAAAACACTTTAGTTGCTCATGAGAAACAGAGATATTCTTGTTAATGAGGACTGAGAGAACTTCCCTCCCATAGGTTCTTCTAATGTATATTGAATGGGATATACCGATCATGCTCCTAACACCATCCCTACCATCAACACAATGACAGGTCTCTGATGAGTAGATCTAGTAGGGTTCTCTATTGGGAGCCTGATGACTAGTCCTAAAGTACATTTCAGAGAAGATGACCTTAGGAGTTTTGAGATGAATTACAGGGATAGTGCTCCATAATGTGCTCACTTCATTCACAAAGAACATTTCTAGAGGAGCAGACAGAAAAAAATATAGTTTTGTGCCCACTGCATGCAAAGGAGAACCTTGAAACTTCAGCACATTTCTCAGCAGTCAGGTGCCATGTGCAGTAATTCCAGATAAAATACTTAAGGTATTAAATATATAAAATGTTCTTTGTTTGCCAAGGGACTTGTATGTAAACATAAAAAGTCATTTTTATGTCAAGAGAATGTTTTAGGATCACAGAGAAATTTACTAGCGATTATAGAATAATAGCACACATGACCTATGAATTGGGGAATATTTGAGAATTCTATTGATTTTTACCTTGATCAATGCAACAGAAACACCCTGGTATCACAAATGTGTTTAAGCCTGATAGGTGAAAGTACTCCAATTTTTACAATCCACTTGAAAAAAATCAAATAACAGCCTACATGCTGACATATGCATGACATTCTGCTGCTTCTCAAAGCCAGCATCTACTTAGAAGCTGTAAGTCCAGACCTCTGGGGGTATCTACAAAGTCTACTCTTCATTTCCCTTTCTCTGAGTCCCATGGAGTTTGATTAGCCATCTCCTTAGGACTTCTGTTTCTTTTTATCTCCTACTGTGGCAATTTGAGGACTGTCTTCCAGTATTTTTAAATGTCTTTCTAGCCTTAGGACCCTTTTTTAAAAGTGTAATTTGACCTAGAAACCAAATATTTTCTTTGTGTGCAAGAACCCCATCATCTTGTCCCTGCCAAAGGCCTAGATCTGTAGGGTGCTCAGCTTGAAACCACTGCCTTGCAGCAAACACAGGTTAACCATGAGATTGAAGTCCTGAATTTGAAGGTAGGCTCAGATCAAGGGGCATATTTTCTTAACTCCAATAAAGACAGCTCTTCTACCATCTTTGGACAGCTTTGCAACTTTAATCTTCACCACCTACTAGTCCTATAACTTCCTGCAACATGGCTTCCTTCAGTCACTCTCTACAGTGTGTGGGATCAAGTGACAAGCACACTGACCTTGGAGTAAGGAGAGATGGGTCCCACCCTGACCTGTCTCCTTTACTTGCTGTGAGTAAGCCTTTTAAAATCTGATCCTCATTTTCCCTCTCTATACAATGAAGGAAAGAATTTCTTCCTCATGGACTTGCTGTATTAAAGGAGGTAATGTTCATGAGCCTGCTTATAGAAATGAAACATTATACAAATAGAGGTTTATTGGATTAGTTTCCCATTCCTGCTATAAAAAATTGACTACTAACTTACTAGTGTTTAAAACAAGACAAATTTAGTCGCTTATACTTCTAGAGGTCAAAATTTCAAAATAGATTTTCTGGGACTGAAAGCAAGGTGTCAGCAGGTCTGTGTTCCTTCTGGAAGTTCTAGAGGAGAATTCACTTCCTTCCTTAACTTTTGCAGTTTCTAGAGGCTACCCAAATTCCTTTGCACATGGCTGCACATCACTCTGACCACTGCTTCAGTTTTCATATCTCCTTCACTGTCTCTTTTTCCATATATATATATATAAAGCTAATATGCAAAGTGTCCCCTCGGGAGTTCAACCAGGAGAAAGGGAGTTTGATCGCTCACTATGATGTACACTGACCACCAAGGGGCAGTGTGGAACATAGTAGACGACCAGTGGTGGCTGGCAATAGTAGGGTACTAAGGAAGTGAGGAAAGATGGAGGCGGGGAGGCAGGGAACCTGATTGGCCCTGATTGGCCCTGATTACCAACCAGGCCTAGGCACCCTACCTGTGCATGAATTTTGTGCACTGGTCCTCTAGTTTCCTTTTAAAGATCCTTCTGATTACAGTGGGGCCACCGAGATAATCCAGGAAAATCTCCCATCTCAAAATACATAACTTAATCACACCTGTGAATTCCTTTTTACCATGCAAAGTAACATATTCATATATTCCAGGGTTAGGTGTTGTACATGTTTAGGGGTCACTATTCAGTCTACTGCAGTTATATATTAGAATACTGCACTGGATAGCCTTCACTTGTCTCTCCAGATCTACACCCCATCCCTCTTCACCCAGCTTTGTGCTCTAGAAGGCTAATATCTATGGACTACATCAACCTGATTTCCTTCCCCTATGGCTTCCATTTGGGTTTGGCCCATATGAGGCTGGCAAGAGAGTGAAGGAAGGGTAGGATATGTGGCCCCACCACCATATTCCTTGGTGTTGGACTACTTAACATTTGCTGAATGTTAAGTACTACCTGTGTTCTTTTACCAAAGGGCACTGGACTGACATCAGGCCTTCTCCAAACAGCTATCCAGGTTCCGTAAGAGCCCCCTACCCCAGATATATCATGGGAGGGGATGATAAGAACTCCCTGGCTTTGCTAGCCCTGGAATGCTTCCCCCTCCCTTGTTTGTATCCTTTACCATTGACCCCAGTCCCTGACTACAGCTTTGTAAATAGTTCCTTCATTAAATTATCCTTTAGTTACTCCTTTGGGCATATACCTGTTTTCTGCTAGGAAACCAAAATTACTTTTGAAATGCTTACTATGGCCACCTTATTAAAGCCTTCTTGCCTGTCTTTACTTCCTGAATATTTGATAATGGAAACAGATTTTCCTTACTTTTCTAAATAAAGGATAGAGTATATTCTTTTAAAATAATCAAAGCTTCAGACTTTTTTTTTTTTAGCTCTTTGAACAGTCCAAACTGTTCCCATCAAGACATTTCTAGATGCTCTTCCCTCTGGCTGAAATGCTTTTTCCATTGCTAGTTCCTCCTCATTTAGAGCTCATTTTAAATCTTAAAATATGCCTTTCTTGATGCTTCAATTTAAATAACTACTATTCTCTATAGTAGCAATGTTTGTTCCTCTCATAAATATTTCACCATCTGTGCCTATTTAATTAATTCATATGACTCCAGGAGAGCAAGAGATCAGGTCTATCTTGTTTTCCCCTATACCTCCAGGGCTGATCACAAGACCTTAAAAATATTTGTTAGTAACAACAGACATAAGACTGAAAAGACTATATAAAAAGAAGAGTGAAAGGACATGTTCTGTACAATGTCATTACATGTTTTATTTCATCTAATCCCTATAACAATCATGTAGATAAGTAGATATAAAATTTCATTTTACAGAAAATAAAATCCTCAGTGAAAGTAAGTAATTTGCTGAAAGTTAAGCAGTTAATAAGCTTGGAACTAAGATTTGAAAATGGGCATTCTTTACTCCAAGACTCTTGCTTAAAAAAGCTAATGTTTATTTGATTATCTATGCCAGGCCTGTACTGTTTATAAACATTATCTCATTTTAATGCTTACAACAACCCTACAAAGTGATGATAATTATCATTAATTAACAATGAGGAAACTAAGGGTCACAGAGGTGAAGTAACTTGCTGAAACTCACACTGTTAGAAAGAAGTGATTTTGATATTTCAGTCCAGTAAGGTCTGACTCCAAAGACCTTTCCTTTGTGTCAGAAAGTGCTAGAGGCCTTAAAACAGTGTCAGAAGCATTGAAGCCTAGCATAAAATAAGGATTATCTAGAAATTACTTATTCTATAATTTCCCAGACAGGATGACAGAGGAAAGGTTAGGCTTATTCTTGGGAACAACAGCATGGTATAACCAGGGGAGAGAGAAAGCATAGATTTTCAACCCCTAATTTATTCCAATACTCTCCATCAAAGGTAAGGAGCCAACAATTGGAAGAGGTAAAACTAAAGTAGTTTGGAAGAGAGGAGACTGGAAAAGAAGACCTGGATATCCCAATTGAGCTTAATTTTACTGGGATAGAAGGAGGGATATTGTTTTGTTCACCACAGAACAGCAACTGTCACATAACAGACTCACTCTCAGCATTTGATGAATGCATATTCAAGTCTCCTGGCCCTTTTAGATGATATCACAAGCAAAGAGAGAACCTGCAGATTAAGTTTCTGAGTGGCCCTTTATAACTTGAAGAAAGGTAAAGAATGTGAGATCTGTCAGAAGACTAGGGATAGGCAAATGATTTTCAAAATGTTTGATTATTCATATTTTCAACAAATTAAATGAGATCAATGGAATACTCTCCCAGAGTAGTTTGTTTAACAGGGTGGATTCAGAGAGTTTTCTATGAAGAAACCTAGTGTTCACCATCATCTTTTGAAACATCAATTGAGCATTTACTGTGTACATGTATAGCACTAAGTGTTTTAAGTACTTTATTGCATTTAATCTTCATGATATCCCTATAAGTATCATCATTATTCTGTTTTCACCAGTGAGGAAAATAAGGCATAGAAGTTGAGTACTTTGTCTGGGTATGACTCCAATGCCAAGGCTACATTGTAGTCCCATCTAATCACTATTGTTACTAAACTGCCAAGGAAGTTGGAAGCACTCTCCAGCCATGGGGGTCAAGTAAGAGACTCACAGAATAATAAATTCAGTTTCATTGAGGTATCACTTTTGTGAGGGGATGAGAGTTTAGAGAAATGCTTTGCATTTAGGAATAAAATGTAAAGTAGACTGGTAACATCAAAGGAAACTAAGAACCAATATACTAGGAGACAACAAAGTGGAGGGAGCGGAGAATCGAGACTTGTCTAAGGAAACAGAAGCTCAGATGAACTTGAATAGGCCAATATAATATGTATGATGACACAGAAAAATTAACCTCCTATTATGTGGAATATAATAGGCAGATCTATTTTCTATAATAACACATTTAAATGAATGTGATATCACTTTTGAGAGGATTAGCTAGAAATATAATGTGCATATAAAAGCACTGATGCTCCTGTATGGTGAACTTGTAAGAACAAGAAATTTATTATTTATTTATTTATTTATTTATTTATTTATTTATTTATTTATAATGCTTTACTGTTACATATAGTACTTTATGTGTCTCCTTTTACCCCCAGTGACCCCTCCCCAGCCACCCACCCTCACCCCCCAGGACATTCCCTCACAACCTACTGTCTCTGTCCACTGGATATGATTATATGCATATATACAAGTTCTTTGGTTGATCTTTTACCCCCCACCCCCACCTCTGTGGTCTATTCAATGCTTCTCTGTCTCTGTATCTATTTTTGTTCATCAGATTATGTTGTTCATTATATTCTACAAATGAGTGAGATGATGTGATATTTATCATTCTCTGACTGGTTTATTACACTTAGCATAATGCTCTCCATATCCGTCCATACTGTCAGGAATGGTAAGAATTCTTTCCTTTTTACAGTAGCATAGTATTCCATTGTGTAGATTTATCACTGGTTTTTAATCCATGCATCTGCTGATGGGCACTTAAGCTATTTCCAAATCTTATCTGTTATAAATTGTGCTGGAAGGAACATAGGGGTGGATATGTCCTTTCTGATAGGTGTTTCTGACTTTCTTGGGATATATTTCTAGAAGTGGGATTACTGGGTCAAATCGGAGTTCCATTATTAACTTTTTGAGGAAACACCATACTGTATTCCATTGTGGCTGGACAAGTCTGCATTCCCACAGCAATGCACAAGGGTCCCTTTTTCTCTACATTCTCAACAGCATTTGTCATTTTTCAATATGTTGATGATAGGCATTCTGACAGGTGTGAGATGGTATCTCATCTTTTTTATATGCATCGCTCAGATGATTAGTGACGTTGAACAAATTTTATATGTCTCTTGGCCTTCTGTATGTCCATTTTCAAAAAGTGTCTATTAAAGTCCTGTGCTCATTTTTTATTATATTATTTATCATATTTTTGTTATGATGTATGAGTTCCCTATAAATATTGGAGATTAGGCCCTGATCTGATATAACATTGGCAATTATGTTCTCCTATGCAGTGCGCTTTCTTGTTGTTTTGTTGATGGTTTCTTTTGCTGTGCAGAAGCTTTAAATTTGATGTAGATTCATTTGTTTATTTTCTCCTTATTTTCCAATGCCCTAGGAGCAGTATCAGTAAAGATATTGCTACAACATATGTCTGATATTTTGCTGCCTGTGGATTCTTCTAAGATTTTTATGTTCTCCCACCTTATGTTTAAATCCTTTATCCATTTTAATTTTCTGTATGGTGTTAATTGGTGGTCTAGTTTCATTATTTTGCATGTATCTGTCTAATTTTCCCACCACCATTTATTTGTCTTGACTCCATTGTATGTTCTTGCCTCCTTTGTCAAATATTAATTGAGTATAATGGCTTGCGTTTATTTCTGAGTTCTTTGTTTGGTTCCATTGGTCTACATGTCTGTTCTTGTGCCAGTACTAAGCAGTTTTGGAAAAGTGTATTTGTAATGTAGCTTGATATCTGGTATTGTGATCCGTCCAACTTTGTTCTCCTTTCTCAAGATTGATGTGCCTTTTTTGGGTCTTTTTGATTTCATATAAATTTTTGGACAGTTTCTTCTAGGTCTGAAATATGCTGTTGGTATTTTAATTGGGATCGCATTAAATCAATCAATAGATTACTTTGGATAGTAAAGACATTTTAATGACATTGATTCTACCAATGAATGATCATGGTGTATTCTTCCATTTGTTCATGTTTTCCTCTATCTTTTTTTCAACTTCCTACAGTTTTCCAAATACAGGTCTTTTACCTCTTTAGTTAAATTTATTCCTAGGTATCTAAATCTTTTTGCTGTAATGGTAAATGTGTTTGTTTTATTTGTTTGTTTGTTTCTTTTTCTCTGAGTTCATTATTGGTATATAAAAATGTCACAGATTTCTGGGTGTTAATTTTATATCCAGCTACATTGCTGAATTCATTTATTAAATCTACTCATTTTTTTAATGGAGTCTTTTGGGTTTTTTATCTACAATATTATGTCATCTGCAAATAATGTAGTTTTACTTCTTCTTTTCCAATTTGAATACCTTTTATTTCTTCTTCTTGTCTGATTGCTATAGCTAGCACTTCTAATATTATGTTGAACAGAAGTGGTGAGAATGGGCATCCCCCTGTCTTGTTCCTATTCTTAGAAGGAATGGTTTTACTTTTTGCCAATTGAGTATGATGTTGGCTTTAGGTTTGTCCTATAAGGTTTTTATTATGTTGAGATATGATCCTTCTATTCCCACTTTGCTGAGAGTTCTTATCAAGAAGAGTTGTTGGATTTGGTCAAATTCTTTTTTCATCAATTGATATGATTATGTGATTTTTGTCTTTCGATTCATATGTATAATGTATCACATTTATTGATTTACAGATATTGCAGCAAACTTACATCCTCGGAATAAATCCCACTTGATCATAGTGTATGATCTTTCTAGTGTACTGCTGGATCCAATTTGCTAGGGTTTTGTGAAGAATTTTAGCATATATGTTCATCAGAGATATTGGCCCATAATTCTCATCATTTAGAGTGTCTTTATCTGGTTTTGGGATTACGGTAATGCTGGTATCATAAAAGATTGGCTGTCTCTTGCACACCCCCTACTAAAGATTGAGCCCACAATCTGGGCATGTGCCCTAGACAAGAATCAAATCCACGACTTTTCAGTCCCCAGGCCAATGCTCTATCTACTGAGCCAAACCAGCTACAGCACTGTGGCCCATTTCAATATGGTACTCAAACATGAAACATGCGTTTGGAGTATGTGGAGGTAGAGCCATAAGAAATGAGTCATTTGGACCAGTAATCACACTGAGAAATGAGTGCTTCAGTAGTATAATAATCCAGGCAGTGTCTGGAAATGGCTTAGTGCAGTAGGTAAAGCTATAAACAGCTCATTGGTAATACCTGCAATTAGGAGTTTAGGGACAGAGTCATGTATTACATGATGATGGTAAATTCTCTCAGTTGTAGAACAAAAGTGACAGATATAATGATAGCAGTTTACAGTGCCTATTAATTAACATCCATTTATGTAAAAATATTTAATTTTAATAATAAAGTACAGCTTATGATTCCTTTTGGTTTCTTAATTTAAATATTATTTTTAAAAGACAGATGATTCACTATAATTTATTCGATTTTGTGCAGTGCTCATCTCAACTGAATTATGTGTAATTTTTTTTGGACATGGCCCTTTAAATATTTTATGAACTGAAAAAATGTGAGTCTGAATTCACTTATCATTGAAAGACATCACTGTATAATATTAAATTTATATTTCTGACTATTTGATTTTGAAATGTATCATGGGTCCTGATTAGTGCATTACTTCATTTTTAAAAATCTGTGTTCATATTTTGGAATCTGAACCTATAGAGGACAGAAAATGTTCCTTGATTCTGTATCCATAATGCTTGTCACACTCTTTGGTACATTTACAGTTCCTCAATAAATTTGTATTTAATACATGGATGTCATTTGTGTGTTATCTCTTGGGGAATGGAGAGGTGCTCCATTTCTCATTCCTATGTGTACATGTAAAGGAACATCAGGTAGAGTATTAGTCCTGGCTGCTTACCCACCTATGACTTACTCTACTACAAGGAGGAGGAAGAGGTTATCTGACTGGTGAAGCACATTCATTGGGCTATAATTCTAGATCAGGGAGAGCTAATCTATAATTAGAAGATAACAAGTAGAGAAAACAGTTTGATGGTTTCTCAAGAAGTTAAGCAAAATTGCTATATACCCAGATATTGTACTTCTAGATATAAAAATTCATAGCAGCACTATTCAAAATAGCCAAAAGTGGAAACAACCCAATGTCCATCAGCAGATGAATGGTTAAATAATGAACTTGAACGCACTTAGACAATGGAGTATAGTGCAACTGTTAGCAGACAGTTTCATTACAGAGCTAAAGCTTAATTCTCCCATCAGCTTTATGCATAATAATGTTAGCATTATGTCTCCATTTGTTTGTCTTTTAAATTTTATTTCTTGACTAACTTGAAAGGAAAGAATGAAATTCTATTTGTTGGGATACCCCAGCCCCATCAACAAAATTGAAAAACCTGACAACCATGGCTACTGTGGCTTCAATTCAATTTAATGATTGCAAGTTAAATGACAGAGTTAATGATAGAGATGGGCTTTTAGCCCCCACACCCCACTCCACTACAGCCCATCCTCCAGGCTCTACCAAGAAGGCTGAGCATTTGTTCAGAAAATACATCAACAAAGAAAACAACTTGTCTGCCCTCCAGATACAGGGAAATGTAGACACAAAGACTTCATTCAGAATTCTCTTAGTTCAGTCATTCAAGCTGCTCAGGTATCCACCTCATGGTATCTAAAAGGCGTGCCCAGGGTTGCCCTGTGAGTTAGTAGTAGGACAGAATCAATAGAATTAATTCCTTAACTACTCAAAGTCTTTCTTTAACTATAAAGCACATCATCACTATACCAACAACATCTGGATTTATTTTCTTAAACTAAGAATCCATGTCACCATCTCACACATCTCAGATTCTGAACAGTATAGGTTTTAACACTGATTTTAGAGACCATAAAACTGAATTCAAATGCTGGCTCTCCTACTCATAGGCTGCATGATCTCAGAAAAGTTAGTCAAGCTCATTGAGCCTCAAATTCCTCACTTGTAAAATGGAGATAATAGCATTACTTACCACTAAGGTGAGTTGGAGGTTTAAATGAGCAAATGAATTCAAAGATGTTTGCATAGTATCTAGCACACACTGGATGCATACTAGCAGTTAGTTTACTCTCTATATAAGTGGGTCTTTTTTCTCTTCCCTTGAATGGGCTTTATTTGCATATCAATGGCTTTTTAAGCTTTAAGGAAAATTATACTGATGTTCAATTTTATGTCTCATTATAACCTTTCAGACAATACAGAAGTAACTAAAGTAAAAGTAATAGCATTCCCCTCCCTCATCCAATAATAGCCCTGGATGTAACCACCATCAACATTTTGTGTTTATCTTTTTATATAAACAAACAAAAATATATGCCAATATTTAGGTTTGCTTTTTAACAAAATGTGATCATACTTTTCATGCAATTGTAAACCTTGCTCATTTTATTTAATTATATATAGTGGAGAGTCTTCCAAATTTGTAGATAGCTAAATAGGTCTATAGCAACTTTTTTTTCTAGCCATGTGTTAATCCCAAACAGGGAATTACCACAATTTATTCAACTATTTCCCTAAATATGGCTATTCAGATTCCTTAGTGTTTTTATAATATTCCAAATAAATGCTTCAACAAATTTGTACTTTCTCTTTTAAATTCCCTGTTCAAATCATTTGCTCATATATCCATTGGGTGCTTCCTTTGTCATATGAATTTCTTTTTTTTATTGTGTTACATGTATACATATCTCCCCAATGCCCCCCTCCCTCCCAGGCATACTCCAACCCCCCAGTGTCTATGTTCATTGGTTATGCTTATATGCATGCATACAAGTCCTTTGATTGATCTCTTATCTACCCCACCTCTCCTTAATCTTCCTGCTATAATTTGACAGTCTGTTTGATGCTTTACTGTCTCTGTATCTATCCTTTGGTTCATCAGTTTACAATGTTCTTTATTATCCACAAATAAGTGAGATCATGTGGTGCTTCTTCTTCATTGACCGGCTTATTTCACTAAGCATAAGGCTCTCCAGTTCCATCCAGGTTGCTGCAAATGGTAAGAATTCCTTCTTTTTAATGGCAGCATAGAATTACATTGTGTAGATGTACCACAGTTTTCCGATCCACTCATCTACTGACGGGCACCTATGCTGTTTCCAAATTGTAGCTATTGTAAATTGTGCTGATATGAACATAGGGGTGCATAAATCCTTTCTGATTGGTGTTTGTAATTTCTTAAGATAAATTCCTAAGAGTGGGATTGCTGGGTCAAATGGGAGATCCATTTTTAGTTTTTTGAAGAAACTCCATACTGTTCTCCACAGTGGCTGCACCAGTCTGTCATATAAATTTGTAGGAGTATTTTGTATATTAGCAATATCAACTTTTATACTGTCAAATATATGCAAATATTTTACTCTGATCACTTTTGTGTAAAAAATCTGCAAAGTGTTTTCTTTAAACAATATAGATCCATGTCTTGCTTAAGGAACATTACCCTAAAGTCATATACATATTCTCTTACACTGCTTTCTAATACTTAGATAGTTTTCTTTTTATATTTCCCCATCAATGTATCTAGAATTTGTCTTTGTATATGTTATAAAGAAGAGGCTCTGTTTTTATATTCTTCTAACACCATATATTGAAAAAGCCACTCCTTCCCTACGGACTTCAATAATTCCTTCATCGTATAGCAGGATCCAATATATACTTGGATCTATATTCTCATTTATGATTTATTCTTTTTTTTTTGATAGCTGGATCAATATCTCTCTCATTCCTTTATAGTCAATTTAAGATCCAACTGGGAAACTTTTCCCTCATTCTTCTTTGCCAAGATTTCCTTACTTATTTTATTTATTTTTTGTTAGTAAGAGATGCTAACATATTTATTCTTCCATATCACAATCTCAGTGTTTAAGATAATAATCTTGCCATGTAGGGGTATGATATAACTCTGGCTTTGAACAAGTCTCGTTTTCTGTCATTACATTAAAATGTTATTTTTAACATAGATTGTGTTTTCCTAATTAATTCTATTTCTGGGTGATTTTATTTGTTAAAACTTATTATGAATGAGATTTTGTTCTTTTTCTAATTGGTTAGTTCTATTATAAATAAAATCAATTTATTTTCATGGTTATTTTATATCAAGATACCTTATTAACTTCTTATTCATTCTAAATAATTTATAGTTGAGCCCTGGATGGTGTGGCTCAATTATTTGGGTGTCATCCCATGCACTGAAAGCTTGCTAGTACAATTCCTAGTCAGAGTACATGCCCAGTTTTCAGGATCCATCTCAGGAGGAAAGCATGCAGAGGCATACGATCGATATGTCATGCTCACATTGATGTTTTTTTCTAACCCTCTCCCTTTCTTTCTGTCTCTAAAAATCAGTAAAAATACTATATAATAAAAGCATAATATGCAAAATGACCGAACAATGGTCGTTATGATGCACACTGACCACCAGAGGGCAGATGCTCAACACAGGAGCTGCCCCCTAGTGGTCAGTGTGCTCCCATAGGGGGAGCCTCGCTCAACCAGAAGCTGGGCTCATGTCTGGGGAGCGCAGCAGCAGTGTCAGGAGCCTCTCTTGCCTCCACTGCAGGTGGGCAGTAAGGTACAAGGGGTCCCAGATTGTGATAGCCCCGGATTGCAAGAGGGATAGGTGGACAATCCCTAAGGGGTCCAGGACTGTGAAAGGTTGCAGGCCAGGCTAAGGGACTGTGCCTCTATTCTTAAATAAAAGAATTTACAGTTGCATATTTTTGTTTTTATAGATATTGTATTCAAATAATGATACTTTTGCCATATTTTCTGTTTATAAAACAAATTTATGTTCCTTCACTTTTAACATTAATGATTACCTCAAAACAATGTTGAATGATAGTGATTATTGGGGAATCCCTGTCTTGTTCTTAGTTTCAATACCATTTGTCTTTCTCAATTTATTATGATGTTCCCTATTAGTCTATAGTAAATATGTTTCATCATGTCTAAGAGATAGCTTTCTATTCCAATTAGTAATTAAAATTGAGCATTCTTTCCTTATTTTTCAAACTCTATCAAGTACTTTCTATTTTTATTTTATCTAATAATGATACAGCCTTTATCCTTCAAATCTATCACAATGATAGATTTTCAATTGTGGAACCAACCTTGCATTCCTGTCATAAACCTTACTTAATAAAATGTTTGTCACTCATTTCCTGTTCCTCTCCCATCTTCTCTGCCCAACTGCCAATCTGAATCTATGAAAATGAATGAATTAATTCGGTTCAGGAGTGTCAGAAAAACTGGTTTGTATACTGACTCTGCCCTTTCAAGTTTCCACCCTTAGTTGAGTGCCTCTACTCTATAGTTTTTGGCTTTTTCAGGCAGGGAGCTTTGCCTGAGTCACAATGGCATCTGGGCTTCAGAAGGAAGTTGACGTGAGTTTATTGTCTGCCTATGCAGATGTTATTTCTAACTTACTGGTTGAATGGAATCGCATAATCCAGCTATACATGGCACAAAAGGCAATAAGATTTAGAATCCCATTGTATGCCTTCTGATTTCTGGGATCGGGATATTTGCATAATGGTTGATCAGGAGAATAATTTGGGCTATTTTTGACATAAGACTGGCATGAACATTTGGGAGAGATCTAAATATTTACCTGTCATAGGTAAATGAAAACCAATCTATTAAAATCTTCCTCATCTTAGATTCAACAAATGTGTCAAACAATGCAAAGCAACATATCTTTAACACATTTTACTTTTTCTAGAACAGTATCTCTCAAATAATAGCTCAGACTCCTTTTCTCTCATTCATTGAATATGATATGCATGGCCAATTCTATAGGCAGTGCGCTAGACTCTGGAGATACCATGTAAGTAGAAAACATGCTCTCGAGGCAATCACTCTAGTAAGGAACAGACATATGTTAACAAATCAATGGGATACAAGATAAAGTGTGATAAGAGAAGAACATACAGAACCCATGTCCTTCCAATCTGCCTGCCTCAACTTCCATCTTTAATAAAATATCTGACTTTTTTTCACTAGACTTAAACAAGAACCTTACCTAGAGTGATAATGCTTCAAAACACTAACTTTCAAAATGTAGAAACATGCTAAGAGAGAAGCTCATCATCACTATCCCCAGCAGTGCCTATCTCAGAATCTTGCTCTATATCAACAGGCATCCTATGTTTTGGATTGTGTGAATGCTATAAAATATCAAAAGTATTAGAGCCTACAGAGGAGAGGTGCAAAGCCAAAACAAAATAATGGTTAATTAGATAAACAGGCTGAAAATAAATGGAGAAATGCACATTAAAAAATCACTAGTGCCACAAAGTTCTTTCCCCCCATGTAAAATGACATTAATAGCACCACTCTTCTTCATAGGGAGGCCATTACATTTTAAAATGTAATTGAGTATTATACTTCCAGTTTACATTCTTGGAGATGGTGTGTATATCCTGAAAAAAGAAATAGATTTCTGCTTTTGTGCATGCTTTTCAGTCACCTGGAAATGTAATAGCTCAGAAGAACCATTTCCAGACATAATTCAGATTGCCTGAAATAATTCTATGCCTCAAATAAATCAGCCTCTACTATATGGATATAAAAAGGGGACCAACTCTCATGCACATGCTCTTCTTCATGATATCCTGTGCATAAGTGTGAGAAGCACTTTAAATTGTTCATTGTCTGATTCAATAAACTTCCTGCTATCTGGCACAGCTCAGCAATGATATGTATGGGTTAATGAAGCATTTCACTTATTAGATACTCACCAAATATGCATAGAGCCCCAGTAAATATACAATACATAGATAGAAATGTGCAATAGTAAAACAAAATTAAGTCAAATGCAACCTTTCTTTGATGATTCAGACATTGTTGAATCCAATAATCCAGATGTAAGAAGCACATAGGTATCACAGTGGTTATACCTATGTCCATCATCATTCCAGCCTAAGGCCTGGCTAACATATCAGTAACTAAAAAATGGCAAAGATGCCCACTATGGTTATTCAGATATCATAGAACATTAAAACGTGAAGAATCTTGAGGCTCACTTAGCCTCATGGTTTACAATTTTACTTAGGCCTTGGATCCCTTAATTCAAATGAAACCCAGAGAAGAGCCCCCCTGTACAAACCAGCAGAAAATGGAACTACTTGCATTGGAAATGGGGGTGTCAGAGTGCCTCCTTCAATGAACTCTGAGAAACCTCTGTGGAACCCTATTAATCTACAAAATACAGATTATAATTAAGAGTTTTGACTAGATTGTTAGTTTTCAGATGAAGAAATTAAAGCCTGTTATAGGTTATTGTGAATAATGTTGCTATGAATATTTATGTACAAGTTTTAGCATGGATGTATGCTTTCAATATGCCCGAGTATATAGTAGTAGTGGAATTGCTGAGCCATATATATACATTTTTTTTCTATTATAAAAGTGGCTTGCTCTGGATCATACTATAAAGCAGTGACTGATCTGGAACTAGGAGCCAAGTCTCCCAACTCCAAGTCAAAAAGCATCTTTCCAACCCTAGAAGTCTTCCTTGCAGTTTATTCTGCTCTGTATTTGCTCTAGAAAATAGAAGTTGGTGCCCAGACCAGGTGGCTCAATTTATTGGAGCATCGTCCTATACATCAAAAGGTTATGGGTCGATTCCTGATTGGAGTGCATACATGAGGCAACCAATTGATGTTTCTATCACTTTGAAGTTTTTCTCTCTCCCTTCATCTCTGTCTCTAATATCAATGAAAAAAATTCTCCTGTAAGGATAAAAAAGGAGAAAGGAAAAAAAGAAATAAAAAGAAAGAAAGAAAGAAAGAAAGAAAGAAAGAAAGAAAGAAAGAAAGAAAGAAAGAAAGAAAGAGGGGGGGAGGGAGGGAGGGAGGAAGGAAGGAAGAGGAGAGAAAGGAAGAAAAGAAAAGAAGAGAGAAAGAAAGAAAAGAAAAGAAGAAAGGAAGAAATAAAGAAAGGGCATTGGTTCCTGAGAATTCCATATTAGCTTATGACTGATTTCAGCCATATTCTGAAAGTCCTCCTGGAAAAAAAAAAGAAAAAGAAAACTATATTTTTGCCTGTTTTAGGCCATTGATTTAACAATGTTATATCCAAGGTCCAATAGTTAGCACAAATCTACAAGTCCCTAAGGCTTTCTTTCTAATATTTACTTAGATAAGAGGAGTCATTTACCTTGTCTGTCCATTAAATCATTACTAGAGGCCTAGTGTACAATTTTGTGCACCAGTAGGGTTCCTCAGCCTGGCCCGCAGATTGGGCCAAAATCAGCTCTCTGACACCCCTCAAAGGTTCCTGGATTGCAAGAGGGTTCAGGCCAGACCAGGCCAAGGGACCCCACCGGTGCACAATTGGGGCTGGGGAGGGACCACAGGAGGGCTCTGGTCATGTCCGGTCCATCCCACTCAGTCCTGATCAACAGGACCTCAGCAGCAAGCTAACCTACCAGTTGGATGTCTGTGCATGTCATAGCAAGTAGATGAGTGGCCTTAGCATATCATTAGCATATTATGCTTTGATTGATTGAATGGAGGACCAGATGCCTGGACACATAGCATATTAGGCTTTTATTATATAGGATATGATATGTGATATAGTTGTTTTCTACTGAACTATTCTTTATAAGCTTTGTTTTAGGATGCTAGACCTTAGCACTTGGAGTAATGGTTATTTATAAAACTCATAAGTTAAAGTAATAAAAACTAGAAATTCCAATCAAGATAGTGGTGTGGAATAATAATGAATGTAAACTGAAATTGCAAAATAAAAATAATAACTAGAATGTGACATGTTTGAATGTAAAAACGTTTTGTTACATCACACCCCTCCACTACAGGATTATGAAGCAATCCATCTATTCTCAAGTGTGTTTGGGATATTTGGTTGGGGGAGGGGAAGTTGAGGGAATCAGTAAAACCTTCTTTTGTAGTCCAGAGACTTCTCCAGTGGAAATCAATAGTCACTGCCATACAAGGAAGACCTACTAAAGAGTAGGTGCTTTACAACTTATTTCTCTGAAATGGATATGTGATCCTTATATTTTACAACCTAGGAACTGAGGGTCAGATAATTACTGAAGTTCTGAGGTTCTTCCATTTGAAGTAAATTCACAGTAAAGCAAGTGGCCAAATGTTCAAGCTAAGCCTAGACAGCCAGTCAGAGGTTTAGTGTTCATCTGAGGAGCAAGTGTAACACAATTGACCCAGGGCAGTCACTACACAATGAGTATTAGGAAGTTCATGTTTACAGAATTTCTCCTCATCTCCTTTGAAAAATACAAACTCCATGAAATTATTGAGCATGGTTGTTATTACAAGGAATTTTGAAAATGGCTAAATGTACTTTTAACTCAAACAATTGTGCAGGGAATCATTTTAATTCAGATTCTCATTTGGTATGAAAGCAATAAACATCTTTTTAAAAGATTTCTTTCTTTGCTCTAAGTGGTGATGAGTAATAATGTGGGTGTAAATCATCTTAATTCTCCCTGAGCTATTTAAAATTCTTAATCATTATCAGAGTGCAAAACAAAACCAGATATTTATGTGTATCATTAAAAAACTGTATTTGCTGAAAAGTCACTTTCTGTGACTTAGATGATGGTGGCTCTCAGTGCTAGAGTATGTAATTTTCAATGAAAAGAGAGATGTTTCTTTGACCTTGTATTTAAACCCTGGATATACAGATCCCCCACATACCTCCCACCAAATATTAGCTTTAATTTCTATAGATTAGCAGCAGAAGGTAAGCAAAGATGCATGATAGAAATTGCATGGGTAGGTATAAAGAACCCTGGAATAGGAATCATGGAGCCTGCCTACTAGGCCCATGTTGTCTGGCTATACTATTCCCCTCTGTGTTTCAACTTGCCCATAAATTAAATTATGGGATTGGGTAGATTACTTCTAAGCTATTCCAGAACGAGAGTGCAGATTTTTGTTTTACATAATCTGATATAAAATAGGGACTACACAGGAAATCCAGTCACTCACTGAAGGTGCAGGTGAGCACTTACTTTGTGTCAGACCTGTGCTGAACAACACATAAAAAAAGAGACCTTCAAAAGGAAGCCATCACATGCAGACTATGTACAGAAAAGTCAAGGAGGTTTTTCAGTAGAAGTAGCATCTGAGCTAAATCTTGAAGGTTGTCTCCACATTTTCAGAAAAGACAGAAAATTACTAGTTGTTCCAACTAAGGCTCTAGATAATAAATGATCTAAGATTAATTAATTTAGAGAAGTTAGCTTTACAGTTATTTTCTGAGTCTCACCAAAAAATATCAAAATCTATATAGAAAATAAAAACAACACATGGTTTTCCTACCAGAATGACTAAAATTAAAACACAAACCATACCAAGTATTGACAAGGATGCAGAAAAACTAGAGAACTCTTATAAGCTACTGATAAAAATTTATAATGGTGTAGCTAATTTGGAAAAAAGTTTGACAGTTTAAAAATTAAACAAAACAACATACAGCCCAGCAATTCCACTGCCAGGTATCTATCCAAGAGAACTGAAAACATGTCCATGCAAAATTTGTAAATAAATGTTTATAGCAACATTATTCCTAATAGCCAAAAAGTGGACACAACCCAAATCTCTATTGGGACTATATACATACAATCAATATTATTTGGCAATAAGAACAAATGAGTACTGAAAGATGCTACAACATAATGAACCTAGAAAACATGATGCTAAGTGAAAGAAACCAGTCACAAAAGCTACATATAATGTAATACCATTTATATAAAACAACTCAAATAGAAAAATCCAATCTATAGTGTTTAGAATTATCCTTATGATGATGAATAAGTTCTGGATCAGGGCAGAAAAGGAGCTTCTAGAGTGCCGGTAATGTTACCTCTATTATTATGGGGGTTATTTACTATGGTTTATTCAATTTATAAATGTTTAATGAGTCGTACCTGTAGGATTTGTATACTTTTCTGTATTAATATGATTCATCTAAAGTAGTTTACTAAAAAAAAATCTAACTGATGAACAAAAGGATAGATACAGAGGCAGTAAAGCATCAAACAGACTGTCAAATAACAGCAGGAAGATTAAGGAGAGGTGGGGTAGATAAGAGATCAACCAAAGGACTTGTATGCATGCATATAAGCATAACCAATGAACACAAGACACTGGGGGGTTGGGTTTATGCCTGACGGGGGTGGAATGGGAAGATATGTATACACGTAACACAATAAAAATTTTTAAAAAAATCTAAAGAGGTTATTTACAATTCAGCTATTTTTACCTTCTGGGGATTATTAATTCTATACAATCAAATACTTACATCACCTTGAATGCTATCTATGAGGTCAAAAGCAGCAAAGAAGCAGTGCAGCTTTTATATGGTTGTCTTCTCTTAGTTCCTGCAATGGGCTTCACACAAAGATCATAAATAGCAACTATCCTGTGGTGGCACCCTTGGTATCCAAAATAAGAGGTAGACATTTTAAATATAAAAGACAATGTTCCTGGCAAAATAAATACCTTCCTCATGGAAGCCTTTATCAGAGCAGATTTCTCCCATCCTCTTTCTTTTTTCCCTTTCTTCCTTTCATTTGTCCACCGATCCATTCATTTAAAAATGTTAAGGTACTACCATGTGCCTGGATTGCGCTAAGCCACAGTGAATAAGAGAGACAAACCCATGGTTTACCAAAGAACCTCACCAAGGTGATTGAGCATTCTAATACTGCATCTAAGATTTAAAAAATCATTTTGATTCTTATAGAGACTTTTAAATTCCCACAGCCAAAGATCTAGTCATTAAAATGCCTAAAATTATGTTTCTAGACAGTGGACTAGGTCCAATTTCCTATATTACTTGCTGATTTGACAATTCATTCAGTGCCATTAAAACAGTGTTCATATACACTGATTCTCAACATAATCAAATGAGAAATATGCACCAAAAAGAGGTGAAGACCATAAATCAATAATTACTTCACAATAGCTTCTATAATTAGCATAAAGCTGTTCATCCATAAATGTATATATAATTACAGGCTCCCAGGATGAACAGAACAAATTTCAAATGAATACATAATTCAATCATGCTTTTTCATATTTCAGATCAAACATCAGGACTCATGAAACCTACCACCTTAAATATGGTGACAGAAGCCTGGGTGGCCACATGAGATGAAATCCTGATTTGATCTGCAGTGGCCTCCTGTTTTCTTTTTGAAAGTTACACTGAGTTCAAGGGGGTTCACTAAACAAACAGTCTTCAAAACTGCCTTCATTTTTCATGCTTGGAGATTTAAATAGAATAAGAAAGAGGAATGTGGAGAGAAAGAGAAAAATTTTAGCATCACTTTCACTATTAATATGACTAAAAGCCTGAAATTTCTGAATTTTTGAGCAATAACTTTTTAATATATAACAACATTCATCCAAAATCCAACTGGTTGAAGAAAAGAGCCAACATGCCCATCAGAAGAGTGAAAAAAAAAGCTGTGATATAGTTACATCATGGACTACTATGCAGCAATAAAAAAGAAGGATCTCTTACGCTTTGAGACAGCATAGAGGAAACTGGAGACTAATATGCTAAGTGAAATAAGCCAGTCAGAAAAAGACAAGTATCACATGATCTCACTCATATGTGGAATCTAATACTAAACACAATAAAGTGTTGAACAAAATAAATCCAGAAACAAATAAACAAGTAGCAGACTGTCAAATCTCAGAGGAAAAGTGGGGATGGGTGTGTGGGTGGGAAGAGAGCAACCAAAGAACTTGTATATATATATATGTATGACCCATGGACACAGACAATAGTTTGGTGAAGGCCTGGGGTGGGGCCCAGAGGCCAACAACAATAAAGATTTAATTTTATAAAAAGAAAAAAGGACCACTGGCCCTGTTTCTTTTAAAAAGTATTTATAAAAAGAAAACACCACAATTTATGTTCCTCTGTTTCAGCTTGTAGTCTTGGCCTTTTAATCTAAAATATTACTTATGCCTGGCCAGTGTGGCTTAGCTGATTGAACATCCACCTATACAACAGGAGGTTGATACCTGAGTTGCAGTCTCAATCCCAAGTAGGGGGCATGCAGGAGTCAGTTAATCATGTTTCTATCTCTCCCTCTCCTTTTATTTCTCTCTAAAAATCAATGAAACATATTTATTAAAGAAAATAAAACTGAGTCATTTGATCCTTGAACTCTCCTAGGCAGAGAGCCATCAATGTATCTGAGTGACTGCTAAAATAATAGATGGTGTTACACCAGGCTTTTCTTCAAGGGTAAAGAGAAGAATATTTTCTAACTAAATATGTACAGGATGGTCTCCCTGCTTCACTCCTTCAGGTTTGTTAGGCACAAGGAGATGGGACTGAACTTTTTCAATGGTCCCCTCAGAGGGACTTTATGTGGTATGTGTGGTCCACTACACAATGACCCTAAAAGATTCTTTGTATTTTCATATTTCAAATTTTATTTCAATCTTATTTTATTCCCCAAATTAGGTATTCCTATTAATGCTGTTTTATGAAAACAATGATTATTTACATGTATCCATATTTACCATTTCTCTGCTCATGAAAAAAAAAATGATCTCCAAAAGATACTCTTGACATGGCCAACTATTTATTTTTCTCTTTCACAGCAAACATCCTTTTTCAAATTTCTTTGTACAGCCAACAATATTTTCCAAATACATCTGTATTAATACATATGGATATAGTCCACATATTTATGTGCCATATAGCATCCCAGTGTTTAAATATGTTACTACTTATAATATTAATACACTTCTATGTTGCTGGACATGAATTTTTATATGGCAATAAACATTCTTATTCATGTCTTCCTGCATGTGCAAGGATTACTCCATAGTAAAATACAAAAAGAGGAACATTGTTATCTTAATAAGATATGCACATCATTGACTTTGCTAAACATTGCCACAGTGCTCTCCACTAACCACCAGGGGGAAGATGCTCAACACAGGAGTTACCTCCAGGTGGTCAGTGTGCTCCCACAACAGGAGCACCACTCAGCTGACTGATGTGAGCCAAACACTGGGCTCATGGCTGGCAAGCACAGCTGAGGTGGCACAAGCCTTTCCTGCCTCCGCACCTGCGTTACCAAGCGGCAGCAGTGGCAGGCACAGAGGGGCCAGGATTAGTAGGATCAGCAAGGCGACCAGCCTGGGCTTGGGCTCCTCCCTGGCTGACTGCCACTTTGCGCACTATTACATCCCCCAAGGGGTCCTGGATTGTGAGAGGGCACAGGCCAAGCTGAGGGACCCCACCGGGGTACAAATCTGTGCACTGGGCCTCCAGTTAAGCATAATGTTTGCCATAGAGTTTCTATAAACAGCTTTCACCAGGTGAAGGATATATTTCTAGGTTATTAGGTAGGTTTTTGTTATTAGTCATACATGTTTATTTAATGAATTCTGTACCTATTGAGATGACAATATGTTTTTTTCTCCTTTAATCTATTTTATAGCTGTGGATGTCATATGGTATTGTATTTTTGTCAAATAACTTAATCTATCTGATATTAGCTTTCTGATATTAGAGATTTACCTCAAGGTTGATCTTTTTTACATGTGCCCTATTTATTAGAAAATATTTTTATTTTGTAATCATTGGGGGCATGGCTCTTACGTTTCACCATTTTGGTTTTCAAAACTTCCATTTTTAAACACTATTTGCTTGCTGGATCCCCAACTTTGCCTTCTCTGAAGATGTCTAGCACAAGGTATTGCCCAGATAACCTGCACCACAACAAATATCAATCAAGTGGAACTGAACTATTTAAAAGGCTTAGGCGTTTAGTTTCAGTGTTTGAATACCAGGGTTTGTCTAAAATCAAAATCATTACTCACAGAGTCATTTGCTGCCTACTGGACATTGTACAAAATTATTACAGACCTTAGCATAATGAGCTGGAAGAAATGTTTGCCAGGTTTCAAAAGTTTTTGGGAAGATACTATAACCCTTAAAGGCACTTTCTTTTTATTTCATTTGGAAGTCTTTGTAACTGTAAGATCAAAAGGTAGTCCCTGGACCACCTCTTCATGGGTAGCTGGCAATAAAT
Organism: Lasiurus cinereus; assembly: GCA_011751065.1. Taxonomy (NCBI): domain Eukaryota; kingdom Metazoa; phylum Chordata; class Mammalia; order Chiroptera; family Vespertilionidae; genus Lasiurus; species Lasiurus cinereus. Next base: position 11,256,425 of record JAAGEH010000015.1, on the reverse strand, counting down.
TTCTCTAATTTACTGTTGTCAGTTTCCTAAGTATAGTTGTATTTAATTATTGTTGAATGCAAGAAGACTTCTTTTGGATCCTTTCTTTAGTGCTTTGGGATGAGAGAAATAACAGGTATAGTGTCAAGTCAATGTTCCTTCATTTACTAGTATTTTAAAGCCAATTTCTATCACAAAAATATATTTAGATCACCATCCTCAAGAAATTAAAATAAACACAATTCAAAAGACTTCAAAGCTAGCTTTGTTTTTCTCTCACATATCAAGTATGGACAGAACATTTCTGTTGACTACTTGATATCTAAAGGGAGGTTAAACATAGCAGATAATCTGAGTAGTGAAGCTTACTCTTGAATCAATAGATACAGTAGACTAAACATGAAAAATAATAAGCCCATTTAGGCTTAGAGAGGTGAAGCAATTCCCCAAAGGTCACACAGTGCCTTGTCCAGTCTCCTTGCCTCCAGTATGACTCCTGCTTTAATCTATTCTCCACCTTCTTATAACCAGTTATTTAATTAAAACATCTTATATAAAACATTACAATTGCTTCCCATTACTTTTATGAAAATTTTCAAACACCTTACCATGGACGGGTAGGACTAGAAGGCGCCGTTCCCTTCCCATTGTCTTAGCCTCAGCTTTTACTTTCTCCCATATTTTCTATGTTTCAGACATGTTTGCCTTCATGTAATACATTAGAACATACTACGTTATTTCCTTAGTCCAATTTTACCTGCTTTCAGGAATGTTTCTTTTACATACCTTTGACTGAACAACTCTTCATTCTTCATAATCATTCTTAGTATCTCATCTAAAGTTTCACTTCTTTGGGTCTTTAAGTTCTATCATTGAAGTTCACTGATGCACCAGACAAGGACAGAGCTCTCATAACCTTTACTTTTCTCTGCATAGTACTTACCATGTTTGTTACATAGTAAGTTCAATACCACTCTAGTGAATGCATGAGTCATTTGATTAATATATATTTTCTTGTATAGATAGTAAGCTTCAAGAGGATCACTAGTGTCATTTGTTGAATGAATAAATAGTAGATTAATGATTTGATAAGTAGTAGACTCAAACATTCAACCTCTCCTTACTCCCTCTTCCCCAGGTACTAACTTCCTACCCTGCCTTTCTCCAAATCTCTGCTCCTGTCCCCTACCTGCCACCTCAGTGGCTACTTCACAACAGGCATTGCTTAATTCCATTGGTTGATCAGTGGGATTTTCCCTAATTCTACCTAGTCACTGATTGGCAACTGCTCCTTATCTAAGGACAGTCTTTGTCATAGGCAGAAGCAGACCTCCTAATAGTTAAAAAGCTACCCTCAGGATATTGTTTCTTCCCATTAAGGATGGCTATCTCAGTGTAGCCTTTTTTTTTCAAAATGCCCATAATCATATTTATCCTTCAGAGTCAGCGTGTTTGAGTCCTTACTCTTTACCTGGGTCAGAATTGGACTAGGTACTCAAATAATTAAGTGGAAGAAAGAACTGAAATCCGAAAGAATAGAGGATTTCAATTTGGACACAGACTAATTCTTTCTATTCCAGTCTGTTTTACAATTAGTTTGAAATGGATAATATAATGTTAAATTTGTATATACTGGTATATTAAATTACCAATTCTAAAGCAATAGCAAGTGGCATGTGTATGTGTACATTTCTCTGATTACATTCATTTATATAGCTTGAATCTATAATAATCAACCACCATTACTTATATGGAAAAAAGCGTCCTCCAATGATCATAATGATGCCCCTTTCTGACCATTTAGAGCAGTGGTTCTCAACCTTCCTAATGCCACGTCCCTTTAATGCAGTTCTTCATGTTGTGGTAACCCCCAACCATAAAATTATTTTCCTTGCTACTTCGTAACTGTAGCAACGAAAATAATTTTATGGTTGGGGTCACCACAACATGAGGAACTGCATTAAAGGGACGTGGCATTAGGAAGGTTGAGAACCACTGATTTAGAGCCTTAATGTGCAGAAATAGCCTTCCCTACATTTAAAATTTTCCACTAGCAAAAACATCATACAAATGGCTTCTCTGGTCACCTAAAAACAAAGCATTCTTTAGGCCATTAGAAATTTTGGAATAGAAAACCCAAAGGTATAAAAAATAGAAATTTGTGCTCTGAATGTGGCATAATTTTCACATGGTCAAACACAATTAGTGCAATCACTGGAATAAATGCACTGGTATGGAAGCATAGTTTGAACTCATTTGGATACCTATTTACTTGAAACAATGTCTGCTTTTCATGTTCAACAGAACCTAAAAAGAAAAAGTAAAGGGAAGGGAGAAGCCACTGCATCTTCTGCGGGTACAGAAATAAATTTGCTTTAAAGCAGTCAACATTAGCGGGTGATATTTTTTTTTAATTTATTTTAATGTCCTCATGCATTCTCCTTGTCATCATTTGGCCAATGAAATAAAAACCATTAAGTAGAAATATAAATGAATGCTATCATAATGTTTCTAATGAGTTTTGATCACATACCCACAACACAGAAAAAGTGGAAAAGAGTCATTAAACTAAGGCTGGAATGATATTCTCTTATAGGGATTAGAGAAAAGGAAAAGTCTCATTTTTCCTAATCTTTTTGCAACTCCATCTGAGAACTCAATGCCTTGAAGATGGTGCAGCCTCTTGGTACAGGTAACAAACTGTATCTCTAAGGTTTGCCCAAAAGAATCAGAAGAGGTATTCCACTATACTACCCACTACAGCCCATGGCACAGGTAGGTTTACTTGATGACACCAAAGAGGAGAAAGAATGTTCTCTATGAAATGTTTAGACTTGAAGAGGTGGATTTTTGGAACTCCGGAGCTGTTTTTTTCCTGTTTCGCTGTACCTGAACTTGGGACCAATTCATTCTGCAAAAGGAAATATGGTGAGGTGCTGACTGACACTGGGGAGCGGGCCTCAGCCACAGTCTGGCCACCCTCTGTGGGAGGTAACCAGGCTGACCAAGGGAAGGTGCCAACCTCATTACCCCACTACTGCAGCCACTGCCAGCCACTATAGCTGCCAAGGTGTTTTTATCAACACAGACTCTAGTCCCTTCACTGTGAAAAATTGACAACTTTCCTTAGGCATTTTCAAGATGTATCTTTCATAGGATATGACATTTCTTTATTATTTTTTTATCCTCACCTGAGGATATGTTTCCATTGATTTTTAGAGAGTGTGAAGAGAGAGGGAGAGACAGAGAGAAAGATCAAAGTGAGAGAAACACTTTGATTGGTTTCTTCCTACATGAGCTCTGACCTGGGCCCCAGCCAGGGAGGAGCCTAACCTAGGTACATGCCTTTGATCAGCATTGGACCCGGACCCTGAAGTCAGCAGGCCGAGGCTCCACCCACTGAGTCAAACCAGCTAGGATAGGATATGACATTTCTTAGCCCCACCAGCAACAGACCTTCGTTTTTTCCTCCAGGAGTGTGGTGGAAAAACCTTAGATCACCTTCTTGGATTCTTATAACCCAAGTTACCAAGAACACTGCAAGTGGTGGCAGCCAATGAGCAGTCAGAAAAGGTGTTTATGCTGGAACTGGTTCGGCTCAGTGGATAGACCGTGGGCCTGCAGACTGAAGGGTCCCAGGTTTGATTCCTGTTGAGGGCATGTACTTTGGTTGGAGGCACATTCCCAGTGAGGAGTGTGCAGGAAGCAGCTAAGCAATGTTTCTCTCTCATTGATGTTTCCAACTGTCTATCCCTTTCCTCTCTTCTCTGTAGAAAAAAACAACAACACATATATATGGTGTTTCCTCTGCAGCTCATATGGCCCCTGCATTGTATCCACTGGGCTAGGGGGAGAGTGTCCCTGCCATTCGGTAGTGGCCACGGGAATCTGCACATCACAGAGACTGGCAGCCAGCCCCGTCCTGGCTGCTGGGCTGGGGGCATGTGGGGATCCCCAAGCTGCATGCAGCGGTGGCCGCCAGGGTCTCTGAGTGCCCCGGAGGCCAGCAGCCAGTCCTGTTGTGGGCGACAGGTTGGGGGCCATGCAGGGACCCCTGGGCCACACACGGAGCGGCTTCCTGGGTCTCCACATGCTCCAGAGGCCAGCAGTCAGCTCCCTGTTGTGGGCGCCTGGCTGGGGGGCTTGGACCTGAACCGCTGCTTGGCGCCTGAGCACATGCAAGCAGCTGGGAACAGGGTGGGAACATCCCTGCCTTTGAATGCCCTGAGACCAGCAGCCAGCCCCCTGGTGGATGCTGGGCTGGGGGCATGGACCAGAACCGCCACTTGGCGTCAGAGCATGTGCAAGCACCTGGGAGCAGGGATTTCCCGACCAACATCCAGCTGCTTGGCTGCTGCACCCATAGTCCCAGAGTGGCCAGGGGTGTTCTGGGACCCCTGCGGCTCAGGGCCTAAGTGCAGGCCTACAGGCTAGGAGTGGCCTGGGTCCCAAGTATGTTCCTGGGACCCAGGCCACCAGCTCCTGTGTATGCAAATTAACCGCCATCTTTGTTGGATTAATTTGCTCTTGATTGGCTGGTGGGCATGGCTTGTAGGTGTAGCAAAGGTATGGTCAATTTGCACATTTCTATTTTATTAGATAAGATAAAAAAGCAACTACTGCCTCAGTTTCATAACGAATGCAGGTCAAATACATTTGAATTAGAAAAGTAAATTTAATTTGCAGGGTTCTGTTTTCATATTCTGATCTATTTTCTTTTATAAATTAGTGAACAAAGTTTAGAGGACTTTTTTAGTTCAAACATTTTTGGGTTTTGTTTGTTTGTTTTCATAATGGCAAATCAATCTGCTCAGGCAAACAGAATATCAAAATGGTAACAATAAGGAGCTATCATTGGAAGGTGATCCAATTTACACATAAATATACCCACTAAAATTTGAATGAAATTTTATGGAGGAACAAAGGTGGCTAAAGTACTTGTTGAGTCTTTTGAAGCAGCTACTAAATAATAATTACAGAAATATACACAGATTGTGCCAACTCTAATCAATCTTATGTATTTCTTCTGCCACATTACCAAATACATTTCATAGTAGGGTAGAGCAACAGTAAAAATATGATATCTGAAGTCAAGCATAGCTAATTTTCTGGTTAATACAGATGCAATCTACAGAATTCACCCATCCATGGAGATCAGCTCTGATATGGAAGATCGGTTCCCAGCATGCATTGCTTCTATGGGTTTTATGTTGATGATATAGATGGATATAAAAGATGGTAACAGTATGTGAGCAGAAAGCATATTCTAGTTTATATTCCAGCATTAAGTATAATATGAAGGCAATTTTTCATGTCAAACCTGTTAAGAGGAGCCCAGAGTAGGTCTCAGATTCTCCTATAAGAGTTAAGAGCTCAGAAAAAAAGGATAGGGGAAGGATGACAGCATGAAAAATAAAATGGAAACCTAACCTACAAAACCAGTGAAATCAGATGATGACAAGGTCTCAGAGATGAAGAAAGCAGAGGTAGAGTCTCCAGGCTTAATTATCAAAATATAAAATATGAGCCCAGAATTCAAGTTTTCAGAGCAAGATTCCCAAAAGAAAGGTCACTCCCCCTTTAGCTTTTTTGAGAATTCCTAAATGAGCACAAAAAGAATGAAGGATCTGGAGTTGATACCCACCCACACCTTCACCCCATCCAACGCAAGAACAAACACATTTACTTGTAACAGAATGGGCATTGGGAGACTTACAGTGAATGGACAGAAAAATAGATGGGCACATAGACTTTAACATGAAAATTCTTGGGCACTGAAGAGCAGTGCAGGACTGGTTAGGGTATGTACTATGTAATCACAAGTTTCTAGGTTCAAAACCTAGCTCTGAAGCTTGCTAGCTATGTCATACTGGACAAATACCTAACCTTATCTCAAGATATGGGAAATGATACTTAATTCCTGTAACTGTTATGAGGCGTAAATGTCTCTCAAGCATCTAAAACAGTGAAATGTCTTCATCATGGCAAGTACTAAATAAATGTTAGTTGACATTATTCACAAATGACCAAAATTAAAACACTACTAATTCAAAGGGTGTGTGTGTAAGGGGGGGCGGGAGATAGGAGAACATCTGTAATACCCTCAAGAATTTCATAAAGATCATGAAAAGCAAAATCATAGCAATTTTTTCTTCCCAAACTACCTGTTCTGAATTTTCTTAAAAGTAAATATTCTACAAATTCAATGTCAATCTCTCTTGCTTACACTCATGTGCTTCTTCTTGAGCTATGCTATTCTCATACTCTCCCCCACATCTACCTGTATCTAGAGAGGACATATTTCCTACCTGTATAGACGTGTGACCTGCCAATTTACAAAATGAGAGAGAACACACAAAAGTAATGTGGAAACATTAAGGAGGCTGAGGGAAATATTCAAGAAGAGGTAGGTACACAACCTAAATTCCCTCTTTCTCTTTTCTATCATGCACCTTTGACAAAACCCCAACATGAGTTAATCCAACTCTTTAATGATTCCATGTCTGCTCGTAAGCAGCTTAACATGGTTGGGAAAACACACAACCATATTGTCTATTTTCTTTTAAACTGATGATTCAAACCTCAAGTGTGGGCCTTCTGTCTGGCCTGACATCTCGCTTTCTTCCCCCAATCCATTCATTTTTCTGCTCTCTTTGAGATTATTTCGAATCATTTCCTCTCTTCTCATACCTCTAACTCTCCTTTTTTCCTCCTCACTTTCCATTGAGGACTTAGCATCTGATTTCAGTGAAGAAAAAAAAGCAACTACAAAAAAATTCATATCTGCCACAACCATATCTACAACAGCATTTGTATCTATAGAATCTGCCTTCTCTCTTGTTAACTGCGGAGGAAGTATCCCCCATATCCTAGGGACAACCCTCCACCACTAATACATCTGCTTTACTGTAAGGTATTATGACATTATAGCAATTACCTGATACTATAATATAGGTCTATTTGTTTACTTTCTAGCTCCCTATTCGAATATAAAATCCTTGAGAATAATGTATCCTGTAGCAAAAAGTAATACCTGGCACTTATTAGGTACTCAATGAATATCTGTGTAATTAACCAAAGGTGAGAGAAGGAAAGAAAATCTGATTTCTCACAGTAAAATTCCATTTTTACATGCTTATAGTTATCTCCTTCTCTCCCTCATCTCTAATCTTTCCAGTAGAAATCTAATGTCTCAGGAGTCTAGGTTTTTCAAAAGGGATGCTCTTCAGGGATGCATACATTAGGTATACATGTGAGTGATTAATGCCATGTGAAGCCTGCATAGAATATAATCTTGACTAAAAAGTGCCCATGAGTAGGCCCCACCACAGAGCAGGGCCAGCCAAAGAATATGGGAAGTATGCTTACCAAGCTAAGTTCTATTTAGGATCAAGATCCAAACACAGGAAAACATTTTAATTTCCTCCCTTCCTTGCCACTGAACCCGAGGCTGTGTCAGGGAAAGTCCAACCTTTGAACACCTACAGAAAATATTCTAGGGAGGAAATATATGGCTTGTATATACCATCTGCACAATGCTCAGAATGCCAGCCAGTTTGAATGGGGAGGGATCTCTACCTTGCCCTCTCTGTCTATGAGTAGGATACTCAGTTTCAGAGCACAGTGGCCAAGATGGATGAAGAACCAAATGAAACAATGAATGTAGAGGGGCTTGTTATTTGATAACAAGCAGGATAAATAGACCAAAGTGGTTGTTAAGAATATGAAAATGGAGGTGAAAAAGAAAGAAGAAAAAGGGAAATGGGAGATATGAGGGGGTAGAAGGTTAAAGGGGTGGGGGGGTGGAGGAGGGGAAAAGAACAAGAGAAACAATTTAGTTCTATACGTCTGTGTTAAATATAATGTACTGAAGATTGCAAATGTGACTATTGAACTCTGTAACTGGAAGTCAACAGTTTGGGTACCATGGATAAGTTCTGTTCTTTGTTTGGGCCTCATCAGTCAATACAGGAAGTTAGCATCTTAGGTGATCTCCAAGCACCCTCACAGTTCTGCTGTCTGTAAATACATAACCTTTGTAGTTACTAGTTTGCTGATCTGGGTCAGTGGTATCAGCAAGCACTTAGGCCAACCAGAACACAGTTTGGAGCTTTATCAGATGTCCTTGAAAACAGGCAGAGACTCCCAGTGCCAAAATTATTTTGGATCCCTAATGGAGCCTTAGCTGTCTTCCCATAGCTCCTATCTTTCTTCCCAAGAAGGCATGCTCCTTGAGACCTACTCATGTATAGGTCTCATTTTATAGCTTCTTTTTCATGAGAAATTAGCAGCACAAACTACAATTTGTTCCTCAGCTTAAAATGAAGCACTCCAATGAAGTTCAGCCAATTTATCCTTGAATTTTTTTTGGCTCTTTAATGATGAATTATTTTGAGCACTTGGCCCCAGAATCTATTTCACAATAACTCTTAATGTAAATAAGGCCTCTCCTAATCTTTATTCCTGACCTCTTCTGAACTTTCATAAAGCACATCTGTCCCCTTGGGCATGGCCACTGTAGTCTTATTTGGGAAAGAATCCAGCATGGAAGGTACCACACTTACAGTTTTTATGGACCATATTATGAAATCAATCAGAGGCAGGTATCACCAGATGGAGAGAGCTTGGACTAGGGAAGGTGGAAACACAATCTCTTTGTTGTTTCCTTATTTTTAAGTTAATTGGCATGGATTTAAATCACTTGTTCATGTACAGCCTTGGAATGTCTTATATTTCAAAGAGGACCATGGTACACCAGAAAGAATATTAAGAATTCAAAAGACCAAGTAAGATTTTGGCTCTACTACTTACCACACTTTAGACAATTTGCATAACCACTCTGAGCTTCCTGATTCTCGCTATCTCTAAAATGGTTATGATAAAATATAACAAATGAGAATGAATAAGATTTCTTTGTCCACAGCATAGAACAGTGTCTGGTACATATGTGTACAAAAATATTAGCCACTTGCTATTGGTAGTATTAAATGAAATAATGCCTGTGGGCATGTTGCATAAAAGAAAAAGAACCACCCAAAGTGTGTTTGAAAATACCTGATTTCAATGTAAGCAAATAAAATTTTACCTCATTTTCATTATATGCATCCTCATCCTCATCACTAAGTGAGCAAAAAGCAAGTATTCACATTTATCTAAAGGAATTAATTACAGATGCAAGCACAGATTTAGGCACAGGCTGCAGCATTATTATAATAGCTGAAAACTGAAAACCATCTAAATGTCCAAAAACAGAGGCTAGCTGAGAAAATTTTAATATATACATAAAGTTGACTACTAGGCAACAATTAAAGTGATGCTCTGGAAGTATATTTATTGACATAAAATATGGCCAAACTATACTATTCAATGGAAAAAAAGAAAGTATAAGAAATAGGTGTTTTATTTTATGCATTATAAATCTATCTGGTATGAATTTTACCAACATATTTTACTTTGGAAATAAAATAATATTGTATCATATGATCTCACTTTTCAAATATATAATGTATATGTTAAAATATACAGATAAATTTTCAACAACTTTACACTAAAAGGTAATTTTTTCTGCATGATAGAAATTGTGGTGAATTTCACTTTTTATTTGTATTTTGCCAAACTCTTGTTTTTTTTTAATGATTTTTAAAAATAATGAACTTGTATTTTTTGTTCAAAACAAATGAACGAAAATGGCAAATGAGGTCCCTAACCATAAGTCTCTAAGTCCCTCAAAATAGTAGAAACTTCATTTCCAAGGCTGATATGCTGGTTTCTGGAAGTCCTGAGCCTCCCAGAAAGCACAGGGACATCTACCTGCTGCCCTCTAAATCTATTGTCACAGAGACAAAGGCAGGGATATTTCTTGCTTTCCCTGCTGTGGGAATTATGCCATCCTGTCGGGGAGAGGAGGATACAGAATGACTGTTTAATGAGTATGGGGTTTCCTTTTGGCTTGATGAAAATGTTTTAGAAATAGATAGAGCTGATGATTGCACAACACTGAATATTGTAAATGCCACTATTTGTACATTTTTAAATGGTTAGATTGTATGTTGTGTGAATTTCACCTCCATAAAATTAAAATAATTAGGCTATGAACACCAAGTGCAGGTAATTTCACTACAGATGTGGAAAATGTGCCTCTTTAGTTTTGTTGCCCAACTTGTAAAGAATATGTACATCTGGATCAAATTTTTAAAGGAAGACTTATCACTTTGTTTCAGGGAGATATATATTATTAATCATCATTATCATAGTCATAGGGTGTTAGAACTGAAAAACAGCTCATCCACCTCCTTTTACAGAATAGATAACTGATGTTAGAGAAGACTTAAACAAAGTAATTTACAAAATCAAATTTAAAATTCAAGTGTTCATGATCCCATGTTCTTTCCACAATAATCCACTACTATTCTTCATTTAATTTTTTGGTCCTCTTTAATATTATTTTTAATTAAATCTTTATTATTCAGATTATTACATTTGTTTCTCTTTTTTCCCCTCCATAGCACCCCTCCACCCAGCTCCCACCCTTCCCTCTGCCCTTACCTCCCTCCCATTGATCTCATCCATAGGTGTATGATTTTTGTCCAGTCTCTCCCTGTACAGCCCTCACCCCTTTCCCCCTGAGAATTATCAGTCCACTCCCTTTCTGTGCTCCTGATTCTATTATATTCACCAGTTTATTCTGTTGATCAAATTTTTAATTCACTTAATTTTTAGATTCACTTGTTGATAGATATGTATTTGTTATTCATAATTTTTTGGTGTTTACCTTTTCCTTCTTCCTCTTCTAAAAGAGTACCTTTCAGCATTTCATATAATACTGGTTTGGAGTTGATGAACTCCTTTAGCTTTTTCTTCTCTGTGAAGCTCTTTATCTGCCCTTCAATTCTGAATGATAGCTTTGCTGGATAGATTATTCTTGGTTGTAGATTCTTGCTATTCATCACGTTGAATATAATCTAGAGGCCCAATGCACAAAATTCATGCAAGGGGCCCAGCCTTCGCAGCCATGGTGGCTTGCCTTGTCCCTCACAGCCCCAGCTCCATATGGAAGGTCGTTCGACTGTTTGGTCTAATTAGTATATTATTCTTTTACTATTATAGATTATTTCTTCATAATTTTCTCCTTCTATGTATTCTTATTTGGACATTGAATTCAGTCTATTCCCTAAGTCTTTTATCTTTATTTGCTCCCTATTATTTTTCATCATTTTGCCTTTTTACTTTGAAATGATTAACTTTTTAATATTGACTATCATTTTTATTTTCCAAGGACTCTTTTTTTATTTTTCATAATATCCTGTTTGTTTCTTTGTTTTGATTTTTAAAAGGATTTAAATTTTTTTAAATTACAGTTGACATACAATATTACATTAGTTTCAGGTGGACACCACAGTGATTAGACATTATAAAATTTACTAGAGGCCTGGTGTACAAAATTTGTGCTCAGGGGCAGTCCCTCAGTGTGGCCTGCACCTCTTGCAATCTAGGACCCTTCCAGGATGTCTGATTGCCAGGTTAGGCCCAATCCAACAGTCAGACATCCCTCTCGCAATCTGGAACCACTGGCTCCTAAATGCTCACTTACCTGCCTGACTGATTACCTCTAACCACTCTGTCTGCCTGCCTGATTGCCCCTAAGCGCCTCTGCCTCATCCCTCACCCGCTGCAGCCCCTGTCACCTTGGCTTCATCCAGAAGGTTATCTGGAAGGATGTCTGGAATGATGGCCAAGGTGATTCGGCTGTCCAGCCTAATTAGCATATTATGGTTTTATTATTATAGATATTTTTTAAACTTTATTGTTTAAACTATTACATATAGTAGTACATATATCTCCTTTCTCCCTTACAGACCTTCCCCCAGCCTCCCTTACCCTCTGTCACATGCCCTCATCCCACCCACCCCCAAAGTGTCTTGTGTCCATTAGTTGTGCTTATATGCATGCATATAAGTTCTTTGGTTGATCTCTTTATTGTTTGATCAAATCCTCTGCCTCATGCCACTTTATAGAATTTGCTTTCTCCATTCAAAAATCCTTTGATAGACTTGTATTTTTACCTTGTGTTTTGAAAGTATAATCTAACAAACTCATCCTTGTTTATTACAGTTATTTCAGGTAGATAAGTAGGTGATGGGTTGTGGATTAACAGTAATATTCCACACCTTCTTGGCCCTACCATTTTATTCCTGGGAAAGTTGAAGATCTATGTTTCATTTGAGTCTTACAAACACTATCATTAACACAGCAGTTTCTGTGTCTGCACCTCTCACCCTGCCCTGACTCCATAACCCAGATAGATTATTTATTTGAAGGACAAAAAAAAAAAACTCTTTCCATTCATGGCCAAGAAAATTATACCTTACCAGTATTTATTACAGATTAATTTCTTAGGAGGCCCATTATTTAATGCTTCTTGAATGTGTCTCTCCCTAGTTGCACAGTGAGGTTGTCACTGATCTATTTGGAATCAAAGAAGCATTGACATGACAGAGGCAGCAAAGATCTTCTGGGCATTTTGTTAAGTCATATGTGACTGATATGGAGTTTTTCAACCCCTCCATTCAGCCATTTGGAGTAACTCAGAATGGCAGGTTTTAAAAACTTGCTAGAACCTCTGGCATTCTGAAGAGTTTGGATACATTTGGAGACAATGGTCTGAATTGAATCTGGATCCTAGCCTACAGATGTTTACCCACAACACACCAGTGAAACCCTTTATGTTGGCTTTTGGATGAATGTACTAAGCTCCTACACTATAATGTTGGTCATTATCATCATCGTAATAACTGTATCTTCAAGCACCAGGATCATGCGAGGCAGTTTAACATGAAGTAATTTACTTAAGACTAACAATGCACCTACATGATAAGTCCCTACCCAGTAGAGGTTCCTATAGATCAGGAAAGTGGCTATATTACTACTAAATGAGTAAGCCAAATCTGCACCCAGGTCTGTCTTATTGTAAAATGACTATTAATAATGATCATGAAATTAGCAAAGCTTCATTGTATGCTTACATGTAGTAGGCATTGTACCCAATGTTAAATTTGCATTACAACTGTGTTATGCAGATTCTTCATGACTTTATAATATCACTGCCTTGGTTTCTAGAGGCACAAATCTCAAAGGCACTAGAAATATTGGAGATTTGGAGACCCAGAAAGAAAAAAAAAAAGCAGAGGCCATCCCTTGGTCTCCATCTTTATCCAATGATATCAAAAGGTAGCACAAACCCATGCTGCAAAGGCAACCATTTGAGCCTTAATTAGAACACCCAGCTACACAAACATTTCTTGTAAAGTTGAGTGATAGAATTGTTGAGCTAGCCAGGACCTTGACCAGTCCCTCTGATTGGTAGAGCAGAAACCTGAAGTCCTGAGAAGGGGAGTAATGTGTTTTCAGCACCTCAAATAGAATCTTGGGATTTTTGCAAGCCTTTCAGAGTGGCATGTGGGGACACCCCAACATTAACCAAGGATTATTAGGACACTCTGTGACAATGTGGCAATGAATCCAGACTAGGCCCTGACCCTTAAGGAACTCACTGTCCACTGAAGGAGACAGATAATTCACAAACAACATGAATTCAAGCCAAGAAGGAAATTCAGTGGCCAGGCTATGTGAGTTTAGAGGAAGAAAAATTCTTCCCAGTCGGAGACAGGGAGCCAAGTAAGTTTAGTAAAGTAGATGATATTGACAAATGATAGGCACAATTATGAGAAAGAGAAATACATTTAAGTCAACAAATATAGCAGAGGCAAAAAGCTCCAGGGTGTATGTATTCAGAGGGGTACAGTTTGGCTGGAAATGAATACAGGTGAAGAAAACCAGTGGGCTGTTGAGTTGGTATGGAAGCCCATGGACAGAAATCTGCGGAGAATAGACTGTTCCTTAGTTGCTGAAGTCTGAGTACAAGGCGAAGTTGGTTAGGACTGGATCTTGGAAGGATGTGCCTGGCACTGCATTACAGTAAATGCTGGAGGGAAAAGAGGCCAGAGAGGAGAGATGCAAGAAAGTGGAGAAGAGGTAGGAGTATGTTTGTTGCACCAGCAGAGAAAAGAGGTAAGGACAGCCTCCCTGAAATGTGGCAGTGGCTTGGGAAGTGTAAACAGGTGGCTGCTTAGTGTACTTTTCCTTCTCTTACACTAGATCCACACTTAATTGCTGAGTAGCATTTAAGTGATCTGCAGCAGTAAGTAGTCACAGATCATACAGATCTTACTCCTTAGAGATTCTCATTCCCTGAAGGGACATGACCACAGAGCTTTTGAATATTCAGCCCCTCTACTCTGTTCTATGTTTCTCCAAACTGGAATTATTGAGCACATTTTTACATCTTCAAATTGTAAATTTTATGCCCTCACCAAAATATTTCACTAATTTCCTTTTTCAGAGAGGAGTTTGGGGGTGAGATGTACAGAAGTCACTTCCAGATAGCAGTCCTTAATTGTCTGTGATCCCTTTTTTCCTGGGTGATCAGTTCTAGCTGAGGCTTTTTGCTATAGCATTCCTCAAGCAACCTACCTCCCAGGATTAAAGCTAACAAAAGAAACTACTTGGAAGACAATTAAGTATATCCATTCAGGTGTCAGTATTTACCAACTGAATCTCTGCAAAAGTAGCTGGGAGGCATTGCGCAAAGGAAGATACACAATGTTCCTAAAAGCATAGGTTTGACCTACTCAGAGAAATTTTCACAATCTTCCCACCATTCAGTGACAAAGGCTGCTGAAAATTAATTTGGAGGATTTTGTTTCCTTTCTAGAGATGTTACTGACCTTAGGATAAGGCAATAATCCTTAATAAAACCAAATGCATCTCCAATATTCCTATAACAAAATCTGTTTCACAACTATCACCAAGATTAAAAGTGGAACAACCACAAGAAATCTAGAGAGCTTGAAGTCATCAGTAGGGACAAAAATAATAAAGTCCTCCAGGAATGAGCATTGGAGCATGCTACAAACACCTGTGGACAACTATGTACCAAAACCAGCAAAGTCATCCCCATGAATAGAAATGTAAAATTAAGAGGCCTGTCAGCTCCTTATTATCCCCAGGTATACTAGTGGGCTGGGGATAATTTCGTCACTATCATACCACAGTTTACACTTCCATGTGCTTTCTTGCCTTCAGAGTTTTCCCTTGAGGATTCTGGAATTCTGATTCAGTTGGTAAGCTATTACTTTGTATGTTAAAAGAAGATATGATCCCAATGAACTCCCTCAGAATTACAAAACTATTATTGGTTCCAGTCCACTGAACCAAGATGCACATGCTTGGTAGTACTCAGGATACCGGCTTAGAGACCTGTGCAAGAGCACAACATTGTCTCCGATCTTCCAATATCTCCTGCAACTGAATTTTACTATTTTCTGAGTCCTCCAATAATAAACAATCATACTACTACTGCACAGGGAGCTGCATACACCATGTCTAAGTGCTTTGACAGATATTACTTCATAAGATCCTTCCAACATTTTAATCTTTCTCAATAAATGAAGAGGCTGGATCTCAGAAAGATAAAATGACTTGACCAAGGTCACTCTGCTTGGTAGAGGATGCCAGCACCTCAGCCTCATATTGGAATTTCAATGAACAGAAAAAGTAGCCAGCATAATAAACTAATCAGAAATAATGTTGTATTTTACATATGCCCATGCCCTCTACAGTGCCTGTTTGTTTGCTTGTAGTTAGATTAATATTTCAAGGGAGGCTTCCTTTCTTAATGTGGGAAGACCCAGAAAACCAAGATTCATTATGAAATTATTCTGCATCTTATGTACATTGTAGACATAAGTATACACCTTTCTTTATGGTGTTGTAGAAGTACCATATAACTCTTCAAGTTAAGTTAAAGAAAACACTTCAGAGACTAAATGCATGCAATGAAAGATCACTTATAACATATCTGCATGAGTTAGAAACAAAATATGGAATGGACATTAAGAAAGTGGGTCTAATGGATGAAGAACTAATGCTAATGGAGGAACTGGATGTGGAAGTGCTGAGGTCCAATGCACATAAGGGCCACTTCCAGGTAAGAGGAGTTGCATCTGGTGGAGGAGTACACCTTGCCAAGGGCAATAACATACACAGAGACTAAATGTCCTGTTGAATAAAGGTCATAAAAAGAGAAGGCTAATTCAATCAAGTCACCAATCCCCCACCAAGAGCCAACTATGTGGGAGTAATGGTAGGGAGTCCAAAACCAATTACAACATGTGCTCTCTGTCTTCAAGGCACTAAAAGCCTAAAGGAAAATAAAGAGCATGTTGCCTTGCAAAAATAACTGATAAGAAAGGATAGTCTGCATGGAGGACCAAATAAAGTTTCCCAATCTGGGTCATTCCATTAAAAGCCCTGGGTCTTAATGCAGGCATTAAATACCACTCTATATGACTCTGGGTGATATACTGCCCTTTCTCTTGCCTTCAGTTCCTCATGTACACAGTGATTGGGACCGGACAGGATAACCTGTAAGACTATTTATTGATGTGACAGCTCTAACATGCTCTGTGGGTTAGTGGGTGAGAAGACTGCCTGTAAACAGTAAAACACAATTGACCCAAATATATATAGTCCCCAAGCACTCCTGATCTCAGTTGGCCCTCTGGGCTTTCTTGGAAACAGCTGTTTCCCTCCCCTTTAATCAAGGAGCTTTTGTCTCTAAAAGCCAGATGTTATATGTTAAAATTTCAGGAGCAGGCTGAAGATAAGGTATGACATGACTAAGTAGATCCTTCTGATACCCAGAAACTCCCACTCAGGGAGTAAAGAGACATCTTATAGGGACAGGAAGCAGCCAAAGTAGTTGTACATATTCTTACTCATTTCAGCAGTTTCTAAGCTCAGTCATCACTTTAGACCACTAACATACCTAAAAACTGACTGTGAGATAGTGGGAGCCAGGCAGAGATACACACTTAACAGTGACTCAATAAATAGCAGAGGTTTTGAGATGAGTCATGAAGAAGAGATAAGTTGAATTGTAGAAGAATATAATCTGCCAGACTTCACTTTGAATCTCAGCTTTGCCATGTATTAGGTGAGTAGCCTTGACTAAGTTGCTTAACCTCCCTGAATCTCAGGTTCTTTCAAACTTGAAACTGGAGAAAATAATACTATCTAACTCTTTTAGTTGGTATGAAGATTACATATGACTTAACACAATGCTTGCAATATAATATATATTAAGTAAAGATAGCAAATGGGAGTTTATCTAGCTGTCCCTTTCTGTATCCTTGTTCTCGTTGAGATATTCCTTGTCCATGCCCATAAATATATCTGCTCTCAGGAAAGAACCTAAAAAAATCACTAATTTGTTAGGGACCATGAAAAATTGTGGTCACTGGGGTGTCAGTGACTAATGAGGTCTCCTATGTTTCCCCAGACTAGATAGCATTTTTAACAAGGAGAAAATGCTTTAATAAAAATAAATTAAACTTAAATGGTGGACTTTAAGGTTTCAACCAGTTGATTTAAAAGTAATTTTAGAGGTAAAGACATATTCATATTACCCTAGATTGCACATGTGACCTACAAATAACTTTTTAAATTTTATATTTTGCCAAGAGATAAATGCCTGTGCAGTTCCACTCAGTTTAATTCAGTTCAATTAAATTTTACATATCTGAGTTGTCCCTTGCCAGGTGCTTAGAATGCAGGCAATAATAAGATAGTGCCTTGCCTTCAAGAGAGTCACAACCTATAGGACTTTGCAGACATGTAACCAACTCAGTAAATACAAAACAGAACATCGTATTTGCTATGGAGAAGTTTGGGGGACTAAGTGATGGAAACACGGGAAAAGATATCTATTGGTTTTGAATAAAATAGATGAACTTTCATGAAACAAATAGAATTCAAGATGAGCTTGAGAAACAAGTATTTCAAATGATGAAGATATATGAAAAGATGGTCAAAATGTTAGGGAGGGCATAAATGAAAGTACTGTCTAAGGCAGTGGTCCACAAACTCATTTGTCAACAGAGCCAAATATTAACACAGTGCTTAAAACGATTGAAATTTCTTTTGAGAGCCAAATTTTTTAAACTTAAACTTCTTCTAACACCACTTCTTCAAAAGAGACTCAACCAGGCCGTGGTATTTTGTGGAAGAGCCACACTCAAGGGGCCAAAGAGTTGCATGTGGCTCACGAGCCTCAGTTTGCCGACCAGTAGTCTAAGGGAAGTCAAGGTCAGATCAATGTGGCTGAAAATCAAAGTTATGAGTAAAAAACAAAAACTTTTTTTTATAAAATGGAAGGACATGGAGGGTATTATGCTAAGCAAAGTAAGCCAGTCAGAGAAAGACAAGTAACACATGATCGCGCTCATATGTGAAATCTAATGGAACAAAATAAGCTACTCAACAAAATAGATCCAGAGACATAGAGACCTGGGATAGTCTCATGAATGTCAGAAGGAAGGGTGGAGGGATGACAAGGAAGAGATTAATCAATGAACTTATATACACAACCCATGAAAATTAAAAAAGGAAGGAAAGTCCCCCTATGATTTGTAAGTGTGAAAGGTAACTATATGACTAGTACCATGTTTTAATAACACCACTTGGTGACTATGTGAACTTTGAAATAAAAGGGAGTAGTATTGGAAGCAGAGGCACAAATAAATGCTATTAAGAATTAAACAGGACAGTCCTGAAAATGACTCAGTGAGAGAGAGTTAAATCCAGCAGGAATAGCAGAGGCTGGCACACTAGGCTCTCTTGGACAGGAAGAGACTACCACAGCTGCAGGCACTCCCCAGACTGTGGGACTCCGGGAAGGGGAGAGTGACCGCTTCTAGGAACTCATCAGCACCACCACCCAGACAGGCTTGGACACTGCCCCTGACCTGACAACCACTCCAGCAAAAATCCTGCTGCCCCACCAGCAGACCTGTGGACCCTGGGACCTCCACCTCCAAAGGTGCACTGCTCCCACAGCAGTAAGTGCGACTTCCCCCTCCCTAGTGGCAGACCTCCAGACACCTCAGCACTCAGGCCTCCAGGGCACACCACTTCTCAGGTAGCTCTTGGGAGTCACTGTGAGCCCTACTGGGTATGATTTTTATACAGACAAAGTCGCACTGCCCTGCAGTAAAAATTCTGAATTCCCTCTTTCTGAATAACTGCCCACAGACACCCCAGCTGTACAACTTCAGAGCCAGGATCCCTCAGAGTGTGCCACAGCTCTACACCAGCAAACACACTGCCACAGTTGCGCATTTCCAGCAAGCAGATCCCCTTGAGCCCATCAATCCACAGGGTGCTCTTGGGAGCCTCTATGAGGCTCCTCTGGGTGTGATCTTGGACAAACAGGGATGCACTCCCCCAGCAGTAGAAATTCTGAATTCACTCATTCTGAATAACTGCTCATAGACACCTAGATTGTGCAGCTTCAGTGCCAGGGCCCTTTAGAGTGCTTCAGTGCACCCACTGGCAAACATACCATGGGTACCCCTGTGACTTGCCACTGGGAACATGCATATCCAACCACAGATGCAGCAGCAAAAACTGAGTTTTCCAACCCCACAGCTTCAGAACTTTGGACACTACAGTTGCATGTTTTTTAAGCATGCAAGCATCCCAAGCCCAGCACTCCAGAGGCAGCCCTTGGATGCCACTATGAGCCCCGGATGGGCATGCACTCATATAAACAGGGGCACACTGCTGGGCTGTAGAAACTCTGAATTCCCTCTTCTGGAATACCTGCCCACAGACACTGCAATTGTGTGGCTTCAGCACCAGGGTCCTTCAGAGTGTGCTAGTCCACTCTGCTGGCAAACACACTGCAGGTGCCCCTGTGAGCCGCCACTGAGGACACATGTATCCAATCACAGGGGCAGAAGCAAAAGCTGAATCTGCCCACTCCACAGCTGCAGAAATCTGGACACTACAGTCATGCTTTTGCAGAGCACAGGCCTCCTGAGCCCCACCACTCCAACAGACAGATTCTGGGTGCCACTGTGAGTCCCCACTTGGCACACACAATTTCAACCTAGGACACAATACAGCAAAAACAGGGACACCTCACTCCATGGCAGCTGACTTCTAGAAACAGAAGTTGCAACTTTCTAGCTTGCAGGCCTACATCAATAAAATGCTAATAGCTCAAACAGGGAGCTATACTAGATTACCAAGTGCAAGAGACCTGAGAGATCACACCAGTAGCATCATCCCCAAAAAACGTGGGTAGAAAAGGAATTGGATATACAATTAAAATGTCATACCAAAATATGGGAAGACAAAAAAAAATCTCCAAATTAAAGAAAAAGAGGAATCACCAGAAATGGAGTTAAATGAAATTGAGGCCAACAGCTTTTCAGACAAAAAAATTCAGAGTAATGGTTATAAGGATGTTCAAATGACTGGATGACAAACACACACAACTCAATGAAAAATACACACAACTCAATGAGAATTATAGGGAGCTAAATGACAATGTCACCAACATGAAAAGGAACCAAGAGTAAATAAAGAATGATATAGGTGAAATAAAGAACACAATGGTAGGCTTAAACAGTAGACTAGAAGGGGCTGAGGACTGCATCAGCCAATTAGAAGACAAGATAGAAAAACACACACAAACACAGCAGCAACTCAAAATAAAATTTAAAAAGCAAGAGGAGAGGCTAAGGGAGATTTGGGACAACACAAAATGAAACAACATTTGCTTAATAGGGGTACCAGCAGGAGAAGACAAGAAAAAAGGAATAGAAAACCTGTCTGAAGAAATAATGACAGAAAACCTCCCTGATATTGGCAAGAAAAAAACTATGCAAGTCCAAGAAGCACAGAAAGTTACCTACAAGTGATATCTTTTTAGAATATCAACTGATTTATCAACAGAAACACTCCAAGCCAGAACAAAATGGAATAAAATTTACAAGTGATGCAAAGCAAGGGACTGAATCTGAGAATACTATACCCAGTCAGGCTATCATTCATACTGAATGTGGAATCAGGAGCTTCACAGACAAAAAGGGCTAGGAGAGTTCATTACCACCAAGCCAGCAATGCAAGAAATGCAAAGGGACTGCTGTAAAAAGAAGAAACAGAAAGGCAAGAAGAAACACAAACCTTAAGGGAAAATAATGATGACAATCAAATACTTATCAATAATAACATTAAACATAAATGGATTAAATGCTCCAAATAATGATATAGGATAGCTAAATGGATAAGAAAATGTGAACCATATATTTGCGGTCTGCAAGAGACCCACCTCAGTGCAAAGGATTCACACAGAAGTAATGAAAAAAAATTTCAGGCAAATAGGAATGAGAAAAAAGCTAGGGTTGCAATACTTATACCTGACAAAATAGACTTCTAAGTAAAGGTCACAAAAATACATAAGGAAGGCCACTACATAATACTAAAGGGAGTAATTCAACAAGAAGATATAACTCTGGTAAACATATATGCACCCAATACAGGAGCACCCAAATACATAAAACAACTTCTGGAAGATATCAAGGGAGAGATTGATAGCAATACAATTATAATAGGGGACTTTAATACCTCAATGACACAACTGGATAAATCCTCTAAACAAAAATCAGCAAAGAAACAACAATCCTAAATGACTCACTAGATAAGACAGACTTAATTGATATCTTCAGGATATTTCATCCCAAAGACAGAATATGTCTCAAGTGCACATGGGACATTTTCAAAATTAGACCATATATTGGGTCACAGACAAAGTCTCCTCAAATTCAAGAAGATTGAAATTATATCAAGCATCTTCTCAGACCACAGTGGCCTAATATTAGAAATAAACTATAATAAAAACAATCCAAAAAATTCAAACACTTGGAAACTAAATAGCATGCTATTAAAATACCAATTGGGTTACCAAAGAGATCAAAAAAATTAAAAATATTCTGGAAAATAATGACAATAAAAACACAACAACCCCAAATCTATGGGACACAATGAAAGCAGTCCTGAGAGGGAAGTTTATAGCTCTACCGGCCTGCCTCACAAAACAAAAACAAAAACAAAAAAAAATTGTAGGAAATCATCTAACTCTACAACTTAAAAAATGAGAAAGAGGGCAAGAAGAAAAACCCAGAGAGAGCAGAAGGAAGGAGATAATAAAGATCAGAGCAGAAATAAATTACATAGAGACAAAAATAAATACAAAAGATCAATGAAACCAAGAGCTGGTTCTTTGAAAGGATAAACAAGATTGATGAAACTTTAGCAGGCTCACCAAGAAGCAAAGAGAGAGGATCCAAATAAACAAATATAAGATATGAAAGAGGCAAAATAACAACAGAACCCAGAGAAATACAAAGGATTGTTAAAAAATACTATGAACAATTCTATTCCAACAAACTAGACAATATGGAAAAATGGACATAGTCCTAGAAAAATCCAACCGTCCAAAACTCAATCAGCAAGAATCTAAAAATGTCAATAGGCTGATAACTATAGAAATAATTGAAGCAGTGATCAAATAGCTTCCAGCAAACAAAAGCCCGGGGCCAGTTAGCTTCACAGAGGAGTTTTACCAAACATTCAAGGAAGAACTAAAACTTATCCTCCTCAGACTATTCCAAAGAATTCAAGAGAAAGGAACATTTCCAAGCTCATTCTTTGAAGGCAGTGTAACCCTAATACCAAAACCAGATAAAGACAACACAATGAAAGAAAATTATAGGCCAATATTCCTCATGAACATAGATGAGAAAATCCTCCACAATATTCTAGCAAATCGGATCCAGCAGTGCCTCAGAAGGACCATACACTATAACCAAGTAGGATTTATCCCAGCGATGCAAGCTTGGTACAATATCCACAAATCAATAAGCATGATACATCACATAAACAAATTGAGAGATAAAAATCACATAGTCATACCAACTGATGCAGACAAAGCATATGACAAAATCCAACATGCTATCTTGATAAAAACTCTCAACTGGGTGGGAATAAAAGGATCATACCTCAACATAATAAAAGCCATATATAACAAACCCAAAGCCAACATCATACTCAATGGACAAAAACTAAAACCATTTCTTCTAAGAACAGGAACAAGACAGGGATGCCTACTCTCACCACTCCTGTTTGACATAGTACTGGAAGTACTAATCATTGCAATTAGGCAAGAAAAAGAAATAAAAGGCATCCAAATTAGAAAAGAAGTAAAGCTGTCCTTATCCACAGATGACATGATACTGTACATAGAAAACCCTAAAGACTCCATCAAAAAATTAGTAGATTTAATAAATGAATTTGGCTATGTAGTTGGATACAAATTTAATGCCAAGAAATCTATGGCATTTCTATACAATAGTGAACTTATAGAAAGAGAGACTAAAAAAGCAATCCCATTTACCATTGTACCAAAAAAAAAATAAGGTACTTAGGAATAAACTTAACTAAAGAGGTAAAAAAAACTATACATGGAAAACTACAGAACATTGAAAAAAGAGATAGAGAAAGACATAAACAGATGGAAGAACATACCATGTTCATGGATTGGTAGAATCAACATCATTAAAATGTCCATACTACCCAAAGCAATCTATAGATTCCATGCACTCCACATTAAAATACCAATGGCATATTTCACAGACCTAGAAGGAACTCTCCAAAAATTCATCTGGAATAAAAAAAGACCCTGAATAACCACAGCAGTCCTGAGAAGACGAACAAAGTAGGTGGAATCTCAATACCAGATATCAAGCTGTATTACAAAGCCACTGTTCTTAAAACAGCCTGGTATTGGCACAATAACAGACATATAGACCAATCGAATAGAATAGAGAACCCAGAAATCTACTCAAACCACTATGCCCAATTAATATTTGACAAAGGATGTATGAAAATACAATAGAGTCAAGACAGTCTCTTCAACAAATGGTGTTAGGAAAATTGGACAGATACATGCATAAAAAATGAAATGAGACCACCAACTTATACCATACACAAAAATAAACTCAAAATGGATAAAGGACTTAAATGTAAGATGGGAAACCATAAAAATACTAGAGGAATCCACAGGCAGCAAAATCTCAGACATATGCCAAAGCAATTTCTTCACCTATACTGCTCCTAGGGCAATGGAAACTAAAGAGAAAATAAACAAATTGGACTACATCAAAATAAAAAGTTTTTCACAGCAAAAGAAACCATCAACCAAACAACATAAAAGTCCATTGCATGGGAGAACATATTTGCCAGTGTCATCACTGATAGGGGTTTAATCTTCAACATTTACAGGGAACTCATAAACTTAACAAAAGAAAGATAAACAACACAATCAAAAAATGGGCAATGGACCCAAATAGATACTCTTAAAAAGAAGATAGAAGGAAGGCCAAGAGACACATGAAAACATGCTCAAAGACATTAATTATCTGAGAGATGCAAATCAAAACAACAATGCAGTACCATCTCAAACCTTTCAGAATGGCTATAATCAAGAAATCAACAAATGACAAGTGCTGGCACAGATGCGGAGAAAAGGGGATCCTTGTGCACTGCTGGTGGGAATGCAGACTGGTGCAGCCATTGTAGAGAACAGTATGGAGTTTCCTCAAAAAACTAAAAATGGAACTCCCATTTGACCCAGTAATCCCACTTCAAAGAATATATCCCAAGAAACTAGAAATACCATTTAGAAAAGACATATGCACTGTGTTCATAACAGCACTATTTACCATAGCTAAGATTTGGAAACATCCTAAATGCCCATCAGCAGATGAATAGATTAGACAACTTTGGTACATTTACACAATGGAATACTATGCTGTGGTAAAAAAGAAGGAATTCTTACCATTTTCAACAGCATGGATGGAACTAGAGAGCATTATGCTAAGTGAAATAAGCCAGTCAGAGAAAGATGAATATCACATGATTTCACTCATTTGTGGAATATAATGAACAACATAAACTGATGAACAAAAATAGATCCAGAGAAAGAGAAGTAATGATCAGCCTATCAAACCTCAGAGGGAAGGTAAGGAAGGGTAGAGGTAAGGGGGAAGAGATTAACCAAAGGACTTGTATGCATGCATATAAGCCTAACCAATGGACACAGAAAACAGAGGGGTGAGGGCATGATTGGGAGTTAGGGGGCAATGGGGGATAAGGACACATACATAATACTTTAATCAATAAAGAAATTTTTAAAAATAACTAAACAGGGCATAATTATAGATGCATTAAAGTATTTAAATGTCAAATAATGCTATGAGCAACTTTATGCCCATAAACTTGGAAATTTTGATGAAATATCCAAGTTAGTTGAGAAATATCATTTTTAAATTGACTCAATAATGGTCCTACATAAACATCAACAATTTTTAAACATTCCATTAAACAAATGTAAGGCCAAAGAAATTTTTTTAACATTCAAGAAGCAGATAATTCCAATCTTATACATATAATACACTTTGGAAGAAAAGAAGAAAGGAATATTTCCTAACTTATTTTATTATGAAACTGTCACCGTTGCACTTAAAATAGACAGGAATAATAGAGAAAGGCATATATATAGTAGTATAACTTGTGAACATAAATGTAAAAATGCTGAACAATATATTAGCAACTGCAATCTAGCAAAATATGAAAATAAATTGTGACCAAGTTAGGTTAACTCCAAGAATTTAAGTGTATTTAAACATTAAAAATTCTATGAGTATATTAATACTTTAGAGGACTAAAAAAAACAAGAAGAAAAAAAGTATGCTATGTTATCATCTCAAAACATACAGAAAATATATTTGATAAAAATTTATACCCATTCACAATAAAATTTATTAGCTAATATAGGTGATTATTTTCCAACCTAATAAAACCTATGCATAGAAAATAACCTGAAAGTGTCATAATTCAGCAGTGAAATATTGTAAGTATTCCATTTAAAATCAGGAAAAAAAGGAATGTCCACTTTGCTTCAACATGTGGTAACAGGTCTTAACCAGTGCAGTTAGGTGAAGCAATAGAAACATCAGCATAAGGACCAGGAAGAAAGATATAAGACTGTCATTATTTGCAGATGATATAATTGAGCTAAAAAAATTTTATAAATAATTATAATTCTATTAAGAGAATTTAGCAAGGTTGTCAAATTCAGGCTTCTAAAGTACAGGTAGTATTATTCTATTTCCCAGGCTACATGGTGGACTCGTGGGGATTCATTTTATTTTTTTATTATAATTAATTTTAATCTTCATAAAACTCTTATATGTACTCTTCTGTATACACATTTTACCATAAACATTTAAAAACAATCACTTCCCCCACCTCCTTTCCTCCTGGCTATGACCATACTGTTGTCCCTCTTATTTCAATAAAAATAAAATAAATAAGATAAATAAGATAAAAACTAAATAACCAGAAAGTATTGAGGCAGAAAGCATTGGGGAGAATAAAGAGAGCAGCTCCACTCTCTACTGTTAGGAGGTATAGAGTCAGTCTGTCAGGAAAGGGGCTCCCGGCCAAACTGCTGTGTATGGCTGATTCTGTCTGGGGTTTCTGATGAAGGGAATAGTGTAGGGTATTTTTCTGTCTCAATAAAACAATAATCCTACTACACCTAAGCCCCAAGAAGGGCTGACAGCTGTCAGAATACTCATACAAATGTAGATCACTGTTGTGCTTTCCTGATAGTCTAGGTTGGAAAGAAGAGGGCTTCAAACAGGGAAATAATGGTGAGGATGACCAGCTGAAATTTGTTAGAGGGAGCCCATAACACAACTCCAGAACTAAAAGGAGTCTAAAAAGAGGATAGAACTATCCCTCACCACTCTGTCAATAAGGCCTCCCCAATATGAGCAACCTTTGGCTCAGAGCCCCTTTCTTGACAGCCTGACTCTGTACCCCCTAACAATAGAGTAGAGCTGCTCTCTTTATTCTCCCCATCCCACCATGGTGGTCTCTTAGCTCCCTGCATTGTTTCTTCTGGCAATTCAGTGCCTACAAGCACACCTATCTTAGCCCTGGCCTTCGAATGACATAGCCAAATGAATCAAGTTAGTATGTTTGCTTGGTCTGACTGATTCAACCTCTCTTCTTGGAATAACAGTTGAAAACAGCCACCTCATTATAAGATAAGAACAAATCTTACTCACTTAACTAATCTTCATCAAAGGTATAATAATCTGCCAAACCGCTGTGTATGGCTGATACTGTCTGGGGTTTTTAATGAAGGGAATAGCATTAGGGGTTTATTTTCTGTCTCAAAAGAACAATGATTCCACTACATCTAAGATCCAAGAAGGGCTGACAGCTGTCAAAATACTGATACAAATGTAGACTTGAGATTTATGCTTTTGGTTCATTCAGGACCAATGACTAGGCTCCTAGTCACACAATGCTTCAACTTTCTATTCTTGAGCTTTTTGGTACCATGTCCTCTCCCCTGCCTCCACCTATGAATTAAAAGAGGGGACAAGCCCAGGGGTATATCAAACCCTGCTATGAAGAACCACAGTACTCTTCATGAATCCCTCATTGGGCCCCTAAGGTGGGATCAGGAGAAAGCAAGCACTGAACTCACCACCAAAATTTCAAGCAAAGTAGATCCAATTTGACCTGTTAGAAATATTGGATTTGGCATAAAATTTCAGAGAGTATAAGAATTACTGTTAGATGAATATAAAGCAAAACAAATAAACCAAAAGTATGTGAAAACTGCTGTTAGAAGACAACTCTGGTCATAAAAATGACAACTTACTCCTGGATTAATTAAGTCCAAAAAGCCTGGAACAATAACCTGTAGTTACTGGCAGCAACTGAGAGGCAGACTTGAGTGTAAGGAGGACACACACACACACACACACACACGCACACACACAGACTCAACAACCACCAGGGAGGCAAAACAACTTCATTGGGACAGGGTATGAGCAAGATTTGCAGAGCAGATGGCCTCAGCTTGAAACAGGGTTTTACTATGATCAATAGATCATGTACTAAGGACACACATGCAGGAGATTATGCAAGTGGGGAAAAACAACCAAACAACTACCTTAATCAGGATATTTTAGCACCTACAAGTGAGAGAAATAGAGAAATGAAAGAAGAGAGAGGAAGCAACAAAAGAAAATAGGAGACAGGGAGGAGGGATGATAACAGGCAGATAAGAATGACAGTGGGAAATTCTGAGCAGCACTGACAATAAACACTAGGAATTTTATCAGAAGACCAAACCCCAAAAAACAGCCAACTCAGGGAAGGTAGAAGAACATGCAGAAACTTGGCACTTCAAGAGCCCAGGTAAGGCGCCTTTGGGGAAGTTGTGATACAAGGAAGAGGAAGAGTGTTTTGTTTTTCCCTTTGAAAGGCATGAGTACCTGCAAACAATAGTACTATCCACTAGCCAATAAAGGTGAAAAACTTCAGGATAATCCTCACTTTCTTGAAAAGAAAAAGCTCAGACACCAATCCTCAAGTGGCCATTGCTAACTTTATACATGACCCACATTCCTTGGCCCAAGAGGAAGAAATGGATATACTGCCATCCATCCTCTGCTCTTCCCACAATACTGTAAGTCAAGAAAAGTAGTTGCTATGGCTTAGCTAGCATCTTTTATAAGACACATTGAAAAGATCAAGCAAGAGGAGCAATCTATTTTTATATGACATGTAATTATATCAAATAGCATAATCAATTATATTTAATGTATATTATATTAGTATCAGTGGTGTCTAAACCATTAATTTACATTTATCATTCTTACTTAAGAGAACCATTTCAGGATTACTCTTCTTAAGAAGTTAAGAGTTTTTTCCAATTCTGTTTCTCTCATTCAGACTCCATGCCTTTTTTCTTTCATAACAAGAAATGGGTGACATCCATCTCCTTTAGTCCTGCCATGGTAACAGATGACTAAAATAATTTGGATTTTTGAGATTGAAATTATTTTATACAATTGATATTTAATTTTCCTCTTAAACTTTCTTGTAAGTATACTCCTAAGCTCTGTTGATGCTAATGTTATACCAACTTTCATGTGGCTTTCAAGTAACTTGGTGCCAGTTTTGGTAAAGGAACATCTTTTGTAAGGCCAACATGCTCTGAGTTTGACCAGTCCTCAAACATGACTCATGCACCTTCAAACTGAACAATTTATTAATGTTGTGAAAACTTTGCTGCTAAACCATAAATGCACTGGACTCAGGGAACCAACTCTCACTTCTACTGAGAAGCTGGTATTAGAACCAAAAGACAGTCTCCTCAAAGCCATTCTGACAAGAAGCCAATAGTCCACTATGCCTCCAGAGATGAGTGGTTTACTTAGAAATCAATAAATGTACTTCATAATTAACCTTTAAGCCAAAAGCTATTGAATCTAACAACAGGTGGAATTTATTTTACTGACATTCCAACTATAGCATTTGTTTTGAAATCATCCTATTATTTATAGTTTTTAATCCAACACGATATCATATTTTTAAGTGAGAAACAAGTTTAAAATTTTTGAAAAACTATTCAGTGAAGATTGAGTGTTACTTTGCCTTTTAAGAGAAGTAAATACAATTTGAGGAAATATAAGATCTTCAGAATAAATATATAATAATTTTGCAATAAAAAAGAAATGCATTCAGGCCCCAATATACTCACTTTAAAAGTGGAGTAAATGAAAATGAATTCTTATTTAAAAATCAGTTTAATATCTCAGTACACCACCAGATGCACCTCCTAAAACAACTCTGCGACACTACTACAGAACAATTTCAGAAGATGAGAAGAAAACAGTACTCTGGAAATACAAGTTAATTGTATATACAATGATAAACCATTAGAATTTCAAGTAGCATTTACAACTGGATTGTTCTGAGGAAAGAGAAAGGCTTTTGAGAGAAATGCAAAGCAGAGCCTAAAGCAATGGAAGGCTTCCAACCCACCCCAGGTTTCCTCAGTAGAGATCCAGGCATCTAACATGGGCTGTGCTATCTTCAGTCCTTGCAGTCTCTTGGGGGACTTCCTGGGAAAATGCAGCGAAGGCATTCTAGAGGACTGTTATTTCTTACAAAATTGGGCTACCCTGAACTTGAATTAATTCAAGAGTTTAGGCTTGGAAGAGATTCACAAATCTCCGAAGGAAGAGAGGTTGAAAGGGTGGGGGTCAGGGTGGGGGGCTGGGAGAGATTAACCAAAGAACATATATGCATTAGCCCATTGACACAGACAATAATGTGGTTTAGACCTAGGGTAGGATGGGGACTGGGTGGAGAGGGGCAAAGCAGGGAGAGAGTAACAGGAGACATCTATAATACTGTCAACAATAAAAAAAAAATAGAGTTTAGGCTTGTGCTGTTTGCTTCCATATTTCACAACACGGAACCAAACAAGTAAAGAGGAAAATCTACATAGGCTATGGCCTTTGCTTAGGGCTAATGCCTTATGAGGGTGCTGACTTGCAGCCACAGCATGCTGTAACTACATCTATACAAGATTCATACTTCATTGAATAGGTGGCTACTTTTGTGAACTCTCCCACAAATTAAAGTCATTAAAATGGTGTTGATATATTCACCAAAACAAGTGTATTTAAAATAGAACTTAAAGCAATTCTGATAGACATCATCCAAATGTATAATGTTCTTGACTGTCTCTTTAAGAAATATAAGTTTAATCCAAAACCACATGCTCATGTCCATATTATACAACTAGTTGTTTCTTCACAGCTGTCCCAATAGTAATTAGAACAGGTCAAGACTGTTAGAGAATTTAGGTCAGTGTGGAAAACTGGACTGGGAGAATGGCCCATGGGAAGGTTTTAATCTCTCCTACTATTTCCCTCTTTTTGTCTCTTTCACTTTCTCCTCTCTGCCCCACTAAGCTCATCCCTCCTTCAAGGTCTAGCATCAGGATTCCCTCATCTATGAAGCTCTCATAACTTTTCTCAAATTTGCATAGCATTTATAATCCTTGTCACAATAGAGCATTTTATAGTTCCTATTATTGTTTATATATGTGCATCTTATCCACCCTACTGTTTTATAACACGACAATTATCAAATATTAAAGAGCTCACTGAGGCCCCAACACATACTAATGCCATAGTACAGTCAGGGAAAATAAAAATATGCTTACAGATAGACATTCTAATTTTAAAGTCCCTGAGTCATCATACACTAAGAATGTGACCCTGGAAAAGACATCTAACTTGTCTGCACCTTGATTTCCTCATCTGCCAAGTGGGAGTGATGATATCTATTGACAAAGGAGGAGGAGGAAGAAAAGGAGATACTGGAAGAGAAAAATGAGTCCTTGTCACCACAGCATTGTGGAGGAATAAATTTGGAGTCAGATGGACCTGAGCTCTATCGTTTACCTTCTGAGTCACCAAATACTAGTTATTTAGACACTCAGAACCTATTTTCTCATCTGTGAAATTAAAATAAAAACACCTATTTTGATGGCTTGGTTTGTTACTTAACGACTGAAAGAAACTAACTGAGGGCCTGGCACATAACAATGCCTCCAACAAATGATAGGCATTATTCTTACACTTGTGACAATCATTATGAGTCATACTTGATCCCTGACCTCAAGGGGTTCCAAGATCAGCAAAGGAAATGAGACACATAGAGATGTATCTTTCTCCCAATGTGCAGCATTACATGCTGAGTGCCACATAGACAATGCAGATGGGAGAGCCCTGGATAATGGATAGGAAGGGGAAGTTCACAGGAAGCTGCAGTAATGTGGGAAGGGCCCATCATTGTGAGTACGAATTTATCAATGTGAGAAGGCCCCATCCTGAGTAAGGAACAGTTCTCACAAAATTCTTATCCTAGCATAAGTGTTCACTCCTTGTTAGGGACTTTCCCATAATAACATCCAAACTTGGAGTTTAAACAATGTCCTAAAGGCAATGGGAAATCAGAGATGACATTCTTTCTTTAAAAAAAATCTTTATTGTTGAAAACATTACATATATCCTCTTTTTTTCTCCCATTGACCTCTTATAACCCTCCCTAACCACAGGCCTCTACCACCCTATTGTCTGTGTCCATGGGTTATGTATATACGTATACAAGTTCTTTGGTTGATCTCTTCCTACCCACCACCCACCCACTCTCATCTTCCCTCTGAGATTCAAAATTCTGTTCCACCATTCTATATCTCTGGATCTCTTTTGTCCAACAGTTTATTTTGTTCATTAGACTCCATATATAAATGAGATCATGTGATAGAGATTACTTTTCAATCAGAGGTGTGACATGGTAAAAGTTGCACTTTAGGAAAATTGGTCTGAAAGTGCTATGCAGAATATAGTTAAGAGGCCAATTACTTCAGAATATACAAAAGTTGAAAACAACCCAAATGTCTATCAATAGATGAAAGAATAAAAAACTATGGTGTATCATACAATGGAATATTATTGGGCCATAAAAAACATGAAGTACTGATATAAGCTACCACATGGGCAAACTTACAAAGCATAATGAACCTTGAAAACATGTTTACATGTTCTGCAATTCCATTTATATGAAAAGAGTTTGGGGCTTCTTTTTGAAGTGACAAAAATGTTAAGTAACAAGATGCTCAATAGAGTTGTTTTAAATTTTTTTTACTAATGTAGTACATATATACATACCTTCCCATTGCCTTCCCCACTCCCATGTGTAACCTAAACCCCAGTGTTTTGTTTCCATTGGTTAAGCTTATTGCATACATACAAGTCCTTCAGTTGATCTCTTATCTACCCCACCTCTCCCTAACCTTCCCGCTGTAATTTGACAGTCTGTTTGATCCTTTACTGCCTCTGTATCTATCTTTTTGTTCATCAGTTTATAATGTTCTTTATTATCCATAAATGAGTGAGATCATGTGGTATTTTTCTTTCATTGACTGGCTTATTTCACTTTGCATAATACTCTCAATAGAACTGTTTTAAATAGAGGCCAGTCAGGAGCCACTAGAGCAGTCGGGGTGTAAAATGCTACAGGCTTGAGACTGGGAATGAAGGACAGACGAGTAATGTGGGAGAGGAAGAAGTGCAAAAACATTCTCAGACCCAGATTCAGAGGAAGATGACTTACTGTGTCCTCAAAAACCTGGAGCAGAGATGGAAGTGTTGTAGAGTGGTAAGACCATATACTTTATCATCACCCAGCCTGGGCTTTAGATCTGCTGCAGCAACTTAATTGCTCTTTGACTCTGATGAAGTCATAAACCTCTTTGAGCCTCAATTTTCAAAATTGTACAAAAGGCAGGAATTGATAGTATTTGCCTTATAAAGTTGTTGGTAGAGCTCAATGATGAAAATGTACCAATGTCAGGTAAAATACCTGGTACATAGAAGGACCTCAATAAATATTAACCATCATTACCATCATTATCATTATTCATAAGTACTTTGACTGAATAGGGAGAACAATTGGGACATTAAGTTCAGAGGAGCAGTTTGGAGGGCATGGTATTTAGGGAGTCAAAGGCTGGAGTTTCTTCTCATTACCACTAAGAGACAGATTAGCTGATATGATTTCACTGCTCAAAATACCTCTTAAGTTGTGTTTCCAAAAAGAACAGTGAAACTTAATAGCCAGTCTATCAGTAAGGAATACCCTCCAAGAAATGGGGACTTTGGCACACTCACAGGTAACTAGGGACATTGGGCAACATTGGACCGCTCTACCCTAACTTGGGCTTAGCCATTTCCTGCCTGCCTGACAAAAGGGAAATACACAGCCCAAAGCAGTCATAACCAAACCAACTCACTCACACTCCTTGATATAGAACCAGGATTGTGTAAGTCAGAAGTCAGCAAACTATGTCTCATAAACCAATTCCAGCCTGCCACCTGTTTTATAAATGAAGTTTTATTGAAATACAGACATGATGATGTGTTTCTGTACAGTTCATGTTTTCTTTCATATTATAATGACAAAGTTCAGTAATTGCAACAGAGACCATATAAATTGCATAGCCTCAAATATTTACTATCTGGCCCTTTACAGATAAAGATTGCCCAAACCTTCTTTAAATTATATTGGGCCCACTACTGTGTCCTGTATGATTTTCTATTCAACATTTTTCCATTCTATTCTTCTTTACTATATTTTACCAAGGCCATTATTAATATTAACATTGTTTTTCAGTAGGATTCTTTATCTGATCACCTCTCACCAGACTTAAACAAGCCTCAGGTACAAAAGGTGCTGGACTCAGGACTGCTGGGCACTTTAAAATATAAAACCTATTGGTAATTCATTCATTCCTTAACCTGCAACTGCTCTGATATGACATCCATATATCAAGAGATGTTGTGTGTAATAGAGATAGGTGATAGGGGAAACATGCACTGTGCTGGGAACTGGAAAGCATCTTTTCTAATCCCAACCTTTCCAATAACTTGCTGAGTAACTCAAGAGGAATTTTTTTCCATTTCTGGGACACAAGATCCTCTTATGAACCTGAAACCTCTATGTTCTCTCCCAGCCCCATGACTCAGGCTCCAAAATTTATACAATATAAACTACTATAACCCATCTTCATTGTATGTATCAAATAGTAAGGGTCCAATAAAGTAGAGCATATAAAGTAGTTAGCACAGTGTGGGGCATATAACAAGCCCTCAATAAACAGGTGCAGTTACTATCACAAATAATAAGTATTAACTTTTAATTTATTAAACACTTAAATTACATTATCATCTTTTTCAAATATGGTATAACAGATTATTTTGCATTAAAATACTTTAGGATACATTGCAGGCTGGCATGACTAAGAAAAAATGATCTAAGATAGAATATGATTATTTTTATTACAAAAGGGCTTTTTCTTTTACAAAATAATTCATCATAGGCTCTTGCAAATGTTAACTTCCCTCAAGTAAATATGAATTGTTGTATGACTATATGATTTTCATTCAATTTTTCAAGATCATTTCTATTGTGTAAAAAAACATGGCATGCTTGATATACATTGAAGGGAAGCACTGTTGATTTCTCTGGACACTAGCAGGATTCCAGAAGTAATGTGAGTGACTAGGATTGTGTAAGTCAGAGTCAGCAAACTATGGGAATGCTAGTCCTGTATGTTTGTAAACTGGAGCTGAAGCAAACTTGGACCTCTAATGCTAGATTTGTGACCCAGTAGCCATCCTAAGAGGAACTCCTTCTGCATGCATGTCAGCATCTTCCAACTTAAGGAGCACATTCCATACACAGAGGTGTCCTTAAGCTGCCTGGTAACTCAACAGAAGCGATCAAGCTTGAGTATCCTCACTTGTTAGATGACCCCACAGAATCACAGAGCAGTTTGGAGACTTACCCAGGTCATCCAGCTTGTCAACCACAGAGGTGGTGGTCAAGGTCCAGTGCTATTTATCTCTATATCTTCAATATGAATTTGTTCAATTCCAATACCATACATTTCTAAAGGAAAAGTCAGGCTTCACTTTCAGAAGTCATAGTTTTATAATTCTGTTTACTATGGTCTTATGGCCCTTGAACTTACAAACATTTAGGGCCAAGTGGAGAACCAGCTGTCACAGATGGAATGGCAGCATAGGATAATCGATTTGGGCCTCCAAGATATTTGTCCTCATTATTGTTTCTGGTAGCTGGATTAAATATGTTAAAGATTTATTTCATTTGGTTCAGACACAGAGAATATGAGAGCAGAGATGGCAACTTCTAAAATCTAATTAGGACTTTAATGAAATGATAACATGTGAAAGCTTCTACATAGAGTTAAAATGGAGTTTTGACATTCTTTATAAACCGATTTCAAACTCTTCATTGCCAAGTGTGAAAGAGTCAGGATTTGCTGATGCAAGCATGACACTGAAGGACAAGGAGACCAAGAAGACTAAGAAGAAGCTGGGGGAGAAAAGCAAGACTCTCCAAGCAACCACTCTGAAATCACTACTGCACCTACTGAACAGATGAGCCTTATGCTTAGTGAAATAAGCCAGTCAATGAAGGAGAAGCACCACATGATCCCACTCATTTGTGGATTATAAAGAACATTGTAAACTGATGAACAAAAGGATAGATACAGAGGCAGTAAAGCATCAAACAGACTGTCAAATTATAGCAGGAAGATTAAGGAGAGGTGGGGTAAATAAGAGATCAATCAAAGGACTCGTATCTATGCATATAAGCATAACCAATGAACACAGAGACTGGAGGGTTGGGGTATGCCTGGGAGGGAGGGGGGCAATGGGGAGATATGTATACATGTAACACAATAAAAAATAATAATAAAATAAATAAATAAAAGAACAACAACAACAACAACAAAAAAGATATCTCCAAAAACTTCAGAAGCTTGTAAGTTATCCTTTACACAGAGACCATGGTATTTTTCATTGTTATTTTACTTTTAATATGTATTAGAACCTAGAGGTATAACACAGATCTGCCCTTAAGGAGTACACAGTAGAGTAAGGAGGAAGGGTGTGTGGACTGACAAATACAACAAAGTATCATAAACAGAGGCATATGCTAACATTATTATATTTGGCACCTGGCCCCTTAGTAATGCTTGTAGATGCTATTTTATGTTTTTGGGGGGAGGAAAGCATATTTTCATTTGTCCCTCAAAGGTAGGTTTCCTTCTAACAAAATCAACTGCTTGTCATGAATACATCACATACAAAAAAGTCTCAAAAGGCCAAGGCAACAAAATAAACTAGTCCCTGCAGATGAAAACTAATCAGAAAGGCTTAGATCATAGATAAAATATGATAATCATAAAATATTTATCTTTCACTGTTGAAAAGAGAAGAATCCATTTATGAAAGCTGGCCTCTCAGGCCATCTGCCAGGGCTAAGTCTGAATCTCCAGTGAATCTCCAGGAGAGTTTAAAATAAATATTTATAGCACAGGAGATATAGACCGGGTGGAGTAAACACTATTTGGAGAGTTATCTCAGAAGAGCTGATGGTATTATCTCATGTATCCTTTGGGAGGGGGCAAATGAATTTGAGGGACAGTTCAGGGGGGTTAACCAGATGGTTTCCATGGCGTCAGAGGCGTTGGGGAGAAATGCACCACGCAAACTGTGATAAAACAATTGGGCTGCTGGGCCCAAGGTTATTGGGAGGGCCAGAGAAGGGGAGGTAGGTAGGAGGACAGGAGGTGAGGGGAGGGTCACGAATGCCTGGTGGGATGGGCCCTAAGGAGCGAGGCCCAAGCCTCCTGGGAACCAATTGTCATGTGAAGTGTCTAAGCAAGGAGAGAACTCTTTCCTGGACTAGAGGCTATACCTATCCAGAACACTTAGAAATAATGAAGGCATCTGCAGGGCCAGGAACCAGCTGAAGGGTCTGCAGCTGGCCTGAGGTCAGCAGTCAGAGACAGCAGTCCCTACAGAAAATTTGGGGCCAAGGTTTGGAGGTGAGCATTTGGAGACCAACTTGTGGCTTTTATGCAAGCTTAAGTCTCTCTTTCTTCTGGGACAGACTAGGACAAGTGCCCTGTCACCTTTAGGTGACCAGTCAAGAGTACTGTCACTTTAGACTACCAGAGTCCTCAGCACCAGCCCAGGGCTCTAAAAGAGACCTTTGTCCTGGTGAATGAAGATCCCAATCCGGAGGAGTGGAATGGCACTTCTGAGCAGCAGTATGAGCTCCAGGCACACCCCAGCATGTCGGTCCATCTCAGCCTCTCTGTGTACACCAAAAATTCAGCCCACCCTAGTACCTTGGCCCAACCCAGTGGTTTGGCTCACTGAAGTAGCTCAGCCCACTCCAGTAGCTCAGGCCCTAAGGACCTCAGTATGATCAAGGTGAGCAAGCACAGTTGGGCAGTGGTCCTGTTGTTTAGTTGCTACTCAATATGCAATGTCTTTCAGTGGATCCAGTATGGCTTCATTAGTAACATCTTCATGAACTTTTACTAGGTCAGTCCCTTTGCCATTGACTGGCTGTCCATGTACTACATGCTAACCTACATCTTTCTACTACTGCTGGTGGCCTGGGTGCTGGAAAAATTTGGCCTGTGTATCATTGCCCTCACCAGCTCCTCTTAACTGGTAAAGCCACATCTCTTCACAGTCACTGCAGGGAGACAGGTCATCTGCTCTGTGGCCCAGGTATTCATCCTGGGCATGCCATTCTGCATCTCTTTCATCTGGTTTGGGGCCAATGAGGTTTCAAAGGCCTGCTCCATGGCTGTCCTAAGCAATCAGCTTGGAATTGCAATTGGTTTCCTCCCATGTGAGTACCCAATATTGAAGACCAGAACAAGTTTGCATATCACATCAGCATAATGTTCTGCATAATAGGAGGTTTCTTCACTCTTTTTTCATCCTTGTCATAATCATATTCAAGGAGAAGCCTAAATATCCCCCCAGCAGGGTCCAATTCCTAAACTATACTTTAGAATCCCCTGATACTTCATACTTAAGTTCCATCGTCCAGCTCTTCAAAAACCTCAACTTTGTGTTGTTTGTGATCACCTATGGTCTGAATGCTGGAGCTTTCTATGTCTTGGCCACTCTGCTGAATTACATGGTAATCTTGCACTACATGCTGGAAGAATTGGCCTGACCATCATCATTGCAGGAATGCTTGGAGCTGTAATCTCAGGCACCTGGATGGGTATGTCCAAAATCTATAAACATACAATCCTAGTGGTCTATATTATGACTCTGTTGGACATGGAGGTGTACACAATGACTTTGAATCTGGGACACCTGTAGGTAGTGTTCATAACTGCTGGCACAATGGGCTTTTTTGTGACTCGTTATTTCCCATTGGGATTTGAGTTTTCAGTGAAGCTAATGTTCTCAGAATCAGAAGGAATGTCAAAGGCTTCCTCAACATATCTGTCCAGATATTGAGGATCATCTTCACCATCTCCCAGGGTCATAATCACTATTGAACCATGCCCAGGCACATCTTTCTGTGTGTGTTCCTCACCCTCGGAGCAGCCCTTACTGCATTCATTAAGGCAGATCTCAGAGGGCAGAAAGCAAACAAGGAAACTCTTGATGATAAACTCCAAAAGAAAGAGGGGGAGGATCAGGAGTAGGAAAGCAATATCAGCAAAGCACCCACCACTGTGTCTGAAGAGCACCTCTAAGAGAAAAATATTGAAATTCAGGGAACATATCTTCAGTCACCACAACTCTCATTGCCAACAGAAAGGTCTTCATAGGATCACAAAGATGTTCTATTCTTACAAAAGCCATACAAATTCACGATAGGAAAAAAATAAGAATAAACATGTAAGAAAATAGAATTATCTAAAAACTCCTATCTGTACTACCTACATATAACCATGGTTAATATATTTTAATATATGTTTTCATATATCATTCTATGCATATAAACATGAATCTTTAAGCCTAAAATGATATAGAATCTTTTTATAAATCTTATCTAATAAAAGAGAAACATGCAAATTAACCATCACTCCGTTACACCCACAGCCAATCAGAGTGAGTATGCAAATTAACCTAACAAAAATGGATATTAATTTGCATAAGCAGCTGGGAGGGGTGGGACTCCTGCTATGAGGGGAAGGGGGCCAGTGATGGGAGCTATAGGAGCAGTGCTCCGGACAGAAGCAAAGACTTGCTGGCTCTCATGTGGGCTGGAAGTGGGGACATGCTGGCTCCCGGGAAGCTGGGAGGAAAGCCAGGGGAAGGATGACCTATTCTTGCATGAATATCATGCAACAGGCCTCTAGTCTTATAAAAATAAGTGATTTTTATAAAAAATAAGAATGTTAGGTAATCAATGCAAAGAATAAATTGTTTAATATGGTGTTCTCTAGTTTTTATTCTCTTGACAGCAAACAAAACCAGGTTCTGATGGTATTTGTCCCTATTCAGGGAGATAAGACCAGATAATTAGTGTTTATTAGCAACCATCCCAGCAACAAAAAGTTTATCAGCTTTTAATACATGTCACATTTATCCCACACCAAGAAAAATATTATTTACTACAATACTAAGAAAAGGGGTAAAATCCATAAGATACAGGCCAGGGGACCTAATGCGCTTTTGGATGAGGAGGACTTAATAAAAAAGAATACATGGGAAGGAGGAACAGAAGACAAAACTGTTCCTTAGGTGTCATTCTCTTTGACAGAACTAAGGTTTCTCAGTTATTAAGAGCATAGGCTTTGAAGTCAGGTAGACACAAGTTGGCATCTGAGCTCAGCTACCCATTAGTGGTGTGACCATGGATCAATGACTTCCTTCTGACTACCCATTTCCTCACATGTGGTGAAGTAGGAATGGACAAAGACCATAACTTTCTCATGGGGCTCTTGAAAGGTTCAAAGGAAACAATGCATATTAAGTGCTTTTAATATTGCCTGGCACTCAGAGAACTATAATGGTAATTATTCTTGTGGCTGGCATGCAACTCAACCCAAGGAATCCTCAGGTATACAAACTAAAAAGAATTTTGAGATAAGGGTGCTCAAGCCCTTCATATCTCAAAGAAGAACACTAAAACCCAATGAAGGGAAGATACTTTCCAATGACATACATCTATTTTCAATTAATTCAGTAAACATTTATTAAGCATTTGGACAAAACACTATTCTAGGAGTATGGTGAAGGGCATAGGTAAAAATGTGACTTGTAGGTAAAGATGCTTACAATCTATGCAAGTTATTTAATCCCTTTGTGCCTCAGTTTACACATCTAGAAGTTGGGGCAATCATACCTACCCCATACTGAGAGAATACATGTAAAATGTTTAGAACACTGCCTGAAACATAGTAAGCTAGACACACACACAAACACACACATTTATATATTTTGTATTTATATTTGGAGTAAAGTTATATGTATATGTTCATTTTATTTATTTTTATATATGCATGTAATTGGAAGACTAGACAGAATGAGGCAAAAGTCATCTTCCTACATCTTCATCTGCTTTATTTTTCATTCCTGACAAGCAAAGTTGTGAATATATGGCATACTCCATAGCAGTGTTCCAGTCATTATCTGTGTGGATGCTTACAGACAGTTTCAGTGGTTGTGGTGGTGGCTTCTTCCCACTAGACTGCAGCCCTAGCTATGGTTCCTGAAATCCAGGGTTGCAGCAGTAACCTCCTGATTCCCCACCTCCCTGGATGTGAAAACAGGAGTGGCTACATTTGGTGTATCAGTTCAGTGCTGGCATTGTGGGTGTCATTCCTGGAGACCCAGACTACAGGCCCCACTTACACCCATCCCAACGATTTTCTAAGTACCTAATTAAACAGAACTAAAATACCTGCCTGCTTCCAACAGCAAGAATAGCTTTTGACAGCTACAGATGAATGTTGACTGCTACAAATGAGTAATATCTCAAAAGATGAGAGGCAGAATAAGAGAGACAGGAAACACATCCCAACTAGTGGGGAACAAAGGTGTAGAGCAGAGATGTGCAGGATATAGTTCAGTGACCATGAGAAGGGGCTTCCTGCCAGAACTGACAATCACAGCTAGTCTGACAAAGGTTTTATCTGGAGAATGATGCTCTAAAGTTAACCCATGCCCACATTATTAGACAGCAAAGAAATGGAAACAATTTTACATCCCGGAGAGGCAATGCTGGAGGATTCTCAGTACCATTACAACCCACAAGAGTCCTCTTTTTTCAAAAGCCTATTTCATAGAAACAGAAACTAGAATGGTGGTTGCCAAAGGCTAAAGAAGGAGATCAAAGGTACAAAGTTTAAGGTATGAGAAGAATAAATTCTAAGGATCTAACATACAGCAGGTGACTATTCTATATAAAAAAGCAGTAATATGCAAATTGACCAATATGCCCTCATACAAGATGGCTACTCCCATGTGGTCACAAGAAGGCCTTCCCCATTTGGTCACAAGATGGCTACCACAAGATGTCCAGCAGAGGAGGGCATTGTGGGCTATCAGGCCAGCAAGGGAGGGCAGTTGGGGGTGACCTAGCCTGCAGGAGAGGGAGGGAAGTTGGGTGTGACCAGGTCAGCAGGGGAGGGCAGTTAGGAGTGACCAGGCTGGTAGGGGAGGGCAATTAGGGGTGACCAGGCTGGCAGAGGAGGCAGTTAGAGGCAACAAGGCCAGCAGGGGAGGGAAGTTGGGGGCAATTGGGCTGGCAGGGGAGAAGTTAGGCATTGATCAGGCTGACAGGGGAGTAGATAAGGGGTGATCAAGCTGGCAGGCAGAAGTGGTTAGGGGCATTCAGGCAGGCAGGTGAGCTGTTGGGAGCCATTAGTCCCAGATTGTGAGGGGGATGTCCAACTATGGGATCAGGCCTAAATTGGACATCCTCTGAAGGGTTCCAGATTGGAGAGAGTGCAGGATGGGTTAAATTTCATGCACAGGGCCTCTAGTCTTACCTAATAATAGACAAACATGTAAATTGACCATACCTCCTCTATACCCACAGCCAATCAGGAGCGAGTATACAAATTAACCTGGCAAAGATGGCAGACTAATTTCCATATGCAGGCATGGAGCAGCTGGGAGGTTGGGATGCCTGCTATGAGGGGAGAGGGGACAGAGAAGGAGCTACAGGAGTGTTGCTCTGGCTGGAAGCAAGGACTTGCTCACTCCCGGGAGGCTAGGAGCAAAGCCAGGGGAAGGAAGGCCTAGACTTGCATGAATATTGTGCAATGGGCCTCTACTAGTTAATAATATGATATTATATACCTGAAAGTTGATAAGAGTAGCTCTT
Source organism: Lasiurus cinereus (assembly GCA_011751065.1). Taxonomy (NCBI): domain Eukaryota; kingdom Metazoa; phylum Chordata; class Mammalia; order Chiroptera; family Vespertilionidae; genus Lasiurus; species Lasiurus cinereus. The sequence continues at coordinate 11,213,840 of JAAGEH010000015.1, read as the reverse complement.
TAGCATTCTCACCACATAAAAAAGTTACCTATGTTAACTATGTGAGGTAATGATGGTGTTAATTATCTTGATCTTGGTAATCATTCTATATTGTATATGTATATCAAATCTTACATTGCACATTATAGAGATACAATTATATTTGTCAATTATTCCTCAATAATTTTTTTTCAATTTCTCTTTTAGTATTAGGGAAAGAAATTTGGAGATATATAGTTATTGTGTCATACTCCGAATATGGAAGATGTTTCTAGAAGGCAGGATATGGATAGAACTGACGCTGCCTAACAATGAACAAGTTTATTGCTTCTAAACAGAATTTTTTTATTAAAGTATACCACTATTAACTCTATTTTATAGGATTCCAGTATTTCTGCCAAGACAGTTTTGTCTCAGTGCCACCGAAAATTTCTCCAATGAAACTGCTTCAGTTTATGAATGCTATCTATTTCTAGGAGGAAAAAAACAACACATGAGCTGCCATAAATGGAAAAGTTTACATAAGAGAAACAAAACAGAGTATCCAAAAATGAACACTACATTTTTTAAAAAAATGCTTCAGTACTGCCAAAAATGAGCATAACAATTAGCTGATACATTTTCTGCATTCTAAATTTCTTAGACATGAAGCATTTTCCAATCTCTAGTTTATACCTGACATGTTAAAATTTAATCATTAAATTTCTGATGTACAATCCCTCCCCACCTTCTTTTACAGATAATAATACATATGAGCTGTAATGTTTCATTCCATTAGTGTTTAGTAGTAAAAATTATTGTAAATTCTAAGACCAGGCCGTGGCCGAGAGCTCCCCGCGTGCCGCCACCCGCTCCGCTCCTGCCTGCGCCCCAGCCTCGCCCCGCAGCAGCCCCGCTCGCTCGCTTCCGCTGCCTGAGCCCGCGCCCCACGCTGCCCCTGCTCGCCCCGGCCATGCTGTCCTTCCCGTACCCCGACGTGTACCGCGACGAGACCTCCGTGCAGGATTATCATGGGCATAAAATTTCTGACCCTTATGCTTGGCTTGAAGACCCAGACAGTGAGCAAACAAAGGCTTTTGTGGAGGCCCAGAACAAGATCACTGTGCCGTTCCTCGAGCATTGCCCCATCCGCGGTTTATACAAGGAGAGGATGACTGAGCTGTATGACTATCCCAAGTATAGTTGCCACTTCAAGAAAGGAAAGCGGTATTTCTATTTTTACAACACAGGTTTGCAGAACCAGCGAGTGTTATATGTACAGGATTCCTTAGAGGGTGAAGCCAGAGTGTTCCTAGACCCCAACGTACTCTCCGACGATGGCACGGTGGCGCTTCGAGGCTATGCATTCAGCGAAGACGGTGAATATTTTGCTTATGGTCTGAGTGCCAGTGGCTCCGACTGGGTGACAATCAAGTTTATGAAAGTCGATGGTGCCAAGGAGCTTCCAGATGTGCTTGAAAGAGTCAAGTTCAGCTGTATGGCCTAGACCCATGATGGGAAGGGAATGTTCTACAACTCTTACCCCCAACAAGATGGAAAAAGTGATGGCACAGAGAGGTCCAGCAACCTCCACCAGAAGCTCTGCTACCATGTCTTGGGGACTGATCAGTCAGAAGATATTTTGTGTGCTGAGTTTCCTGATGAGTCTAAATGGATGGGTGGAGCTGAGTTGTCTGATGATGGTCGCTATGTCTTGTTATCCATAAGGGAGGGGTGTGACCCAGTGAACCGCCTCTGGTACTGTGACCTGCAGCAGGAATCTAATGGCATCACTGGAATCCTGAAGTGGGTGAAACTGATCGACAACTTTGAAGGAGAATATGACTACGTAACGAATGAGGGGACAGTATTCACATTCAAGACCAATCGCCATTCTCCCAACTATCGCCTCATCAACATCGACTTCACGGATCCCGAGGAGTCCAAGTGGAAGGTGCTTGTTCCTGAGCACGAGAAGGATGTCTTAGAATGGGTAGCCTGCGTCAGGTCTAACTTTTTGGTGTTGTGCTACCTCCACGACGTGAAGAACACGCTGCAGCTCCACGACCTGGCCACGGGCGCCCTCCTGAAGACCTTCCCGCTCGAGGTGGGCAGCATCGTGGGCTACAGCGGGCAGAAGAAGGACACCGAGATCTTTTATCAGTTCCCTTCCTTCCTGTCTCCAGGCATCATTTATCACTGTGATCTTACCAAAGAGGAGCTGGAGCCAAGAGTCTTCCTAGAGGTGACTGTGAAAGGAATCGATGCTTCTGATTACCAGACCATCCAGATTTTCTACCCTAGCAAGGATGGTACCAAGATTCCAATGTTGATCGTGCATAAAAAAGACATAAAATTGGACGGCTCCCATCCTGCCTTCTTATATGGCTACGGTGGCTTCAACATCTCGATCACACCCAACTACAGTGTGTCCAGGCTTATCTTTGTGAGACACATGGGTGGCGTCCTCGCAGTGGCCAACATCCGAGGAGGCGGCGAATACGGAGAGACGTGGCATAAAGGTGGTATCTTGGGCAACAAACAAAACTGCTTCGATGACTTTCAGTGTGCTGCTGAGTACCTTATAAAGGAAGGTTACACGTCTCCCAAGAGGCTGACAATTAATGGCGGTTCAAATGGAGACCTCGTAGTGGCTGCATGTGCAAATCAGCGGCCTGACCTCTTTGGTTATGTTATTGCCCAAGTTGGAGTAATGGACATGCTGAAATTCCATAAATACACCATCGGCCATGCCTGGACCACCGATTATGGGTGCTCAGACAGTGAACACCACTTTAAATGGCTTATCAAGTATTCTCCGTTACATAACGTGAAGTTACCAGAGGGAGACGGAATCCAGTACCTGTCCATGCTTCTCCTCACCGCCGACCACGACGACCGGGTGGTCCCACTTCACTCCCTGAAGTTCATTGCCACCCTTCAGTACATCGTGGGCCGCAGCCGGAAGCAGAGCAACCCCCTGCTCATCCACGTGGACACGAAGGCGGGCCACGGGGCCGGGAAGCCCACAGCCAAAGTGATAGAAGAAGTCTCGGATATGTTTGCATTTATAGCGCGGTGCCTGAACATCGACTGGATTCCGTGACGGAACTGCCCGCCCCCTCCTGACAGCGACACAAGACCTCAAGGGCTTTCCCACCGTTCAACCCGAGAAACTACTGGGCGTGCTGCTTCCCCACGTGAACACGGTTGCTGCACTCACAGACTGCCGCTGCGCAGAACTGCTGCGGGAATCATTTTATCTTTTTTTAGCTTTCTTCTTTTTAGCAAGCCCTTGGCGTTTTTGTGTTTGTTTTCTCCCCTCCACCCTGTGCAGGCACATGTTTAAAAAAAACAAAAACAACAGGCATGTTTGGGTAAATTCAGGAAATGGCAGTCAACACATTGTGAATATTAGATTGCTGAGTTAAGAGTCGTAGTTGGGCATCCTTCATCTATAACACCTCGTGGAATTTGCTTCTATAATCATAACCAGTATATCTCTACATAAATGTGAGACCTGCTCTCATGAAAGACTTCTTTGCAGCAACAATAAATGTTATTTAAGAAAAAAAAATTCTAAGACCAATAAAAACTGGGGTCATATTTGTTTGATACTAGGAAGAAAAACAATATTATTTTTAGGGAGATATAAAATATAAAAGATTTAGCATCAAATAGACATGGAATTGAGTCCTGGTTCCAATGCTTATTAGGCGCATAATCTCAGGCATATGTCTTAGTCTCTTTGAGCCTTGTTTTCATCATCTGTAAAATGAGGATTATGATGAATCTACTTCACAGGACTATATGAGACTAAATAAAATAATATTTGTAAACATGTTAGCATAGTGTACAACATATAGTAAGCTCATAATTAGCATAAACCACTTAGTTATCTAACTTTTTATATAATACAAATTTGAGATATAATAAACAAACTGTAACATTCATCCATTTAAAACATACAAATTGATTTTTTAGTAATTCTCAGAATTGAGCAAGTATCACCACAGTCTAATTTTAAAATATTCTTGTCACACCCAAAAGAAGCCTTTGATCCATTAGCAGTCACTATACTGCTTTTTTAATGCCCATAAAAGATTGCTAAGTCCTTGGGCACTAGAGCCATTGACAACTGAGTTCAAGTCCAAGCATTGGTATTTGCTAGCTGTGTGATCCTCAGAAAGTTGCTCTTAATCTTACTGTGCCTCAGTTTCTTCACTATAAGTGAGAGGTAATAATAATGCAAATCCTAAAGGCCAACTGTGAAGATCTGCTGAGAAATGTATATATAGCACCTGCCAGTGGTGTGCCCATAGTGGGCACCAGATAAATGGCAGTCATCATCATCACAATCCTCCTTTTCATGAATTCTGCTTATTTTCCTCTTTCACTATTTCACCCTTTCATTATCATTCCATAAAATGCATCCCCAGGACAATAGTGCCTGGCACATACTAGTAGCATGCATAATACATATAACATGAACAAATTACACTAAGTCCTCCCATATCATTATTGATAGATTCTTGGAAACTTCAACTCTTTTTTAAAATATATTTTTTATTTATTTTTTACAGAGAGGAAGGGAGAGGGATAGAGAGTTAGAAACATTGATGAGAGAGAGACATCGATCAGCCGCCTCCTGCATGCCCCCTACTGGGATGTGCCCGCAACCAAGATACATGCCCTTGACCGGAATGGAACCTGGGACCTTTCTTGTCTGCAGGCTGATGCTCTATCCACTGAGCCAAACCGGCCTCAGCAGAAACTGCAACTTTAAGGAAAACAACATATAATGAAACCAACTGTATTATATGCTAATTGATCTAAGTTCCTACAGCATATTTCTAATCACAAAAAAATGGGCAAACTTCTAAATAAAAGCATAAAACTCTTCTAACATTAAACACTGAAATAAATGTGGGCTACACAAACATTTTTTTAAATGGGTAAAAGAGTGCCAAAGCCTCTCAAGGCAGCTCAAGGAACAAAGCAGGACCCACCCTGGACAGAACTCCCTTCCATCATAGAGCTATTCACACAGACCCACACTCACTCAGTCTGGGACAATGCAGACATACCACTTCATCTATTGTACACATCTTTGGGATGTGTAGGAGGACACCGAAGGACCCATAGAAAGCCTACATGGTGAGAATGTGAAAACCAAACAGCTAGTGAATCCAGATGGAAACGTTTTATGTTTTTTTTTATAAATGTTATATCGAAATTATTTTATTCAAGGAACTGTTGCACTTAATTATGGAGAAGTTGTGTGTACATATGCATAGATGCATGCACACACGTGTGTGTATATGTCTTTCATTTAGACCACATACTATTGTCGAAAAAATTTAAAGTGGCTTTTTGAGTACTAATAAATCATCGTGAAAGAAAAGGAAAATCTAACACCAACTAGAGGCAAGTTTATCCAAGCGCTGTGTCTAGGGACGCTGCTCCAAATTATCATAATCACTGTCTAATTTCAGCCACAGAGACCTAATGGAATTCAGTCACATTCTAGAACTCCAGTCCAAACCATTACCTTTCTCCTTACCAGCTTTTCTCCCAGTCTACAGATTTTCCAATAGCTCTTAGAAGGCTCTTACCAAAGGCTCACAAAGCTAGTGAGTTGTGAAACCCTGATTAAAAGCCAGGCCACCTGATTTCAAGGTCTATGCTCTATGGGCTACATCATGCTGCTGCCTTATTAAAATCTATTCTTTCTCTGGAATCAAGAAAAAAGTATACATGCCTCCTCATGCATTCTGCAATGGTGGCAGTTACACAGAACTAGGAAAACTCTATTAAAAAATACAACATCTCAAGCCTGGCCAAATATGTCTCAGTGATTGAGTATTGTCCCATGAACCAAGATGTCCCCAGTTTGATTCCTGGTCAGGATACATGCCCAGGTTGCGACTTGATCCCCAGTAGAAGGTGTGTAGGAGGCAGCCAATGGATGATGTTTATCTCTCAACATTGATGTTTCTATATCTCTTTCCCTTACTCTTTAAAAATCAATAAAAATATATCATATCCTGTATAATAAAAGGCTAGTATGCAAATAGTGAATCCAGCTGGAAACGGTGGAACGACCAGTTGCTATGATGCACACTGACAACCAAGGGGCAGACATTCAACATAGAAGCTTCCCTCTAGTGTTCACTGTACTCCCACAGGGGGAGCGCTGCTCAACCAGAAGCCCTAAGCTGGGTTCTTAGCTGGCGAGCACAGCAGCTGTGGTGGGAGCCTCTCCCACCGCAGCAGCAGAGCTAAGGGTATCTGACTGATGGCTTAGGCTCACTCTCCACGGGCTCTGGGACTGTGAGAGGGCACAGGCCGAGCTGAGGGATCTCTAGTATTTTATGGTGTATATATATATATCCTCTCCATAGCAGATGTTGCTAATTCAAACCAGGCTGGGATTGACTGTATTTAGCTTATCATTTGAAATACATGGTTACATTATAATGACTCATCTCTTGAGTAAGAGTCCATTCACAATTCTTTATACTTGGTAAGAATCCCTTTCATTTGCTTCATAAGTGGCAGAATGATAGAACAGAAAAAAACATTGGAGTGGGAATCAGATGGCAGGGCTGCTACCTGCTTGCCTTGGCTAAGTGCCTTTGCTGCTCTGATTCTCCATTCCTCTTCCTGGGAAATGAGGGAAACTGTACCAGGGATGACTAAGGGCCCCTCAGGGCCTAATATTCTCAGATTCTCTGATGTCTCTAGGCAAAGTAAACTGACTTCAGATTCTCTTAATACTCACTTTACAGCCTCAAATGGTAAATCCAAGTGACTTAATCATGATCTGCTCACAGAAAAGCACAGAACTTAGTTCTCCACCTAAGGCCATAGGGCCCAGATTACTGGAAACTAGCTTACTAAAGGGAATGAGAGAAAATACATGGATACCAAAAGAATATCCTTTATATAGAATAATTTACCGTAAAGAGTCTGTATTGTTTTACCTTGAAGTAAAAACAAAACAAACAAAACAAAATAAAACAAAAAAAACAATCAAGAAAAAAGAGAAAGAAAAAAAAGAAAGAGAGGGGGGGGGGAGAGAACTGGATCTGTTTTCAAAAACACAATTATCCATAATCTAGATGTATAGTGGTATTTTATTAACATTCCAAGGCAGAACAGAAAAAAATAAAATAAAATCTGGATGTACAAATAGAGAATCAGAGGCAATTGTTCACACTACCAAAGTCCATGAGCTTGGCTCTGACACTGAAATGCTAGGAATCTGAGTTGCAGCCAGTTTTGTTCAACCACTGGACATTTATTGGGTAAGACTAAATACCACTTCCTGGGTCAGGGGACAGAGCTATCAAACTCAGTACAATCAGTCCCTGCCCATGAGGATCTCATTGTATCATAGGTGAGACAGACACTTAAACAAGAAGCTTTCCTGGAAGTACTTACCCAAACTCTCTGATCTTCTGCTGTTTTCTCACATGTTCAGTGGGGAAAATGAAACCTGCCTTACCCCACTGATGTGAGAGGTCAGTAAGTCAATTTTTGGAGAAAATGAACACAATAATAACCATAACATTAGTACCCATGATGTTTTATCAATCTTATGTAAAGTCTGACCTATATAATCTACTAATTTTTATGTTATTTCTTCACTGTCTTACCCACACTAGAATGCCCTACATGACAACAGGGATCTTTGTTTTGTTCTTATTATATATCACCAATACCTAGAACAGTGCTTTACTTAAAGTAAATGTTCATTACATTTGAAAGGAAGGAAGGCTGTTTTGTAAAATTTTTACTATTTTTAGCAAACTCCATAAAATTCTGCAAGTTGACTAGCATCCATTCTCTTACTATCCTTACATTTTATTCAGTGTGGTCATGTGTCCAGCTCAAAAACAGCATTCCCTTGGTTGATCTCTTAACTACCACACCAATCCTTCATCTTCCTGCTGTAATTTGACAGTCTGTTTGATGCTTGGGGGGTTGGGGTATGCCTGGGAGGGGGGGCAATGGGAAGATATGTACACGTATATGTAACACAATAAAAATATGAAAAATGAAAAAAATAAAAATAAAAAATAATTAAAAGTTTAAAAAAAAGACTAGAACCTGAATGCTTAAAATAAATGTACAGTTTTCTTTGCCTTAAAAACAAAACAAACAAACAAAAAAAACAGCATTCCCAACCTCCTTTATAACTGGTACTTAAATGACAGTTGTTGGGTGAGACTTCCAAATTGTTCTTCAAAGGGACTGACTAGGCTGGGAAACACATCTCCTCTACCTTCTTCTTCCTCCATCCTGAGTGGAAAGCCAGAAAGTATCTCAGATCAGGAAGTGACCATAAGGCTCTGGCTGGGTGGCTCAGTTGGTTGGAGTATCATTCTATAGATTAAAAGGTTGTGGGTTTGATTCCTGGTTAGGATACATACTAGAAGCAACTTCTCTCTCTCTCTCCCCCTTCCTCCTTTTCTCCCTTCTTTATCCCTCCCTCCCTCTCTCTGTCAAATCAATAAACATATCCTAGGGTAAAGATATTTTTAAATGTGACAAAAGTATTTTAAAATTAAGCTGTGGTGATACTTGCCCAAATTCTGTGAATTATTACAAAAAAAATCAAATTGCACATTTTAAATGGATTAATGTCATGGTATATGTATTATATCTCAAAGCTGTTATTTAAAAAATTCAGAGTACTACTTGGGATATCAGAAAACTAGATGTGCCTGTGTCCTGATGACATTATAACTACACAGAAACTTCATTTATTTAATATGATCTTTTCTCCTTTATTTCCTTTTCATTCAAAATGGCCTTGCCCAGCACCCTGACTCACATGCCTCCTTCTCCCTTGTGTATCCACTCCCTTAATCATTAAGTCCTCGGGACAACATAAAATAATTTTAGAAACAAAACATCAGGTCTTTTGACCACAGAGACAAAGTTTCAATCAAACTAAAGATAATGTCTAGGCATCGTTTGTGTTTCAGTTTCAGGCACAGAAAAAGGGAACACGGATGAAGTGATGCCATGACTACCTTTAGGACCAGATGCACTGATCAACTACCACCTAAACTAGCATTGACCAATCAATAGAGACCATGACCCTGACTATGACCATAACTCCCTTAGTCACCATAATTAATGATTTTTTCCCCTATACAACCCATTCCCTGGAAGTCATTGGGGAGCTACGTCTCTGAGTATTCCCTCACCTGTGACTTCAGGCCTAGGACACTATCTAAAAATAAACCCTTACTTTCTTTGCTGCAAACTCCTGCTCATATCTTTTTGAGTTTTGATGCATACAGGCAAATGAACCCTTTAGTACAGTGACAACATCATAGAAACACTACCTCTACTCTGGAATGATCATCTCCAGATTTCTTTCATGTAACCGAAATACATTGTTTTAAGAAGTTCCTATTATTGGAGGTGAATGACTTCCTGATATATATAAGTTCTCAGTTCAAATATTTTTTATTTATTTCAGAGCATTTCTTAACATTTTTAAGTTATATCTTTTGGTTTTGTTGTTATTGTTTGTCTTCTCCATTAGGATGTCAGCTCTATACTTACAGAAACTGTGTCTATTTAGCAAACCATCTCCAAGTCTGTGCCTGACACATACTAGGAGCTTAATAAAAATTTTTATATAAGTTATTAAAGTAGCTTAAGTATGGTATGATATATAGTGGGTACAACATTTCACTCCTGTTTTAAAAAATAATGAGTGGCCCTTTATAATTCAATGAACAAAAATCCACAGATTTCCAGGATCACTTCAGTTAATACAGTTCAATAAAAGTTTATTGGGCATCAACTATGTGTTAGCCCCTCTGCTGGGGACTAACGATAGCTGTTCCAAAATGTTTATTTCATAGCAGTTCATACAAACCTCACAATTTCAACAGCAAATTAACAAAACTCCTAGACTCTTGTAATTTTCATTAGAAAGTACAAGTTCCAAAATAGTGGGATGCTCATTTTATGGGATTAAGATTAATATCCTTAATATAGTTTTCTCGTTTCTGGTATTTTTCCTCCTAGATCAAGAGAACACAGAAATGAATATTCTCATTTGTCCCAAAAGACCATCTTATTTTTGGTAATTAGTATATGAGAGACTATAATAATTCTATTGTATATTTTTCTATTCTAGTAATTGAATTATTCCCATGAATACTGTTTTGGTGTTTTATAAGTCTCAAAACAAAATATGAATATTAATATAAAAATGGCAAATGCCCTTTCTCACTATAAACCTAAAAGCTGATTTTAATGGTCTTTCAGTAGAACCAGCCCAAAGTAATACAGAAAGTTGTTTTGGAGGTTGAATCTTGTTGCTTCCAGTTAGTAAAAAAAGAAGGAAAGCAGAAAAAAGTTCCATTTTGCAGTTTGTCTAGTTAACCAGGAAGAGATAAAATCACACCAGGGGTAGTGTTAATGAGGACAGGAAAGGCCAAATTGAAGAGCATACAGCAGGAGGGAGAATGGTACAAAGTGACCATGTTCCCATCTCTGCCATGGCAACCACCTGACAACTGATGGCTAGACTTCCCTGGGGACTGCTAATGAGAAAGCAAGCAGACCATTTTGCTTCCCAAGATGAGATATGCTACCAAATTGGGCATTAAAAATATAAGCTACAGCATTAGATGAGGAATAGCTAAGCTAGGACTAATAAAAGGAAGCATATAACAATAAGAATTGCTACCATTAACTTAGAACTTAAAATGTTCCTGGCACTGTGCCAACAACCTGCTAGGAGTAAGCACTTAGAACATTAAAAGTGGAGGGGTGCCAGAGAGAATTTAGCCCATTGGTTCTCACTTGGGGTGGTTTTGGAGCCAAGGGGACATTTGGCATGGTCAGAAAGCATTTTTGGTTGTTACACCTTGGATGGGGTAGGAAGGATGCTAGGAATGCCACTTAACATCTTCCAATGTATAGCACAGTCCCACACAGCATTATCCAGTCCAAAATGTCAATTGTTGAGAAATTTAGATTAAGCTCTACCCCTTATGGCACAGAAGAGATCAAGTTCCAGAAAGAGTGGCATGTCCAAGGTCACTCTATCTATCATCTATATATATATTTCTATATATCCTCTATTAGCCAAAGTTTACATTTTAATTTGAATAAAGAGTCCTGCTACTTTATAAAGTGTGAAAATCACTGCTCCATTCTCCAGGTATTATCAGAAACTAAAGCAAGCGCTTCCTCCCTTTCCAAAGAAGTCCATTACTTTTCAGAAAAAAAACATATAACTGTCCGAGTTAATTCCTCCTACTATCATTTTTAGATGAGAAGCACGGACATAAAGAAAGGGAGATAACCACCCCCCACATACATTACATCCCACAGATGTCTGAGGTGGTACCTCCCTGCTGCTCAGGACCCAGAAAATGAGCTTCCTTTTCTCACAGTTACTGCCCACTCATTTGCTCAATGAAGCATCCCCTCGCCTGCTCCCTCATGCATCTGATTATCTTTACATCATCTTGGTACAAAGCACCACATTGGGGCTGAGAATAGAGGATCAAGGGAATCTAAAGAAAAACAAGGTATGATCTATCCAGGTGCTCTATGGGCCTTCCAGTCGTGTATGGAATGGGGAGGGCGTAAATAATTTTCACCAACTAAGCCTGGATAAGACTCAAGAGACTGCACAATGCTATTAGAGGCCACAGGAGAAAAGGAGTACATATAGCAGCTGGAAGAATCAGAGAAGGCTTCCTGGAGAAGGCAGCAGGCATCGTGCTTTGCCAGAGGCAAGAAGCAGATTGTCCTTTTATACAAATACGTATACTGGGAAATGGGTAGAATCAACAAAGGAAGAAACAAACAGAAAAGGAGCTTCAGACCCACACTAGTTTTATAGCTTCTTACATTTAGGCAAAACAAGAGAATCTTCCTGAAACCCCTATAGACCCCCTATTCAATGATTTATAGCCTCCATTCCTAGCAAAATAAAAACCAAATTCTTACCTGGTACTTAGCGCCCTTTACTCCCTAGCTTAAACTGCATCCTCCCTGCCAAGGAAATAATTGCCACCATGACTCCCTGGGGAGCTTCCCACCTCTCAGCCTAAGCCAGTATCTAAACTTCTGCCTCTTGGAGTACCCAGGTCCTTGCCTACCTTTCACACTCGCAGCTAGCTCTTAGCCTGAGAATAATGGGAGTTACACCTGGCATTCACTGAAACTATGAGTATGAGTACTAATTATTAAGAAATATCTTCCTTTACTGAGTACTGACCACATACCAGTCACTTTAAATCTATTTGTTTACTTAATTATCCCAAGAATGCACTGTTATCATCCCCATTTTTCAGTCAGAGAAAAAGAGAGGCAAGGAGAGGTGACATCGGTTCCTGAAGGTCATGCAGCTAGCAAGTGGCTGAACAGGTATTCAAATCAAGTAATTATATGCCTTACAGCAGAACTGCTCTCCACTAAAATATGCATCTCCAGGGCCTACCTGCTCTGTGATGCCTTCCTTCAGCCCACAGTTCTCCAAGATCCCTTACTCCTCCAAACTATGAAGCACATGGGGTCTGCCACTCTTGTAGTCCACATCACTTTGGGCTACTAACAGAAATTAGCAATAGTAATAATAGCAGAGATTTCAACAGTCCTTCCATGTGGCAGGGACATATATGTATATGTGTGTGTATATATGTATATAAACATATGTATATGTATATATGTAAATGTGTATATATACATATGCATGTATGTGTGTGTGTGTGTGTGTGTTTTATTGATTTCTGAGAGAAGAAGAGAGATAGAAACATTAATGATGAGAAAGGATCATATATTGGCTGCCTCCTGCACCCCCGCCCCCCTACTAGGGATCCAGCCTGCAATCCGGGCATGTGCCCTGACCTGGAATCAAACCTTGACCTCCTGGTTCATAGGCCAATGCTCAACCACTGAGCCATACTTTCTGAGCAAGGGACCATTTTTTTTAATTTTTCTTTATTGTGCTACATGTATACATATCTTCCCATTGAAGGAACCATTTTAATTGCTTGACATAGGTTAGCCCATTTATTCCTGCCATATTATCACTGCCATCCTGAATTTACAGATGAGGCAAGTGAGACACTAAGAAGTTAGGACACTTGCCAAGACCCAACAACTAATAGATGATCCAGCTAGGATTTGAATTTAGGCAGTCTGGTTCCCTTGCTGTCTTCAAGTCACTATATTACACTGCTTCTTCTATCTATCTCCATTTTTATTGATAATGAAATTGAGGTTCAGAGATGTTAAGTAACTTGCCTGAGGTCACACAGCTAATAAGAAGAGCATCTGGGATTGGAACCCAAGCAGTCTAGTTCCAGAGTCGATGCTCTTAACCACCACACTGTAACCTCTACTGCAAAATGAGCTCTATTGGATCTCCCCAGCTATCGCCTTTACTATATGCCACTAACCAAAACCAGCAAGTTCTGCCATCCTTCCTTCAAAAAAAGCATTTCTGGTTTCCAAGCATTTCTGGTTTGCTATAGGACTTCAAGAGGTGTTCCCTAGGACCCTGCCCTCAGCTACTTCAGAAAGTGTCTAAAGGGTGGTTGAACAGCCTGGGCCTCCTAACCTGCAAACCCTGTGAGCTGTGGACCAACCGGAAGACCTAAGCCCCTAACTCCAGCATCCCAGACTGGAGTCAGGCCCAAACTGACAACCAGGTTCACTACTGAAATACATATGACTAATGAAGGCAGAGAAGGCAGGGGCAAATGACAAGGTATTACTCATTTTTAAACCACAAATGCACAATTATAACCTTACTCACTAATACTTTCAGGTGGCACTCTCCTGACAAGTAAGGATGACTTTTTACAAGCAACAATGCTCTTTTATAGTAGTAAGTAGAAAGGGGGAAAGCATATAATCATTTATTGTGGTTTTTATTTTCCCTCAAGGATTCTAATGTTACAATTCTTACATCACTATAATTTATTGAATTTCTTTCTATTTTTCATCCATAGAGCCTGTCACAGAATGTATTACCAATTTTTACCCTCCATGAAAAGATTGAACAGGATTTTGAATGTTTAGGGTGCTTTCTTGATAGCAACATATATGCAATGTTTGTAAAATAAACAACAATATGGGTAAATGAAAGAGTATATGTCTATATTTTGGAAGATTTGAATTCCAGAAGCAGCTCTATCACTACCTGTGTGACCATGAGCAAGGCAGTCACCATACTCTAGGCCTATTTTAATCCAGGTACTCTGGGTTTATTTTAATCAAGCATGGCAAGATAGATATGCAGAAGTAACTGCCATGAAAAAAAAAACACGTTTATTATATTATTCACAGTCCCCTAGAAGCAGAAGGCATGCAATACATGGGGAAGCACTGAGGCCAGTCAGGAGCAAAAAGATTGAGAGGGAAATGCATGAACCTGCATAGAGTATGGTGCCCTACTTCTCTGGCCTGTGAGTATTTGTGACTAATAAACTGCTGTCAATCTCGTCTGTTCAATGGCAAATGTTGTATATTGGGCTATCCCCATAAACCTAGCACACAAATCCTCCTTACCAATGGGATAAATAAGAGGCAATTAAAACAATTTATAAATGAAGAAGAAATCTATTCACAGATAGAAGCACATCACATAGAATTTTATCAATTACTTCTCTCTGAGCTTTCTATTCCTCAGGATAAATAGTCCCTTCAGTGCTCTCACCGGCCTTGACTCCCAGACTCTCTATGCTCTTACACCATTCAGAATACTCATATACCATATGTGCCTTGCAATGCAGGACCTACAACTAAGCACAGGTACTTCTTTCCACAAGTGTGCTGACTACTAAAATGAAAACATCACAAGTCTGGGAGTTAGACTAAATTTATTGGGTCTAATCAGAGCTCTGAAGTTTCTGCTTAGAGTCACTCTGGCTGGTTCTTCTCATCTCTTGAAGTGTCAGTTTCCTCATCTGAAAAATGGAAATAACAGCAAGATGCTCACAAAGTTTTCATGAGGCTCCACCAAGAGCATGTTATTAAGAAGTTAGGTCCAAAGTTTGTGCTCATGAAGCACTTGCTATTATTACCATGATCAAGTCAGAAAAGACAAATGTTACAAGGGAGTATACCCTGGCTGGGGGTGGGTGAAGGGAGATGCTGAGAGTGGAAGGATAAATATATATATGACAGAAGACAGAAAAAAATACTTTTTTTTCCCAAAATAAAGAAGGCAGTGGGGTCATGACATTGAATGAAGACCAAACCAACTGAAGTCCTTTATGGAAGTGTGGACAGGGGAGTCACAGAAATAGAAATTGCTACACATTTAACTTCAGGGGCGTTTTTAAGTCTCCTTAGAAATAGCCTTTCTAGGGGAATATTTATATTTTGTACTGATTATTTCATAAATATCTTCAATCTGGTCCAGAAAAAAATATAAAATGGTTGTCATTGACACCACTAAAATTGTTGGCAAAAGAAAAGATGCTTAGTTGTTTTTTCCAGATTGAAAATTTATGGATCCTGTAGTGTTTCAACTGCCATTCATTTTAAAAATAATTAGTTACAAATGAAAACTATTTTTCCCCTTTGGTAAAGCTCCAATATAACCTGGAAGAGCTCCTCTGTTTATTATGTGGTTCCATAGAGTTGAATGTCTTTGTTTTAATGAGCAGTAAATTACATCAATTAAAACAAATAGAAAAAGCAAAATAATTTTATTCCAGTTGTATGACAAACTAGCATTTGAAATGATCCATAGCCCTTAATTGAATCTTAGGAAAATCATGAAGCAAATATGGGTTGGGCACTTGCTCAGTGTCAGGTCCTATATTAGGGGAGCCGGTTTGAATGAAGATGTGTGGCTAGCAGACCAACAGCTGCTGCAGAATCAAGGCCTTGGAAGGGGTAGTACAATAGGTATAAAGGTCAAGAATAAAGGATAACAATAGGTCCAAGTGCTAGCACCAGCCCCTGTCCACCTCCTCCAACACATCCACATGGCATATCCCACATGCATCCCTGGCTCCAGCTACCAATGCCTGGATCACCTTATGCCTGGCTCCTGATGTGTTCATATGAGGTGTTTAACTCACAGAAATTGGTGAGCCTTGAGCAACTCTGCCTCATGGCCTTCTATTTTCTCAGACCTCAAATAGGGATAACACTTTATATGGCAGGGCATACTTTGGCAATCAGCCATGACAGCTTTTGCACTAAAAGGCAAAATTCAGTAGTTGAGGCACAGACTGTATATCCCATAAAACCTAACATATTTTCTATCTGACCTTTTACAGAAAATGTTTACAGATCCTTGCCCTAGAATGCACTCCCCTTTTGCTCCTACTTGAATAAATCCTATTTGCCATTTAAAATTCAATTTAAGAGTTCTCTCCTCCAGGAATTGTTCCCAGACCTTTTCACCATGCCAGTACTCCAAGGGAATTGGAACCTTCCTCTTACATGCACCCCACCTTCATTTTGAACTCAATTCATAATAAGCACTGGTCATACTGAGTTGGAATTATTTCTCAGAAACCCAAACAGTCACATCTCTGGGATTGTGGCTCATTCACGTACAGATCCTGAACACCCAGTACACAGGGCTTGACCCAAAAATCATACTAGATAAATCCTGCTAGAATGAACAGGTGTGGATTTATAATGTGACACAAATAATATTTGTAATGAGAAACAAGGTATGCCACCCACCACTCAACAATTACTATGGCATTTGTGGGAATCATAGTCATGGCCCTTCAGTGAGAATTATGACTGTTTGAGGAAGCTATTCTCTGACAGACAAGTGTGGCTGAAAAAACATCAGCAGGATAGTAAAATTTGCCCCTGTTGTTTTCAGAAAAGGTTCACCCACCAGTATTAGAATCCTAAAGGCTATTTTCAGCTCTGAGCACAGCTTACCCAAGGGTCTGTGGGCTGAGCCACATCTGTCCATTGGGTCTTCTCACCTCCTTCATTCCAGCTCACCATACCAAGCTCCAGCCTAGCCCTCACCTGAGGCACCACACCTACCATATCTTTAATGCTACTTCATACGAGTCTGCCAGCATGTCCATGGGCCTGATTTTTAACCTTGTCCTTTTCTTCTTAGGTACTAATATTATCAGGGACGAGGCATAGTGCTGCAGAAAGCAGCATTGGAGTTGGAGTCAGAAGACCCAGGTGGTACTAATGGCCCTCCTACTTTCTAACTGTGAAAACCTTATGCAGTTCAGGCTTCAGTTTCTTTACCTAGAATTTGGAGATGATAACGTTGTTAGGTCAGAGGAAATTAGGAAAACACAGGAGTGACAGTGTTTCTCTCTCTGGGAAGTAGTGATTCTCAGGAACATGACCCGTTCCCCAGGGATATATTTCAGAGTCATCTGAGAGGTTTCTCAAACCATATACATCTCTAGGAAGATCCAGAACATGGCCTTCCCTTCCTGAGAATCAGAGCCCCTTTACCCATTGGAGGGATGTCATCTCTCAAGGATTCTCAAGGGTCCTGGGCAAGATTGCCACCACTGTGGTGCTGTAGAGATGGAAGTAGACACAACTGTGTAGTGCTAAAGAAAAGACCAACAAGAAATGGGCTTCAGTGATGTTTCTCAACCTTTTTGATGTCATAGCACTTATACAAATTGCCGGTCACAAATGGCATGCTGAATTTGCCAGCCACCACAGGCAATCCAGGACAACACTCTCCAGAGTTATGAGGGCTGAGGGGAGAAATGTGTCAAATAAATCATAGTTCATTTTTTCAGCACATCCTTTGGATGCCATGCTCAAAGATAAGTTGACAACATTGAGATATATGACTACCTTTCAGTAGCAAATAAGCCAGCTACAGCCACCTCCTCCCTCCCAATTTAGGAGTTAGGTGTGTGCCTTTAATTATTTCTTCACCAAGCCTCAGCATATCAGAAGGACCATAAACTGTGTCCCATGACTTTAAAAATGTTGCCAGTGCTATGATCCCATCTCATTTTGGTCTGGGGCTTGATGTTTCCTTAGGCCCTCACCCTATTTTGCAGAAAACTGGCTATCTGGTTTAAGTGTACTTCTTTCTACCTCTGAAGTTCCTCAGCATGGTCTCGTAGGCAATGCCCTATCCTAACCTGGGTTCCAGCCTAGTCCCAGCTGGAAATGCAATCTTCCTAGGGCAGGAGTTTAAGAAGCTCAGCATCAGTAGCTTTATCACACTGAAGACCAAGAATGTTGGTGCTGCCCTAGCCCTAGGCACTAGCTCTCATTGCCAGAGTTACACCTCTTTCTTTAGAGTGAAACACTGCATCATTCCCCCACCTCCCAAAGCCAGTAACATGCTTCTTGTCTTGTTCCTCTGTATACAAAGCTGTGCTCCCCAGTTCCTCAAGGTCCAGGCTCCTGCCTTATTCTTTTCCCATCTCAGAGGGCCTGGAATGCATCATATCAGTCCTCACAAGGACCAAAATCATTATGAACTTCCACAGCATGTCATCAATTTTCTGTGCCCACCTGACTCTCTGGATAATATACTTTAAACTTTCTTCAAGGCTTAGCAGCTAATTGTTCTTCCCGGTGCTCTGCCATCCTGCTTGGAGTGTCCACTGTCTGCATACATGTCCTTTCTGGCCTGGCCCCTGCCTAGCTCATGTGGTGGAGAGGCTCTTTCTGCTGGATGGCATGATTGCTTGGGTCTTGGCTTTAGGAATGGCAAAGACATGAAGAAAAACTGCAAGTCCAATGCTCACTAATTATATGACCTCAATCAGGTCAGTCTACTTCACCTTCCACACTTAAGAAATAAAAAGACACCTGTCTTAGAGAGTCATTGTGAGAATTAATAAAAAAATAATGTACTTATTAAATAGGTGTGCCCTAGCTGGTTTTTCTCAGTGGATAGTGTGTCAGCCTGTGGACTGAAGAGTACCAGGTTCAATTCTGGTCAAGGGCATATGCCTGGGTTGTGGGCTTGATCCCCATTAGGGGACGTGTAGGAGGCAGCCAATCAATGTTTCTCTCTCGTCATTGATGTTTCTATCCCTATATTCCTCTCCCTTCCTCTCTAAAATCAATATATTATTTTTAAATAAATAGCTGAGAGCATACTGTGTGTGAGATATTGTACCCGTCAGTACTGAGAGACAGAGTGGTATCCTTTGATGCTAGTGTCACACGGGCACTGCCTGACCATTCCACATGCTAAGAAATAGCACAGGCAGAAAGCTAGGAGGCAGGTCACTCTTCTCTAGAAAAATGTCAGCAGGAAGACTATCAGATCCTCGAACATTCTGATTATGACCACTTCCTCTTTGCTTGCTTAAGATAAGGCCTAGTCCCTAATATCCTATTTCATCATCTCTCTGACATCTGGGGAAAGCGACTAGTCAATCCCTAGCTTATTTTCAAAGCTACACAATAAGAATCCCTTTCTGTCTTCTTTCAACTAATATTTATTGAGCACCATCTATGAGTCAGGCACAGTACTAGGAAGTAGATGGATACAGAAAAAGAGACTAGTTTAGGATTGAACTAATATATGACAGAAAGTATAACTTCAAATGATTAATTTCAAAAATCCTTAGGGTTTCTGCCTGCTTATTTTTCTAGATGGATCTTTCCAGCAATTTATCACATCTCATAAAGTATACCACCAGGTCTTTAATTAGCATGCACTGACAATCTATATTAATTCAGAGAATACTGGAATCTTTCCCATATATTATCTCTTCAAATGGAGCAAGTTATCTCTCCATTTATTTAAAGCTTTTGATTCCTACCTTTAGGATTATTTAAATAAATATCATGTCCCCAATTTAATTAATGCTCCAGTATTTAATGTACATTGGCTCCATTGCAAATGAATTATATTCTTTCTTATATTCTTCAGTTATTTGCAACTAGAGACATGACTATTTGTGTTCATTTGCCTTGAATTTCAAGATCTTGTTAACCTCATTTATACTAACTAGTATATGATGACCTTGTATGTTGTAAGTATGCATAGTTTTTCTGGGTTATATCCCCAGTACCTATCACAATGTCTCACATACAATAAGTGGTAGGCCTTCCTATTATAGATTGGAGCAAGGTAAGGCTGTCTGCTGATGACATTCACCTCATTTCATTTTCATTACCAATGACTATGGCTTGGATTTCTACTACAGTTAAGAATGGTAGAACTGTAGTCATTTGTAATTTTTTCCTATTTTTATGGGAACTCTCTTCTCTATGAAAAATAGTGCTATATCTTATAATTAAATATATAAAAAGCATACTCTTTTTCAGGTTGCCAAACACATTGTCAAAGAAGAACTGTTCCATTTATTAGATGCTTTTTCAATATCTGCAAAGATAAATGTTATTTTAACAATGTTTTCATATTAATATGATAAATTATCACAATAATTTTCATGTTATCATCTTATTCTGTGCTCTTGCATTAAATCTCACTGATTTATTTTCTATTTATAATTGTTTAAATAATGAATATCCATAAGTAAAGTTGACCTATATTTTTTGTGTGTTTTTTTCCCAATTTAGGGTTTGAAATCATATTTTTTTCTAAAAAGTAAATTTGGCGTTGAGTAAAGCAGCATCAACTCAACATTTAAATACAATTTAGGGAGAACAATTTTTTTAACATATTTTTAGAAAGTATAACATAAGGAAAGTTTTTACATTTGTAGCCAGATCGATCTGAGTTCAAATCCTAGCTCTACCACTTATTTGTTGTGTGACTCAGGCAATTTATCTACCTGGTAAGTCTAGGCATGCTATTAATTTTTATGATTAATCCATATGTATTTGCAAAGAAAATTTATAACTACATTAAGAGTAAATAATGTGATTAGTTTCAAATTTATGCTGTCATTTTTAATTAACATAAGAGCAAGAGGACTCTGAAAATATGCATTTTCTTCTTTAGATTCTAATCTTAGTATGGTAATTCTTCTAAAGGAAAATGAAATGCTGTTAGTGGATTTCCAAATGTTTTCACTTAAAATAAGAATGACAATTAGTCTAAACAAAATATTTCAATGTGCTAATTCTAACCAAATATAGTAATTGATGGTATTTATGGTACCAGTTTAAATACTATCAATTACTACATTTGATTAGAATTAGCACATTGAAATATTTTATTTAGAATAACTGTCCTTCTTATGTTAAGTAGAAACATGAATGGGGGTTGGGAGGTAATGGGGGAATAAGGACATATATGTAATATCTTAATCAATAAAGAAATTTAAAAAATTATTTTGGAAAGAATAATTAAAAAAATAAACTGGCAGTTAGTAGAATCAAAATATACCAGTGTTGCAATATGCACCTCTTCTAGATAAATGGTTAGGAGGGAAAATCCACATACTTCTTTTCTGACAATTGACCAGTACTTTCTAATATATAGCCTTCCACTATTGATGGTGATTAAGTGGGGAAAAAAAAGGGCTTCAATGGTTAAATACACTGGGAAAGGCTAACTTCCCCAAAGTTTCCCCTACTGAAAAATTTCTCAGGATCTAAACATATTAATATAGATTATGAATCTCTAAGAAAGGGGCATTGGTTCTCCAATATTTGACCATGGAAGCTGAATCTGCCACTACTAAGCACTAGTATTTTTGTGCAATACTCTTTGGGAAACACTATTAGCAAATAAAAAAGCAGCTCTCCAAAGACAGGGTTTCTACCTTTGGAAGCAGGTTCCCCAGGCAAGCACAAACATACTGCAGTAGGAAGCTTAGTAAATTCAAGCTGGGTACAGTTCTTATAGGAAAATGAGGAAAAAATATTCAATGATTTTCTCAGACTCACAGGAATCAACAAATTGTTGAACTCACAGCTTTGATTTTTTACAATAAAATTTACAAAGCAAAATAAGCAAAAGTAAAAGCACATGGGTACAAGTCCAGAGGAAACCAGGAACAAGCTTCCTAGGGAAGTCACACAAAACACGCTTAATTCCCATGACAACAAGAATGACAACACAAGTGAAATGGTGTCTAGCAGGGAAGCTCACTAGACATAGTAGCCAGGGTTTTTCTTTGGGGCTGATTTCATAGACACTCTCTGCCAAGCACACATCAAAATCCCTAACTCCCTCAATTCAGCATAAACTACATTGTTAACACAAACAGTTTAGGCACAGTGAGATATCATATCATTTAGGGAATGGTAGGAACCCCCCTGAAATCCAAATTCCCAGATGCCAGCCAGGGACAAATCTTGTAAGCAGGCGGCCTTTCAAGGATAGCAGCCAGTCCTGCAATGTTAACTTTTTTCTGCACAGTGTATGACACCTAGTACTGAGCCTGTTGCAATAGGCATTCAGGCAATGCATAAAGAAAGAATGAATGAGTGACAGACATTTAGGTAGGCAATTTACCGATATGAGCCATGACTTTTCGCAAGCAACTGTAATGTGTTATTATTCTAATTGTTGACTAAGAGGAACTGGCTGAGAGAATGTTAAACAACATGCCCAGAGTCACAGCAAGGAAGATGGTAAGGCTAAGATTTGATCTTATAGCCTACTAGACCCTGGGTGCATGAAATTCATGAATGGGGGGTGTCCCTCAGCCGAGCCTGCACCCTCTCCAATATGGGACCCCTAAAGGGCAGTCAAACATCCCTCTCACAATCCAGGACTGCTGGCTCCCAACTGCTCATGTGCCTGCCTTCCTGATTGCCCCTAACCACTTCTGCCTGCCACTCTGATCACCCCTTAACCACTCCCCTGCCAGGCTGATTGACGCATTACTGCTCTCCTGCCAGCCTGTTTGCCCCTAACTGCCCTCCCCTTCAGGCCTAGGTCCCCCCCAACTGCCCTTCCCTGCAGGTCTGGACACCCCCAACTTCCCTCCTCTGCTGGCCTGATCAACCCTAACTGCCCTCTCCTGTAGGCTTGATCAACCACAACTGCCCTCCCTTGCAGGCCTGTTCCCTCCCAATTGCCTTCCCTTGCTGACCTGATTGCCCACAACTTCCCTCCCTTGCAGGCCTGGTCCCTCCCAAATGCCCTCCCCTGCTGGCCATTTTGTGGTGGCCATCTTGTGTCCACTTGAGGGCAGGATCTTTGACCACATGGGGGCAGCCATCTTGTGTGTTGAAGTGATAGTCAATCTGCATATTACTTTTTTATTAGATAGAATAGAGGCCTGGTGCATGTGTGGAGGCCAGCTGGTTTGCCCTGAAAGGTGTCCCAGATCGGGATGGAGGTTACCTTGGGGTGTTGGGAAGCCTGGACAAAAGGCCTGTGTTGGTTTGCAGGCTAGCCACACCCCCCAGCGACCCAAGCGGAGACCCTGCTATCTGGGATTTATTTATCTTCCACAATTGAAAGTTTGTAGCATGGATCAAAGCCAAGCCTCTTGCTTGCTCTGAGGTGGCAGCTATTTCTGTTGGGATTTATTTATCTTCTATAATTGTAACTCTGTAGCCTTGAGTGGAGGCCTGAGCCCACCAGTGTGTGTGGGAAGCTTGGCTTCCTCCATCGCCTGGGAAACCCAAGCCTCCCTCATACTTGCTCTGTGGTTGCAGCCATCTTGGTTGGGGTTAATTTGCATAATCGCTCCTGATTGGCTTGTGGGCATGGCTGGTGGGTGTGGCTTGTGGGTATAGCAGAGTGATGGTTAATTTGCATATTACTCTTTTATTAGATAGGATTCCCAACCTCAAGCCTTTGACATTTTTCCATAACTGCCTACTCAGTGGGAACTATGTGTGTGTTTAGGGAAAAGCTTTCAAAACACTCTGAAGCAACCTTTACCTATCCACATCAAGTTTAAACTCTGCCTTGTGTTCAGTGCCTGCTTTGGTCAGTGCACTAGCATGGGCTCTGGGAAGACAGAGATAAGCAGGTCACCATCTTTGAAGACCAGATCACAGATAAGGTTCAAAAGTAGATATCCCATTGCTCCTCTCCCAGACTGATCAGGGACTGTTCTCTATCAAAACAAAGTTGAGCTGAAACCGGTTTGGCTCAGTGGATAGAACATCAGCCTGTGGACTGAAAGGTCCCAGGTTCGATTCCAGTCAAGAGCATGTACCTTGGTTGTAGGCACATCCCCAGTAGGGGGTGTGCAGGAGGTGGCTGATCAATGTCTCTCTCTCATCGATGTTTCTAACTCTCTATCCTTCTCCCTTCCTCTCTGTAAAAAAATCAATAAAGTATATTTTTTAAAAAAGTTGAAAGGACCTACTGGAATCACTATCAACAATAATAACAATAGCAGCCAACATTTATTTACCAGACACTGTGCTAAGCATATTATGTGCATCATTTCATTATATATATATTATTCCTCACCAAAGAATATGTTCTTACCGAAGGGAGAGGAAGCAAAACATGTATCAGTGCCCTCCTTTCCCACCCAGACCAGGAATCCAACCTACAACCTGTTATGTGCCTTGAATAGCAATTGAACCCATGACCTTTCAGTGTACTGGACAATGCTCCAATCAACTGAGCCACATTGGCTAGGGAAAGGTGCATATTCTTATTAACTTCACACTGTAGATTGACAAACTGAGACTTAGGGTGATTAAGTAACTTTCTCAAGCCCAAACACCCAATAAGTGGTAAAGCTGGGATTAAAATACACTTTTCATCTGTAAAACCCAAGGTCTTAACCACAGCACTCAATGCCTTTGGAAAGCTAATGTTGAAGTAAAAAAAGGATAGCTAAAGAAGCAAGTCAGCAGGATTTAGCCACATTAATTCCTCTCCCAACCCAGGGGCTCTTTCTGCACTAAAGACAAAATGGTCCTTCTTGGAGCCTTTGTACCTGCTCTTCTGCCTGGACCACTCTCTCCCTCAAGCTTTTATTTATAACTTCCTTCCAGCCTTTGCTGAAATTCCACCTTCTGCATGTGGTCTTCCCTTACCACTCTATATAAATTGGCACCATTTTCCTGCTGCACACTCCTGAATTTATTTATTTACTGCTCTTCTTTATTTACTTGTTGGTTTCTTTACTATCTCCCACCCACCCCACTAACCCTACCTCCATGTTCATACTAGAATGTAAATTTTACAATGGCAAGGATTTTTTTTTTTTGTCTGATTTATTCCCAGAACCCAAGACAATGCCTGGAATGTAGGAAATGCTCAATAATTCTTTGTGGAATGAGTAGTAACTGCAGTATTCTTTTCAAAATGCAAATTAGATCATGTTACCCCAGGCTTAAAACTCTTTAATGACTTCCCATTGCTGTATAAAAAGGTTCAAATCCAGCACTATCTTCTGTCGCCCTCTGCTCACTAGCTCTGCTTGAGCCCTGCTGTACTTTTCTATATTTACTGTTTCTTTCCCTGATGGACCTTCACATGTGCTGAGATATCCACCTACAATGCTTTCCTCCCTTCTCATATAGTAACCACTCTATATCCATCCCACAGACTATGACAAGTAATTTAATATTATGCATCTCTTTCAAAGCCTTTTTATTAACTTATTTATATTTAGCTCTTCAATATTCTGTTTCCACTAATAAACCATGAAGATGGAGACCATATCAATCTTATTAAGTATTCCGGTGCCTAAGGAGCACATACTAGGTACTCAGTAGATATTCCTTAAATGATTGCTAAAAGCAAGTGCTTGATAATGCAGCACTAACAAATCACATTAATTTCTGTAAGTGTAAGGTCATGGATTTGGTGCACCCTGGAATCAACATACTGATTAGTCTGAGGTCCAGAAAAAGACTTTGCAGGGCTCAAGCATTCAAAGGACAAGCACTGCCTGAAGATTTCCTAAGCAAAGATAGACCACCTCATACCTTCTGTGAAATCTAAATTGATGCTGTAAATATCAATCCTTTACAAGTGCATCTGTCACCTGAATATGAGGACAGATAGTTTCCAAAACAGTTTTGATAAATATGTTTTGCCATTTTTCTAAGCTACAAGCAATGACTGAGATGTTTGTTGTCAGTATTTTAGTTGTCATTGAAAAAATAGCACAGATAATCAGCTATAGGTTCTGCAGATAAAAATGACAGCCAACAGAAATAGAATAATAAAAATACCACCACATAAAAACAACATAAATAGCATCACAGACAAAAATAGACAAAGTGTAAACTTCCAGAGAACAACAAAGTACTCTCTCCAAGAAAATTTTAAGTGCATGGTTCTTCAAAAATCAGCTGCTAAATAATAAGTCTCTCTAATTCTTAAGAGACTGAGGGGAGAACTTGTGTTTGTCTTTTAGGAATAGTTAGTGGTTAATACAGAGGTCTTGGACACCAGTCTGGCTGGGTTCAACTCCTTAGATACTTTCAAGCCATATGACCCTGGGCAAGCACTGTTACTATTCTGAGTCTTGATTTCCTTATTTATAGAATGAAATAAAAAATAGTAATCCCACCCTTAAAGGTTTCATGATGATTAAATGAACTAATGTATGAAGGGAGTAGGACAGAATAAAGCACTCATCAAATGTTAGTGACTTCTTTGTGGTGACCGTGGCTATTATTATCCAAAGGTAATATGAGCTAAAGGCTAAAGAGATATTGGCAAATACAGGTCCTGATAGACAGACTTCCTTTAATGAAAAAAAGAATGTCTGGGAATTTGGAGAATCATCTAAGGCCGTTCAAAATAAAAATGTTGTAACAACATACTGTAGAAATAGGGCAATGCAAACACTGCATTCCCTCAGCCTGATAAGCAGAATAAACAATATAAGGAACCAATGAGGTTAAAAGGTCAATGGTAAACTTCTTGACTCTGAGAAACATGCCCTGAAGATCTTGAAGAGCATCGAACAGACCATCAAACTGCAGAGGGAAGGCAGGAGAGGTTGGTGGGGTGAAAGATCAACCAAAGGACTTATATACATGCACATGAGAACAAACAAGGGACACAGACATTAGAGAGGTGAGGACATGTGCTGGGAGAAGGAACAGGCAAGAAGAGGTCAGGAGTCTGTAAGCACATTTATGCTTTGGATATTTATTTGGTAATCTAAGTGGCTGATGCCCCATGTTTGAGTTAATAACCCCAGTAGTTTGGAACACTGCCACAGTTCAGCTAGAAACCCTGGAGACAAAAAGCCTCTTCCCTCTTAACCACTGCCTGAGAGTCTTTCTTTCCCCAGGTAGGGGAGAGAGAGGGGGAAGTTCACTTCCACATCCTTTAAGAGAAAAGTCCTAGGAGTGTAACTCTGTCCTAATTATCTCTCAAGAAAGATAGCTTGTATCCACTCCCCAAAAGCCATGTCCCTCAGGCAGATCCTTCTTTTTCCATGCCTAGACTCCCTTAGTCTATAGCCATCCTAATGTTGCCAGTGGCCTCCTTTCAAAACCAAGTCAGGTCTTATCACATCTCAGCTGGAAATATCTTCAACAAGTACCCACTACCTAGGGGAGAAAAATTCTACAAATCTCTGCATAGAATTCAAAGCTCTCCATAGCAACAATCCTCAAAACTTTTTTATCTCTGGATCTGAAAAATAATTGAGAGGTAGCAGGGGAAAAAAGGGGGCAATTTCTTTTTAAAAATTGTGGAAACTAAAGAGTTTTTATTATATGGATCACATCTGCCAATATTTTTCATATTAGAAATCAAATCTGGAAGAAATTTTTAAATATTCAAGTATTAATTTATGTAAAATTAGCAACAATAAACCTATTACATGTTAGTATAATTATATGGTAACATAAATACCATATTTTTATTAAAAATTACCACATTTTATGTAAAATAAGCATATTTTTCAAAACAACCACAAACGTAGGTAAAAACACTGTTTGGCATTTTTACAAATATCTTTAGTATCTAGCTTATTAGAGGACACCTGGATTTTCATGTCAGCATTCTGCTTTCATTTTTTGGTGACAGATTGTTTTACCTGAAGTACATGAAAACATACTCCAGCCCAATACAGATATGTAATTAGAAAAGGTAGGACTTCTCAACCTCCTCAAAGGAACTTGGAGGTGCATGGGGGTCCTTAGACCACACTTTAAGAACTACATCTTGATCAGTGGCTTCCTAGGAACAATGTATGGCATTGGAGTCAGGGAGAAGTGGGAGAGAGGGATTATAAAAGAATGCAAGAAAACTTGGGAATGATGGATATATTAATGATCTTGACTGTAGTGATGGTTGCACATTATACATACATCAAAACTTACCAAACTCTGTATACTGGTACTTTTGAAATATGTGCTATTTGTTGTATGTCAATGATCTATATATATAAAAACTGAAGTGACTGAATGACCAAATGAACAATTGGTCGACTGGTTGCTATAATGCACGCTGACCACCAGGAAGCATACACTAAACACAGGAGCTTCCCCCTGGTGGTCAGTGTGCTCCCACAGCCAACCTCCTGCAGCCCCCAAGCTGGCCACTGCCCCCTGCATCGGCCCTGAGCATTGGTCATGTCAAGGGACCCCACCCATGCACGAATTCATGCACCAGGCATCTAGTGTTTCAATAAAGCTATTAAAACTAGGAAAGGGTGGAGGAGTAATACTCTCATTCTCTCATCATGGCCTCAACCTCCCTTTCTTCTTCCTGTCTCCAGAAAGCCACACAAACCACAATTAACATGGGAGCCCCAGCCCCAGCATCTCTCTGAACCTCTCCTCCTGCTCCTTCATCAGCATGAAATGTCTTCCTAACAATGCCTCCACTTTGCCTCCCTCCCTTTTCCCACTGGAGAAATTCCTCAAAATCCACATCAAATGGACTTCAACACCCTCTGCAGGGAATACTAAGCTACTGTTTCTTTTACCTTTACGGGTCAGGAAAGAATCAGATGAGAGATACTGGGGGCATATTTCCATCTGAATTTCCTCAGATTGGTGTATCCTTATTAATCTTTTTGAATCAAGAAGATACACCAAGCCCTAGCCAGTATGGCTCATTGGATAGAGTGTTGGCCCATGCACTAAAGGGTCACGGTTTTGATTCCAGTCGAAGGCATGTACCTGGGTTGCAGTCTTGATCCCCGGCCCCAGTCACCAATCCATGTGTCTCTTTCAAGTAGATGTTTCTCTCTGTGTGTGCCCCCCATCCCTTCCACTCTCTCTAAAAATTAATGGACCAATATCCTAGGTAAGGATTAAAAAAAGAAGAAGAGACACCAAAAAAGATAGGGAGCAAAGCAACCTATAAGCAGCCCTATAGGCCCTATAAACAGGAGAGGAAGCCTCCTGTTATAGGGCCTATGGGGAAAACCCATCTCTATTGCCTGCCCCCCCCCCACCACCACACATACAATAAATAAAGAGCACTCCATAAACATACTCAAAGGAGCAAAGACCACACTTAGCCACATATAATTTTCCAAGTGTCAGGCCCAATCACAGATATTCACAAAACACCTGTGCTGCAAGTGAGTCAATTTCCTTAATAAGACTCAGCTTCTCAATCTATAACAGGCATCTGAGAGCATCCATCAGTCCTGGTTGTCCTAAGTTCTTATTTACAGACTGTCTTAGTTTCTACGATTACCATAACAACATATCACAAATTGGTAGACTTAAAACAACTGAAATTTATTCTCTCACAGTTCTGGAGGCTAGAAGTCTGAAGTCAGGGTCATGCTCCCTCCAAAGGCTCTTCTAGCTTTTCCTAGCTTCTGGTTGTTGCCAGCAATCCTTGGTGTTCCTTAGTTGAGGCTGTAAAATGCCAATCTCTGCTTCAGTCTTCACATGGTCCTGTATGTCTCTGTGTGTCTCCAAATCTCTTTCTCTTTATAAGGACACCAGCCATTGAATTTAGGGCCCACCCTAATTCTTTTTAGCTCATCTTAACTTGATTACATCTGCAAAGGTTCTATTTCCAAATAAGGCCACGTTCTAGTATTTTGGGTACACAGAGCATGTGTGAAAGTGCCTGGTACATAGTAGGTACCCATATTATACTCCCTTCCTTCTGAAAAATCAGAATAGTTGCAGAATACTCCCTTGACAGCAGGGTGCCTAGACTTTTGCTAAACTTTCTACACACATAGTTATCAAGTGAGAGAGACGAGCAGAGAAATCAAAGACAGCTTAGATAATAACTGTTTTCCTCCTCAGTTTCTGCATTCTTTCCGCAACTGCTAGGTCCTTGTATTTCCTTTTTTTTCCCCCACCCCACAACTCCCTGGGCAGTTCCATACAGAGCACACACCTGCCTATTCAGAGTAGAATTTTAAATGTTATCCAGGAATCACCTCCTTAAACTTAAGGACTATAATGCTAAAATTTCTTAGTGAGAGAACATGTTTGGCATACACAACTTACACAATAAATCCTAAAGAGCAGCTTTATAAAATGGATTAAAGGGAAAGAATAACTGAATATAATTATGCTAAAAATGTCTTCACAAATCAGCTCCAATCCAGAAAGTTGTAATGTATTTGAACTTTCTAATGTCAGTGGCTAATACTTAAAAGAAGCCATGAGATATTATGGTAAAGCATCATGAATTATTTGTTGGAAAAGAGAAACAAATAAATATGGTATGTCCATCTTGAACCCTAAAAGGCCAGCCAATGTTCAACAAAACCCACATTTGGGGACCAACACTTGAGCTGTTGGTTCTAATGAGCCTGCACCTAATGTCAGTTTTGCTGTCAATGTATAACAAGTAGGTCAATATATAACAAGCACACACACCCCAGAAACTTGGATGCTTGGGTTGTGTTTTGACATTCATGGGGCAGGCCAGATAGTATCCTCATCCCCCTGCCCAGAACATAGGGATTGATCAGCCAATGAGATGGCCAGTATCAGAGCCTTGCTGTGATTCCTTTTTTTCCTCAATACCATATCTTAAGTAGTTACTCAAAGCATCATTATTTCTCAAAGGCAACCTGGACTTAGTCTCCTGTGATGTTAAAATGGCCTTGACCTTTTCAGCTATCAATCTTGGTGATCCAGCAATGTATTTGTAAAAACCCTATTATTTCCCTTGAGGGTTCATTTTCTCTCTCTGATTTTATTCTATTCTTTACTCTTCTAGTCTTTCAGGATGGTTACACTGCCTTCTTCAAATCGTGATACTTAACACATCATAAATTTGCACCATTTCAAAGATTTTCCATTTCCAGACCTATCAACATAATACATACTACTATAATATATAATATTAAATATTTTTAAAAATTAATTGGAAACATCAAATTGACATCAAAAGAGGGACCACAAGCTGTGATATATCAAGAACACTTTGTTAAATGGACACAGGGTCAGTACACAAGGACTCAGTCTTTACCAATGCTGAAAATTTGAAGTGTTCACACTTATAATGACCATTAATACCATATCTTGTTAGTATATTTGATGAAAAAAAAAGTCTGTTTAAGTTTAAAATGTCCTCAGAAGAGCAGTTGAATATCTGGGTCAAAATTCCCATTCAGGTTAATTATATTTTCCCAACCAAATGTTAATTAGCACTTTTTAAAAACACTGTTGGACAGTGCTTCTTGATAAGATTACTTAAGCAGGTACATGCCATAATGTAGATCTCCCTTGGGTCATTTTTTCTATGCATTGAAAATCTACAGCCTCTGATTCAAGAGTGAGTACACACAAAAGGAATCTTGGACAGTCCATTGAGACAAAGTTAAACTTCCTCATATGTATACTTCCCATAAACTCTACTGAGAAAATATTACACAAATCACTTGCTTAGCCAGCATAAACTTATTTGTACATTTCATCTATCCAAAACATATATGGTAACAGGAAGAGGAGCAGAATAGGTCTCTTCAAGGTGCACAAGTATACACAGACACAAAACACATATGCACACACGTAGTTCTAGAAATTTTATTCATAGGATAGCTCCTCAATTCCTCACACTGGAAATTATTTTCTTCTATTTTATACAAAGTCTTTATAATGTTTGCTACTGATCATTATTTCTATATCTGAGAACCATCAAATGAACCATCAAATGAAAGGGAGGATAGCAAATGCTCCAACTCTGCCAACCACAATAACAACTCAAAGTTACAATCACTGGCCTGCCAGAAAAGGAGACCAAAAAATAAACAAAAGGCCCAACTCAGAAACATCAGCCCAAAAATTCTACAGTTGTCTCAGACTATGTGGTGCAGGATAAAATGCTCCTCATACCTCAAGAATTTATTCTTCTTAGGAAGATTTTGAGTCTCTAGTAAAAGGTAAATTGCATTCAGGAGTATTTGGTTTTAAAAAAAGCATAGTTACTAGCATATTTTAGAAAGATATTGACTCAAACTTTTCACATTAAAACAAATTTGGTAAGACAATCAAGATGGTGGCACAGATAAACACCTGTATTTGCTGCCTCTCAAAATGACATCAAAACTACAACTAAGAAAGGAAACAAAATATCATCCAAAACTATGGGAAAGCTGGCTGAGTAGAAGTTCCACAACTAGAAGGAAATAAAAAAGCACACTGAGACTGGTAGGAGGTGCTGAGGTGTGCGTGAAATGATCAGGCATCTGCGTGTGCTGTTGTTTTCTTCAATTAGGAAGGAAATACAAGCTCCCAATTGCTCTGAACTCCAGTTCTGAGAGAGATTCTGGGAACACAGACTCATTTGGAGAGAAAATGGACTGTCTGGGATGCAGCCAGAATATGAGGGCGACTTTCTTTCAGAGGTGCTTGCAGTGATCATTGTTCCTGCATAGGGCCACAGGACACAGAGACCTGGGAACCTCTTTGGTGCATGGCTGATAGGCATCCATTGCTGTTTTCTCTGTCCAGGTGATTCCCTGAGATCCCACCCTACCAATTTACAACCCCACCCAAGCTGTGCACATCGGCTTTTGTATATAAATGGCCTGCCCTTTTGCAGCCATAAACCTAAAAAACTGCAGTGGAGTCAGAGAGCTCCAAAGGCTCCCAAAGAAAGACCAAAGCCAAGAAGCAGGAGCCTGTCTTGCTTCACAGCTGGGTCTCATCTGGGTACTTCCAAACCCCATACAAAGAGGAGGAATCTGCAGATCTCTCTGTAGCTCTTGCAGTGGCTGACTTTGCACCTCCTTGGAGATCCAAGAGCCAGTGTACCCACTGGTCAGTGTGAGACCATACCAGATTACAACTCTTCAGATCCATAAGCAACACACTTAAGGGGAAGACTCAGTGAGCACCAAAGCCCTCCTGAAGCAACTCTTGCCCCATAAGGGTGTCCCCTGCACAACAGATCTTCCAGTGTACACACAGCTGCTCATCATAGCCAATTGTCCTGGAGGTCAATTCCCCCAAGTGATACAAACAGCAAATCAAGGGTTAACTACAACAAGACTGTGCACACAGCCCACAAAGGAATGCACCAAAAGTGTCCACCTCATGTGAATGGGGAGGCTGAGCCACTGGGCCCTATAGGACACCTAGCACACAAAGCCACTCTATCAACACGGGGAAGCAGCCGAATTGTGGAGACAAACAATTCACAAATGAAAGTAATAGAGGAAAGCAAAATACTGGATATAGAGATCAAACCATGGTTATAATGTTGGTTACTCAAGACTCTTCTAGAAACCTCCAAGAAATTTAGTGAGACCCTCAAGGATATGAAAAAGAACCAATCAGAAATTAAGCATACACTGACGGAAATAAAGAATAGTATACAGTGATTCAATAGCAGATTACAGGATCCCAAGAATCAAGTCAAAGATTTGAAAAACAAAGAAGCAAAAAACACCCAACTGGAAAAGCAAGAAGAAAAAATAATCCAAAAATATGGAGATAGTTATGAGGAGCTTCTGGGACAACTTCAAGTGTACCAACATCAGAATTATGGGGGTGCCAGAGGAAGAGAGAGAGAAAGATATTGAAAACCTATTTGAAGAAATAATGAATATAATAGAATCAGGGGCATAGAAAGGGCATGGACTGACAATTCTCAGGGGGAAAGGGATGTGGGGGGTGCAAGAAGAGATTGGAAAAAAAATTCTACACCTATGGACGAGGAAAGTTGAGGTTTAAGCATGGGGTGGGGTGGGAACCTGGTGGAGGGGAGCTCTTGGAAGAAAAGAAGAGGAGCAACTGCAATGATCTGAACAATAAAGATTTATTTACAAAAACAAAAAGACCATATACCATGACCAAGTGGGATATATTCTGGAGATACAAGGATGGTACAACATCTGCAAATCAATAAATACGATACACCACATAAACAAACTGAGAGATAAAAACCATATAATCATGTCCATTGATGAAGACAAATCATTTGACAAAATTCAACACCTTTTCTTGATAAAAATTCTCAGCAAGTTGGGAATAGAAGGATCATATCTCAACATAATAAAAGCCATATATGACAAACCCACAGCCAACATCATACTCAATGGGCAAAAAACTAAAACCATTTTTCCCTAAGAACATGAACAAGACAGGGATGCCCACTCTCACCACTCCTCTTCAATATAGTGCTGGAAGTACTAGCCATCGTGATCTGACAAGAAGAAGAAATAAAAGGCATCCAAACTGGGAAAGAAGTAAAAATGTCCTTATTCGCAGATGACATGATATTGTACACAGAAACTCTCAAAGACTCCATCAAAAAATGACTAGACTTCATAAATGAATTCGGCAATGTAGCAGGATACAAAATTAACACCCAGAAGTCTATGGCTTCTCTATACACCAATAACAAATTCACAGAAAGAGATATTAAAAAGGTAATGCCATTTAACATTGCAACAACAAAAAAAAATTAAGATACTTAATAATCAACTTAACCAAGGCAACAAAAACCTGTACTCGGAAAATTTTAGGACACTAAAAAAGCAGTAGAGGAAGACATGAACAAATGGAAGAATATACCATGTTCATGGATTGGTAGCATCAACATCATCAAAATGTCCATACTACCCAAAGCAACTATAAATTCAATGCAATCCTCATTAAAATACCAACAGCATCCTTGAAAGACCTAGAACAAATTCTCCAAAAATTGATGTGGAATAAAAAAGACCCTGAATAGCTGCAGCAATCTTGAGAAAGAAGAACAATGTTGGAGAATCACAATACCAGATATCAAGCTATAATACAAAGCCACTGTTCTCAAAGTTGACTGGTACTGGCACAAGAACAGAGAACCTAGAGATTGACACAAGCCAGTGCAACAGAACAGAGAACCTAGAGATCAATATAAGCCAGTATGTTTGATTAATATTTGACAAAAGAAGCAAGACCATACAATGGAGATAAGACAGTCTTTTCAATAAATGATGTTGGAAAAACTGGACAGATACTTGAAAAAATGAGACTAGACTACCTACTTACACTATACACAAAAATAAACTCAAAATGGATAAAGGACTTAAACTTAAGACGGTAACCATAAAAATCTTAGAAGTTATAGGCAACAAAATAGCAGACATTTGTCTTAGCAATATCTTCTCTGATACAGCTCCCAAGGCAATGGAAACTAAAGAGAAAATAAATAAATGGGACTACATCAAAATAAAAAGCTACTGCACAGCAAAATAAACCATCCACAAGACAACTAGAAAGCCCACTGCATGGGAGAACATATTTGCCAATGTTATCTCCAATAAGGGTTTAATCTCCAACATTTAGAAGGAATTCAGACAACTTAACAAAAGGAAGATAAACAATCCAAGCAAAAAAATGGACAAGGGACATAAATAGACACTTTTTGAAAGAGGACATTCAGAAAGTCGAGACATATGAAAATATGCTCAAAGTCACTAATCATTTGAGAGATGGAAATCAAAACAACAATGAGTACCATCTCACACCTGTCAGAATGGCTATCATCAACAAATCAACAAGTGTCAAGTGCTGGCGAGGATGCCCAGAAAAAGGAACTCATCTTCACTGCTGGTGGGAATGCAGACTGGTGCAGCCATTGTGGAAAACAGTATGGTGTTTCCTGAAAAAACTAACAATGGAACTGCCATTTGACCCAGTAATATCACTTCTAAGAATATATCCCAAGAAAACAGAAACACCAATCAGAAAGGATATATGCACCCCTATGTTCATAGCAGCGCAATTTACAATAGCTAAGATTTGGAAAAAGCCTAAATGCCCATCATCAGATGAATGGATTAGAAAACTGTGGGACATCTACATGATGGAACACTATGCTGCTATAAAAAAGAAGGAAGTCCTACCATTTGCAGCAGCATGGATGGATCTTGAGAGCATTATGCTAAGTGAAATAAGCCAATCAGAAAAAGATAAATACCACATGATCTCACTCATTTATGGATAATAAAGAACATTACAAACTTGAACAAAAATAGAGGCAATGAAGCATCGAACAGACTGTCAAACTATAGTGGGAAGCTAAGGGAGGTTGGGGGGGGGTAAACTGAAAGACTTGTATGAATACATATAATCCCAATCAAGAGATACAAGACACTGGAGGTGGAGGGGATAAGGGCAAGTGCCAGGAGATAGGGGAGGCCTGGGGGAAGTCAGTGGGGAAAAAAAGAGAGACATATGTACTACTATTTGTAATACCTTAAACAATAAACTATTTTAACAATTTTAGAAAAGCTTGAAAGATACTGAGATAAACTAATCTCCATCACTTTAATAGGAACTAATTGCAATACCATGAACAGA
This sequence comes from Lasiurus cinereus, assembly GCA_011751065.1. Classification (NCBI taxonomy): domain Eukaryota; kingdom Metazoa; phylum Chordata; class Mammalia; order Chiroptera; family Vespertilionidae; genus Lasiurus; species Lasiurus cinereus. The sequence continues at coordinate 11,177,351 of JAAGEH010000015.1, read as the reverse complement.
TTTAAGAAATAGGAGGGTACTCGTGTACTCAAATTTGAGGAATTCTGGAAAGCACATGAGGTATGTTCAACAAAAGAAGAAACCATAGCTCAACTAAGTGCAAGAAAGTAAAAGCATATCCAAAGAAATTCTAAGCTCAGAGTGAACTAATATAAAAAGATGGAGAAGGTCCTGGAGTATTTTCAGGGTGATTGAGTTAAAAAACATGGTCAGTATGTGCTGGCTATAAGTGCTCCTTTCTGGGCCAGTGTGGGCCCATATACAGGGGCATGAGCATGCACACACACATATACATCAGAAAAGTGATGCATTTAATCACAGTCTAAAACCTACAAATGTTACTCTAAAGAAAACTCTCTAGGTCCAGGGCCTGAGACAGATGCTGGAGCTAATACTTTAATATATAAAAGAGAGGAAGAGAGAGGGAGAGAGAAGATAGAAACATCAATGATGAGAATCATTTATTGGCTACCTCCACGGCCCCTACTGGGGTAAGGCCTGCAACCGGGCATGTGCCCTTGACCTGAATTGAACCCAGGACCCTTCAGTTTGTAGGCCAACACTCTATCCACTGAGCCAAACCAGTTGGCAGGACTTAATTCTTAACCAATGCATAGCGAGGGGGAAAGATAGGAAAGATGGCTCTACCCAGAATGGAGATACCCTGAAACCTTCTTTATTCAAAATAAAGCACTGCTCAATCTCATTTGGGTGCTGAGTAATAGCCTGAAAGCTTATTCTATGCATAGACACCCTGAAATTAGTTCCCACTGCCTTCAGGAAAAAAAAAAAAACACAATTAAATCCTGAAAGTTTGCAAAGATGTTCACAATGACCTCCTCCCACACATTATGTTTCAGCCAAAGTGAATTTCTTTCACTTCTCCCAAAATGTGCTGCACTTCTTACCTCCAACCCCTCATGCATGCCTTCCCTTTGTGGGGAACACTACTACACCTGCACCCTTCTCCACTCTTCCTTTTCAGGATAACTCCTAGTCAACTTTTGGGTCTCAGTCTCTCCACTTGTCTCACTCCCACCCCCCAAACTCAGGTCGAACCAGGTGCCCCTGTCATGTACTACTCTTCTCATAACCCTCATAAAAAAATGAGCAGACAATCGAGTTTAGCATTGTTTTAACCTTCACTAGACTGTGAGCTCTATAAGGTCAGGAACAGTACTTGCTGTTCTGATCAATGGATCTCCAGAGTCTAGTTCAGGTTAATAGGTCAATAAAATATTGATCAGATTGAGCTGCAATAAACAGAAGAGAGATTTGGAGTCTGGAAAGGTTTTGGGCTGTCAATTCACCCCCATAGAAGCCAAAAAGTCCAATACTGTATTGGTAGGACCAACCTTGGCTTCCACTTTTCTGGTGATTTCTTGTTTAGTAGGAATTTGCCTCAATGTACTGTGGTCACATGAGGTTGGTTATTTAAGCGCAACTGCCAATATCTTTATTAAGAGAAAACTGGGGGGGGGAAAGATACTGACCTGGGGGGTAGGAAACTTGAGAAATGTGATGACCAGCTCTACCCCTTACCAGATTTCTTACCTTGATTGATCAAGTAGTACCTTTCCACTAGGCCTCAGTTTCTTCCCCCTGATCTTACAGTCTATGACTTTTCATCCTAATTTATAAATCAAGTTATTCCACCACTGCATTGTTTGGGGGAGGCATGGGGAGTTTTCCTTTCTTTAAAATATAAGAAATAGGAAAGCATGGCTGGCATGGCTCAGTGGTTGAGCATCATTCTATGAACCAGGAAGTCGTGGTTCAATTCCTGGTCAGGGCACATGCCTGGGTTGCGGGCTCTATCCCCAGGGTGGGGCATGCATTAGGCAGCCTATCAATGATTCTCTCTCATCATTGATGTTTCTATCTCTCTCTTCCTTACCTTTCCTTTCTGATATCAACAAAAATATTTTTGAAAAAGAAATAAGAGAATTAAGAAAGAGAAATAGCTATTGTGGGTTGAATTGTATCCCCCAAAAAGATATGCTCAAGTTCTAAACCACAGGATATGGACTGAATGTTTATGTCCCCCAAAAATTTATACATTGATTCCCTGGACAGTGTAGTTCATTGGGTTGGGTATCATTGTCATTCTCTCACCTTGATTTTAGACTTATAGCTTCTAGAACTGTAAAGACAATGAATTTCTGTTGTTTCAAGCCACCAAATTTGCAGCAATTTGTTCTAGCAATCCTAGGAACCTAACACAAATACCATCTTGAGAATAAAATAAAAAAAGTTCTCATTTTACTTAAGATCTAATATTAATTAATTATCCCTAAATGACATGCCCTTGGGTCTTAATAGTAAGAGGACTTTCTAGGACAACTGCTAGTAAAACAGGGTTCTGTCTATACCATTAAGCAAACTCATGTGCAGGAGATACTATTTGATTTTTCTATTCAGAACATTTTGTGCTGCTCACAAAGCTTGCAATAACTCAACCATTTTAAGAGCATCAATGAAACAATGTATTTACCAACTTCAAAACAGCAACAGAGAGTTACCCAGGGCAACATATCCATTGTTTAAGAAAAGCATTGGATGGATATATAACATAACCATGAAAGCAAAAAACTATGAACAAGGGTTCCTCTGGACATATTACCTTAGAAGACAGTGTACAATTACTGCTGGTAAATTAAATATATCCTCAATATCAAAATGTAGCTACTAAGGGACAATAGGCCCTAAGCAAAAATAAGAACAACAAAAATTCAATTTATTTTCAATAAGCAAAGAGACAAAAAGTAGGGTCTGCAATAGCAAAAATGATGTGGCAACTGTAGTCAAGAGCCCTGGGCTTCACCCTCAACTCTTTGCTCATGACAGTGCTGGTATTTTCAGTATTTTTAAATTTAATTTTTATTTATTGATTTTAGAGAGAGAAGAAATGAGAAGGAGAAACATTGATTTGTTGTTCCACTTAATTATACATTTATTGCTTGACTCCCATATGTGCCCCAACCAGGGTTTGACCTCATAAATTTGATGTGTCAGCACAAGGCTCTAACCAAATGAGCTACCCCAGCCAGGGCTTTTTCAATATCATTTGATTGATAAAACACTGAACCAGCTAGCATGCATTGAGTAGTTCTATTAATTCATATTCCATAATAATAAAGATTAACACAGCACCTACTTTGTACCAGGAAATGTTATAAGCACTTTTGGGGGGAACTAACTTAAGCCTGACAACCCTCTGAGATAAAATCATGATGCCCTTTTTACAGGTAACAAAACTGAAGCTCAAAGAAGTTAAGCAATTTGTCTAGCATCATTATATATCACATAGCTTTTGCATTCTAGATGGAGAATTTAAAACCAAACAGTCAAATTCCAGAGCTTATGTCCTTAACCTGCTATTACAATAGTAAGCACATACATGAAAACCAGCAGCACCAATAAATAGCACTTGAAGCATTGATGACACTTCTACTCCTTAGGGTCCAGGACTCATAGGTCGGGACCCAATGTTGGAGATACTTTAAAGCCTAGTCTAGCTCTGTGTCTCTATGGAGGTCCCTGCTAGTTCAGTGCTGGCCAAAAAGAACATACTAATAGGAAAATTTCTCAACTCACTAACTTAGGCAAAAATATCCCCCAGCACTCAGATGATGAGAAGTGTAGGGTTACAACATATTTGACTTGCTAAGTTGTCTTCCTTGAGTTATCTTCAGGAGACTTCAGCTAGCTGTGCACTCCCTCATTCACCATTCTGTGGTAGGAACTTGTAAGGTCCTGGATACAGAAGGAAACACAGAAATGTTCAAGGGTTCTTACTGAACACAATACAGGAGCCTGGACCCAGCCCTCTTCAGATGCATGTTTGGCCTGCAGATTCAGATGCCTAGTGGATAACAGACGAGTAGAGAAGAACATGCAATTGTCTGCCTGAGAGTCCAATTTTCTCCTCTTTGGTTAGGATGAGCTCTTAAAGAATGGTACACCAGATAGTAAAACAGTCTTTTGGAACTTGTCCTATCTATTCTTCATAAAGTGCTTGGGATCATGATCTAGGGATTCCTCCTACTAATGCTGCTTTAGCTGTTGGGCCAAGGTGATGCAGGCCACAGCTAGGGCTGTTTGTCAGGCTGAGCTTTGGGCAGGAGGGACTTCTCTCAAAAGAGCAATGAAATCCAAAGCAGAGCTTCTGAGATCAACTTGCTTGGTAATAATTGAAAAATTTCCAATTACTGCCATGGGTTACCCATGTACTGCACACTAACTGATCTTTCTGCTAAGCTCCAGGCCCAAGAAGCTAACTGTCTACCTGAGAACTCAATTGGCAGGGAAAATTTATATTTTGTAAGGCCTAAAGCTTATACAACTTAAGACATATCTTTCTAGAAATAGGACACAGATTAAGTAACATAAAATTTGGTATCTGGCCTTGTAAAGGGCCATTCAAGTACAGCCTAAAACTTTAGATACTTGGCAAATCCACCTTTGCTGACAAGTACCTTAAAGGTAACACATGAAAAACTGAATTCATCATCTCTCCACTCTTCTCACAGTCTGTGGGGAACAGAGACTAAGGTAGCCCCTATGTGCACAGCCTCTTTGTGTCATATCCTTATACAATGCCCACTACTTGAGTGTAGGTGAAGCCTGTGACTTGTTTCTAACCAAGAGGACACTGCAAAGGTGATGGAATATGCATTATTATGTGCACATAATTAAATTACACGAAAATTTAGCAAACATCTTGCTAAGAGACTTTTCACTTGCTGGTTTTAAAGAAGCAAGCGGTCATATTGGAAAAGGTCATTTGGCATGGACTTGTGGATAACCTCTGGCCAACAGTCAGCAAGAAACTGAGGACCTCAACCCTATATCCCAGAGGCCTAAGTAAGTGATTCTCCAATTTTGTTTGCACAAGCATAGTCAAGGGAGCTTATCATAGATCAGAGCCCACTCCCAGAGGTTTTTATTCATCAACTAACATAGCAAAGCAGGAGGCCCAAGACTTTTGATCATTTTTCTACAAAATTGTGATGGTATGTTTCTACAGTGTGTACCAAACAATTAATCTTAATTCTTGTTCATTTTTTCCTGCCTAGAGTCCTTCTTATTTTATCACTTATTCTCCATTCTGATTGCCACAGGCTTAGTGTATATCTCATCTTCTCTAGTTTGCACTGATGGAATATTATCCTATCCATCTTTTCTCCCTGCTTCAAATCACTCTTCATCAATTTTTCATAGTACTCCCAGAATGATCCTCCAAAGACTGAAATGGGATTATGTCCCTCCCCTTCCTCAAAAACCTTCACTGGCAATACAAAGATTAACAAGGTCATTCATTTTAGCCCTCATATACATAATTACGAAATTATTTGACAGCCAACAATAGAAGAATAATTCAATAAAATGTACTACACCCACATGATTGAACACTATGCAGTCGTGAAAAATGATGCGTTAAAGATGTTTTAATCACACCAAACAATTTTCACAATATGATAGGATAAAAAAACATAAGTAGAGCTGTATATCCCCACTGAATAGATTAAACACTGACAAGAAATTCACCAAAACCTTAATTGGTTTTTCTCTTAGGGAAATTATGCTGTCTTTTTTGTATGTTCCTACATTTTCCAAGTTTCTTACAATGAGCATAAAATAAAATAAAATAATCTGTAAATATCCGAAACTGGTTTGGCTCAGTGGATGAGCATCTGCCTGTGGACTGAAAGGTCCCAGGTTTGATTCCGGTCAGGGGCATGTACCTTGCTTGCAGGCACAACTCCAGTAAGGGGGCGTGCAGGAGGCGGCTGATCGATGTCTCTCTCTCATCGATGTTTCTGACTTTCTATCCCTCTCCCTTCCTCTCTGTAAAAAATCAATAAAATATATTTTAAAAAAATAATCTGTAAATAGTATCTAGGTCTCTTCAATGTTGGGGGTGTGCTGCCAAATCTAGCAATCAAGGTATTCTATGAGCCTCATTACTTTACTCAACCTCATCTCCAAATACACCATCCTCCAGCCACAATGGATAACACTCTGCTTCAGACATATGCCATGTCTTTGCTCACATAGCATTGCCATCTTCACTTTTAGATCTCTCCCAATGTTCATGTAAAAACCCACCTACCTCCAGGAAGTCTTTCTCTGATTCCTTCCTGAGAAATGCCCCTCTCCTCTGCTTTCCTATTACCAAATCATTTGCTAGGTTACTTGTTCTTTCATTTATCAATCATCCAATTCTGCTTTCAATCCCATAACAGTTTATATGCCTCTCTATCCTACAGAAAGCAAGCACTGGGGATGCACAGGGCATGTTTGAATCAACCCAACTCCTCACTTGGCCCAAAGGCCTGGATATTATATCTATCTATCTACCTACCTACCTACCTACCTACCTACATATATGAAAGCCTAAGCGACTGGATGACTGGTGGACAGGATGACCAGTAGGTAGCTATTATGTGCATTGACCACCAGGGGGCACATGCTCAACGTAGGAGCTGCCCCCTGGTGGTCAGTGTGCTCAGTTGACAGAAGGGCGCCAGATGCTGGGCTGATGGCTGGCGAGCACAGCTGCGGCATTAACTTGAGCCTCTCCCACAGACACTCCCCTTGCTCACCCCTGGCCAGCAGAGCTGGGCTGGAATGAGCAGGAGTGGCACCTTGCCCAGCCCAGGCTCTGGCTCCTTCCTGGAAGCCTGCCGCTTTTCACACTATTTTGTGCTTTGTGGGATGGATGTAAAAAGTGAGCTGGAACCTGACAAGCTACTCGTAAGGCCGTGCTGCAGTGGTGTGGAGGTCCACTAATCCCTACAGGCCAGGCCTAGGGACCCCACTGGTGCACGAATCCATGCACCGGGCCTTTAGTAATCAATACAGAAATGAAATGAAACATAGAGGGTATTTATAGCAAGTAAATCACTACACCTTTTGGAAAATGACTGAGTATGGTTTGGATCCAATGGCACATCAACTCCTGTTTAAATTCAGCATTTCACAAGGTAAATAGAGCCATAAAACATATTTTCTGTCTGCAGATATGACTGTGAATCATCATGAAAACTGAAGGCAAGACAGGTACACTTCAGTCAATAAGCCAACACCTTTAAGCTTTATGGGCCATAATAAATGATATTGCAGAAAAAGTAACAGGTCCTTAAGCTGCTGTTTATGACAAATTGAAATGAGAAGTCAAAACCTAAATGAACTAAACATCATGAAGCCATCTGAGGAAAACAAGGCCCAAGGAGACACTTTTGGGAAGTCTCAGAGCAAAATAGATTATTCCAAGCATATTTGAAGGGCAGTAGTGCAAATATGAGAAGGGAATAGGAAGAGAAGTGGCATTTTCTGAGCATCTACCACATAAAAGGCATGCAATGTAGCTGGCATCCCGACATAATTTTTTTATGAGTTTATATTAGAGTTTATTTAAGCCAAACAGAGGACACTCCTGAGTGTCCAGGCTCAGAAAAAACACTTCCTATTTGACATTATTCAGTCCTCACAACAGTCCCATCAGGTAAGAATTATCAACCACATTTAATGAATGGGCAACTGAAACTCAGAAAAGTGATATCATTTGCTCAAAGTCACATAGCTAATAAGTGCTAGAGTAAGGACTCAAATCCAGGTACTTCTGATTTGGCCCCCGACTCTTTGCATTAGACTGGATCACATATCTAGATGAGGAGCTTGGATTTGTTGCCACCATGAACTCAGCTACAGTTCCTCCAAGTTGCCACCAGTCAGCCCTTCCTAAAACCCTATTGCACTTCATCTAAATCTCTTCACCAATTCTCCATTACCTAAGGGAGTGGTGGGCAAGGTGCAGTTTGCAAGCCACATGCGGCTCATGAGCCATGGTTTGCTGCTCTGTTGACTAATGAGTTTGCCTACCACTGGGATAGGGGCTTAATCACAAGAAAAAACAACAGCCTGTAACTATAGGAATTGAGAGTCCAGGTCAGTGGTCAGCAAACTCATTAGTCAACAGAGCAGCAAACCACGGCTCGCGAGCCACAGTTTGCCAACCACTGACCTAAGGCAACAAATCCAAGCTCCTCATCTGGATATTAGATCCTTTGACCTGGCCCATATTTTCACTTTCTCTCTCTTTTTAAAAAATTATCTTTATTATTGAAAGTATTACAGATGTCCCCTTTGTTTTATTTTTCAGACTGACTCCCTCCACCCCACATCTGCCATTCCCGGGCATTCATCACACCATTCTCTGTGTCCATGGGTTATGCAAATATGCATATAAATTCCCCTGTTAATTGCTCCTGATCCTCCAGCCCAACCCTGACTTCCCTCTGAAATTCCTCAATCTTTTACATGCCTCTATGTCTCTGGATCTACTTTGTTCATCAGTTTAGTTTTGTTCATTAGATTCCACAAATGAGTGAGATCATGTAATACTTATCTTTCTCTGAATGGCTTATTTCACTTAGCATAATATGCTCCAGGACCCTCCATGCTGTTGCAAATGGTAAGAGTTCCTTCTTTTTTTACAGCCACATAGTATTCCATTGTGAAAATGTACCCGAGTTTTTAATCCACGTAACTGCTGTTGGGCACTTGAGTTGTTTCCAAATCTTAGATATTGTGAATTGTGATACTCTGAAAAAGGAGTGCATATATCTTTGCTGATTGGTGCATTTGACTTCTTGGGATATATTCCTAGAACTGGAATTACTGAGTCAAATAGTGGGAGTTACATTTTTAACTCCATACTATTTTCCACAGTGGCTGCCCCAATCTGCATTCCCACCAGCAGTGCACAAGGGTTCCTTTTTCTCTGCATCCTCACCAGCACTTGTCATTTGTTGATTTGTTGATGATAGCCATTCTGACAGGTGTGAGATGGTACCTCATTGTCATTTTGATTTGCATTTCTCAGACGATTAGTGACTTTGAGCACATATCTTCATATGTCTCATATTTTCATAGGTTTCTTGGTCTTCTGTATGTCCTCTTTCAAAAATTGTCTATTTAGGTCCTTTGCCCATTTTTTAATTAATTTTTTATACATATCTCCCCATTGCCCCCCTCCCTCCCATGCATACCCCAACCCATAGATACAAGTCCTTTGATTGATCTCTTATCTACCTCACCTAACTTTAATCTTCCTGCTGTAATTTCACAGTCTGTTTGAAGCTTTACTGACTCTGTATCTATCCTTTTGTTCATCAGTTTATAATGTTCTTTATTATCCCCCAATGAGTGCGATCAAGTGATGCTTCTCCTTCATTGACTGGCTTATTTCACTAAGCATAAGGCTCTCCAGTTCCAACCAGGTTGCTGCAAATGGTAAGAATTCCTTCTTTTTAATGGCAGCATAGAATTCCATTGTGTAGATGTACCACAGTTTTCTGATCCACTCATCTGCTGACGGGCACCTAGGCTGTTTCCAAATTGTGGCTATTGTAAATTGTGCGGCTATGAACATAGGGGTGCATAAATCCTTTCTGATTGGTGTTTGTAATTTCTTAGGATAAATTCCTAAGAGTGGGATTACAGGGTCAAATGGGAGATCCATTTTTAGTTTTTTGAGGAAACTCCATACTGTTCTCCACAGTGGCTGCACCAGTCTGCATTCCCACCAACAGTGCACAAGGGTTCCTTTTTCTCCGCATCCTCACCAACACTTGTCGTTTGTTGATTTGTTGATGATTGCCATTCTGACAGGTGTAAGATGGTATCGCATTGTCGTTTTGATTTGCATCTCTCGGATGATTAATGACTTTGAACATGTTTTCATGTGTCTCTTCCTTTGCCCATTTTTTGATTGAATTATTTATCTTCCTTTTGTTAAGTTGCATGAGTTCCCTGTAAATTTTGGAGATTAAACTCTTATCAGAGATGACAATGGCAAATATGGTGGGTTTTCTTATTGTTTTGTTGATGGTTTCTTTTGCTGTGCAGAAGCTTTTAATTTTGATATAATCCCATTTGTTTATTTTGTTCTTAGTTTCGTTTAGCCTAGGAGATGTATTGGTAAATATATTGCTATGAGAGATGTCTGAGATTTTGTTCCCATGATTTATTATAAGATTTTTATGATTTCACAACTTACATTCAATTCTTTTATCCATTTTGAGTTTATTCTTGTGTATGGTACAAGTTGGTTGTCTATTTTTATTTTTTGCATGTACCTGCCCAATGTTCCTAACACAATTTATTAGATTATCTTTACTCCATTGTATGCTCTGTTTTTCTTTTGTAACTTTTATTTTATTATTTAAAATATTACAAATAGTAGTACATATGTCCCCTTATTTTTCCCCCATTGACCTTCCCCCAGCCTCCCCGAGCCCCTCAGCCCATTGTATGCTCTTGGTTCCTTTGTCAAATATTAATTCAGTGTAATGTCTTGGATCTATTTCTGGGATCTCTATTATGTTCCATTGATCTATATGCCTGTTCTCATGATAGTACCAGACTCTTTTGAGTACAGTGGCTTTGTAATATAACTTGATATTTGGTACTGTGAACCTTCCAATTTTGTTCTTCTTTCTCAAGATCACAGTAGCTATTCGGGATTTTTTTTGGTTCCATATAAATTTTTGAGTGTTTGCTCTAGAGCTCTGAAATATGCCATTGGTATTTAATATGGATTATATGGAATCTATAAATTGCTTTTAGTATAGACATTTTAATGATGTTGATTCTACCAATCCATGAACATGGCATATCCTTCCACTTGCTTATTAACTTCCTCTAACATTTTTCCCCCCAGTATCCTGTAGTCTTCTGAGTACAGGTCTTTTGTTTCCTTGGTTAAGTTTATTCCTAAATGTCTTAATTTTTTGTTGTTGTTGCAATGGTAAATGGGATTGTTTTTTAGTTTCTCTTTCTCGGAGTTCATTTTTGGTATATAAGAATGGCATAGATTTATGGGTGTTAATTTTATATCCTGCTATATTGCCGAATTCATTTATTAAACCTAGTAGATTTTTTGGTGAAATTTTTAGAGTTTTCTACATACAATATCATGTCATTTACGAATGACAGTTTACTTCCTCCTTTCCAATTTGCATGTCTTTTATTTTTCTTCTTGTCTGGTTGCTGGAGCTAGGACTTCCAGTACTATGTTGAATAAGAGTGGTGAAAGTGAACCACATTTAGGATACAAACTAAGTCTCTACAAGTTAGAGAAGATTGAAATCTTATATAAAATGGATTTAGAAATCAACTAAAATTAAAGTACTACAAAACATTCAAGCACATGTAAGCTAAATAGCATGTTATTAAGCAATGATTAGGTTACCAAAGATATCAAGGAAGAAATAAAAAAACTTCCTGGAAACACATGAAAGTTAACACACAACAGCCTAAAATCTTTGTGACACAGTAAATGCAGTCCTTACAGGGAAGTTCATAGTATTATAGGCCTACCTAAAAAAAAAGATAAAAGATAAAAGAAAAAGAAAAAAGAAAAACTTCTCTAATAAAATATCTAACACTACAACTTAAAGAATTAGAAAGAACAATAAGAAAATCCCAGAATAAGTAGAAGAAAAAAATAATAAAAATCAGAGAGGAAATAAATAACATAGAGACAAAAAAAAAAACAATATAAAAGATCAATAAAACCAAGAGCTGATTCTTTGAAATGATAAACAAAGTTGATGAAACTATAGCCAGACTCATCAAGAAACAAACAGAAAGGACACAAATAAAAAAAATCAGAAATGAAAGAGGTGAAGTGACAACTGACCCCACAGAAATACAAAGGCTCATTAAAAAAATACTATGAACAGGAGAGGGAGGGAAATAGATCAACCAAAAGACTTGTATTCATGCATATAAGCACACCAATTGAAACAAGATACTGAGCGGGGGGTGGGGGGGTGGGATGAGGGTATGCGACAGGGGTTAGGGGAGGCTGGGGGAAGGTCAATGGAAAAGAATATATATGTACTAATATATGTAATACTTTAAGCAAAAAAAAATTAAAAATGATATTCTTTGAAAAGTACAATCTTCCAAAACACAATCAGGAAGAATAAAAAAACCCTGAATAGCCTTAGCCAGTTTGGCTCAATGGATAGAGGGTTGGCCTACAGACTGAAGGGTCCCAGGTTCGTTTATGGTCAAGGGCACATGCCTTGGTTGTGGGCAGGACCCCCAGTGGGTGACGTGCAGGAGGCAGCCACTCAATGATTCTCCATCATCATTGATGTTTCTATCTCTCCATCTCCCTTCCTCTCTGAAATCAATAAAAATCTATTTTAAAAAAACTGAATAGGCCAATAACTACTGGTGAAATGAAAGCAGTAATAATAATAATAATAATAATAATAATAATAATAATAATAATAAAACTCCCAGCAAACAAAAGCTCTGGTCCAGATGGCTACACAGGGGAGTTTTACTAAACATTCAAAGAAGAATTAAAACCTATCGTCCTCAGACTATTCCAAAAAATCCAAGAGGGAGGAACACTTCTAAGCTTTTTTTATGAAGCCAGCATTATCCTAATTCTAAAACCAGATAGAGACACTACAAAGGAAGATAATTAGAGGCCAATATAACATGCTAAAATCCTCAACATTTTTTTAGGAAATTGGATCCAGCAATATGTTAAAAAGAACATACACCATGACCAAGTGGCAATTATTCCAGGGATGCAAGGTTAGTACAGTATTCACAAATCAATAAGTAGTATACATCACATCAACAAATTGGAAGAGAAAAATCACATAATCATATAAATAGGTACAGAAAAAAAGCATTTGACAAAATCCAACACCCTTTTCGGATAAAAACTCTCAGCCAAGTGAGAATAGAGGGATCATATCTAAATATAATAAAGGCAATACATAACAAACCTACAGTCAATATCATACTCAATGGGGAAAAACTAAAACTATTTCCCTAAGAACAGAAACAAAGCATGGATGTCCATCCTGTCTCTTAACCCCACACATGCTTCCCAAATTTTGCATCTCCTTTCATGATCTTGTGCCTTAGCAAGTAATATTTCCTCTGAATTTGAGAACCTTCCAAAGTATACTGTCTGTCTCCCTTACTGTATTGTGAGCTCTTTAGGGGTAAAATAATCTCTCTACACCTTGTACTTGGATTAGAAGCTTGCACATAGTAAAATGTTTATGTAAAAATGTCAGGTTTAATATAAATATTAAGACAAAATATATTCTAATTACAGAGATGAAGATTAGCAAAAGTCAAATCAGCAATTATATTTACACACACACACATACACACACACACACACACACACACACACATACACACACACATACACCAAATCAACATCAACATTGCATTAATTATAGCAAAGTAGAGGCTCATTCAATGACAATCATAGCAACTCTGAGGAACTTTCTGTTACCAATCTGAGATATGAATACTGAAGAAAGAGGACAACTCATTGAGGGATGTGGCAATAAAAGTGCTTCAGATAAGTTACATCCAACACTGAAAATACACCAAATACACAGTCAGGTGTCAAAACCTCAAGTATCTCTGATCACTAATGGGTGATAATGGTAACTATTCTTATCAATGAATCTAGAGTCCCAGGTGACAATCACAGAGTCCATAAATAATACCTGCATTGACCAGCCACACGTTTGATCAAGAAGATAAATATGGCATCATTCATCAGCCCACAAAGTACTAGTAAGACAAATTCCACTTAGCAAAATTGAGGGACAATGTTAAAATGTACATGCTATAAATTGCTTTAAAAAAAAAGCATGGGTGTCCTCTTAAACATTAATATGTATATACTGTGGATTAGTGATTTGCAAACTATAACAATGCAACTTTACCAGAATATAAACTACAAATATCTGCCCTTTCAAAGACCATATGATTACACTTAAAGAGATGACATCAGACTTCACAAGACTCTGGTATTCAAAAGGAAAACTAGGGTACTATTTCATGCTCAAATGAATAAATGTGAGTGCACATATTACAGCTGCATGGTGTTTCATTTAAGACCATTTGTGTACTGAACTAGTTTTCATGAAACATTCATACTTGTGGCAAGAAACACATGGAAATTGTCAAAATACCAAATCTCTAAATCTGAGTCAGTGTTGTATAAACAAAAATCAGCAAGTTTCCATTTCCCTGCCTCATGGAAAAGTCTTAGAACAAAGAGTCCTATTGCTAAAACTATAGTATTAATTAAAAGTATAAAAACCTGTTTTCCAATGACGGGTAAGGTGGGTTGGTACCATATGGTAGTTCCTGACCTAAGAAAGGCACAGTCCACTCAAGGATATTCGGCCTTTCAAAGTTTAAAGAAAAGGGGGACCTGTGGGAAACTTGTTGTGCTTGACAGCCATTTTGTAGTAAGTTCCAGCCACATTAGCACTAACCTCGGGCTAGGTTTCTATTACCCCAAACCCTATCTCTTTCCCATAAGCCAGGTGTTTCGCCTTAGGGCTAGGAATTTTCCCTAACTTCCTCATTCCTCCTTCTCCCTATAAATACCCCGAATTCCTCATGAATAAATGAGACTTGATCAGAGAAAAAAAAAAGTATAAAAACCATTCCCCTAAATCCTTCCAGTCCACACTGTACCTCTATCCCAGACTCTAAATCCCAAACATCATTTACACATAATGGTCCACAGCAAGACAAACTTTTCCCATTTAGGTTAACCCACCCTTTTTATCATAGCCACAGTCCATCAGGCCTCTTTCCTGCACATGGCCCTTTAAGTCTAAATTGCTCAATCTAGCCTGCCACTTCTGTTGTGATCCTCTTCCTAGTTTTATCTCTTGATACCCATTTCCCATATATTGACACATTCTATACCAAAGTAATCTCCATTCCCTAGAACGACATGCTCTCACAGACCTGTCTGACTTTGCAGATGCTATTCCTTCTGCCTGGAAGGCCATTGCCCAACTCATTCCCAAGAACTCATATTCATCTTTTAAAATTCAGCTAAAAGCCATCACTTACATAAAGCCATTTTTTACTATCCCCCAGCTTTCATTCTTGGAATATCAGTGGTTCCCTCCTCTGTGCTTCCAAACATTTTGCACTAATTTCCATGTGTTTCTTGATATAAATATTTATTCCTAAGGATGTCTCGCTAATCCTCTGAATATGCCTTAGCTCTACCTATGAATAAGTTCCAAAATAAAGTAGTCTGATAATCAAGGCTGTTCTTACTAATCTAGCCTCAACTTAATTACTAAACTGACTTCTCATCATTTCCCTCCACAAGCTCTATACTCTAAGAAAAATCTACTTCTCAGTGTTAACCACCATGCCACATGCTTTCTCAAGCCGGTGACTGCTCCCTCTGCCTTGCCCCATTTCTGTATATCCAGATCCCACCTATCCATCAAAAAACAGCTCCAACTGCCCTCTCCCAGGAGTTCCCCAGCAGAAATCAATTTCCTTCTTCCTTTAATTCCCTTAGGGCCTTGATGTTGTGTTTGTGCTGTTGCTGTGTTTGTAATGGTGCTGGATTTTGGGCCTTACCTCATGGGGCTGAGTGAGAATAGTTTTGCTCCCCCAAATATGCTTTTTGGAGATATTATTTAATATGGTAATTTTTAAGAAACAAATGACTCAAGGAGAGCCTTTTACCTCTCCTTTCCCTACCTAGAGGAATTCAATTAGAAAAACCTGCTTAGAGATTTGAAGACGGCAGCATCGGTAAATGCCTGTATTTGCCACTTCCCACAACCACATCAAAATTACAAATAAAATTCAGACCAACCATCATCTAGAACTACTGGAAAGCTGGTTGAATGCAAGTCCTACAACTAGAGAAGTAAAGAAGAAAGCACGCTGAGACTGGTAGGAGGTGCAGAGAAGTGCAACACGCTGCTTAGGCACCAGCCACTTTTTCAATTGGGAGGGAGATCTTCACTGCAGAGGGCACCAGGAGGAGGAAGGGGTCCCAGCCCCACACCAGACCCCAGCTCAGGGTCCCATATCTGGGAAAAGAAATCCCTCTGGGCAATAAGAACTATGGGCTATGAAAACCAGCTCGGATTGGGGCTCAGTGACACAAAGGCTGCTGGAGTCCCAACTGTTCCTCTTAAAAGGCCGGAACCATGAGTTGAGCTTACCAGGCCCTGCTTCCTCTGAGCTCCAGCACCAGGGAAAGGCTTTTGGGGACACAGACACACACGAGTAGGAACTGGATTATCTGGCATCAGGGCAGGAACTCAGGGGCAGCTTTCTTCCAGATGGAGGTAATCCCATGGATCATTGTTCCTATGATGGGATCTCCCTGGTCACAGGGCTGACTGGCAGTCATTTCTGTTTGCTCCATCCAGGTTATTCCCCAAGACCCTGCTTCATCTAATTTACGATCCCACCCAAGCTGTGTGCAGCTGCTTTGCATATGAATGATCTTTCCTTGCTCAGCTTAAAATCTGTCAAACAGACTGTAGCTGGGTCAGGTAGCCCCAACCTATCAATAAAAGGCCCAAAACCCAGCAACAGCACCAGCCTGCCTTGTTTAATAGCTGGGCCTCATCTGGGCACTTCTAAATGGGATACAAAGAGGAGGAATCTGAAGATCTCTCTGTAGCACCTGCTGGTTGGCCTCAGGGCAGTGACTGACTTTTGCACCTACCTGGAGATCGAACAGCCAGTGTACCCAGTGGTCAGTGTCAGACCATACCAAATTACAATTCTACACATCCATAAGTAACACACTCAAGCGGCAGACTCAGTGAGCACCAAAGCTCTGCTAAAGCAAGTCCTGCTGCTCCATAGATGTTTCTCCTGCACAGCAGCTCTCCCACTGTAGTCGCAGCTGGTCCTCACAACCAATTGGCCTGGAGGTCAATTCCTCCTCATGACACCAACAGTAATCAAGTCTCACACATAACAAGACTGTGCTCACAGCCCACAAAGGGATGCACCTAGAGCTCACAGTTCAGGGGACTGGCCACTCTACCAACTCAAAAAGACATGGCAGCTCTACCCAGTACATAGAAAAAAAAAAACAACAGCCAAAATGCAGACACAAAGAAACATGTCACAAATGAAAGTAATGGAAGAAATCAAACTACTGGATATAGAGTTCAAATGTACAGTCTTAAGGATACTCAAGAATCTTCTAGAAACCTCCAAAAAATGGAAAAGGACCAGTCACAAATTAAGCATACACTGACTGAAATAAAGAATAATATACAGGGATTCAACAGTAGAGTAAAATATTCTGAGAATCAAATCAACGATTTGAAATATGATGAAGCAAAAAACACCCCCCCAGAAGAGCAAAAAGAAATGAGTCCAAAATATAAAAATAGTGAAAGGACAACTTCAAGCATACCAACATCACATTATTGGGATGCCAGACAAAGAGAAAGAGAGCAAGATATTAAAAACCCATTTGAAAAAATAATGACAAAATTTTCCCCCACTTGGTGATATAAATAGACTTACAAGTTCAGGAAGCACAGAGGAACCCAAAGAAGACCAAATAAAAACACATCATAATTAAAATGCCAAGAGCTAAATGCAAAGAGATAATCTTAAAAGCAGCAAGAGAAAACCAATTAGTTACCTACAAGGAAATGCTCATGGGATTGTCAGGGATTTCTCAAAGAAACTATGCAGGCCAGAAGGGAGTGTCAAGAAATATTCACCCAGCAAAGCTATAATTTAGAATTGAAGGTCAAATAAAAAGATTCGCAGACAAGAAAAAGCTAAAGGAATTCATCACCACCAAATCAGTACTATATGAAATGTTGAAGGGTATTCTTTAAGAAGAGAAAGAAGATGACAAAGGAGAAGATAAAAAATACGAACAACAAAGTGGCAACAAATACATACCTATCAATAACTGAATCTAATCAAAATAAATTAATAAGAAATCTAATGACAGAATAAACTGGTGAATAAAATAGAATCAGAGGCATGGAAATGGAACAGGCAGATAATTATCAGAGGGTAAGAGTTGGGGTAGGGGTAGGAAGAGGTTAAACAAGATCTTATATGCTTATATGCATTACCTTTAGACACAGGCAATAGGGTGGTGAAGACCTGGAACAGGGCAGGAACCAGGTGGAGGGGGACAATGAGGGGAAAAAGAGGGACATCTATAATAATCTCAACAATAAAGATTTTTTTAAAAAGGAAAACATGCTTAAAGAAAGAGGAATTGCCTGCTTTTCCTTTGAAGTCCAAACCACTACTCCCCCTTTTCTCCTTCACTGAAGATGCAATGTAAACCTCAACTGCCAGATTTGTCCTTGGGTCCCATGTTCTTACACAATCTTCTTATGTATTTATTTGATAAAATTAGTTATTTTCTCCTGTTAGTTTGTCTAATGTCAATTTGATTATTAGACCAGCCAGTAGAATTTTATGGGTAGAAGGATAATTATTTTTCCTCCACCACAGGTCCTACTAGATTGTGAGAATCTGGCAAGCAGGATGTGTATCCAATTCATCTTTGTGCCTCCAGAGCTGACAGAGGGTGCCCAGTGCAAGCTTGATGAAAGAATAAGGATCCATTCTCAAAGCTATTTTTAAAGAAGAATCCTTATTAGAAATATGTGAACTGCAAATTCTAGATTGTGCTCCTTTCTCCTCCTTAAGAAAACTATTATTAGATGGTGAATTTCTCTTAGGTTGTACAACAGAATACCCAAAGAATATTTAAGAAGCTTGTGAAAGAAACAAGTGGAGTGAGTGGGGAAAGGAGAATGTCTGTGAAGAGCTTCTGACCTGAGGTTTTAATGTAAACATCCTATCTAATAGAAGAGTAATATGCAAATTTACTGTCACTCCAACACACAATATGGCTGCCCCCATGTGGTCAAGATGGCTGCCCCGATGTGGACACAAGATGGACACCACAAGATGGCCAGCAGGGGTGGGCAGTTGGGGACAATCAGGCCTGCAGGGAAGGGCAGTTGGAGAGGACCAGGCTAGCAGAGGAGAGTAGTTAGGGGTGACCAGGCCTGCAGGGGAGGACATTTGGGGGTCAGGCCAGTAGGGGAGGTCAGTTAGGGGTGGCAAGGCTGGCAGGGGAGGGCAACTGGGAGGGACTGGGCCTGTAGAGGAGGGCAGTTGAGGACAACCAGGCCTGCAGTGTAGGGCAGTTGTGGGGGACCAGGCCTGCAGGGGAAGGCAGTTGGGGGTAACCAGGCCTACAGGGGAGGGCAGTTTGGGGGGACCAGGCCTACAAAGGAGGGCAGTTAAGGGTGACCAGGTTGGCAGGGGAGGGCAGTTAGGGGCAACCAAGCTGGTAAGGGAGAGCAGTTAGGGGTGACCAGGCTAGCAGAGGAGGGCAGTTGGAGGCAATCAGGCTATCAGGGAATGACAAGGATGACCGGGCCAGCAGGGGAGGGCAGTTAGGGGTAATCAGGCTGGCAGGGGAGCAGTTAGGTGTGTATCAGGCTGGCAGAGAAGTGCTCAGGGGAGCAGTTGGGAGCTAGTAGTCTTAGATTGTGAGAGGGATGTCCAACTGCCCATTTAGGCCCAATCCCATTTGAGGGGGGAGGTCCCAGATTGGAGAGGGTTCAGGCTGGGCTGAAGGACACACACCTTCCCCATCCCTGTGCACCAGGCCTCTAGTCATAATAATAAAGTGCTAATATGCTAATGGTTGGGACACCATAATATATAACAACTGATCACAGGAGGCTTCCTGTGCCTGCGCTTTTGTGGCATTGCTCTGAAGATGGGTGGAAGCAGGGTGGCGCCCAGATAAGGCAACCTGAGGAACTAAGGGCAGGGCTTGAAGCAGCCAGAGAAAGCCAGAGAGGTCAGGTGCTGGGCCAGGAATGCTGAAGCTCTGCGTGGAGAGGTGTAGGTGTCAAGGCAGGATGGAGGGTAGTTGCAGAGGGCTGCATAATTTCACACACTGGGCTCCTAGTCTACGATATACTCTTAGACTGTAATCTCTCATCACCAGAAATAGGTTATGAACAGTGTCCCAATCCATGCTCTGTCTTACTGCCTTGTTTGCCTGCTTGCTTATCTTCTTATCACCTCTCAAAATGACTTTTTATTTTATAAAAAGAAAAAATTCAATTTTATATCCAAATTTTATACTTTTTCTAAAATATGTAAGGCATTGAGAACAAATCAGCATGCCCATTACACAACAGGTTCTTGAGTAGGCCCAATGACTTACCACTGTCATTTGAAAGAGAAGTGCTAATTGTTTGCAATGTGTGATTTCCAAATGAATGAAAAAGTTAAAATGTGATGACTTTATATAAAAAACAATAAATTATCTTTTCTACATTGTAATTATGATATTGCTTTGAAATGCCTACTATTCATAAACTTTTAAAAAGTGAAGAATATGCATTATTCTGTTATTTTCCTTTATAAACATTCAAGTCATTTTAATGTGACTGGTGTTCTCTCTCTCTCTTCTCCTTTCCTCTCTTTATCCCTCCCTCCCTTCCTCCCTCTCTCTCCTGTAAAAAAAGAAAACAACAAACTTAAATGCATATATAGAATGTGATTTATCCTCCGTGAGTCCTCAATAAATATAGTTGTTTAAAACTAGCTTCATCAAAAAATGCTTCTAACATAAAATTCATATTTGACTGTGTATTTCTATTTTATTTGTATTAAATTCCCTACAGGTCCATAAAAATCCCATACACTTTCATAAGCATATGAATTTGTTTTGAAATGGTTATTTTTTTCTCCTTAATATCAGGACCCAAATCGAATTTGAATAGTAAGTTTTATGTGATTAATTTGATGGTTCTTGGGCAAGATCTGCAGCAGACTAGGAGGCCAGCCTTAGTGAATGGACACATTAATTCTTTTTGGTCAGCAGGTCATATGGAGAAATGACAAGCAGCCAGGCCCATAGGAGCCTTGTTTCTTTACTCAAACATCAGGCTTAGTCCAGATTCCTGATTGCATTTCTAACATTTTCCATTTCATCCTTCTTTTTGCCCCTCTCCATTTTCTAACTTGACTGTACTAGCTTCCACTTTTTTGGCTCTTTGCAACAAACAGGTATTTGATTCACCCTTGCTTTTCAAGGTCCTGATTTTAGGAGCAGAACCTTACTCAGTGAACCTCTGCATAAAGATCTAAAAATAGAAATCATATAGGGAGAAAAAAGATCAACTTGCTCACTATTGGCAGACACCAGAAAGCTCTGGGAATAATTTATATAGTATTCCATAAACCCTATGCCAGAACTCTGCAACCACTAATTAATCCATATATTCATGTTCCAACCGTCAGAATCTGCTGGCAGACATAGAACTTCTCAAATCAAGATACAAATTTTACATAACATCTTATTAGGCCAGAAGACTTGCAAACTGTATTACCTATGATTTTTTTATCCTGGACAAGAACCAAAATTAACATTAATTTTTAGATTTATATTAGACATATGCCAACCTCCAGTTTATCTCCACTATCAGTCAATCAACAAAATTCATCAAGGGTGCCATATGTTTTCATGTATAAGATGCTATTTTTTTTCTAAAACCGTTAGACTGAAAATCAAGGGGTGTCTTATACACGGAAGTCAGCAGAGGAGGCTACCACAGGGGTGGGTAGCTGGCCATACCTTGTCAAACAGGCTTCCTCCAATCACGAGCCTTATTGTTACTGACTTTAGCTGATGCCTTAATTGGAAGTGGAGGTGGAGAGTGTGCAGATATAACAGGACCAGAGCATTTTGACATAAAGATGTCAAAAGATAAAAAGATAAATGCCAGTAAGTGATTGTCTTACTCTGCAAAATTCAAACTGAATATAATCAGCTATGCAAAAGAGCATGGAAATAGAGCTGCAGAGAGGCAATTTTTACTTTCTCCTACAGAGTGGATGATCAGACAATGGAGAAAAAAGAAAGAACAGCTCCTTAAGATGCCAAAAAAAGAAGGCCTTAAGAGGAAAAGCAACAAAATGGACAAATATGGAGCAGAGGCTTAAGACCTGGATTATAGAGAGTAGCGCTGGAGTACCGGGGTTGTGTCTCAACCAAGCTTATTCAATGTCAGACAAGAATGTTTGCAAGTGAAATGAACATTGTTGATTTTACAGGAAAGGGAAAATGGTGCTTCAATTTCATGAGGAGAGAAGGGTTGGCCATGAGAACACACAAAAAAAAAATTAGTTCAGAAAATGCCACCAGTTTAAGAGGATGATCTAACATATATGGACAGTGACTCAGAAGATAGAAGTGATACAGTAGAAGTTGAAGAAATCGATATGTCTGGAACTAATAGGGATTAAGAAGAGAGCAGTGATCCAACAGAGGCTGAATAAAGTGATATGCTGCATAATAGCATAGTACTGGTATGTAAACATTACCTGCAGTAATCTTATCTAATAAAAGAGTAATATGCAAATTGACTATACCTCCCCTACACCAACCAGCCATGCCCACCTGCCAATCAGAGTGAGTATGCAAATTAACCCAACCAAGATGCCTATGGCTACAGAGAGAGAAGGAGGGAGGCTTGGGTTGCCCTAGCAATGGAGGAAGCCAAGCACCCAGGCCTCCACTTAAGGCAACAAAGTTTCAATGGCTGTGCAGCAGAAGGCTTGGTTCCACTCTAAGCTACAAAGTTTCAATTATAGAAGATAAAAAAATCCCAGATACCAGGGCCTCCACTTGGGTCACTGGGCAGTGTGGTCGGCCTGCAAACCACCATAGGTCACTTGCCCAGGACACGCCACACCCCAAGGGAACACCCTTCAGAGCAAACCTGCTGGCCTCCATCCATGCACCAGGCCTCTATCCTATCTAATAAAAGAATAATATGCAGATTGACTATTACTCCAACACACAAGATGACTGTCATCATGTGTTCAAAAGATCCTGCCCCATGTGGACACAAGGTGTCCACCACAAGATGGCCAGCAGGGGAGGGCAATTGGCAGGGACCAGGCCTACAAGGGAGGGCAGTTGTGGCAGATCAGGCCAGCAGGGAAGGGCAGTTGGGAGAGACCAGGCTTGTAAGGGAGGGCTGTTGGAGGTGATGAAGCCTGCAGGGAAGGGCAGTTAGGGGTGACCAGACTGGCAGAGGAAGGAAGTTGGGGATGACCGGGCCTGCAGGAAAGGGAAGTTGGGGGGGACCCAGGCTTGCAGGGGAGGGGAGTTAGGGGTGACCAGGCCTGCAGGGGAGAAAAGTTGGGGGTGAGCCAAAACCAGTTTGGCTCAATGGATAGAGTGTCAGCCTGCGGACTGAAGGATCCCAGGTTCGATTCCGGTTGGGGGCATGTACCTTGGTTGCTGGCACATCCCCAGTAGGAGGTGTGCAAGAGGCAGTTGATCGATGTCTCTCTCATCAATGTTTCTAACTCTCTATCCCTCTCCCTTCCTCTCTGTAAAAAATCAATTAAAAAAAAAGTTGGGGGTGACCAGGCCTGCAGGGGAGAAAAGTTGGGGGGGGGGCCAAGCCTACAGAGGAGCAGTTAGACATCAATCAGGATGGCAGGGGTGTAGTTAGGGGTGATTAGGCTGGAAGGCAGAAGCAGTTAAGGGCAATCAGGAAGGCAGGCAGGTGAGCAGTTGGGAGCCAGCAGTTCTGGATTGTGTGAGGGATGTCCGACTGCCTGTTTGGGCCTGATCCGACCAGGCCTAAATAGGCAGTCAGACATCCCTCAAGGGGTCCCAGATTGGAGAGGGAGCAGGCTTGGCTGAAGGACCCCCCTTCACCCTCCTTGCACGAATTTGGTGCACCAGGCCTGTAGTTACTAAATAAAAATGTGTTTTATTTTATGTTTAAAATATTGACTTCTTAAATTTGCGTTGGAAAAGTGGGGGGTGTATATACATGGGGACATTTTATACATAGAAAAATATGGTATTATATGTGCTAGATACTAAGGGGGATTCAAAAACTGTATAAAACCTGCCTGTCTCAAATCTTTAAAGAGATTATAATACAGTTAACACTATGGTCTGAATGTTTGCCTCAAAAATCTCATGTTGAAAAATTATAACCTAAGGTAACAGTTTTAGGAGTAGTCTTTATGAGGTGATTAGGTCATGAAAGAAGAGCTATCATGAATGGTATTCATGCCCTTATAAAGTGGCCACTAAGAACTCTCTAACCTAGTCTACCATGTCAGAATACAAGAAGTCTACAACCTGGAAGAAGGACCTTACACAACCATGCTGGCACTCTGATCTTGGACTTCCAGCCTCCAGAACTGTGAGGTATAAATGTCTGCTGCTTATAAATTACAGTAGCACAAACAGACTAAGAAAGTTAGAGAAGCAAAATACCTACCAATTTAAAAAGTTAATTACCATTCTGAAGCAATATGCATGTACCATTGAAGAGTAGTGTCAAAAAATGTAGGGGTTGTGAAGGAGGCAGCTGATCAATGATTCTCTCTCATTATTGATGTTTCTAGCTCTCTCTTCCTCTCTGAAATCAATAAAAATATATTTTAAAAAATGATTTAGGAGGTAGTTAGACAAACTCAATACAACAGGAATTTCTGTTCTAAAAAAAAATCAGAGGCATTATGGTGTCCTATTAGAAATCAGAATATCTGGGCTTAATCCCAGCTATGCAGCCAACTATCCCTTGGACCCTGAACAAGCAATTTTACTTCTCTGGCTCTCAAGGATCTCATCTATACAATAGAACAAAACAACCTACCTCACTGAATCATTTTAAAGAAAAAGCACTGATTAATGGAAAGCATTTCTAGAAGCTACATTTTGCTATACAAACCAAAAACCCTTAGGCAAATTATTTATCCTCTCTAGGCCTCAGTTCCTTCAACTCTAGAATACTGGGTAGTTCTTTGAGGTCACACAGTTTAATATGACGAAGAAGTGGAAATAAAATTTAAAAAAAAACACATGAGAGACATCATTTATACCATACTGCCACAGGTGACTTCCAAATCAATCAATATCTATATCTATTCAACTCTAACATCCCCAGAGAGAATGCTATCAAGTATACACAGGTATTTTCATGCTAACACCCCCAACAATCTCATTACAAACCACCAACCCATTCTCCACATCACTAGTTGCATATGGAATTTATGCACTGTTGCAAAGTTTGAAACTCTCCATGAAAAAGTTAAGGGAGAGGGTCCAGAATGTGATTAACAGAGAGAATTTCTCAACAGTCAGCTTGATATCTAAAAGTTTTAAAGAAAGATCAAGTGAACTATGCCTAGAAAAACATTATACCATATGTTTCATGGGGTCTCAATCTGCACAATTTGGGTGTCAGGTCTATAATCACAATTTTTGTGTGAAGTCTGTAATCACAATCAATTTCTTTCTTGCATTCTTTGCCCAAAACACATTGCAGTTATCTCCCTACTTTATCTTCTGATTGAAGGAAAGAATAAGGAATTAAATTTCACATCAGTGTTCTAGATCCTTTTTATATCTCCTTCCTTATCTTAAAATTATTGACTCAGCAACAGAAAGAAGGGAGGAAGAGAGAAAAGGAGGGAGAGAGGGAGGGAGAAATCATGTACCACTCAACTACCTAACAGTTTTTAAAATATATCTATGAATTATTAGAGGCCTGGTGCATGAAATTCATGCATGGGAGAGGGGGGTTGTCCTTCAGCCCAGCTTGCTCCCTCTCCAATCAGGGACCCTACTTGGATCAGGCTTAAACGGGCAGTCAGACATTCCTCCCACAACCCAGGACTACTGGCTCCCAACTGCTCACCGATTCTGCCTGCCAGCCTAATCACCCCCTAAACACTCCCCTGATTGATGCCTAACTGCTCCCCTGCCAGCCTTTTTGCCACTAATTGCCCTCCCCTGTAGGCCTGGTCACCCCTAACTGCCCTCCCCTGCAGGCTTGATCACCCCCAACTGCCCTCCCTTGCAGGCCTGGTTCTTCCCAACTGCCCTCCCCTGCTGGCCATCTTGTGGTGGCTATCTTGTGTCCAAATGGGGGCAGGATCTTTTGACCACATGGTGGCAGTTATCTTGTGTGTTGAAATGATGGTCAACCTGCATATTACTCTTTTATTAGACAGGATAGAGGCCAGCTGGTTTTCCTGGATCAGGGTGGGTGTTTCCTTGCGGCATGGGGTGGCCTGAGCAAGGGGCTTGTGGTGGTTTGCAGGCTGGCTACGCCCACCAGCAACCCAAGAGGAGACCTTGATATCTGAAATGTATTTATCTTCTACAATTGAAACTTTGTACCCTGGAGCAGAGCCAAGCCTTCTGCTGCACAGTCATTGACATGTTGTTACCTTAAGCAGAGGCTTGGACCACCAGGGTTTGTGGAAAGCTTGGCTTCCTCCATCGCCAGGGGCAACCCAAGCCTTCCTCTTGCTTCTCTGTGGCTGTAGCCATCTTGGTTGGTTAATTTGCATACTTGTTCTGATTGGCGTGGCTGGTGGGTGTGGCTTGGGGTATAGTGGAGGTACAGCCAATTTGCATATTACTCTTTTATTAGATATTAGATAAGCCAGCAAGCTCAAGAATTGACATACACTTGATAAGATACCACAAGTGCCTTTTAAACAATAGTTTTACTTTACAGAACATTTAACTTTATGGTTAATATTCCATGATGCCAATTGACTCCTCTGGAGGAACCTGTTTTTTTAAGAAAGAAATAGACCAAAGCAATCCTAATGTAGTGTAAGGGGAATAGTTTTGACATGGAAGACTCTTGTCTGTTAAGTTCTCATTTTTAATCAAAGTTCTCTCCAAATATTAAGACTGCCTTCATCTTCAGGAGTCAATCTGGAAGGATTCCACAGCTGCAGCTGAGCTCTGAGACAAGGAAGAACAGCACAGAATGTATCACAGATCATAGTTAATCCACACTAAAGATCTCCCAGTGGACTAGTGAACTAGTGAAGCAACATATTCAGATATGGTCCCTTCTTATTCTTAGTCTTTACCTTCTCATTACATATCTTCAGACTTTTCATATCTTTCCCTGAGTGCACTTTTCCCATTTGGAAAAATATTTTTTTTTCATTTCTCTAGGAAAACATGCATCTCTTTACACCAACAATCAGTTTTCAACCTTCACTTCTGCTCATATAATTCTGAGGCAGGCAGTCTTATTATTCCAATACATAAAGGAAAACATACAGAAGAATTGGGATCATATTTCCACTTCAGCTGCTTCTTAACAGTGTAATCAGAGGCAATTTGATTAACTGCTCTGTGCCTTAGTTTTCTAATCTAATATGAGGAGGATAATGGAAACAATCTCACAGGCTTATGAGGACTAAACCTGCCTCATATGTGAAAAAGCCCTTTGCAAATGGTTTTAATGTCTGCATCTACCTATAATATGAAAGTCTCATGGACTGGTCTGATTTATTTCCATATTCCCAGAATCTAGCACTAAGTGAGACCCAAATGAGACACTTATTATATGTTTTATGAAGGTATGAATGACTTATGAGTAAAGAAATGTGCTCCCTGCGTGTTCCCATAGTACTAACAGCAGGGTCCCTGTTTTATGTATACAGCACAAGGCCTGGCTCAAAGTAGTTGATCAAATAAATTTCACCTAATAAATGAATGAATGATCCTGTCAGGCTGAACCCACCAGCAATTCCCTATGATCATTTTCATTTCCATTCCTGTTTCCCCCTAGCCCTCTACTTGTACTGCACTTTCCACTCACCTTACTTATTTCATCCAAAGCCTCCCTTCTTCCAAACAGCCTCATTGATTTGCCCTTCCCTTAGTATGGTCCCTCTGAACATCTCTCACATGCACAAAATAATAACAGCTTAGCTATATGGCTTATAACCTCTCAACTGCCTCACCACCATTTCAGATATAAACTTCGGAGATCAATGAGAATGCAAACTCTTTGGATAAAAACAGTAGGTGTGATAAATCTGCTGTATTCTTTACAATGACTGGCACCATGCTATACACTCAGTTAAATGATCTTCTAGAGCTAATATTCCTTAAGGGTTTCCCATGCACTAATTTATCTAAGCTTGGGTGGCCACTGCAAAAATTCTGTTATCCAAAATCCTCAAAAATTGAGTTTTTTGAAATATTGGGGGTTATTTTTTATTACTTCTGTTTCTCTTTGGATGAGAAAACTCACTTTAATAAATATCATATAATTCCTTAACTTCTCAAGTAAATTTCAAACATATGGGGCCATCAGTATTACAATGGACTTTACCTATAACTTAAGATGCAGTTGAAAATAGTGTGCAATAGAGTCACCTGATTAGTTGGTGACTGGGTAGTCACTGTTTCCACCACTTCCTAAGTGGTTGGCACACTGAACCTCCTCCCATAGTGACTACTGTGCTATAGGTTGCTGATCTGTATTCCTGCCACCAAATACACCCAGGAAGTAGAAGTACCCTACATCTGTCCTTCTTTCAGGTTCCATTCAACTCAACAGTCATTCACTGAATCCTCCTGTGTGCCAGATGCCAAGTGAGAGAGAATGGTTCCACAGTTTTCTGAGAGTTGGAACAAACAGAAAAGATGGTTGAGAAACAAGTAATCATAAATGTTTTTCGATAGGATTTGGGCAGTTTGCTAAAGTAGTAATGAAAAGATAAACCAATTACCTATTTAATTTACTCATTTGACAACCATTTAACCCAGGCTGATCTACAGAGCCAAAAAAGACAGTCCCTGCCCTCTTGGGGCTCATAGTCTAATGAGGAGCAAACAAGCTATGATTTATTTATTATCGTTTATTATGCAATAATATGACTTATTTAAGAGAGATAATCACATTGCAGTGAATGCACAGGAGTAGCAGCAGCGAGGTCTACTAGGGGCTTTTAGGAAGGCCTCACAAAAAAAGTCTAAGGCATTTGGCTACCAGCCTTGCCCTCGAGGCACTCAGTCTAGCTGGAGTGAAGTATAGAGAGGAATACCCACTACCACTCACCCCAGGAAGATAGAGATGTACTATCATTCTAGTTGCCTCTTTTCTCTCCTTCTGCCCTAGTATTTGCCATAGCCCATGATGGTCATAATGGCCAACTCCTTAAGTTTTCCAGCTTCTCACTGCAGAGAGAGTGCAGGCCTCTGATCAGGCAGCAAATTGAGGCCATCTGGGGCTGGCTCTAGTCTATTCTAAAGAGGAAGACAGTGACCACAAGAAAGAACAGCCTTGAAAGAAAAATCTCCTGCGAAGTTATAGTCAGCTATTCAACAAATAAAATTGAGTGCCTACTGTATACCAAGGCACTGTGCTTGAATTACACTAGTCTCTTCCCTCAAGGAGCCCACAGCTTATGAGGGGGTGGATGCCGCCCTTAAACAGCTAATATAGTGCACTATGATATCACCCAGGAACTTATTGGATAAAGATTATACTAGATATTATCCACTAGGTTTAGGGAGTGGAGTGGGGAAGGTAG
The DNA here is from genome assembly GCA_011751065.1 of Lasiurus cinereus. NCBI lineage: Eukaryota > Metazoa > Chordata > Mammalia > Chiroptera > Vespertilionidae > Lasiurus > Lasiurus cinereus. The sequence continues at coordinate 11,148,083 of JAAGEH010000015.1, read as the reverse complement.
AGGTAATGAATATTTAAACTAGGCCTTGAAGGCTCATAAAGGGCTTTGCCAAGTGAATGAGGTGGAAAGAGCATTTGTGGCAGATATTGTTGGTTATTTACTGAACAGGATTCCTTTACAATTCCCTTTTTCCTCTCTAAGAGAACACAGACTTTATTCAGACATTTTGCCTTAGATAAAGACCCTCTAGGTGAATAATCTCAGTTGTGAACACACACATATATGATAATAGTAGCAAACAAACACTTATAAAGTACTTACTATGTGCCTGTCACTATTCTAAGTGTTACACACATTAACTGACTTATTCCACACAACAATCCAATGAGATACACATTATTGTTATTCCCATTATACAGGTGGGAAAAGTAAGGCACAAACTCTGGATGTTCAATCATTATACCATATAATCTCTTCATTATGAGATGCTGACAGTCCATAGAGCAAAGGGAACTTTAATGGACAGTCTCAGGTGTACCTTTGCTTGGATATCAAAGGGTAAAAACCTCAAAGGGAATACTGAAAGGCATATCCTAAATATTTTCAAGTGTTCTTACTGAACAAACTTTCAGTTTTCCATTGTGAACTTCAATGGGACCATCACTTTTTATGTTAAACTAGAGGCCCGGCACATGGAAATTCATTCACTAAAGGGGGGTCTCTCAGCCTGGCTGCCCCCTCTTACAGTCTGGGAGTCCTTAGGGACAGGAGGTGACTCAGCAATCAGAAGGTGATGCCCCAATCACACCGCTGCTGCTGCCACTGCCAGCAGCACAAGCCTTGGCCAGACCTGGTTACTTGAGCCTTGGGCAGCCCCACCTGAGGCTTGCCTGTGCCTCAGGCAAACCTTGGGTGGCTTGGAGCTGAGAGCAGGTCCAACCACACTGCATGCCTGCCACCACCCCCAGCAAGGTTGAAATGACTGGGGGACTCCTGCCGGGCTGAGGGACTGGGCACTGCCATCTTGTGACTATGGGTGCCACCAACTTTTTGATAGTGTGGTGGTCATTTTATATATCCCTCTTTATTAAATAGGATAAATTAAAGTGTCATAAGGTTGCTTCTTTCAAAATTCACTATTGTTTGCCTTCATATACTAGTACTACTAAACATTCTATATTTCCATCATTGAATGACAGCAAGGCAACAGAAATGCAAGCCCTCCAACTGATTCAGGTCTGTCCCTTTCACAGTACATTATCTTTATATGTCAATAATAAATTATCCACATGTTTCCTTGGGGTAGGGTGGGGTGGTGTGGGGTGGGGAAGATATCAAAATGAAATAATGTGGGTGATAAAAGCTTAAAAACCAAATATATAATTTCAAACATGAATAATGCAAATTTGGGGAATTTTCTAGTAAAGGGTTGTGTGTCATTTTAATGGCTGAATAATCTTTCACCATTACAGGCATTCTAGTCTATCTATAGATAAAAAGCCTAAGCGACCATTATAACTGAAACAACAAAACAGATGACCAAACAGGCTGTGTGGGGTAACCAGGCTGGCAGGGAGATTAGTGAGGAATGACCAAACGACTGAGCAGTGGGATGAACGGGGCAACCAGGCCAGAATGGGGGTTAGTGAGGGACAACCCAACACTGAACAGAGGGCTGCATGGGGTGACCTGGCCAGCAACGAGGTTAGTGAGGGATGACCAAACAACTGAGCAGCAGGCTGTGTGGGGCAACCAGGCCTGCAGGGGGGGTGGCTTCAATAAGGGGCAACCAGACCAGCAGAGAAGGGCGGTGAGGGGCAACCAGGCTGGCGGGGGGCAATTAGGAGTGATCAGGCAGGCAGGCAGGTGAGCAGTTAAGAGCCAGTGGTACCAGATTGAAAGAGGCAGTCAGCAATCCTCTGAGGGGTCTTGGATTGGAGAGGGTGCAGGCTGGGCTGAGGGGGACCTCCCCCACTGTGCAACAGGCCTCAAGTTCATTTATAAAAGTGTATTTACAAGTATAGTGCTACACCAAGTGCTTTCACATATCATATCTCATTTTATTCTCTAACAAACTTGGTATGTGTGTGAGAGAGCACAAACTCTGAATCTTATTTCATTCCAAGTGATGTAACATATGCTCCCACTTTTTCTCTTCCAAGTTCTTTAACTGATGAAATTGCCCTTAAACATGCCACTTTATAAAATGTGTCTTATTACTAATTTATTAAAATTTCCTGTCAATTGATACATTCTGTATGCAGTCTTTGAAATATGTTTTGAGAGTTTATTTACAATCACTGAAAGCAGATGGCTCTATAAAACTTACAGGTAATTGCAGGCTCCTTAAACTCACAACATAAATATATTTCAACATGTAAATAGAAGACCATTTTCTTCCAAGGTAATTTTCTCCATTCACAAAATAGAGACCCAGTGACACAAAGAGGCTCATCCACTGGTATCCAGTTCCTGTCCTCTTCCACAAGAACATACGGTTCCCTCCTTCCCACCACCATCCCATTCAAATATTTATATAACAAATGAGCACTTAACTGAAGACATGAAGGAAATTCAATCTGCAGTCATTTCCCAATTACAATAGCTCCTTGTCCTAGCATAGATCCACTGCAACACTCTGTTTGTACACAATCATCACACAGGTAGTTCCAAAAATCAAATATCACATGCCTACATCTTGTCCAAGAAATAATTATTCATTCTGGGATTGAGATTTCCCCACTGCAGGATCAGAATTTTGCTCTTCCAGTCCCACGGGGTCTTCCCACCTACCTACCTGCAAGTGCCAAGAATTAGAGCACTGTTGAAAGCAAGATAAATAGCATGCATCTAATAGTCCCAACATTAATCCACAAAGGAGAACCTCTTTTCTCCAAGACTGTGACTCACTCACTACTTGATGAAATGGTTAAACACTGCTCTCATCTGCACCTTTTGGGTCCTCAGGAGAGGCTGATCTACCTAGCTATTACTTTTGCCTAGTTTTAGAAGTCAAATGATCCAAAGTAGCTCAAGCTGAACCTATAACATCATATAAACTTCACTTTTTAATTATGATTTTTTTCATTAATTCAATTTTAATTCTAATAGTACCATGACATACTGCATGTCCACTCAATCATTTAAGCCCATAGGATATCAGGTTCTGGTCAGTGTCAAACTGTTAAGAATAAAGCTTCAAAACAGTTGATCAAGGAAACAGTTTGGGTCAATTTAAAGATAATATCTTGACCTTAGTTGTGTATCAGCTCCAGGCCCATGAAAGTGCAGGAAACTAGACAGAATGATGTCATGGCTGATATCAGACCTAATACAATGATCAACTACTCCCTAGCCTGTCTCCAAGCAATCATTAGAGTTCATGACCCCAATTCCCTTAATCACCATGAGTAATAATGTTTCCATATATAATCTGCTCTCCTGTGGGCCATCAGGAAGCCAGGGGTTTTTTTTTGTGTGTGTGTGTTTTTAATCTTTATTGTTGAAAGAATTATATATGACCCCTTTTCCCCCCATTGACCCCTTCTAGCTCACCCCACCCCCCTGCCCCAGGCAGAAAGCCAGGCTTTAAATCACTAGTTCACCTGTGTCTCCTGGCTTGATGCCATTTCCTTAAATAAACCATTACTTCCTTTGCTGCTAATTTCTGTTTGTGTCTTTTGGAGCTTTGATGCATACAGGCTGACAAACTCCTTTAGTATGGTAACAAACCTTCAAACCATAGACAAACTCATTCTTCCAAGATATAAAAATGGCTTATGCTTTTATTTGCATAAATGAAAATTATGGCATACTTTTATTTGCAAATCAACAAGTAGTTTCAACACCAAAGTAGGTATATACATGGTTCAGACTAGTTTAGTATATGCAAATGTTATGTGGATGCATATACACAAATTTCAGAGACTATAATAGAAAAAACTGTACATTTTTAAGAATCAAATAAACATATACATTGGAAATTCTGCCTTGCTGAATTTATACAAGAATGTAGAAAAAAGGACTTCATTCCTATTCAGTAAAAACAACTCTATCTGAATGCTAGGCAATGCATATTTTCATTTTTGGCACTTTGTTTCCCCTGGCAACCTGCAAAAATTGGAAGTCCTCTTCCTGCAAATATCTGCATGGCTGGTCTTAGGGTTTTTAATCAAATGTGAGTCCATTCCCAACCACCATACACAAAACTACACACATTCACCTCACCGCTGCCACCATCACCACACATTTTTAGATTATTCTCTACAATATTTGTCAACAGATAACATGTATTTTTACCAATGTTTTTCTCATTATGTGTCCCCTCTTCTATATATACACATTCACACACAACTATATAAAGAGCAGGAGTCTTATTTTATTCACTGCTACATCACCTGTGTCAAGATCAGTGTCTGACACATAGTAGATATTCAATAAGTATTATTGAACAAATGTTATATGAAAACTCCTTGCTTTCAAAGTTGAAATAAAATTTTCTCATAGAAACTTTAGTCTTATTTTAGAATGAACAATCTTTTTTTATTTCATGTTTGCTGATGCACTTCTGACTTCACATGACTGTCTTCTTCAGAGAGAACACTGAAATCCATATTCCAGGATCATTTTGGGGACAACTATCACTATTATAGCCTCAAATGTGAACCACTTAGTAGTTATATTTCATGAACCTATGAAACTGGCCCTGGTCAGTAACTGCATTATCTTTGTTTTGCCCTGGAGCAAACTCATTAGTTTAAAATCAATGATACAGAATTCATAAATCCCACAGGGGCCAATCTTGAGCTATCTAACTGGAGAGGGTATGCTGACTATATTAAAGACATGTGGCTGACAAATTTAGCAATACCTATTTTCTAAAAATAAGAACATTTTAAAAGATTTACATTCATTTATTATGGCAAAATCACAAATTCCATTAAATCTGTAAAACTGTGCTGGCTATAAATTCATATTATTTTGTATACTTGTGCATAATAAAGTATTGCTATCAAACCATTATATAATACCAGTTTTCCTTTCTACTATTCTGAAGACACCAATCCTTTGATGCAATGATTCCAAAGCAGTATGACTTCATATTGTTGACTTTAGACTCCAGCTTTCATCAAAAACAATGCCAGTACCTGTAAATTTTCTCTTAACTACACTTGGGTTCACAACAGTTGTAGTTTTGGCTTTTACATTTGGTGTTTCTCAAACAAGAGAAGACCATGTTGCACAAGACCATGCAGAGCCGGAGGTGATTAGAGAGGTCCCTCAGACAGCAGTAGCACATGCCCCTACTACAGTCAGTATGTCAGAGACTCAGGGTATATGGATTCTCTGACAATCCCTCTTCAGTGCTTTCTATTCTCTGCCCTAGTTCATATCTAATGACAACCACCCTTAAATTCTTAGGAGAATGGTCTATTATACCAGTAAACACTAAATGCTTAAACACTATTATCTTGTTAATAGCACCCCTTAACACTTGAGGTCTGGCATTATCATCTACACTGTACAGACTCCAATCTACACTAATAAAAGAGAAACATGCAAATTGACTGTACCTCTGCTACGCCCATTAGCCAATCAGGAGCAAGTATGGATATTAACCCAACCAAGATGGCTGTGGCCATGGAGTGAGCGAGAGGCTTGGGTTTCCCTGGCAACAGAGAAAGCCAAGCTTCCCACTCACTCTGGCCAGTCCTGGCCTCTGCTCAAGGCTACAAATTTTCAATTATAGAAGATAAATAAATTACAACAAAAATGGCAGCAGCCACGGAGCTGGAGGAAGCATGAGGCTTGAGTTGCCCCAAGCATTGGAGGAATCCAAGCTTCTCACAGTCCTGGCCTGCCCTGGCATCCAGTTAAGGCTACAAAGTTTCAATTATAGAAGATAAATAAGTCCCAGATACCAGAACTTCCTCTTGTGTTGCTGGGGGGCATGGCCAGCCTGTAAACCACCATAGGCCCATTGTCCAGGCCTCTCCATGCCCCAAGGGAATCCCCACCCTGATCCAGGACACCCTTCAGGGCAAACCAGCTGGCTCTCAACAATGCACCAGGCCTCTATCCTATCTAATAAAAGAGTAATATACAAATTGACTGTCACTCCAACATACAAGATGGCTGTCCCATGTGCTCAAAAATGGCTGCCCCCATGTAAACAGAAGATGGCCGCCATAAGATGGCTAGCAGGGGAGAGCAGTTGGGAGGGACCACCAGTCCTGCAAGGGAGGGAAATTGGGGGAGATCAAGTCTACAGGGGAGGGCAGTTAGGGGTGACCAGACTGGCAGAGGATGGAAGTTGGAGGCAACTGGACCTGCAGAGAAGGGCAGTTGGGGGGGACCCACGCCTGCAGAGATCAGCTGGGGGGTACCAGGCCTGTAGGGGAAGGGCAGTTGGGGGGGACCAAGCCTGCAGGGGAGGGCAGTTGCGGGGGGGGGAGGGGACCAGGCCTGCAGGAGAGGGCAGTTAGGACCAATCAGGCTGGCAGGGGAGTCGTTAGAGGGTGATCAGGCTGACAGGCAGAAGTGGTTAGGGGCAATCAGGAAGGCAAGCAGGCAGGCAGGCAAGCAGTTGAGAGCCAGCAGTCCTGGATTGTGAGAGGTGTCCCAGATTGGAGAGGGTGCAGGTTGAGCTGAGGGGCACACACCCCCATGCATGAATTTCGTGCACCGGGCATCTAGTATTAACACAAAGCTCTTGAATGATTGTTTCCTTGCATTGAATAAATGAATACTACAGGAAAATCCTATATAATAAAAGGGGAATATGCAAATCGACTGAACAGAGGAACAACCAGGTTGCTATGACATGCACTGCTCACCAGGGGGCAGTCGCTCAATGCGAGAGCTGCCTCCTGGTGGTCAGTGCACTCCCACAGGAGGGAACACTGCTCAGCCACAAGCCAGGCTGATGGCTGGTGAGCACAGTGGCCTGCTTCTATAGCAGCACTGAGGATGTCCAACTGATGGCTTAGGTCTGCTCCCATCAGTCAGACATCCCCAAGGGTTGCCAGACTGTGAAAGGGCACAGGCCGGGCTGTGAGATCACCCTCCCCCCTTAGTGTATGAATGCTGTGCCACTGGGCCTCTAGTGAAAATAAAATCTGAGCTTTCAATCTCAGTCCAATATGAGGATCATTATAATACTCTCACTCTACGGTCTGATTTCCATTTTTGACTATTTAGTCTTCATTTGAAAATAATACTCCTAGCACTAAGCTCCAGATAAGAGGGAGACAATATGCTAATATGTACCTAACTGGGAAATGTATCTGCATAAGAAATGATGGGTGATTGACTAATGTTAATTCATTTATTTGACTAATATTTATTGAGGGTCTGTTAAATAACTTAGAAGTAAAGGATATTATGGACATCATTATCAATCACCATTAAAAATGGGTCTGCAATCACACTGGAAAAACTTAGTAAATGAAGAAGAGAAGATGCCAAAAGAAGTAATAATTCCCAATTACAACATTTAAGAGTACTAGAGATGGAACTGGATTTCAGAATTATGAGTCATCATTCTTGACTCCTCTCTTCTCCATAATTAAATATCAATATACCTCTTATGTTATTGCTAGCATTAAGCCCTAATTCTTCCAACCACTGAATAGTGATCTCAAATCTTTTGAAATCACCCATCTTCATTCCTACCCTGCTGAGTCTAAGCTTGGTTCTATCAGTATTTTCACTTCTTCCTCTGCCAGAGCTGTACATCAGATCACCATGCAAACTTCCAAAGCCTTCCCAATGCATTTAAAATAAAATTCAAAACCCTCATCCCCAAAGACAAAACCCTCAATGCTTTTGTGTACTGCCCCCTAACTACTTCTCGAGGTGTATATCATGCCTCTCCTCTCCTAGCCATACTAAGTATTATTCAATTATTCACATTTATACTTATATTTGCAATCCCTCTCTCTCACTCTCTCCTTTCCTTCTCTCTATTCCCCCCATTTCTGTCTTAAGGTGTGCTGTTCCTTCCGTTTAAAATTCTCTTTACTTTCCTCTTTGCCAGGCCAGTTCATACCTCACTTTTCTGATGCCAGTTAAACAGCTCTCCTCAGGAAGCCTTCCCTGACCATTCAAAAGCTGAGTTACCTTCCCTCCTCTGGGCTTTCACAGTAGGCTTCTCCTACTATGGCATTGCTCACACTTCATTTATCCCAATTGACTATTTATTTGATAGTCTTCCCCCCTAGACTGTGAGCCCCATGAGGGCAGGGACCATCTATAGCTTGTTCACTTTTATATCAGCAGCATTTACAATCAAGCCTGATGCAGAACTGGCCTCCAATACATCTTCAACAAATGAAAGCATGATATGAATGAAACTATCCTGAAATTTATCTGTGGCAATATATGGGCAATACTTGTGAAAGCACATTTATTGTTAGGCAATGCTAAAGTCCAAGTTGAGAGCCAACATGAGTGATAAAACATAGAGTCAGAAATAAACTGTGTCCTGGTGATATTATCTGTTAAATATTGATGATCTTTTTGACAATATAAATTAATGACCTACAAATACTAGCCTAGTATTTGTATGAATACAGTTGATTAAGTTTGTCTGAATACAGTTGATTAAGTTTCTTTCTGGACTGGTAGTATCTGAGTGCTAAACAACATATATTCTGAATAGTAAGAGGTGATTTCTCACTCCTGTTATCAATTAAAATAAAATCACACTAGAAACACATATATGGATTTCTGATCATGGAGCACACAACTGACAAGCTTCTAAGGCCTCTGATTTTAGCAATAAAAAAAAACAACACTGACAACAACAACAGAAAAAAATCAGGCTTCTATTTAAAATTTAATGAGTTTTATTAATTTAAAAGATAGTATCCGATGATTTTCACAGTTGGCATATAAATATGTACATAAGTTAACACTGAGCCTGCTTGAATGCTAAATAATTTGTCTCTTTACATATTACTTCCAATCTAAGAACATGCTCATTAAGACAAATTACATTTTAGATATTCCCGCTTTAAAAAAAGGGGGGAATTAATGATAATAGTCACTGAAACGTGAGTGGCAAAATCCAGTATCTGCAAAGACTGTTTATGTAACAAAGCGACTCACTCCTCCAGAAATACTGAACTTCCTTCAGTTCTCTATGTAAGCTATGTTCTCACTCATCTTCAAGCCTTTGCATATACTGGTCCCATATTCCAGGACACTTTTCTTCCTTCTCATCAACTGACAACTCTTGTTCATCCGTCAGGTGTCCAGTTAATGTTCCTCCTACTACTACCATCCTACTAGGTCAGTTCCCTTTCCTATGAGCTTCCCTGATCTCTATCCTCCCAGGTCAGGGTACTGACTCCTTGTCTATTTCATCTACCACTAACTCCATGGGAGCCAGATCAGGGACTTCCTTCCTCATCAGTATTTCTCCAATTCCTGGCACTGAGCCTGCCATAGGGCTAGTGCTCTTTGAAAGAATGGTGTCTAGATTCTTAGGCATGTGTTTCTAAAGTGTTGAAAATATAAATGTATCGCTATGCTTTCTGCTTATCAATGGGAAACAAAATATATCAAACATTGCTAAGACTTTTATTAAAAAGCAGAACTCACTTTGGGTGATTTCTATTTTTGGTAACATATAAAGATATTAGGTAGTTCAGAAGACGGCAAGGGGTATGAAAAACAAACCTTGGAGCCAATATGTAGAATGGGAAATCTGTGCCCTAATACAAATCTCAATCACAGCTCCAGCTGTGCATTCCAAAGCCAAACATGATACTTGTGCAAAGCACCTTCAGAAGTGGCTGGTAGGGGAGAATGCACAGAAAGAATGATCAGAGGGACCTACAGAAAACAAAACTAAAGCCTAGATCTGGATATTTCCTCTATTTGATGCCAAGTATTCAGTAAATGTTTCTTCTACTTCCCACAAAGGATTGAGGGGGTGGGGATTTAATTACCACATGTTTAAACCTAATTTGTGCTCCTGAACATAAGTCATGTCTCACACATGAAAGAAGCAAAGAAAAACAAATAAAAATGTCAAACTGTTCCAAGACTAACTAGGAAGTTAAAATTTTCCAAATGACAGACTGAGCCAAATTTCTATTCAAACAAGTATTTATTGCATTTGTTTTATGGGCTCTGTCCTAAGTACTGGAAATCCAGAGATGAATGACAGTCAGGAAGTTTACAGTATACTAGTAGTGGCAGAGACATACAAAGCAAAAGGGGAATAGAAATAAATTGCAAAGGGCACAAAAAGGCACACTTTACTCCAAATTCAGAAATAATATGTTTTATTCACTGAGGAACCAAATTATTTCTAAAAAAAAAAAAACTTAACAAAACACACCATAAACAATTAATATACCTAAGTGGATCAAGAAAGTCCTATTCACTCTTCTCAAGGTTCTCAAACTTGTACGTCACCGGATTAACACCTCAGAAATCCCATCCCTAATGGTTTGGGCTCTTCCTTTATTCATCAAATTAATTGATGACCTAGGACAGTGGTCAGCAAACTCATTAGTCAACAGAGCGAAATATAAATAGTATAACGATTGAAATTTCTTTTGAGATCCAAATTATTTAAACTTAAACTATATAGGTAGGTACATTGTTATTAACTTAATTAGGGTACTCCTTCAATCGCACTGTATGTATGGGCCCGCACATGGTATTTTGTGGAAGAGCCACACTCAAGGGGCCAAAGAGCCAGCCGCATGTGGCTCAAGAGCCAGGGTTTGCTGACCACTGACCTAGGACTAAAGACTGAGGAAACAAATTGATTATTTAAAACTTATCTATATAGATATAGATAAGTAGGTATGTTTCACTGAAGAGGCCCAATGCAACATGCAATAAATTATCATTCAGCCTTTAAAAGAAAGAAAGTTCTGATTCAGGTTATAACATGGATAAACCTTGAAGACGTTAGGTTAAGTGAAATAAGCCAGGCACAAAAACATAAATACTCTATGATTCCACTTATACAAGTTGTCTAAAGTAATTGAACTCATAGAAACAGAAAGTAGAATGGTGGAAACAGAGTTTCAGTTTTGCAAGATGAAAAACTCTTGGAGATTGGTTGCACAACAATATGAATATACTTAGTATTTCTAGAACCATGCATTTAAAAATCATTAAGATGGAAAATTTTACGTTACTTTTTTTTACCACAGATAGAAAATGAATAAAAATTTTTAAAGGATCATGCTATAATGATACATGGTACCTAACATAATACATAATATATAACACGATACATTTTTATGAACCTCTACTCCAAGAAAAGTGGTTATGGTATACGAAGTCCCCAAATGTTTAACTTGTGTAGGAATATTCTTTTTCTAGTGAAAGTTTCCTCATCTAATACCTAAATAGGAAAAACTGCAATGCTTCAAGCAGTTCTTTTAGTCATGGGTAAGTACAATGGTATGAGAGGAGATGATCACATTTTTTAAAAATTTTTTTTTTGCTTTTATGGGGAAAAACAATACAAGCAATCGTATTTAGTCAGAGCAGTTACTGTAAACATCCCAAGGAAAGTATATTAATAACAGCCACCAACAAAGGACCTGGTTTCAATCACGGAATGTCATGGAGTCAGTGAAAGGAAGGCTGGGGGGAAACTTGGCCAGATTTTAAAAAGTAGGATGTTATTAGCATCTTTTTGTAGTGCAATTAAGATTTAGAAATAGCAAGTAGAGACAATATTTTACATTAGGAATGTGGATTAGACGATGTCTAAAGGCTTTCTAGTTCTAAATCACAATGACTGTTATATACTTGATAAAAAGGAAAAAAAATCAAAGAAGCATCCTAAATATTTATATCAATATTTAATTCTGCTTTCAGTAGAGTAAAAGAGGCCACCTGCCTGAGTCTATCCATGTGGTCACCTGGGAATGCACTGGACTAGGCCCCTGCCACTACTTTTCTCTAAGACCTTGGGCAACTCACTGTCTCTCTGAGGGCCTGATTTCCTCTTCTTTGCAATGGGAAGATTGGAACAAATGGTTATTATGGTCCCTTCTAGCCACTGTAAATTCTGATTAAGAACCTCAGAAGCATGGTAGTGATGGTTGCAGAACAATATGAGTGTATGTATTGCCACAGAACTGTACAGTTAAAATCACTAAAATGGTAAATACTATGCTATATATTTTACCACATTAAAGATAAAATTAACATTTTTAAAACAGACATGGGGAGCAAAAATAGCCACTCATATAACTAGAATTTGAAGGAAACCCAAAATGCCTCCACAAGAGGCCTCTAGGCTTGGCATTTATTTATTTATTTTTAATTAAGTAATCCTTAATTCCCAAAGCAACATTCAGATACACCATGCTATTAAGAGAAAACATTTTCATAAAATAATAAGTCCCTCAATATTATCATTACCCTCATTCAACATTGTAGTCATATATATATGTGTGTATATATATATGTATATATGTATATTTATACATATATATATATGAGAAACATTCAAATTGACCATCCCTCTGATATGCTCACAAGCCATGTCCACCAGCCAATCAGAAGTGAGTATGCAAATTAAGCCTATTAAGATGGAGTGAGCAGGAGGCTTGGGTTTCCCTGGCAATGGAGAAAGCCAAGCTTCCCACCTGCTCTGGCAGGCCCTGGCCTCCACTCAAGGCTTCAAAGTTTCAATTATAGAAGATAAATAAATCCCAACAAAAATGGTGGCAGCCACAGAGCTGGAGAGAGCAGGAGGCTTGAGTTGCCCCCAGTGATGGAGGAAACCAAGCTTCCTGGCCGGCCCAAGACTCCACTCAAGGCTACAAAGTTTCAGTTATAGAAGACAAATAAATCCCAGATACCAGGGCCTCTGCTTGTGTCACCGGGAGGGAGGGGAGGCATGGACAGCCTGCAAACCACCAGAGGCCCCTCACCCAGGCCACCCCACACCTTAAGGGAACTCCTACCCTGATACAAGACACCCTCCAGGGCAAACCAGCTGGCCCCCACCCATGCACCAGGCCAATATCCTATCTAATAAAAGAGTAATATGCAAATTTACTGCTACTCCAACACACAAGATGGCTGCCCCCATGTGGTCAAAGATGGCTGTCCCCATGTGGACATAAGATGGCTGCCATAAGATGGCCAGCAGGGGAGGGTACTTGGGAGGGACCAGGCCTGCAAAGGAGGGCAGTTGGGGGTGATGAAACCTGCAGGGATTGGCAGTTAGGGGTGACCAGGCTGGCAGAGGAGGGAAGTTGGGGGCAACTGGGCCTGCAGGGAAGGGCAGTTGGGGGTGACCAGGCCTGCAGGTGAGGGCAGTTAGAGGCAATCAGGCTGGCAGGGGATCAATTAGGCCTCAATCAGGTTGGCAGAGGAGTGGTTAGGAGTTGATCAGGCTGGCAGGCAGAAACAGTTAGGGGCAATTAGGAAGGCGGGCAAGCGAGTAAATGGTAGTCAGCAGTTCTGGGTTGTGAGAGGGATGTCCGACTGCCCTTTTAGGCCCAATCTAAGTAGGATTGGGCCTAAATGGACAGTCGGACATCCCTCGAGGGGTCCCAGATTGGAGAGGGTGAAAGCTGGGCTGAGAGACATACACCCCTGTGCACAAATTTCATGTACAGGGCTTCTATTATATATATATATATATAACTTTCATAAACTGTATCTTACCTACAATACAGTTAAGAGAGATTCATCCTGGACAAAATCTCACTCTCAGTAGAGCAACTACTCTTATTTCTTCCTGCTGCAGAAACTAAGCAACTCAACTTCTGGCTTACAGCAGGGGAACAAGTGTATTCTACTAGGTTTTTCAGATCTTAGGAAGATGTCTCTGCATTAAAATCAATACAAGATTTTTCAAGGTACAGTATTCATTTTTGTCACAATAGCCTCAGAAAAGAGGATGCACTGTCTTACTTCTCTTGCTTCCCTCTCTGTGCTTGCTGCTCTTTAAAGACATGCTTTTTGTTGCATTAATTCAAAGGTTGCTTTTATGTCCAGTGTGGTGGATGGAGAAAGCTATGTGTCTTTTCAATGGTGAAATCTGTCAAGTCTCAAAAGCCCTTGTGATACAAATCAGGTCATTCTATATAGCCTAAACTCACAATTACACAAGAGAAGTAAAAATCATTTATATCTTAAAGCAACTAGAGTAATAGGTCAATGCACTTGATTGGTCATGAACCAATTACAGGGACACAGCTTGGTGCCTGGACAATGAGAAGATGTAGGGGTTCATCCATATCTGCTCCAAACCTCACATTCCTACCCATGCCCCACTACCAGATATGGCAGGAAAGTGGTGTCCAAGAAGATAAATCCCCTTGCTTACCTATTCTGAACTGGCAAAGTGTTATCATAGATGTTCCACTCTCACCACCTTATCCCACAATCTCAGGATCAATTGAGGTTCAATCCACCAGAAGAGCCACAATATTTGAGTACTGATCTCTGTCATTCTAATAGCTGTTATTGGATTTTTTAGCTCTGGATGGCATCCCCAAAGGTCCCTCCAAGCCCTGCCCTCCTTGGAAGGGCTAAGGCTTTGAAATTCACTTCCTTCCCAATTTTCTCCTGAAGAGAAGGCAGCAAGAGGAAGAATGAAGAAAAGACTGACAATAAGAGAAAAGAAGAGTAAAGAAGGAGAAAGGAAGTTACCAAACAGAATATTTGCATGTGGAAGATGAGCAGGGATGGGGGCACCAGAAAACTCAGGACCCAAAGCACACAGTTCATTGACAACAATGGTGGGCAGAGATCTCAGGGCTCTCTACCTTACTTCACATTTCTTGAGATACTGAACAATTTGAGAATCTGTTGAAAGCTACAGATACCATTCACCAGAAAATTATGCATTTTTTTACATAACTTCCAGAATTCCTTTGATGTCTCAAGGACAGTATTTCCCCAACTTGCCTGATCATAAGACTCACCCAGATACTTGTTTACAACTCATATTAGCAAACTCTCTTCCTATGTTTCTGATTCAACAGGTCAGGGGGAAAGGGGTAACTTTTTTTTAAACAAACCTTACAGATGATACTTAACTTCAGGCAAACTTGAAAAACATTGCTCAGGAGCAGTAAGTACCTAAATTGTCTGAATAATAGACTCACTTGAGGAGATTTATTTAAAATATGAGTCCATAAGCCTCACACCCATATTACATGATCAAATTATAATGCTCAGGGATGTATGTGTGCCTAAACATATCCAAGAAACTTAGCTTTTATGGTCCCTGGGCCAGAGATAAACAATAATCCATGTCCAACTGCATCTAGACTGCCTCCTTAGTAGTTTGGCCTGAGCAGGGCCCCACTGGCCTTGATAGGCAACAGATCACTCACTCACTGCTTGACGTATGACTAACATGGAGCAGAGTGATTTGTGCCCTGAAAATCTGGTTTATCTAAGTAAATTTGCAAAATATCAGCTCAATTTAGACAAAGGATAGTTATCTCTTCTGCACACTGCTGTATCCTCAGTGTCTGGTGTAGTGGCTGGCATATAAATATTTATTGAGTAAATTAATAGATGAATTAATACATGAATTAGTAAAACTAAAATCCATTAAATTGAAGTATGACTATCAGACAGATATGTGAGCTGTAGATTGGTTTCTATAGTCAACAAGTCCTCTAAAGAGAACCTTTTAACTTGAATAATCAATATAAAAATCACTACAATTTTAGTAATATCAGTATCACCATTGACCAAATCCTAAGTATATTTCCCATACACTATCTTGTTCCATCTTTAAAATAAGCTTGTGAGATAAGTATAAATATCTCCATTGTAGAGAAGCTTAGAGATTATTTGCCCAAAATCTCACAGCAAATAAGTAGAAGAACTTAGATATGAACCCAAGTGTCTGAAATCCATGTTTTTAACCATGCAACTACTTTTACATGGAAGATAGTTCATTGTAAAGTAGAAATTATACTCCAAATTACATTAGCAATATTAAATCCAGATGGAATGTTGCTGTCATCCTAAAGGATTTTGGTACAGTTTGGAGTTTACTTATCATTACATCATTATATACATTCACAGTAGAAAAAATAGATGATACAAATAAAAACTACACATCTTCTATTAGCCAACCATTCAGAGATTCCTTTTGGTCTATTTTTTCAGGATTTATTCTAAGCATTTATTTTTGTAGATGGATATATATTTATGTAGATACATAATAGATTACATGCATTTCTTTTGCTAATTAGTTTTGTGCATGTGTATACATATTTTGTATATGCACACATTTTATATGTACATATGTAAAATACAAATTATGTTTGCAGAACTCAGTGAGTAGACTCTCAACATGGTATTCAAAAACCTTTCCCACCCACAAGTACAAAATCACCTTTTCTCCTTGTCATCCCCTAGTCTATCCCTAGTGCACACACTAAAAATGGTGGTAGGGAAGATTATTTAATGGCATAGAAAAACATTCTAACACATTAAGAGAATAGAACACAGAATGTACTGCATGATCCCACACATACACTTAAAAGATTATTATTCTTGTATATGAGTATATTATAAAAGTCAGAGAAAAAAAGACTGGAAGGAAAATCTCAAAAAGTTAACCTGGGAGTGGAACTCTTGGGTGATCTTTCCTTTTTTATGCTTTTACAATTTTCATAATTGTTCCCAGTAAACATGCATTGTTTTGTAATCAGAAAAAAATCAATACAATGAAACATAAACAATATAAAAACACAAATAAATTCAAAATAGCTTAATCTTTCTGCTCAAGATGTAGCCTATGATTGTGAACTGTTAACACCAAATTAGTGTTGAACAGAAGGCAGAAGAAGGAAAAGCTCTTGTGTTGGTCAAGCCCTAACATCTAGGCTTTGATTGGAACCTGCTTTCCTTGTCTGACTTTTAGATTTCAGCAGTATTTCAAGTGTATGCAGAGCGAGGACAAGGACGACAGGATTGCAAGGTGGGCGCGGGAACACTTCCTCTGGCTACTTCCATCTTAGCGCCACTGTCTAGATGTGAGTGAGGACCTCTCCCTCTGCCCCTGCAGCGCCCCCCTTCCCTTCGCCCTGCACCCACTGACTCCAGCCAAGGATCTCTTTGCAGTGTCCTAAGGTGAGAAGGTCCGCAATGGGCACCCCTGGCAACTAGTTAAAGCCCTCCACTGTCCCCCATCATAGCAACCGCCTGCAGGGGAACTTTGTCACTACCCAGTGTCCAGTGGCTTTTCATCAAGTTTCATCTTTGGTGACACAGCTTTTCAGTGTTTCCTTTTTAGGCAGCGGCCACATCGGGAGGCTAAGGAACACAAAGATTTGTAATAAATCTGTCTACTAGACACTCAGTGACTGAAGGATGCTGGTTAACCAGACTAGTCAGCCAGCATTACTGTTAGCGCCCAGTTTTTTCAGCTGGTCAGGAAACAAATGTTCCCAGAAATGAGAGCAGCAAGGAGCGCCTGGCCCAGTTTCCAGGGTAATGGTTCACATTGTTCCCAGAGCTCTGAAAATCACTTGCAAATCCAAGAGCTCTTGGAAGTCTTCATGTTTAGGAAACCCCACAAGGGGAGAGGCATGCATACACATAGAGAATCAAGGTCAAAATAAGCAGGTAAATTCACAATACTTCAAAATCATGGTTGAAAGAAGATTCTGAAAATACCTACAGGCATATTCAAGAACTACACTCAGCCTGCCTTCTTTGGGCTGTTTACTTCTACTTACCAGCAATATAAATATTTAAGAATTCAAAATGTTTACTAGCCCCCAGGTCAAGGAGAGTAGAAAAGCTACTTACATCATATGGAGGGATTTTTGAGAAATGGATTTCACATTTGTTATTAAACTTAACTGTCACCATTCAAGAGACCCATCACTGTTAATTATGGCTGTTAAACATAGGTTTTACAGCATAAACTACATGATTCCTAACTTTGAGAACTATAATTAATATGCTCGTTCAAAGTGTGTGTCTCTGTTAACAAGATATATTTTGGGAAATATTATCTAACTGAAGGCAGCATAAATAGTGTAAAATATAAAGCTCACACTTTTTTCCATTTAAAGTGAGTTGTATAATAAGTAATGAAAGGATTCTTTCATAGAAGGGGGATAGGTCTTTTGCTGAAGTTAGTACAGCCATTAAGGGAGAAAAATCTAGACATTGAGAACGCTTCTATGATTCCAGCATATGCTAAGGAACCACATTTGGTTAAAGAAAACTACTGACATCTGTTGACAAGAAAAAGAGAGAAGAAGAACAGGGTGGGTTGAGAGAGAAAGAGAAGGGAAATGAGACATGATTCTGATGAAAGGCAAACTCGAAACACACCATGTAATGGGAAAAAAAATAAATAATTGGGAATTTTACCCAGCAGTGAAATAAGAGGAAGTGTAATCTTGAGAACAAATGAAACAAGCTCCTAGACATAGTTCTGGAAGAAAGTACTATTAACTTCAAACTGACAGATGCTTAAATCTTAAAAGTCACAGTCATGACCAAGTGAGGGACAATGTACATTGGAAAGAAGAAAGTCAATGTCCAGTGCCAAAGAGGAAGGAAAGGGCACCCATAAAGTAGGACTGGGTTTCTTTCATCTTTGCACACTGGGGCCCAAAAGTCACCCAAGAAATGCTGAGAGACCTGTTCAGCTGCACCAAGACTACAGCCCTGGAACAATCATACATTCAAAAGTACTGTCTTCCTAATCATGTTCCCATTAGTAATGGGGAAGTAATTTTGTGTTTATGCAAACCTAGATAAGAAAAAAAACAACTATGTTGTCTAGGGAGCAGTATAACAAATTGATTAAGGAATGGATTTGAAGTCTGAAAGCTGGTTCAAACACTCACTCCACCATCTTGCTACCCAAGTGACTTCTGGCTGGACTCACTCTCTGAGATTCAGTTTTTGCATCTGTCAAATGAGAATAATAATAGTATGTATATCTGTCCTCTGGAGATTGTTATGAAGATTTCATAAGATATTTCATATGAAATACCTGACATGTAGTCAGTGCTCAGAAAACTATTATTTTAAGGAACCCAACCGAAATTACTTTCCCAACCTATCTGTGTATCAGAAAGTCAACCATTGACATTAAGTCCTTGGTGTTAAAGCTCTGCCTCTGGCAATCCTTAGTTGAAATGTAAATATCCCCGGGCATGTCAAATTAATTCACAGTGAGTCACTGACAGAGCCTTTCTCCATCATAC
Organism: Lasiurus cinereus; assembly: GCA_011751065.1. Lineage (NCBI taxonomy): Eukaryota > Metazoa > Chordata > Mammalia > Chiroptera > Vespertilionidae > Lasiurus > Lasiurus cinereus. Next base: position 11,128,944 of record JAAGEH010000015.1, on the reverse strand, counting down.
AACTTCTGGTAGGACAGCAAACTGGAAATGAACATAACATAGGACCAAATGAGTTTTGATATGTGTGTGGTACATACATTACACAATTATTTATTGACTATTGCAATGCCAAGCACTGTGCTAGTAATTTGCAACCCACCAGCTGTGTGACCTCATATAAACTATATAATTTATCTAAGCTTCAACTTCTTCATCTCTAAAGTCCCAAATATTAACCACTACTTAATTTGGCTATCATGAGCATTAAATAAGATATATGTAAAAGTAATACCTAGTAAATAGTAAATGCCCCCAAATTTAGAATCTACTATAATAACTATGATCATTATTGTTATTGTTACCAAATTAATTAAACATATTCGTGCTTAAAGGAATTTCCTATCTGACTAGATTATTCCAAAAATAATTCTCATGGATTTGCCTAGTCTAAGTCTCTGTCGAGGGTCCTAATAAGGGGCAGGTGAGGGTCTTCAAACAAACCAGAAGACAAGGAGAAGAGGTGTCAACTAGGGACAGAAATAAGATGAAATGAGAGGTTGCTAGGTGTCAAAAACAAAGAGTGCATACTGCATGATTCCATTTATATTAATTTCACTAAGAAGCTAATATATGACAGAAATTGAAATAGTAGTTTCTTGAAGAAGAAATGACATGAAAGGGACATGAGAAAATTTTCTCGGGTGATGAAAATATCTATATTTTTATTTAGTCTAATTACATGGGTATAAACATTTGTTCATAACTGAGGTGCACACTTAAGGTTTGGGCATATTACTATGTATAATTGCAATTGCAGAAAAGGAAATGGGTTTATATTATTTTTTAAATTAACTTTTTTCTAATTTGGACTCTGACCAGGCTTGCCTTTCACCCAATCTTTTTTTTTCTTTCATCCCAGGCCCTACTGACAGGAACCAGAACAAAGAATAGACAAATACATCTGATAATTTTTTTGGTCCTAAGAGTAATTGTCCAAACCAAATCTAAGGTCTTTGCAGTAAACTGACAGCAGGCAGGACAAGCAAGTGACCTAGATCAGACCAGCCCTATAGCAGCCCCTAGAATGTCAACCCAAACCTTACACCAACAGAAGCCAGAAGTTTAAATGAATCAGCAAGAACACCTACTAACCTCTGCCCTTTACCTGTAGGGAAGGTCATCAGCCAGTAACACTAATACCATTTCCATTTGAAAATCTATGCTAAAAGTCATTTCAAAGGGCAAAGGCAAGAGTAGGGTATGCAGACTGTTCTATAGTAATAACATACAGTAATTGTACTCTAGGCTTTATGTTTCTTACAACCAAGATCCTTAATAAGACAGTCCTTCACATTTCCATTGTGCTCCAAGAATCAAAAACTTCTTTCTTTTCTAATATAAAGACCACATTTTCAGGGTTAATGCCCTGGAAAATGCCACTTTAGAGAAAAATAAATGGCCATCCAATTGAAGGAGAAATTGGACCTGCTGGCTGGAATAGTGGTCATAACGATGACTTACTGTATACTATTTCACTTTCTTTGGGAAATTAGTGCATTTCCCAGAAATCCACGTCCCTAAAAAATATTTCCTCAAGATATGGCATTCATGCCCTGGCTGGTGTGACTCAGTTAATTGGAGCATCATCCTGTACACTGAAAAGTTGCAGGTTTGATTCCACATCAAGGCACATACCTGGGTTGTGGGTTTGATCCCCATTCAGGGTGCACATGGGAGATAACTGATAGATGTTTCTCTCTTACGTACATGTTTCTCTTTCTTTCTCTGTCTTTCTCACTTCCTTCCTTTCTCTCTAAAATCAATTTTAACAAGATATGGCATTCATCAAAGTGATATAATGCCACATTTAAAAATGTAAGAAATTTGATTGAAGTGAGTTTGTAGAATTGATGTATCACAAATAGATAAGCTAAATATTGCGTTAGGAAGACTGACTAAAATGAACTGCCTTACACAGGACAATGAGCCTGATATCCAGTCCTTAGTCTGTGCTGAAAAATCTCAGTGCTGACATGTCTTCTGGTTAGGGAAACGTAAATCAGTGATGCAGACAATGATTTATGCAGAGGTTTGTCTTCTTCACTGATTGCTAAAAACATATTACATGCCTAATCCTCACATTTCAAATATTATATTAAACTTAGCAAAGTAATATCCTCTCCACCTGCTGTACTTTAATTCATGATCTTTTTCTTTTTGAATTGTTTAATCTTAGCATTTATTTCCTATTCCTTTAAAATTTCTCAACTCCAAAAATAAAATTCATAATAAAAGGCACTAGAAATCCTTTTTAACTGTATATATTTGAAGAGCTGTAACTAATTCTGGTTGCTCTGTGTTGATTGTAATCCCTAGAATGAATTGATTTGAACATAAGACAGTACAGCTGCAAAGAGACCTGGAATGTTAACAATTTCATCTCCCTAGTCACTGTCTCACAAAGCAAGCCTCCAGCTTATCTCTCAAACCCTGATTCCAAATTTCTACCCAGTTCTGATCCTATTCTCAAGGCCATCATGCATTTCCCTGCCCTAGGCATGAACCTCTCAACCCTTTCCTTCACCCTACAGCTCATTTACTGCTTCTCACTCAGGCCTCAACACAGTATCCATTCCTGCCCCAACCTCACCTATATTTCCAGCTTGAGAATGCATACTAATCCCTTTTCATGATTTGAAAGGGACTTAGAGGAAGTAAGGTAGAGAATACAGTATCCTTAACCTATGTCACAACTTGCTCTCTCTTTTCACCTCAGCCTCTGAATAAAGAAGCTGCACACCACTAGAAATAATAATGGAGAATATTTGGGGGCACTGTGCACACATCTTCTGTATCTATCCCCAAGAACACACTTAACATTTCTGATTAAAAATCTTCCTGGATACACCTCTCACCAAGACTGCAATCACCATCTTCAGCTCAGAAGAAAATATGGGGTTTATAACATCCCATAAAAACACTGGTTCTTGATGATTTATTCACAAGGTAAAAAAAACAAGTTCCTGCATGAGTAATGGGTAGATTATGATGGTTAGGTTTTAATAAGAGGTCACCAACGTCATGATTTCTTGTGGTTAAAATACCTCTAAACACCTGCCCAAGCCTGTGAAAACCACTTGCTTGGTGCTATTACAGTAACCCCCAAGATCAAGATGATTTTTTGGAATGGCACTCAATGTTCAAGTAGTGCTATGCTGACCACATGACCTGTCCTTCTTAGATATGTTTAGAGAGGCCATTAGAAAAGGCCAGGAAGTGAGCAGAAAATGAGCTGTGCCCATAAATTCATGTGACAACAGATGTGCAAGTGCCTGAGTTCTTGTTCTATGCCAGGAATTGTCCTGCACTTCCCAGCAGCCAGCAAGCATAAGCCCAGCATGATGCTGGTACCAGCAGTCCCACCTTAGAGAAACCACATTCCTCCTCACCTAGAAAGTTGCATAAATATGATACCTCTCTGGCTAAGCACAAGAGAAAGGGTTACCAAAAAAACAAACACCCAAATCTGAACAGGTAGCTACATACTAACCAAACAATAGTTTTGAGATCTATAATTGTCTAACAATTTTACTCAATCCAGAAATTATTTGGTTTTATCTGTAGCAACTACACATTTCCCGAGTGCCACAGGAAAACAGTTGCAGTAAACCAGGCCCTGCTTTAACTGAGTGCTTTTCCAACAAAGAACTGCTGAAAAGATCTAATATGATGAGGCAGAGAAGTGTGAGTCAAAGCTAAGCGAATATATCTGCTTGAATAAACAAATCTTACGCTTTGTTCTTCCCTGAAATGGAAATAGGTCCTCTTGTGCAAAAGCTGAGTGCCCCAAAGTATATACATATCTACCAATTCCAATGTTTATGCAATCCCTAGGCCCAGTTGGTTAGAGCAGTGGTCAGCAAACTGCGGCTAGCAAGCTACATGGGGCTCACAAGCTACAGTTTGCCACTCTGTTGACTAATGAGTTTGCTGACCACTGGGATAGGGCCTTAATCACAAGGAACAACAACAGCCTGTGATTATTGGAATCGAGAGTCTAGGTCAGTGGTCAGCAAACTCATTAGTCAACAGAGCGGCAAACGGAGGCTCTCGGGCCGCATATGGCTCACGAGCCGCAATTTGCCAACCACTGGGTTAGAGCATCCTCCAGCTATGCCAAGTTTATAGGTCTGATCCTTGGTCAGGGCACATACAAGAATCAACCAAGAATGCATAAGTGAGTGGAATAACAAATCAAGTACATGTTTCTCTCTAAAACCAATTTTAGAAATTTATGCAAATCATAAATAGATACACAAAAGATGACTTGATGTACAAGGGCTTATTATAATAGTTTCAAAAATCAAGATGCCTTCCACCCTGCCAAAGAGGATAGTCTGTCTTGGCTGGCTACATAATTGAAAAGGTTATCCAAAATATTGTCCATCATTAGCCTTACCCTCCATGAAATTAAAGAAAACATCACTTAACAAGACAATTGGCAATTTATATGCTCTGAAGGCATATTCCACTAAGCAGCATAAATTAGTTTACTGATTGATTACCTACTACCTTTGCTTTTAAAAATTTAGAAACACTATATTGTATGATAATCATCTATGTAGTTATGATAGGCTTTGGCATGAACCCCCAATGACAGGGTAGGAAGCTAAATTTGAACAAGCTGTAGGATCTTGAAAACAGATTATGAAATTCTTTCAAACTGTTATTAAATTATTTGATTTGATTCAATCATTTGTCACACCATTGTTCAAAATTAGGTATGTGGATATTTTAAGTATCTATTAAAAGTTCAATCCTATATCTTGCTATGTTTTGAAATGTGCTCATGAGTCTCCTAGTTCAGTGTTTGGCAAACTGCAGTTCGCGAGCCACATTCAGCTCCAGAGCTGCGGTTTGCAGCTCTGTTGACTAATGAGTTTGCCGACCACTGTCCTAGTTTAAATTTTTAAGTTATCTATATATAGGAAATTTATAAATAATCACACCTCTTTATGAATATGATCAATAAATTTTACTGATTAAAAATATCAATAGACCGGTATCTTTCATCTTTAACATAAAAAGTTATGTTTAAAATCTAATCAATAAGACCTTTAACATGGTTGAAAGGGGGAAATACTAATGACCATTAGGCATTCATTATTTTGAAAATGCTCTAAATTGAATAACCAATTGAAAGGTAGAAAAAGGACTCCTGCTCTTAGCAGCCATAAGATTCCCATCTCCTCAGGAAAGTAAATTTCTTAAAAATTAACTTTTAAAAATACTTTAATTTTATTCTAATTGTAAATATAATTCCAAATGATAATTACACAATTCCTAAAAAAGATATTCTGTTTCAAATGTGGTGAGTCAATATAAGGAAATGTTATGACATACGCCTAGTAAAATTTTCGTTATTGAGCTACAGAAACTTGATGAAATGTTTACAGGCTTAATCATTTCTGGACAATTGCAAATTATATTCCTAAAACAGCAATTCACTTTCTGTGAATGAATTTGGTTTTAAGATCCTCCCAAAGGCAGATTGAAATAAAGCTTTGTTAGCCACCTGATGGAAATTAGGAACCAAAGTTCCAGAAACAAACTTTAAATATGCCCAGATTCATAAGAGGAATAACTGGCCTAGATTTTCTATTGTATTTACCTTTCTGGGCCGCCAGTGGAAAAATAAAATATTTTAAAAATCCTGAAGTTATATCCTCTTATCCTATGAATACCTGATGATTAAGATGCACTATGATTAGGAAAGCTCTGGAAATGTGTAGCAGTTCTACTTTCCAAGTGATTATTTCAATTAACCTGTGAGCCTCAAATAGCCAGCGGGTATGAGAGGGTTCGAGGGGTTATTAGCAACACTGAGCCTTAGAACCACAGATCTAAAACCCATCACAAACTTCCCTAGTCTTTAGTCAATGCTTTGCCTAGTTGGAAGATAACCGGCTCCTTTTAGAAACATGGATAAAGGCCCTGAGCTGAAGACTTAGACAACTTTCCGCAGGGGAGGGCTGAGACTGCCCTAGAATCTCCCGGAAAGAAAGCCCTGAGAGATGGGGAGAGGCAGAAAGGAGATGAGAAAAAAGAACAGAAAAAAAGAGTGGGAGGGAAGGGGGCTCCAGGGCTGAGAGGAACAAGGCCCCATCAAGGAAAGCCACCCGACTCCCGCCCGGTTGCATCTCCACTTTTGTAGCATGAACTCCAGTGGGTCGCTGAGGCTAGGGCCGATCCAGCCCACTCCAGCGTCTGCTCTGTGGCCATTCTGGACACTTGCACCTAAGGCACCTGCATTTTCCCCCAACTGGTCTACCACACCTGCCTCTGTGCGATGCTCTCTCCGGTTGGCTGCCAGAACTAAGCCCGGTCCTCAAGCAAGGCAATGGCTAGGACCTGACCTATGGGGGCCATCGGGGACACCCCTTCCTTTTCCTGAATTCTCCCCAGCTTGAGCCCTTCTCCTCTGTGCCTCCCCAGCCCTCCGATGTGAGGCCCCAGTGGGAGATGGGTGCTCACACACCGGGGACCAGCAGCCAGGCACCCAAGGCCAGGTGGCTGAACCCCAGAGAGCAGAGGGAGAAGATTCTCTCCTCAGCTGAGGCCGGCTCCCGCTGAGCATTAGTGGCAAAGGGGACAACAGCCTTTGTTCTCCCAGGGATTGGTGAGGCTGCGCTGCCTAGGCGCAGAGCGGGCGGCGCCTGGGCACCAGTAATGCTCACTTTTGCATGCGGCATGGGGAAGGTTACAAGCTCCTTCTGCGGAAGGGGCTAGAGAGTTAGGAAGTAGGGGTTGTGAGGAGGAAAGGAGTGTGTTTAGGGGTAGGGGTGTAGAGTTTTGCATCTTGGCAAGGCTCTTTGTTTGCATTGGGGGCGGGGAGAGAGGAGTTGAAGGTGGATCCAAGCTTGCTTTCTGACAGTGGGGCAGATTCCTGAATATGTCACTATGCTGCACCCTCACCACACACATGCACACACACGCACCCGCACATACAGGAGAACAGCGGGTAGCAGGCAGCGCTGTGCCGGGCTCTCCGGGTTGCAGCAGCTTTGGCTGCCCGCAGCGCCACCACTGTGTGTCCAGAGGGGGAGTGGAAGAGGCTAGAGGCATTCGCAGGGCGACAGTTCCACGAGAAAGGAGGGAAAGTGGTGCAAGCCCAGCCCCCCCAACACACACACACACACACACACACACACACACACACACACAGCGGCCCTCGTTTCCCCTTTCTTGTCCGGGTTCACAGAGGTCGTGGGCAGCTTACACTCCTGGAAAGAAGCCAGGAGTCTCGGAAGGGCGGAGCGCACTCGACTCGAGGGGAGCAAGGGAAACGAAGGGAAAGAAAACAGGCGAACTCGGCGGGCGGGCTTACCCTTAGAAGCATCTTTCTCCTCTTTGGGCTTGGTCACCTTTCCACTCATAGATCCCAGCTTGCTTGACACGGTTCGCCCAGGAGACGGAAGTCCTCGCCGAGCGGGCTGGACTTGGGAGAGTGTTTAGGCGGCAAGTAGCGACCGCGAGCTCCCCTCGGTGTGGCTCCGGGAGGGATCTGCTTTCCCCCGCCGTTGCCGCCACCGCCGCCACAGCCTGTGAGGGAGTGGGAGGAAAGGAAAGGGGTGAAGAAGGAGCCGATGCCCCGGCCACCGCCGCTGCCACTGCTGCCTAGAGCCCCAGCAGCCGGCCACAGGAGGAGCCGCTCGCCTGGCTCAAGAAGTGGAGAGACAAAGCGGCGCGGCGCTGCTTCCGCGCTCTCGCTCGCGGCCTCCAAACTGCCCGCCCGCCCGCCTGCCCAGAGAGGCACTCGCAACCCTGGTTCTATCGCCAGCCTCCATGGCTCCACGAGGGCCGCTCTCCGGGCAGGCGCGGGCCGCGCGGGGAGTTGCCTGGGTGGGCTGCCCCGCGCGCCGGCGGGCTGCTTCCCTCCCCTCCCCTCTCCCAAGCCGCTGAGAGCCGCCAACTCAAATAGAATCTCAAGGAAGGTTTAAAAAAGCAAAACAAAGACCAAAATATCCATTTAAAAATAACAAGCCTCTCCAAAAGGGAAATGTTTGAACGTGTGATGAGCAACGTGTGAGCTTGTTACACCGCATAGCCGCGCAGCTTCTCCCCGCGGAGAACCTAGAGGGGAGGATTGCATCTTTCTTTCTGTTGAATCAATTCTCAGGATCCTATTATTTTGCCAAAAGGGGGGCCCGAGTTGCTCAGGCAGAAGAAAGGGAATCAATGGCCCTTACCTGCTCTCTCTCTCCCTACACCCAGACCCCCTCGGAGCTCGCCTGCTCCCTTGCTCGCGCTCCTCTTCCAAAGAACTCTCGGGTCCCAGAGCCACGACTCAACACCAGGAGTCTTCTACAGCCAAGGCAAGGTGTGGGCACGCGGGGGGCGGGGCGGGGGGCGTGGGCCGGCGTGGGCGGGGCGGCACTCAGCCGCCCACCAGCTGTAGTAAAAGGAGAGCTCGGCGGGGGCGCGCGGACGTCAGCCGCCAGTTGTCAAAACCCCAGCTAGCCCAGCGGAGATTGGGCGAGCCTGTGGGCTGGATGTACTCTGGCCACTCCAGGGCATGCAGGGCCCACGGACGCTGCGGGAGCGAACTCGTACTGTCGGCCACGGAGATCCAGCCTGGCGCTTCCCCGTCCCTCCTCCCCACCCCTGTTATCCACTTTGCTCCCAGAGCCTCAGGTCCTCACAGCGCTCTCCTGGCCTCGCCGGTTGCCACCTACTCTTTGGGAACTCCGTTGTTGGCCACTGCCTGCAGTGAGCTGTGGAATCTCAGTCCTGGAGTCAGCAACATCTCGTCTCTAAAGGCCAACTGCCCAAGTTGAGATAGCCGGGTTCTCTGTGGGAAGGGTGCGCTAGGATCTGGATGTCACTAGAGCACAGAGTGAAACTGACAGCAGTGGCTGCCACCTCCTACCCCTACCCCACATGCAAGCCCCTCCTCTTAGGGCTGGATGCTCTGGTTGGCAACCTGGGAGTAGAGTGCCCACTCCACAGGATGGCCAACTCCAGGCAAATGGAGCGAGGTGGGGCTGGGGCTAATGCTGGGATAAGTTCATGTCGCCTGAAACAGGTTAGTGTGGAAATATAGGTAAGGTCCCAGAATATTCGAACTAAAAGGAAAACTGCTCAGAAATTGTACAAGAGGAGGCAGACTGAGGATAAAGAACCAAGGAAATTGAAGGAGGAACAGGGTAGCCCCTGAGGCGTCCTGGTAAACCCCTTTGTGTGGTGGCCTTTTCTGAAGCCTGATGCTCATTTGAGGGGACTCTGCTGGCTGCTAACAGGACTCAGAGCCATCCATTAATCAGACCATAGGCTCCAGACTGACAGTGGAGACTCTGCATCCACTCTCGTGCAGAAAATCCGTTTCTCCTTGTCCCACCCAACCTCATCCGCTCCTTAATTCAGTTTTGTTAATGGTATTAAACCAGACGGAGAAATTATAGATGGATTAGTCCTACTGAATCACGGGCGGTAACCCAATTACAAGAGCCTGTTGTGGCTTTCAAGACCAGAAGAGTGAGCTGTCCTTGCAGCCAGCTTTGGTCTAAAGGTCGGCAGCCCTCTAATTTCAATTTGCAGCTTCAGTCCTAGGTCTGGGAGGAACTCCAGGCCTGTTTTTTCTTGTAAATGATATCTAATAATCTGGAGGTTGATGACACAATGTGATTATCCAATCCAAGGTTAGACCATTAATTAATGTCAGTACTCTGAGAAAAAAAAAGAATTCCTCTTCAAATGACTGGAATTCAAAGGGAATGGAGAGTTGGATGGTTTTAGAGGAAAGGTAGAAGGGAAGAAGATAAAGTTCTTAGATAGTTTATAACCCAATATTAATCAGTTACCATGGATTTAGTGCCTACCCTGTGCCAAGCAGCATGCTAAATACTTTACATCATTATCTTATTTCATCTTCACAACAGACTAGGAAGTTTTGAGATATTGTTATTTCCATTTTACAAATGAGGAATTGAGGTTCTAAGAGATTAATCAACTTGCAGGAGGTCACACAGCTGGTAAGTGGTAGAGTCTGGATAGAAAACTAGGAGATCCAGATTAGTCTCTTTTTAGACAGAGCTCTTCTGTTAAATCATGTGGTCTTTCAACACTCCTATCAGCCTATCAGCCTCTTAAAAGGATGGGAAACCACATCTTCACTGGACCTATCTGCCAATCCTAAACATGTAGGCTTTTTCAAACTCCTTTAACTCTCTCTCTCTTTTCTTTCCTTCCCCACCCCCACCCCAGAACCTCTTTTAGGAAAAGGGTCAATCTTTGTCTTGGAAGATCTTCAGTATCATACTTACGTTCATCCTGTCTCAGCTTTGCTACCACATTAAAATTTCTAGAAAAGTTATCTGTACAGATCAGAACTGTCCCCCACCCCAAACACTATCACTAATGGCACATCCAAAAAGTGTAACTTCAACTGGAAGCCAGATATAACCCTGTTCCTTGAAGGAAATTAACAGTAAACTAGGTTAATTAATATGATTGAGGAAAGTTGAAGAGATGTCTACTTAGGAGTATTAGTAGAGTCTGTCTGTTCATGAAAACAAAAGGTCAAATAAATAGTGGATTACTTACCACCCTCAAAAAATAATCAGAAGACAAAGAAAATAAATACTTCAAGAAAAAACAATATAGTGATATGTGGCCATATGGGGACAAATAAATGATGTCATAAGGGTATTCCTGGCACAGACCAAGGATGATCAGTATTCACATGCCAGAACAAGCAAACTTATCTAAATGAAGCTTCTGAAGACCCTGCTAAGAAGACCATGGCATCCTTCTTTGGGAAAGGCAAGAGGGGCTTTCCCCTTTTCAAAGCTCTGTGAGATGTTTAATTTGAAAAGAATATTGGCATTGGCTCAGAAAAGGGCATGCTACAATGTTCAGCCCCCAAGCTACTTGGTAATTTGACATTGTCAGATAGAAGACCTTACATTTGTATGAGGGCATTTAGGGGGTGGTCTTTTTTCCCATCACCAAATGGACTCAGTCTTGAAGTATTAATAACCACCTGGCTTAGCTTGTAGCACTTTCTCTTTCCTACCCAGATCTTTCTTCCCCATCCCACTAGGGTGAAAGTGCCTTCACTTTTCACTCTAACAATTTGTACTACTTCAATTTTCTCTGCCTTGTCACTGTCATAAAATGGTACTATCTATCTTGTCTCTGTCTCTGCTATAGGAGAGAACTCAAACATCTGATAAAACTTGGGGTGCAGGGGTTGAGTAACCTAGTCCTATAATTAAATCAATATTCTAAAATAAAAAGGCAGATGACCAAGCCTCTATAAAGTAAGGGCAGAGGCTTGAGTCTGGTATAAAAGTGGAAAAGATTCCAAAAGTTTCATCCTCTTAGCCCTGGGTCTATTTCATACCAGTCCCCAAAATGCCTCCAAACACCAGCTTCTGGATTCTCTGTTTGCTCATCCTCTAGCAGCTCTGAGCAGTGTTTCTGGGCAAGATGCCATGAGGTTTCAATGTCTGCACTGGAAGTTAAGGTTGGGGTGAGTGGGGACACAGAGCACTGATACACTTTTTCCCAGCAGGTTTGGGCTAGCTGAGTGTAGAGCCATTGTCATCAGGCACAACCAAATTAGATGTTTTAATGACAAGACTGATTCTCATTGGACCAAATGTTTTTCACTTGGAAAAAAAGCCACAGCAGAAAGCTGGTCCAAAAAGAAGCAGCCTGGCCCTAGCTAAAGCAGCCTGGCCCCGGCTCAGTTGAAAGGTTGCCCATTTGATTCTCGGTCAGGGAACATCCCATTGAGGGTTTTAATTTCTCTCTCACTCTCTCTCCTTCCATCTTGTTCTTAAAAAATCAATAAAATATATTAAAAATTAAAAGAATAAGAAAGAAAGAAAGAAAGAAAGAAAGAAAGAAAGAAAGAAAATAAAAAGGGGCCTGACATAACCCACACTTTCAATCAGTGTACTTGAAATCAAGAAAGGTTCACTGGACCAATATTTGGAAGTTAGAAGTCATTTTCTTTTTAAGTGCATGTCACAGCAATATGAATTTAGAGATCCAAATACTAGAGTTCTGCAAGGGATTAATTTCTGATTCAAACCCTACCGTGTTGTTCTACATCATGATTTAAGACTACTTTCTATCGGAATCTCTGGTGAGCTGTTGGGTTTCTGTTTCGTAAGAGTAAGATAATCTCCAAAGATGGTGATTGTGACAGTTTTAAAGTATGGTCATTGAGATGAGGGCACTCTGACCTCTTTCCATGATTCTGGGTGGGCTTGTAACTGTTATACAGTATGGTGAAATTGATGCTCTATAAGTTTTAAGCTATGTTTGAAAAGACCATGCAGCTTCTCCATGACCCTTTTGGGACGTTTGTTTGCAGAAAGCCAACTGCCATGTATGAAGTGTGCTTATCCTCACAACACTGTGCTAGAGAGTTCACATCTAGGCTCTCCAGATGATAGTGATAGCTGAGCTTCTAGACAACAGCCATTATTCACCGCCAGCCAAGCAAGAGATCCATTTTGGATGGCCAAAAGAGTCAAACCACTAAATGACTACTGTCCCTCCTCAGTGGAGAACTATTCGGTGGACCTGTTGTCAAATTCCCAACCCATAAAATTATCAGCAAGCCCTGACCGGTTTGGCTCAGTGGACAGAGCCTCAGACTACAGACTGAAAGGTCTCTGGCATGGATCTTTTGGACCTTCACTCTCCTAGATTCTCCCAATTTGTATCAGCCTAATTAATATATAAAACCCTTTTTATAGCAATATTTTAGAAGTTCTATTTTCATGATATACCCAGACTGATAAAGATTCCCTGAGAAGTCATGTAATTAAGGTCCAGTCAGGTAAACTCATATTAAGGCCTTTTTTCTTCTTCATAAATGACAAAAGATTATGGGAATATGATAACCTAAGGACAAGTTGTTTCCTATTCCTAATTCTAGGCTGCTTGCCTGTTTTTAGCTAAATAGTTATTAAGGTCTATGGAGAAGAGCTGCATGCAAGTGAAGTCCTAGATATTGTGGGACTCTCATCAGAAAGAAGTGTTCTCAAGCTTTGTTTTGAGTACTAAGCAAAGCCTAGATCCAGCACCAGAAAGGCCCAGAGCAAGGAGACCAAGAAGTTTGGAAAACATTAAAAACAATATACCCAGTCTCCTAGCTCTCCAAGAGGTCAAGATAAAGTGGATTAAAGCACCAGAAAGGTTATTTAGAGACAGAGTAGGAGAAAAGACTTGGAAAGAGGGCAACTGCCTTCAGGTACTTCATTTCCACCATTTGAGGGACTACTAACACTTGGGGAACTCTCAGATATTCCTGCCACAATGAGCTGACCCTGATAGGCTCACAAAGAAATACTATATAACCATCTGTGTTGGTCCAGCAACCAGCAGAATGTTGATTAAGGAGTTCATGCTTAAAGAAATAAATGAGCCCAGCCAGTGTGTCCCAGTGGTTGAGCTTCAACTCATGCACCAGGAAGGAGCAGTTCCATTCCCTGTCAGGGCACATACCTAGGTTTTAGGCTCAAATTTCAGTAGGGGATATGCAGGAGACAGCCCATTGATGTTTCTCTTTCTCCCTTGCCCTTCCTCTCTGAAATCAATAAAAATATATATTTTAACCTACATATATAAAAGCCAAAGTGATGAAACGTCAGAATGACTGGAAGATGGAACAACTAGTCAACTGGTCGCTATGATGTGCACTGACTACCAGGGAGCGGACACTCAATGCAGGAGCTTCCTCCTGGTGGTCAGTACACTCCCACAGCAAAAGCACCACTCAGCGAGCTTACCAAGGGGCAGCAATGGTGGCAAGCGGAGTGGGGCCAGGATGAACAGAACAAAGCAGGCTTCATGCACTACTACATCCCCCAAGGGATCCCAGATTGCAAGAGGGTTCAGGTAAGGCTGAGGGACCCTACCAGTGCATGTTCTGGGCTTCTAGTAATATATAAAACCCTAATCCAGTGGTCAATAAACTCATTAGTCAGCAGAGCCAAATATCAACAATATAACTATTGAAATTTCTTTTGAGAGCCAATTTTTTTAAACTTAAACTTCTTCTAATGCCACTTCTTCAAAATAGACTCTCCCAGGCCATGATATTTTGTGGAAGAGCCACACTCAAGGGGCCAAAGAGCCACATGTGGTTCATAGGCCGCAGTTTGTCGACCACTGCCCTAAGCAACCAGTCAACCATTTGACCAGTTAACTGTTTGACCAGTCGCTATGTTGTGCACTAACCACCAGGAAGCAGACGCTCAATGCAGGAGCTTCCCCCTGGTGGTCAGTGCACTCCCATAGCAGAAGCACTGCTCAGTGTGCTTACTGAACAGAGGCAGCAAATGCAACAGGGCCCAGATGAGTGGGAGTGTTACAGCACTGGGCCTGGGTTCAGGCTCCTCCCTGGCTGCCTGCTTCTTCATGGAGTATTACTACCCTCAAGGGATGTTGGACTGCAGGTTTCAGCATGATCCCAGGGGGGATCCGGCAGTCTGGCATCTCCCAAGGGGTCCTGGATTGCGAGAGGGTTCAGGCCAGGCTGACAGACTCCACCAGGCCTCTAGTTTTTTAATAAAGAAATAAATTGGTGGGACGACAGACAAACGAGTAATAACAACAAAATAGGAACATATGTAGAAACTTAGTGCAGCATGAAAGGAGACTTTCTGGAACTGCAAAATGTGATTCCCCAACAAAACAGTTCAGTAGATGAATTGAAGGAGAGGATGATCACTGCTAAAACTCAAAATAGTGACCTTGAAGATAAAGTGGAAGAAGATTCATAGAGCACCAAGTCAAAAATATCAGGAGGATAGCAAAAAGGAGCTCAGTGAGACCCTGTCTACCTCCCCATGTGAGACTCGATTCTGTAGGACTCTTTCCCTTTCCACATGAGAGTCTGTACTTGTTCTTCAAAAAATTTCCACCTTTTCTATACCCTCTTCTGTCTGTGGATTCATTCTTCTACTCCAGCAAACAAAGAATCCAGGTACCAGTCAAAAATTCCATATCAGTACTTCTGGGGTATCTTTGGGGTATCATGTTTGGAAGGTTCCAGAAAGGATAAGCTGGCTCTAGAATTTCTGTGGCATCTATCCTGTGGTTGCTGGTGATGGAGGCCTCCAGATTATCAGCCCCACAGTGCCAGATGATTTGATCCCATTCAGCATAATTGCATCTTCACATTCACCCAAAGCCTGGGCCCGTTCGTTGCTGGCCAAGCTTGCCACCAGCTCAGACACGAAGACAGCGCCATCTCCTTGGATTGGGAAAGTGGATTTTTACAGAAGCCTGAAAATCGAACAGCTGCAAACCCCACAATACCAGTCCCCAATTGGCGCAAACACTCAGATTCAGAGGAGCTCTACATGTCACACAGAAAGGTCAGATTTCGCCTCGGATAAGGTGAGGTCTCTGGTCCTGCAGAACAGAAAGTAGTGCACACTGTGGGAGCTGGAGGACTGGGGGGTATTCTGCACCTAGAGAAATCCACGGTTGTTGGGCCTGGTGTGATCCGTGAATGTGAAAGGGGGTCTTCAGAGCTCCTAACAGAGGGGATCTCTAGAAAGCAACTCATTTTTGATCTGTCGCAGAAGAACAGCCTGAGAGTTATTAATGTGTGCCAGCTGCTTGGACATGAGGGAGAAGGGGGGATTGCGCAGACTTGTGCTCTTTCCTTTTCAGATCCTTGCTTCTTATTGCTAAGCCCAGTACATAGGATTACCCAGTTGGGGACACCATGGGAGACTGCAGGAAACTGGCGATCGGAGCGGGGAATAACCTTCAGGGAACCAGCTCTGGGGCATTCCACTCCCACAAACCGGTATTGAGTACCACAGGTAAAGCAGGATCTAAGCACAGGCTGGAGAGGACCTACAGTCTCAGAGGTCAATCCTGAAACACTGCCACCTAGGAGCTGACTCACAAATTGACACTTGTGTATTCACAAAAGAATAAACAGATTAAGAAATACTGCCTGCTTAACAACTAGGACTGGTTTACAACACTGAACATCAGTGGAACGCAGAAAATTGCAATATTGTCCTGACTGGGAAACAGGCGTGCAAAAGAGAACAACAGAGGAAGTGAATGACCTTCACTATTGCACATTCTATTTTTTATTTATTTTATTTTTTATTTCTTTATGTTTTAATTAAGAAACTATTTTTCCTCAATTGCTTTTACTTTTTTAATTATTACATTTTTATTTTCAATCAGTATTATTACTACTATTATTTCACCATTTTGAAAAAAAGTGTCATTTTATTTTCTCTTTATTTTATTTTGGAATTAGAGTTCTACATTCAATTTTCATCTTTCCTTTAGCATCATTTTACTCTACCTCAACTATACCTTTATGTCATCATTCTCTTCCTAACTTTTTCCATTTTGTTATCCTGTTTCTCTTACCCTTTTCCTACTTTAGATTTTCCCTATTCCATCTTTTTAAAAATATATGTATTTATTGATTTTTTTACAGAGAGGAAGGAAGAGGGATAGAGAGTTAGAAACATCGATGAGAGAGAGACATCGATCACCTGCCTCCTGCATGCCCCCTACTGGGGATGTGCTCACAACCAAGGTACATGCCCTTGACCGGAATCGAACCTGGGACCTTTCAGTCCACAGGCCGATGCTCTATCCACTGATCCAAACCGGTTTTGGCTTCCCTATTTCTTATTTTTACCCCCTGTTAAAATTTCACCCCTCTTATACATCTCATTTTCAACCCCCTGCTCCAAGTCCATACATACCTCTCTCTTCTCTGTCTTCAGTATCCAAAAAATTGTTTTCTCTTTGTCCTTTTGTTATTGTTTGCTTGAAATTGACTATATCCATTTTTTATACTTTTTTTGTGAGATTGTTTTGCTTATTCTTCTTGTTTTATTTTGCTTCTTGATTGTTTTGTTTTGTTTTGTTTTACCTCTGTTTTCCATCACCTCCCTTGATATTAGTTGTTATTTATAGTTTTTATTAATCTCCAGATACTTGTTTCTGGCATTTGTTGGCATTAGTGGATGTTCTATTAGAGTTTTCTCCCCATATGTATAAGTGGACTGCCCCAGAGCTGGTTCCCCTTCTCTTTCTTATTCTCTTTCTTTTCTCTCTTACTTTCTTTTTTCTTATTCTTTTTTCTTTTTTTCTCCCTTCTCCCAATGTCATTTTAGCACTCTTTTCTTTTCTTTACATTTTTGTTCTTTTCTCTTTTCTTCTTTCTCTCCTATCTCCTAATTTGTCTCTCCCTGGTGGTCATCTTTATTTGTGGCTATTAATATCATGAATACATTTCTGTTCAGTGCTTTGTGAATTGTACCTGGTAGTGTTGTATTTTGTGCCTTTAAATCAATGCAGGGGAGAGTAAGAACTACATAACCAGATACCCAGAGAAGAGAGACAATGGGCTGCCAAAGAAAAAATTCAGAGAAATGGTCATAAGATGGCTGAAAATGGAAGACAAATTCGACAATATGAGTAAGAACCAAGAAGAAATAAAGAAGAACCAAGAATAAATGAAAAAAATGATATAGGTGCTATAAAGAACTTAATAGAAAGCATCAAAAGTAGACTAGAAGAAGCAAAGAACTGCATCAGTGAGCTAGAAGACAAAGTAGGAAAAAATACTCAAGTATAACAGCATCTAGAAAAAGAAATGAAAAAACAGGAGAGCCTAAGGGAACTTTGGGACAACATGCAACTAAACAACATCTGCATAATAGGGGTGGGTCCAGAAGGAGAGAAAACTGAGCAAGTACTAGAAAACCTGTTTGAAGAAATGATGACAGAAAACATCCCTGATATAGGGAAGAAAAAACCCACACAAATCCAAGAAGCACCCAAAGTCCCAAGCAAAATGAACGCCAAAAGACAGACATCAAGTCACATTATAATTAAATTGGCAAATACCAATGACAAAGTAAGCATCTTAAAAGCTGCCAGAGAGAGACAGAAAGTTACCTAAAAAGGAACCCTCATCACAATAGGAGCTGATTTCTCAACAAAAAGTCATCAGGCCAGAAGGAAATGGAATGAAATATACAAAGTCATGCAAAGGAAGGGTCTGAATCCAAGAATACTGTACCAAACAAGGTTTTCAACCAAAATTGAAGGTGAAATCAGGAGCTTTGCATACAAAAAGGTCTAAGAGAATTTATTACCACCAAACCAACAATGCAAGAAATGCTAAAGGGTCTCCTGTAGAAAAAAGAAATAAGAAGCGAAGAAGGAACACAGGGATAAAGAATAAAAATGGCAACAAATACGTACCTATCAATAATAACTTTAAATGTAAATGGATTAAATTCTCCAATCAAAAGACATAGGGTAAATGACTGGATAAGAAAACATGATCCATATATCTTCTGTCTACAAGAAACCCACCTCACAAAAAAAGACACACACAGACTGAGGGTGAAGGGAAGTAAAATGGTTTTTCAGGCAAATGGAAATGAAAAAACAAAACAATTAGGGTATCAATACTTATATCTGAAAAATAAGATCTCAAAATGAAGGATATAAAAAGATATAAGGAAGGCCACTTCATAATACTAAAGGGAGCAATCCAACAAGAAGAAATAACTCTGGTAAACATATACCCACACAATACAGGTACACCTAAATACATAAAAAACTCCTGGAGGATATCAAGGGAGAGATTGACAGCAATACAATCATAGTAGGAGATTTTAATACCCCACTATCACCTTTGGACAAATCCTCTAAACAAAACATCAGCAAAGAAACATTATTCTTAAATGACTCTCTAGACCAAATGAAATTAATCGACATCTTCAGAACATTTCACCCCAAAGCCACAGAATATACATTCTTCTCAAGTGCACATGGGTCATTATCAAAGATAGACCATAAGTTTGGTCATAGGCTAAGACTCTTCAAATTCAAGAAGATAGAAATCATATCAAGTATCTTCTCAGATCACAGTGGCATAAAACTCTAAATCAACTACACTAAAAACAATCCAAAGAAAACAAACACATGGAGAATAAACAGCATGCTATTAAACAATGACTGGGTTACCACACAGATCAAGGAAAGAATAAAAAATATCATGGCAACAAATGACTATGAAAATACAACAATCAAAAAATCTATGGGACACAGTTAAAGCACTCTTGAGAGGGAAGTACATAGCTCTACATGCCTACTGAAAAAAAAAGAAACAAATAAGAAACACTGATAATAAATTACATAACCGTACAACTCAAAGAGCTAGAAAGAGAGCAATAAGAAAAGCCTAGTGTAAGCAGAAGGAGGGAAATAGTAAAATCAGAGCAGAGATAAATGACGTATAGACCAAAGGAACAATTCAAAAGATCAAAAAAGCCAAGAGCTAGTTCTTTGAAAGGATAAACAAGATTGATGGACCTCTAGACAGGCTCACCAAGAAGCAAAGAGAGAGGATCCAAATAAACAAAATCAGAAATGAAAGAGAAGAAAGAACAACAGACCCCACTGAAATACAAAGGATTATTAAAAGATACTATGAACAACTCTATTCCAACAAATTGGACAACCTGGAGGAAATAGGCATATTCCTAGAAAAAATTCAACATTCCAAAAATCAAACAGGAAGAATCCAAACATCTCAATAGGCCAATAACTATAGATAAATTGAAGCAGTCATCCAAAAGCTTCTAGCAAACAAAAGCCCAGGGCCAGATGGCTACACAGGGGACTTTTACCAATCATTCAAGGAAGAATTAAAACCTATCCTCCTCAGAGTAGTCCAAAAAATTCAAGAAGAAGGAACACTTCCAAACACCTTCTATGAAGCCAGCCAGCATCACCCTAATACCAAAATCAGATAAAGACAACACAATAAAAGAGAATTACAGGCCAATATCTTTCATGAACATAAGATGCCAAAATCCTCAACAAAATTCCAGCAAATCAGATCCAGCAGTACATCAGAAAGATCATACACCATGACCAAGTAAGATTTATCCTAGGAATGCAAGGATTGTATAATATCCACAAGTCAATAAACGTGATACATCACATAAACAAATTGAGAGATAAAATGACATAATTATATCAATTGATGCAGAAAAATCATTTGACAAAATCCAACACCCTCTCTTGAGAAAAGCTCTCAGCAAGGTGAGAATAAAAGGATCATACCTCAAGATCATAAATGCCATACATGATAAACCCACAGCTAACATACTCAATGGACAAAAACTAAAACCATTTCCCCTAAGAAAAGGAACAAGACAGGGATGCCCACTCTCACCACTCCTGTTTGACATAGTACTGGAAGTATTAGCCATTGCAATTAGACAAGAAGTAGAAATAAAGGGCATCCATATTGGAAAAGAAGAAGTAAAGTTGTCCTTCTTTGCAGATGGCATAATATTTTACATAAAAAAAACCCAAAAGACTCCATCAAAAAACTAGTAGACTTAATAAGTGAATTCAGCAATGTAGCAGGATGCAAAATTAATGCCAAGAAATCTATGGAATTTCTATACACTAATAGTGAACTTACATAAAGTGAGACTAAAAAAGCAATCCCATTTACCATTGAATGAAAAAAAATTAAGATACCTAGGAATAAAATTAACTAAGTAGGTAAAAGTTCTATACACTAAAAACTACAAGAAACTGAAAAAAGTGATAGAGGAAGACATAAACAGATGGAAGAGCATACCATGCTCATGGATTGGGAGAAACAACATCATTAAAATATCTATACTATCCAAAGCAATCTATAGATTCAATGCACTCCCCATTAAAATACCAATGGCATATTTCACAGACCTAGAAAGAACTCTGCAAAGATTCATCTGGAATAAAAAATACCCCTAATAGCCACAGCAATCCCGAGAAAGAAGAATAAAGTAGGTGAGATCTCAATTCCTGATTTCAAGCTGTATTACAAAGCCACTGTTCTCAAAACAGTCTGGTACTGGCCTAAGAACTGACATATAGACCAATGGAATAGAATAGAGAATCCAGATATCGACCCAAACCACTATGCTCAATTAATATTTGACAATGGAAGCATGAACATACAATGGAGTCAAGACAGTCTCTTCAATAAATGGTGCTGGTCATATTGGACAGATACATGCAAAATAAATGAAATTGGACCACCAATGTATACCATACACACACAGAAAAAAAAAACTCCAAATGGATACAGGACTTAAACATAAAATGGGAAACCTTAAAAATACTAGAGGAATCAACAGACAGCACAATCTCAGACATATGCCTAAGAAACTTCTTCACTGATATTGATCCAAGGACAATAGCAGCTAAATAGAAAATAAACAAATGGGACTACATCAACATAAAAAGCTTTTTCACAGCAAAAGAAATCATCAACAAAATAACAGGAAAGCCCACTGTATGGGAGAACATATTTGCAAATGTTATCACTGATAAAGATTTAATCTCCAACATCTATAGGCAACTTATACAACTTAATAAGAGGAAGATAAATGATCCAATAAAAAAAAAAGATGGGCAATGGATCTAAATAGAATCTTTTCCTAAGAAGACAGAAGGAAGGCCAAGAGACACATCAAAACATGCTCAAAGTCACTAATTATCCAAGAGTTGCAAATCAAAACGACAATGTGATACCATCTCACACCTGTCAGAATGGCAATCATCAACAAATCAACAAACGACAAGTTTTGGCGAGGATGCGGAGAAAAAGGAACCCTTGTGCACTGTTGGTGGGAATGCAGACTGGTGCAGCCACTGTGGAGAACAGTATGGTGTTTCCTTAGAAAACTAAAAATGGAATTCTCATTTGACCCAGTAATCCCACTCCTAGGAATATATCCTAAGAAACTAGAAACACCAGTCAGAAAGGATTTATGTACCCCTACGTTCATAGCAGCACAGTTTACAATAGCTAAGATTTGGAAACAGCCTATGTTCCTGTCAGCAGAAGAGTGGATCAGAAAACTATGGTACATCTACACAATGGAATACTATGCTGCCATAAAAAGAAGGAATTCTTACCATTTGCAGCAACCTGGATGGAACTGGAGAGCATTATGCTAAGTGAAATAAATCCAGTCAATGAAAGAAAAATAACATGTGACATCACTCATTTATGGATAATAAATAACATTATAAAATGATGAACAAAAAAATAGATACAGAGGCAGTAAAGCATCAAACAGACTGTCAAATTACAGTGGGGAGGTTAGGGAGAGGTGGAGTAGATAAGTGATTAACCGAAGGACTTATATGCATGCATATAAGCATAACCAATGGACACAAGACACTAGGGTGTTAAGGCATGCATGGGAGTGGAGGGGCAATAGGAAGATAAGTACACATGTAATACATTAATAAAAATTTTTTTTAAAAAATATCAGGAGAGGGAAATCATGAACAAAGTGTAAGAGACTTGGAGGTCCTGGCAGATTCTGACAATTGGAGCCTGTGGGCTGGGGGAAGGGACTAAGAAGTGGTGAATACACCTCATAGCAACTGGTCAAGCAGTCATTCTGGTCATTATGCCATTGTGATTGCTGGGCTTTTATTATATAGGATAATTATAAATATTATATTAAACTCTATAACAGCGAATTTTAATACATTGAGAAAATTAATATTTTTACTAATCAAAGTTAACCCAATAAGAAGTGTTTGATAGCTTAATTATCAGAAATGTGATTGAAAAAGTGAATTAGTTACTACTGAAAAAGTCATTGTAAAAGATTGCTTCATCTGTTTTAATTCAACTAGTCTTAAAAACAAATATTTTCAATGTCATTTAAACTATCCTATACCTTAAAAAGAGGAGGGAAGCCCCTTAATTCTCTCCACCATCAGTTTTACTGGGATATAGTTGGTTCATGACATTGTGTAACTTTAAATGTTCAATGTGATTATTTGCTACATAATATAACCAAATTAAAGTTAGTAAACATTCCCATCATTTCACATAATGACCATTTTGTTGTTGTTGTTAAAGTGAGAATATTAAATATCTATTCTCATAGCAATGTTCAAGTATAAAATACTTGTTAATTATATCATCATGCTATACATTAGATCACTGGAACTTATTAATTTTATAACTAAAAGTTTATACTTTTTGACCAACATATTTCTATTTCTCTCACCCTTAGGCCCTGGCAACCCCTATTCTTCTCTCTGTTTTTATGAGTTCAATGTTTTCAGATTCCACATACTAATGACATCAGACATGATTTGTCTTTCTATGTTTGATTTACTTAACTTAGCATAATGGCATCAAGGTCCAACTGCAGTGCAAAAAAAAATGGCATGATTTTCTTATTTTATGGCTGAAAAACATCCTACTGTGTGTGTACACTGAGTGGCCAGATTATGATCTCTGAATGCATAATAATCTGGCCACCTAGTGTGTGTGTGTGTGTGTGTGTGTGTGTGTGTGTGTGTGTGTATGTGTGTATAGGCCCAGTGCATGAATTCATGCATAGTTGGGGTCCGGCCAGCCTGGCCAGGGGGAGGGGATATGGGTGGTTGGCTGTCCAGCCTGCTGGTTGAACTCCTGGTCAAGGAGACAATTTACATATTAGCCTTTTATTATGTAGGATATACACTGAGTGACCAGATTATTATGCATCCAGAGTTCATAATAATCTGGCCACTCCGTGTATATATACATATATGCATATACATACATACATATGTATCTCACACCTTCTTTATTCATTCACCTATCAATAGAAATTTATGTTGCTTTCATGTCTTCTCTATTGTGAATAATTCTGCAATGAACATGTGAGTGCAGATATTGCTTCAAGATACTGATTTTATTTCCTTTGGATATATAGCCAGAAGTGAGATTGTTAGATCATATGATAGTTCTATTTATTAATTTTTGAGGACCCATCATACTGTATTTTATATAGAGGCTGTATCAATGTACATTCCCATAGCAGTGAACCAGGTTCCCTTTTCTCCACATCCTCACAAGCATTTTTTTTTTTTACTAGTAATCTTTTGCCTTTTTTAAATTATATCTACTGTAATAGATGTGAGGTGATATTTCATTGTAGGCTTGACTTGCATTTTTCTAATGATTAAGGTATATTGAGGACCTTTTCATAGACATTTATATATCTTCTTTGGAAAAATACTTATTTAGGTCCTTTGCCCAATTTTTAATCAGGAAGTTTGGATTTTTTTCTTTTTAAAAAATATATTTTTTATTGATTTCAGAAAATAAGGGAGAGAGATAGAGAGATAGAAACATCAATGATGAGAGAAAATCATTGATTGGCTGCCTCCTACGCATTCCCTACTCTGTGGCGGTGGTGGGGGGAGTGGGGTAGGGTTGAGCCTGCAACCTGGGCATGTGCCCTTGGCCAGAATCAAATTTGCGACTCTTTAGTTCACAGGCCGATGCTCTATCCACTGAGCCAAACCAGCTAGGGCTGGATTTTTTCTATTAAATATTACGAGTTCTTTATATATTTTGGATATTAACTACTTATCAGATATATGTCTTGCAAATATTTTCTCCCATTCCATAGATTGTCTTTTCCTTTAGTTGTTTTTTGTTTGTTTTGCTGTACAGAGGCTTTTTAGTTTGATATAGTCCCACTTACTGATTTTTGCTTTTGTTTCCTGTGCTTTGGGTGTCATATCCAAAAAAGCCATTGCAAAGACCAATGTCTAGGAAATTTTTCCCTATGTCTTCCTCTAGGAATTAAATCATTTTGATCCTTATGTTAAAACTCTAACCGATTTTGGTTTAATTTTTAAGATAGGGTTTCAATTTCATTCTATTGCATGTGGATATCCAGTTTTTCCAGCACCATTTATTAAAGATACCATCCTTTCCTCATAGAGTATTTTTGCCTGTTGTGGCCTGTCAATTATGTTCCATTGGTCTATGTGTCTGTTTTTATGCCAGTACCATACTGTTTCAAATCCTATATCTTTGCAATATGGAATAAAATAAGGTAATGTGAAGCCTCCACCTTTCTTCAAGATTGCTTTAGCTATTCAAAGACTTTTGTGGTTCTATACAAATTTTAGGATTGTTTTTCCTATTTATGTGAAAAATACTCCTGAACTTTTAGTAGGAATAGTACTGAATCTATGGATGGATTTGGGAAGCATGGATATTTCAATAATATTCATTCCTCAGATCCATAAATATAGGATGTCTTACTATTTATTTTTGTCTTCTTCAGTTTCTTTCGTCAGTGTTTTATAGCTTTTTTTTTCTGTATAGACCTTTCCCTTCCTTGGTTAAACTAATTCCTAAGTGTTTCATTCTTTCTGATGCTATTGTAAATTGGATTGTTTTCTTTATTTCTTTTGCAGATAGTTTGTTGTTCATGTACAGAAATGTAATTGATTTTATATGCAGATTTTGTATCCTGAAAATTTATGAATTCACATTAAATTCTTGTGGGTTTTTTGGTGGCCTGTGGAATTTTCTATATCAAGGTCATATTATCAGAAGACAGACAATTTTACTTTTTCCTTTCACATTTGGATGCCTTTTTCTTGTTTTTCTCGCCTAATTGTTCTAGGTTGGAATTTTAGTACTGTTGAATGGAAGTGGTAAGAGTGGACACTGTTGTCTTGTTTCTAATCTTAGAGAAAAACCTTTCAACTTTTCACCTTTGAGTATGATGTTAGCTATAGGTTTATCATATGTGATCTTTATTAAGTTGAGATACATTTCTATACAAATTTATTGAGAGAGATTTTTTAAATCATAAATGATATTAAATTTTGTCAACTGCCTTTTCTATATCTATCGAGATGATATGACTTTTGTCTTTCATTTTATGAATGTGGTGAATCACATTTATAGATTTGGATGTTGAGCCATCCGTGGGATAAATCCCACTTGGTCATTGTATATGATACTTTTAATGCACTGTTGATCTCAGTTTGCTAGTACTTTGTTGAGAATTTTTTATCTATATTCATCAGAAGTGGTTATTGTTTATTGTGGTATCCTTTATATGGCTTTGGTATATCAGAGTATTCTGACCTCATAAAATGATTTCGGGAGTGTTACATTCTCTTCTGTTTTTGTTTTGGAAGAGTTTTAAAAAATTCAGCATTAAATTTTCTTTAAATGGCTTCTAAAATTCACCTGTAAAGCCATCTGGTCGAGAGCTTTCCTCAGCTGGGAGGTTTTTTATTATTGATTCAATCACCTTACTTATTTCTAATCTGTTTAGATTATTTATTTCTTCATGATTCAGATTTGGTAGAGTATATGTGCCTAGAAATTTATTTCTTCTGGATTGTCTAATTTATTGGCATATAATTAATTGCTCAGAGTAGTCTTCACTGATCCTTTTATTTCTGTGATACCAGTTGTAATGTTTCCTCTTTCCTCTATATGTTTATTTTTTGTTTACAATATATTTTTATTAATTTCAGAGACAAAGAGAGAGAGGGAGAGAGAGAGGGAGAAACATCGATGATGGAGAGAATTAATGATTGGCTGCCTCCTGCACACCCACTACTGGGGATTGAGCCAGCAACCCAGACATGTGCCCTTGACTAGAATCAAACCCAGGACTTTTCAGTCCGCAGGCCGACATTCTATCCACTGAGCCAAACCAGCTAGGGCCATTTATATTTTTAGTTCATTCTTTTTTTCTTAGTCAGTCTAGCTAAAGGTTTATCTATTTTATTTTCCCTTCAGAAAACCAACTCTTGGTCTTTTCTATTGTTTTCTATTATCCATTACATCTATTTCTGCTTTGACCTTTGTTATCTCCAACCTTCTGTTCACTTTGGGTTTAATTTGTTCTTGTTTTTCTAGTTTCTTGAGGTGTAGAGTTAGATTGTTTATTTGAAGTATTTTTTTAAAAATGCATCTTTATTTTTGAAAGTATTACATATTTTCCTTTTTTCCCATTGATTCCCTTTACCCCACACCACCCCTTGCCCTCACCATGCTATTGTCCATGGGTTATGCATATATACATATAAAATATTTATTGCTATACATTTCCCTATTAGCACTATTTTTACTGC
>JAAGEH010000015.1:11079020-11101946 GCA_011751065.1 Lasiurus cinereus | reverse complement strand
AAAATATTTATTGCTATACATTTCCCTATTAGCACTATTTTTACTGCATCCCATATGTTTTGATGTGCTGTTTTTCCACTTATATTTTTTCAAGATATTTTTTAAATTTCATTTTAGTCCTATTAATTGATCAGCAATGTGTTGTTTAATTTCCAGATATTTGTAATTTTTTTCAGTTATTTGCCTATCATTTCTTTCCAGGTTCATACTATTGTGGTCAGAAAAGATACTTGGTATGAGTTCAACCTTTAAAAAATTTTTGACACTTGTTTTATAATATAATCTATAATCTATCTTGGAGAATTTTATTTGTACACCTGAAAGAATGTGCATTCTGCTATTGTTGTATGAAATGTTCCCTCCTGTTGCTGCATGACCACCCCAGGGGCATGTACAAGGCAGGGAAGGCAACTGTTGACAGTCAGGCTGAGGGCATGGAGGAACTAGCTGTAGGTGAGCTCAGTGGGATAGGCCAGTGATAGGAGACAAGGAGATGCAGGTTCACAAGCAGCTGTGGGGATCGTGCCTATCAATGTGCATTCCATAGCTGTTAAGATCTTGCAACATGTGTGAACATGGCATTTGATGTTGGTGATTGGTGTCAGGTTGGTGTTGTGCAAGTACACAACTGGAGAGTTTAGTCCTGAGAGTGGCTGTAGGGGTCTAGGTTTTAGTCTTGCACTTGTTCAGCCAAAGAAGCCTGGGCTGGTTGTTGCTGTGGTGCTGTGTCTGAATCTGGAGCTCACGCAGCAGCAATTGGAAGGGAACTGAGAAGAATTCAGAAGGCTGGTATCAGTGAATGAAAATACCTGTGGGGTGAAATCTGCAGTGTGTGATGGCTTTGCTGGCCATTGATTTCTTTAATGGCAAAAGCTGCTGGGGTCTTCTGCAAAGCAGGTCACTGGGAACCCCCTTAATCCCTTTTCATGAAGCCAACACTACTTCAATATCCAAACCTGCAAAGGAGGCTACAAAAATAAATCTATAAATCTTTTTAAATATAGATGCTGAAATTTTGAATAAAACATTCCTCCAAATGCAATCCAGCAACCCTTCAATAAAGTTAAAGTTTGGCTACATAAGGGCAAGGTAGAATATACTCTTGACCCTGATTCTTTCCCTATCTCTGGATCTAAGAATTTTTCTATATGATTTTGGAGTTTCTGCCATATATATTTGTATGGTATACATTTTCTTGTCCCTCAACTTTGGTATCAGTCAAATATCTTGTTTGAGTGGGTAAAGTGAGATAGAAATGTGCCACTTCCAAGACAAGGCCCTCCTTATGCATCTTCACCTTCTGGCTTGTGACTCTGGCAGTCACCTAGAGACTAGTCTGACTAGCCTTCTCTCTCCAACAGCAGGATAAAAGTAATCTGGGGCAGAGGCATTCTAGTGACCACAACCAGAAGCAAAGCAGCCTCAACAGACCTATAGTGATAAGCAGTTACTCAGCAGAGCCTAGACCAGATCCTCCAGATCCCAAACTAATATGAGGGATAACAAATCGTTGTTTTTGAAGCCACTGAGATATTGGCTGATTTGTATCACATAAATTACTGACATATAGGATTATATTTGAAAATGCAAAAGTGGTTCAATATCAGAACATCTATCAAAGTAACTCATTACATCAATAAATTAGAGGAGAACCATATGAATAATCAAATCAAGAAACACTTAAAAGTCAATTAATAAAATTCAACTGTATTCTAATACATATCTAAATTAAGTAGGATTATAAGAAGACTAGTGGCCCAGTGCATGAATTTGTGCACAGGTGGGGTCCCTCAGCCTGGCCAGCAATACAGGCTTATCGGGAGGTTGGCTGGCCAGCCCCCTGATTGGGGCCAATGGGGGGCCGGCCAATCAGGGAGAAGGGCCAAGGGAGGTTGGCCAGCTGGAGGGGTGAGCCACAGGAGGATGGCTGTGGGAGCACACTGACCACCAGGGAGCAACTCCTGTGTTTAGTGTTTGCCCCCTGGTGGTCAGTGTACATCATAGTGACTGGTCGATAGATCCTTCTGGTCATTCTGGTCATTCGGTCATAATGGTTGCCTAGGCTTTTATATATAGAGATTATTTAAAATAGTACAGACAGTTTAACATAAACAGATGCCAAATATTATCCCAAAAGGCAAAATGTACTGACTTGTTCAAATAAAATTCAAAACTAGACAAGAATGCCTCTTATGCCTACTATTATTCAACATTGTCTTGGAGAAGCTAGCTTATAAAAAAAAACTCCAAAAATTAAAGAAAGACAGAACTAATACAAACATCAGATATCTATTTCTTTGTTAATAGTATATTTGGACAGCTAGACAAACAACGCACTCTAGTAAAATCAGTAAGACTTATTTAGAGAATTTGGTATGGTAACAAAATACAAGGTTACTATACAAAAGAAATAGTAGATCTCGATTGAAGCAATCAATACAAGAAATAAAAATGGTAAAAATTATATTCATAACAATGAAAAAATCTATATGGGGGAAGGGTGGACGGAGATGGAAGAAGATATAGAGGAGATAAATGATGATGGAAAAAAATAAAGAAAATATATATATATATACACATTATACTATATAACTAGAGAAGTATTAAACCAATATGAAGAAAATTGTAATAGCTTACCAAAACACTAAAACAAAATCTAGGAAAAAAATGAATGAATGGCATAATCATAGGACTTCATGTTATAAAATTTCAAATTTACCAAGTCAATATTATTTTTTAAATTCCAATTTAAATTATCAACATGATTTTTGAGAGAAAAAGAGGGGATTAACTTGTATACATAACATTAATACCTATATAGAAGAATAAAAATTTTAATAGCCTTGAAAAATAAGAATAATGAGAAATATTTTAACCAAATATCATAATATTCCATAAAATCACCATAATTAAGTAAAAACATGATAATGTCATGAAAATAACAGGCAATTAGTTCAGAAGAATAAAATAGAGAATGCAGAATTACCATAAATCCTATATAATTATTTAACATACGGAAAAGTTGATACTTCATTTCAATGGGAAAAAGATGGATTGCTAATGAATAGTATGGATGCAAATGGCTATTAATTTCAGAGAATACAAAATTGAACCTCTTTTTACACCAATATTAATAGAGTGTTTACAAAAAGACATAGTCAAACATAAAAACAGTAAAAGTCTTTTTTCTTTAATCTAGGAAACTACATGCACAACCTAGGAGTGGGATGACCCTCTTAACCAATCCTCAAAACTCAGAAGTTAGGAGAAAAATTTGACGATATACAATTTTTTAAAATTCTGGCACAGGTACATTAATTAAAATCAATTAAAAAATAAATTGAAAACCTAGCTCCACACAGAACAAATAAGGGGCTTACAGATATAATGTACAAGAACCTATTATAAATTGACAAGGAAAAATATCCCATTCAAATAATAGATGAAGGATATTTAAAAAAAAAAAACAACAACACCACTTTATAGGAAAGCATATCCAAAGGCCAACAACTTTTTCAAAGGATGCTCAGTCTCCTGAATAGCCAAAGAAACTCAGGTTAAAATAACAATGAGATGACACTTCCACCTGATAGGACTGGTAAAATTTTAAAAGAGCAGTTAGTTAGATCAACTGTTGATGAGATTGTAAGAAGAAGTATACCTCAATACATTGCTGGTGGAATTGTGCATTTGCCACATGATTTTTAGAAAGTAACATGGCAACATTTAATGAAATTAAAACAATATAGGATGGGCCTAGAGATTATTGTGCTAAGCAAAATAAGTCAGTCAGAGAAAGAAAAATATCAGATGATCTCACTTATATGTGGAATCTAATGAATGAAATAAACAGACGAACAAAATAGGTTCAGAGGCATGGATGCATGGAATAGATCTCAGAATGAAGGGGGTGGGGGGAGGTGGAAAGAAATTAGCCAAATATATTATATGCATAGCCCATAGGCACAGACAATAGGGTAATGAAGGCTTGGGCTGGGGCAGAGGCTGGGTGGAGGGGGCAAAGGGGAGGAATTGGGGGACATCTGTAATATTGTCAACAACAAAATATAAATAAAAATTTACACACATACACACACACACACACACACACACACACACACACTCTTCAACCCAGCTGTTCCATCCCTGAGAATCTGTCCCAGGGTAATAAAAACAAGTAAATATATATACAAAGGTGCTTATTGCAGTGTTGCTTTAGTGAAAAAAAATGGATATAAAGTGAATGTCTGCTAAAAGTTGTATGGTTGAATAAATCATTCTTCGTCTACATCGAAAAATTCTGTTCATTTGCAGTTACATGGAAACTAAGCAACTTCAGTCAACTTGAAGGTTTCTTTGAATGAGAATAGCACTAATGAACACAGAAAACACACACACTGTCTTAAATGTTATATATATTTTAACTCATTGAATCCTCACAGCAACCCTATGAGATAGGTATTATCAATCTCATTTTCTAGATGAGGAAACTAAAGCCTGAAGGTCATACAGCTAGTAAATGACAAGAATTTTATGGTAAAATACAGAAAAGTGTGAGTAACATGATATAATTTCTGTAAAATAATCTATAATAAAAAAGATATATGCATGTATATATGTGTATATATGCATGTTTTATGTAATTATGATAATAGAATATGGGAGGACACATACTAGGCTTGTAATAAGGGTTATTATATATTTTATATAATTATATATTATATGGATATAATTAAATTAAAAATAATTAAAGTGCCCTGGCTGATGTGTCTCAGTGATTAGAGTGTCAACCTGTGCACTGAAGGGTAAGGTGTGATTCCCAGTCAAGGGCACATACCTGGGATACAGGTTCAATCCCAGTGTGTGGAAGGCAACCAATCCATGTGTCTCCTCACATCTCTCTCTCTCTCACACTCTTTCTCCTCCTCCCTTCATCTCTTCCACTCTCTCTCTCTAAAAAAACAAAGGAAAAAATATCATCAGGTGAGGATAAACAACAAAAAATAATAATAATAGCTAAAGAGTCACAGCATTTTAGTCACAGATAATTCCAGAGTGATTGCAGTTACTACACCAGGTTAGACAAAGAAAGGAAGCCTGTACCAAGGTAAAACCCGGCAAATCCCCCCCACACAATGTCTTCTATACTTTCTCTGCCCTCCCTGGCACTATGCTCATCTCTCCCTTATGTCAGAACAACTGTATTTAGAAATGCCAGGTGCTTTTACATCCTGCCTAAGTCAAAAGACTTCCTAGAATTCAGTCATTACTGAGCTCTGAGATTGCCCAACTACAAAAGTCTTCTTAGATCCCACTTTTGTGCATAAATCTCAGATTTGCTGTATGGAGAAAGAATGGATTTGCCTCACCTTCACATCTTTTATGGAAAATAAAGCCTTATATATTGCAAAGGGATTGAAACTTTGGCATGCCCACTGACACACTCCACACTCATATAAGGTGTTTATAGAGAGAAATGGATACAGACCCATCTGCCAACAAGCTTGGATCCTTGAAGGAAAATATATACCTTTTATATTAGGTATTCAATGAATGTTCATTGAGTGAAGGAAATAATTCAAATACAAAGTAGAGGGTAAAGTGCTAAATTCCAGAACTAAAACCAAATGCTATGGGATTTGGAGTGGGGAAGCACAAACACTTTGAGAAATAGTTTTATAAACTGATGGCATTTGAACTACATGCAGTGTTTCTGAAAGTGTGGTCACCATCAGATCCTCTGATGTACTTAAAAATGCCAGACCTGTTGAATCAGAATTTCCAGAAGTGAGTCCCAGGATATGATTTTTTAAAGATGCCCTTCAAGTTATGCACACTAAAGTACACTCACGAGACGAAGCAGATTTGGGTGCCCAGGCATGAAAGCAAAATAAAAAAAAACATGGCCAATTCAATTTAATAGGGCTGGGGTGGTGAAGAGGAATAATGAGGAATAAGGTTGGAAAGGTGGATTAAGGCTAGATCATGGAGGATCTGGGGAATGGCAAGTGAAAAATTTTGAACTTAATTGACTGAGAGATTTAACACAAATGGACAAAACAAAAACATGAAGGCCTTGACTTTCATAGTGCTTCCCCAATTTTGCCATGCATTAGAATTATCAGGATTGCTTGCAAAATTCCAGGTTCTGGGGCTCCATTCCCAGACCTTTTGAATCGGAATTTCCAATGATGCAGCCCAGAAATTATATTTTAAAATAACCTTTCCAGGTGATTCCTGGGCAGCAAGCCTGGCATTGGTTCATGAATGTAGTTAGTAAATCATTGCTCTACTAACAAATGCATTCCTAAAAAGTTGTTTGTTCATGGAGATTTTATTAGTGGAGTCATTTATTCAGAGTACGATGCAAGTGTGATATTTAGAGGCAACCTCTATTAAATCTCTTTCTCTAGAGTGTTTCAATGAAACACATACCCAATTTCAATGCAAACCTCTTATGACTTTCAATAAATTATGACAACATCTTTGTGTAGTAAGAACATTGCCTGGTATTAATGATGCCATATGGATGCACAAATGCAAAATGAGGAAAATAATTGAAAATGTGATAGTTTCATCTAGTTTTGAAGCAACATGCATGAACCTTAAAGTGATATTGGAAAGGAGTAAGCGCTAATAAGATGTGATACTGATAGAGCCATGATTTCAAAATAGAAACATCCACCATGTATTGATTTTCAGATCAGAGGGGAAGTTGAGGCAATAGTCAAGGTATATACCAAATGATCACTTATTCCAATTCATGCTCCAATTCAAATAAAATGTAGACCATATAAAGTCCAAGATGTTTCTTGAGGGGTTAAGATTTTAAACTTGTTATTTGGACAGTCATCTACTTTAAAGATAGGTAAAAGGAAACAAAGTAAAGAGGAGTTATAATGTTTAAACATCAGTCAGTAGTTCATTTTTTTAAAAAAAGAAGACACAGATGATTCTGAATCTGAAGATTTGTTTCCTCCAGCCATGTAATATTTTGATTGTCATTTTCATTTAAATTAAACATACCTGATAATAAATGTCTCTTTATTTATATGAAAACATCTTGGTTTGGCAAGGTAGAATGTTGGCATAGAAGTTTGCTTAGTGCAAGGCTCAAAAGTTAACTTTAAGCAAGAAATTGTTGGTGTTTAACTTTCAAACCCAAGGCAACTTCTTTTATTCTCAGAAGGCTCCTAACCTCAAACCCAG
Source organism: Lasiurus cinereus (assembly GCA_011751065.1). Lineage (NCBI taxonomy): Eukaryota > Metazoa > Chordata > Mammalia > Chiroptera > Vespertilionidae > Lasiurus > Lasiurus cinereus. Next base: position 11,094,737 of record JAAGEH010000015.1, on the reverse strand, counting down.
AGCTTTCCAGCTCCCATTCAATTCCAACTCCTCCAAAGGCCCATTGCTATAAACAGGCTAAAAAACAGAGATGAGTCCTGACATCAGTATTTCAGGAAGAAAATTGAATCCAAGCAAGTCTTTTGTACATTTGAATTGGATTCCCTCTTTTGAAGGGACTACTCAACCTATAAGAATACCTGTGCTAGGCAGCTCTGCATTACTCTGTTGCTGTACATCAGAAAAGACAAACACAGATAACCAGTGCTATGAGCCAAATTCAAATTATCAAAGTTAGGAGCAGGACAGGAAGGACAAGGTTCCTAAAATAAAGTACCTATAGGCATAGAAGTTGAGAAATTGTTACATTTAATACTTGAGGTACTTTCTTGCTAGCTAATACTAGCTTTGTAGTAGGAGGATACAAGGAAAGGCAATAATTCCCAAGCACTACTGTGGCTTGATCAGCATGTAAGGAACATGGACTTAGACTATCATTTATAAAGTATGATCTGCCCTAATATTTGCCTCCCTGACCCAGGCCCTGAGGAAATCTGGGCCAGGGCTAAGAGAATCACAATTCCAGTAGCATTTCCCCCAATGAGTTTGGTTTCACCTACCTTAGAATTGGAGATTCAATAGGCCCGGTGATGAGAAAAAAGCAAGATCTCACCATAGACCAAAATTTTAAATGGGCCAGCAGTCACGCGCTCCCGAGGGGAGGGAGAAAGCTTCTTGGTCATATCATCACCATGTGTTTCTGAGGTTTACAAGAGTCTGGATCTGAACCAAAGCACCCCCAACACCCTAAGCCCCTTCTGGTTTCAAGGGCTCCAGGCAGGAAAAGCAAACAGTCCAAAATGATTTCAGGGGTCAGTGAACCCTGTGTGGTTCATATAAGACTGTTCTGAGGAGTGGTAAGTCACAGGGTCTATATTGCAGCTATTTTTAGTGAAACCAAATTCCTTACCCAAGTTCTCTTGCTTCCAACTTGTTCTAAGTGTAGACCAGCTGTGGTCAGATCATCTTACTAGACCAAGGCTCTGTCAAGGCGAAGGGACCAAACCACGGAGGTGGAGCAATGAGCTGACTGTTGGTGTTTTGGCTCTTTTCACTGTCTCCGCTGTCTCCAGAGGGAGAGGGCATTCCCCTTCAACCTGTCAGAAACTGGATAAGTTGGTGACGTTAGAGGATAAAACTAAGAAGTTGGCAGTCCTTCCCCTCTTTACCCAATTCCTACAATCTCTCTCTCTCTCTCTCTCTCTCTCTCTCTCTCTCTCTCTCTCTCTCCTTTCTCTTTCTCTCTCTCTTCCACACACACCCCCATACACACACATGCTAGTTGATGCAAGCCAACTCCGGATCTTGGTCTGACTTGCTAGAAAGGTCTAGAAAAGAAAGTGTCATCATCTAGCAGCCAGGCCAGGGGTGAAAGTATAAGGAGAACTGGTGTCTAGTCACTTTGCAGCTGTCATTTATTGTTCTAAGAGGTAGTTTGACTGGGGACAAAAATTCAGGGCACATTTATTTTTACTCCAAACCTTGACCAGAGTTGTTAATTCAGAAGAAGACAGTTTTCTGGAATTCTGAGAGTGGTAACTGCTTCCTCCATATTCATCTAGTTCAATGTCTTTACAAACTGTGGTAAAAGACCTCTTAGACAGTAGTGAAATCTGTTTTCTGGGCTACGGTCAGCATTTAATAATGAAAGGAAATTAAATGAATAAAGTATACTAGAATAGAATAGAACAGAATACAATTAAATAGAATAAGTTGAACTAGAATACAATAAATATAATAAAATGCACTGACTTTTGTTTCTTCTATGTGTATGTGTACTCAATCACCACATCAAATGTATTTCCTACTGCTGGTCATACAAAATTTCACTTTTCTATAAATGCACTGATCTCAACTATTTGGAAGAAAAGAGTGTAAAGAAAAGCCCTTGGGTTACCCCCAATTTTACAAGTAATGCTACTATCACTGCTTTAGGAGGATTTCATTATATGTCAGGCACTATTATAAGTTTTTAATATTTTTCATCTTATGTAATACTTATCAAAACCTTCTGAGGTAAATTTATTTACATTCTGCAGAAGAAGCAGTAAGTCTCAGTATTAAGTTCAATTATCTAATAAGGGGAAGTGTTGATGTATGAATCTAGGCTTATTTTTCTCCAAAGTTTGTGTTATCAGCTCTGGACCACTTCCTTCTTTATTTGATCAATGCATAATTAATTAATTAATTAAACAAATATAAAAATTCTGGCTGTGCTGGTAGTTTTGTAAAAAATAAGATGAAAATTTTTAGAAAAATAATTTCAGATTCATAAAAACTTATAGTAACCTCTGATTTAAAAGATGGTTAAATTTGAGTTAGTTGCCTATTTGACTCAGAAGCCCATGCCCCAAATCTATCCTCAAATGGTATCTGAAAAATCAGCTGGAAGAATATGATTTCAAGGTACTAGGTTTTCATGTATTACTCCTCTGTTTTTTTTTCACTCTATTCTACACAGAAATCTTATACAAGAGTGCATTTGTTTTTTTGTCTTTTTATAGTTTGAGCTAAATCAGTTCAATCACTTTTGAGTTGAGTTAAAAAATCACTTCTTCCTCTTGTAAAATAAGTTCCTCACTTGGGCATACAGAAAGCTTAGAAAAAAACCTGAAACTTTAAAGATTCCCACTTCACATCTGTTTACTTTTAGGTCCTCATTACTTTCTTTTAAAATTCCTACTGATTTGATCATTTTTCAAACTCCTATGTTATGTTGTAATTTTTGTAATTCCCATAGCATGCATGTCCAGTGTGTTAAAGACCCTAGGTATTGGCCTCAACAAGTGCCACCTTATGGAAAGTGCATATAGGGTACAGGGGCTGGGTAGAAAGGAAAATACTAAATACAGCCTCCTGCAAAGCCTCCACTGGAGTTCACATTAGGTAAAAAATTCCCATAGGAAAGGCCCCCTTTTGTTCCCTGGTTGCTTGCTTGGATCAGAGTGATATTGCATGGCTGTTGGCTTCAAAATAGGATTCTCTCCAAGCCAGGGAAGGCTGAAACTTGACCTCACTGGCTATTTACTTCTTTGTAGTAGTTCTTGGCCAGTCATCAAAGCTTCTCTGAACTCTTTGTTTGAAATGAAAACTAATTGACTCATAAATAATTGCAAACTTTCCATACAAGTTGTCCATTGTCACCAGTGACTTGAGCAGAAGGTGGAGTCATAGGTGCTGTCAGGAGTCCAGCCCAAATCTCAGCTCTCCCAAATGGGGGCCCAGCAACTTCTCGGCCGGGTTTTGTTTTCAAGGGCATACATTCACCCTACCTGCAGCTACATCCTTCTGACACTTTTCAAAACAGGAACAGTTATCTCAGTCTCCCTGGGTCTCCAGGCTATTCTATATTTGATGGGATGGAATAGGATATCACAAGCCTGCCCCAGCCAGAGGAGGGCTGACTTGTCTAAAGGGAGTTTTGGAGCTTCCCACTCCAGGGCCTACCTAGCCATGAATATTATAGCCCTGACTGTTCTAGTTGCCACACACAAGGAAGCACAAAGGACAAAGAAAAGGGGTTCTACTTCTCAACTTTACCACTCCACCTGAAGCTTCTATGATCAAAGGACAGTTAATAATAGGACTCTTCCCCTGGTATTTATAGTACCAATTGCTCAAAGCTGTTTTATACTTTCTTTTTAAAAGCTCAGTGTTTGTCACAACCTTCCAAGGAATTGGAACAGAAGGCAGGTATTAGCTGCTCCACTTTGCAGACCAGGAGACTGAGGGGGTCAATGAAGACAGACTATTCCAAGCATGGACAATAAGCAAAGGCCATGAAGAAATGTGGTCCTTTATTTCTTCATTCATTCACAGACACTGATTGAGTTGATTCTTTTCTAGGTGACACAGTAGACACCAAGAAAACAGCAAGGAGCAAGTTTATAACCGCCAGTTTCTTCAATAAAGAAATGTCAAGGAAGTAAAAAAGAAGGGAGAATATAATGATTGAAAGACATTTGAGAAACATAACCAAAAGCATTGTATTAACCTTGTTTGGACCCTGAATGAAACATAAAATGTAAGAAAACATTTCTGAAACAATAGAGGGAATTTTAATATGATCTGGATATTGGATAGTTAAGAAATTGTTAATTTTTTAGATATGATAAATTACAATGATAAACTTACCATTTAGAGGCATACTGAAGCATTTGTAGATGAAGTGATAAGGTATTTGAAATTGGCTTTAAGTAAAACATGATTGATAGGAGGGAATGGGTAGGAATATAGATTAAATAAAAATGCCTTCGAATGCTGATTATTGTAGCTGGTTAATGTGTATAGGGCAGTTCTAGTCTAGTGGAAAGATAACTATTTTCCAATAATTCAAATCAAAATTCCAAAATTTAATCCCATTGAATTGGATTGTCCCTGTGGCTAAGAGCTTGGAATTCTTCATTAGGCCATTGGACTGAGATACAGACCAACTGGTAGCTCATCCTATCTAATAAAACAATAATATGCAAATTGACCATACCTCCAGTACACCAGAAGGCACTCTCACCAGCCAATCAGAAGTGAGTATGCAAATTAAACCCAACCAAAATAGCTGTGGCCATGGAGAGAGCAAGAGGAAGGCTTGGGTTTCCCTGGCAATGGAGGAAGCTAAGCTTTCCTCACACCCTGCTTGGCCTAGGCTTCCACTCAATGCTACAAAGTTTCAATTATAGAAGATAAATAAATTTCAACAAAAATGGTGTCAGCCATGGAACTGGAGAGAGCAGGAGGCTAGGATGCCCCCGGTAATGGAGGAAGCCAAGCTTTCACAACCCTGGCCTGCCTTAGCCTCTGCTTAAGGCTACAAATATTCAATTATAGAAGATAAATAAATCCCAACAGAGATGGCTGTAGCCACAGAGCGAGCAGGAGGCTTATCTCCCCACCAGGTTACAAAGCTTTCATTGTAGAAGATAAATAAATCCCAGATACCAGGGCCTCTGCTTGGGTCACTGGGAGGCATGGCTGGCCAGCAAAGCACCACAGGCCCCTCACCCAGGCTACCTCATGCCCCAAGGAAACCCCCACCCTGATCCAGGACACTCTTCAGGGCAAACCAGCTGGCCCCCACCCATGCACCAGGCCTCTATCCTATCTAATAAAAGAGTAATATGCAGATTGGCCATCATTCCAACACACAAGATGGCTGCCTCCATGTGGTCAAAGATCCTGTCCCCATGTGGACACAAGATGGCCACCACAAGATGGCCAGCAGGGGAGGGCACTTGGGAGGAACCAGGGCTGGAAGGGAGGGCAGTTGGGGGTGACCAGGCCTGCAGGGGAGGGCAGTTAGGGGCAAACAGGCTGGCAGGAGAGTGGCTAGGGAGTAATCAGGCTGGCAGGCAGAAGCAGTTAGGGGCAATCAGGAAGGCAGGCAGGCAAGCAGTTGGGAGCCAGCAGTCCTGGATTGTGAAAGGGATGTCCGACTGCCCGATCCTGGGCCTAAACGGGCAGTCGGACATCCCTCGAGGGCTCCCATATTGGAGAGGGTGCAGGCTGGGCTGAGGGACATCATCCCCCACCTCCGTGCACTAATTTCATGCACTGGGCCTCTAGTTTAAAAATAAGTATCATCCGAAGATGGAAAAATTAGTGCTAGATAAGAAGAAACAACATATCTAGGGCACTTGTCTAAAGGGAGCTTTGGAGCTTCCCTGGTGGACAAGACTGAAAAAAACAATGTAACAGGGTAAATGCTGGGTCTCTCTGACACCATCTTGTTCATGCCTGCTTTGTTCCCATGGCCTCCAGGCTAATAATTTCTGCTTAGACTTGCATATAAATATGCTTATAAATATGCTATTCATTAAAGGAATTCTGCTTGTGGCTTGAGGAGATAAAGGAAGTATGTACTGTTTATCAAAGATTTGCAGGAACCTTGTAGGCTCACGTAAATAAGTACACTCTTCCTTAAACCCTTACTGGCACCTATATGTCTTCGGTTGTCAATCACCTCTTGACCTACCCATTCCTTCTTCCCTTCATGTAAAGAAGCCTGAATTCTGTACTTTCTTTATATGGATTTGAGGTACCCCATTTTCTTGGTTGGTGCCTTCTTGATCAATAAACCTTTCCTTGCTCCAAACTCTGATATTTTGAGTTTAGGCCATTTGAAGCATCAGACACACAGACCAGTAACAATAATACCCACAAAAACCTTCAATAGGAAGGATCCCAGGCAGAAGATGAAATTGCATTGCATGAGGATGGGGAGTGTTGTCAGAAGAGAGAAAGGGAACTTTTTTGAACCACTTAGGATGGCCTTCAGAGATTTTTGCCTTGTGCTTGGAGTTGTGACAAAATTACTCATAAGGATGAATAAAAATGATCTTCTGTTGAGCGAATCAAAAAAGGAAGGCCTCAGCCTAGTCATATGTGAGGAGCAGCAAAACACATGTACTTTGGTCCAAATAAGTGCTTTATTATTTTTTATTTTTTGTCTGTTGTTTCCTTAAAATCACTGAAAAATCACTGTTTCAGCTTCCCTCACAAATCTCAACCATTATAAAGGCTAACATGATTAATATTATATAACTGAGGTCCTGGACCCAGTCATACCAGAAAAGAGGTCCTGTACTATGATCCATAGCCTAGCTCTTCCAATTACATGGGGAGTGGGAGAGAGTGGAAATGAGAAACTGAAAAGCTGCTTATCAGCCTGTGGAAGTCACTCCATCTCTCTGAGCTTTAGGTTTTTTGTATTTGTTTCTGTTTTGTTTGTTTGTTTTTTGTTTTTATCTTTAAAATGTCAATAGTGCTCCACTGTTATGGCTCAGTGGTTGAACACTTACCTATGAACCAAGAGGTCATGGTTTGATTCCCAGCACATGCCTGGGTTGTAAGCTCGATCGCCAGTATGAGACATGCAGGAGGAAGCCGATCAATGATTCTCTCTCATCATTGATGTTTCTATCTCTTTCTCTCCCTCTCCCTTCCTCTCAAATCAATTTTAAAAATGTAGATTAGTAATAAGGTATTTGGAAATACTTAGCATCTTGCACTGGTTCATGGCAGACCCTCAAAAATTACCATTTCTTCTTCTGTTCTACCCCACTAATTCCAAGGTGGAAAGAAAGGATTTTTCTAAAAGCACCTGTTAAACTCATCAACTGAACCACAGGCAGAAATCCTGAAAAAGGAGTTTAGCCATTCTATCTCTCTGCCTGTCCTCACCTCTTGGGGTCACTTGGAATTACCTGATCTCTCCTAATTTGTGACAGAGTGGAAATTGTCATATCCTGCCTTACCCTAGAATCTGGGGATGTTACTAGTCTACTCATTCTAATCATCCTAATCTAACAGTGGACTGAGAGATTTGTAGTATTTCTAAAACTCAAGTTGAGCCTTAAAGGTCAATTGATTGAATTCTATCCTCCATTTTACAGATAAGAAGACTGAGCCCAGAGGGCAAGAAGTTGGTTCAAAGTCACACAGTGTCTTAGGAACAGAGTCAAGGGTAGATAATAGGGCTGAAAGACCAGTGTTATTTCTATTGCTACACAACTATTTATAAACCTTTTTCATTTTAACAAAATGTAATATACAGATGGTCCCTGGTTTATGATGGTTTAACTTAACTTTTTTTTTTTTACTTTATGATGTTATGGAAGTGATACCCATTTAATATAAACCCTATTTTTAATTTTTGATTTTTTCCAGGCTAGCAATGTGTGATATAATACTCTCTTAATGCTAGGCAGTAGCAGTGAGATGACTTTGCCTAACTCTAGGCTAATGTAAGTATTCTGAGTACATTTAAGGTAGATTAGGCTGAGCTATGATGGTCAGTAGGTTCTTTTCGCTTATAGTATTTTCAATTTATGATGGCTTTATTGGGATATAACTCTATTGCAAGTTGAGGAGCATCTCTACTTTATTAGATAAACCAACTTCTTTCAACATACATCCACAATAAGACCTTTTAGAGATGAGGCAAAGGGATTAATTAATAACTGCTCCACAAAAAAAGAGTTGTCCAAATATTCATCCAACCAAGGCTGATAATGTGGAGTGGGATGCACATTGGAAGGAAGCCCCTGGGCCTAAGCCATATATTCGCAGAGGGCCTTAAAGCTAATTTTTTAATATAATCTTTAAATGATAACAACTATTAACACTTAGTACTTGGTATGTACCAGGACCTGTTCCAAGCCCTTTATAAATAACTAGTAGCCCATTATGTGTGCAGTAGGCTGCCTTCTGCTTCCACAGGAGCCAGCGTGAACTACAGTGCACCATTGGGAGCCACACTGCTTCCATGGGAGCCACACGGCTTCTGTGGGTGATGGAAGCAAGCCGCCAGTGCCCACAGGAGCTGGGAGGGAGCCGCATGGCTTTGTGGGCATTCATAGGTAGCCACAGTCCTTCTGTGGAAGGTGGGCCTGCTGTCTCCTCTGCAGGCCTGTGCTCAGCTATGGAGGCTGCAGGCTGTCCCCCCCTGTCCTCCAGAGGCCCTCTACAGCCAGGATGGAATGCTTGCCTCATTGCCATGGCGATAAAGCAAGCATTCCAAGCATTCCACTAGGCCCTTCATGCTACCCTCTATCAGAGGCCACCCACCCAGAACTGGGGGACTTCAGTGGGGCTGAGGGGATTGAGCACTGCCATCTTGTGGCTATGGGTACTGCCATCTTTGTGATGGAGTGATGGTTAATTTGCATATTACCCTTTTATTAGATAGGATACCATATTAATTCAAATAAAGCTATACTACAGTGATATTTTAAGTTAATATTAAAATTATTTATATTAGAGAGAGAGAGATTTTTTTAAAGGAAATTCTCCACTACTTGAATTTAGTTCTAACTTTTTAAAAAGTTTTTATTGATTTTTAGATAAAGAAAGGAGAGAAAAAGAGGGATAGAAATATACATGATGAGAGAGAATCATTAATCAGATGCCTTCTGCATACTTACTGGGGATCAAGCCCACAACCTGAGTATGTGCCCTGACAGAATTAAATCAGTGACCTTTTGGTTCATGGGTCAACAATCAACCACTGAGCCACTCCGGCTAGGCTATATTGATAACATTTTAAACATAGAACAATTGTGGTAACCCTATTTTGGCATTATTTCTTTTCATAATATATCTCAAGCTTCAAACAATGAAAGAGGTCTGGATATTGACCTTGGAAACATAGCCAAGAGGCTAAATTGATCTTTTCTTGTTTCCATGGAGTCTATTTTTTGGGGGGGTGCGGGAGGTCTCTTCTATCACACAGGTTAGTCTGCCTGGTTTCATTTTCCCAGGTATCTTTTTATGGCCAACCCCTTAAACTTTAGGGTACCTATAAAGATGTGATCCCTGCTTAGAGCAGGAGTCCTATCTTTCCTATCACCATCCATTCATTAATTTACCCACTTACCCATCCATCCACTCATCTATCCAACCATCCATTTACACATTCATCAACTCACCTATCTATCCATCTACCCATCCACCTACCCGTCTATCCATTCATCCACCCACCTACCCATTCATCTGACATTTGCCAAGATCCTCCCGTACATCAAGACCTATGTTTGATACCAGTTATCTGAGATGAAGAGAACACACTACATGCGATTGATTTGTACACATGTGATAAAGGAGGAAGAAGTATGAATTTATATGGAAACCATGGTGAAACAGTGATATAAAAGCATGGAGGAGCAGCACCTTGTCAAGTCTGTTTACTTAATTATTTTTAAAGGCAACTGTCAAGAAAGACTTGCCCAAGGATATAACACCTCAGAGGAGACCAGAAAATAACAGTAGGAGATCCCAGCAAGAGTTCTTCAGCTTCTGGGGTCATAATAACCTTGGAAAAGTTGATGAAAGGTATCTTTTTCCATATAAAGGCATATATATACTTGTACACACATTTTACCTTTTCAGAGGTGAATTTAAAATCCAGTTTCATCACTCACTGGTCATGAGATTTCGGGCCTCAGTTACCTAGTTGGTAAACTGAGCATAACAATAGTACTTATCTTTCTCTCAGGGTAGATGTGATAATAAAATGCAAAATTATGTGTAAAGCCCCTGCAGAGTCTTGGCAATCAATAACTCAGTTTCCTTTCCTTTCCCTAAATGGAATTTAATTTTCAAAAGCAATGAGATGACAATATAGCCAAGAGGCTAGATTTATCTTTTCTTGTTTCCATGGAGTCTTTTTTTTTTTTTTGCGGAGGGGTCTTTCTATCACAGTAGTTAGTCTAACTGGCCTCATTTTCCCAGGTATCATATTATGGCCAACCCCTTAAACTATTTGAAACCCATTAGGGTACTTATAAAGATGTGATCCCTGCTTAGGGCAGGAGGCTTATCTTACTATTGTAAATCTTTTCAATTGGAAAAGATTTCAACATGTATTCAAATAGGGCTCCTAGATATTTCTAGCAACATACAGATCCCAATTCTAACAAGGTAATGATATGGGCTGGGGGTGCTGTGTGTGTTCATCCTATAGAAAAATACTTCCTTCACTCCAACTATTCTCTTAGATTAATTTCTAGGGTCTATATTAGTTTCCTATAACAAAGTACCACAGATGGGGCAGCAAAAAATCACCAGAAATGTATTCTCTCACCATTCTAGAGGCAATAATTCTGAAACCAACGTGTGGGCAGGAATAGTTCCTCCTGAAGGTCCTGAGGGAGAATCTATTCACTGCCTCTGTCCTAGCTTCTAGAGGTTGCTGGCCCATGCTTGTCATTCATTGGCTCATATGTGTATCATTCCAATCCATGTCACTATATTTTTTTAATCTCCCCTAACTTTGTTTTTCAATTACAATTTATATTCGAAGTTATTTTGTAAGAGTATCCAAGATGGTGGCATAGGTAAACACCTACACTGCTGCCTCGCACAACAATTTCAAAACTACAACTAAAAGACAGAACGGACATTATCCAGAACCACAGGAAAGCTGGCTGAGTGGAAATTCTACAACTAGAAGTAAAGAGAGGGGCTCACAGAGACCCAGAGGAGCTGCAAAAAGCTGAGGTACAGAGACACGCACCTGGAGAGAGCGGGTGCTGAGTATCTGGCTGGCTTACTCTGGTGGGAGGGAAACGGAGACTCTCAAAGGCATTGAACCCCTTATCCTACGACACTAAACCCCAGATCCAGCCGAAACTCATACGGGGATGGGGGGGGGGAGTTTGGACTGTGAAAAGGAAGAAGTGCACGGAAATTTAGGGGAGTCGCAAAAGAGCAGAAGTCTGGTGGCACGCACGGCACTGTGTGCAGTGGACTGACTGCTGATTGTGCCTCTGGCTTTCAAGAGTGGGCGGGAGACAGACCCTCTCAACTGCATCACTTCTAACTCCACTGAACCCTGGTTTCGGGCGAAACCCTGGGGACCCAGACTCATATGGTCCCGGAGTGCAGGGGAGCTGGAAAGGCAGCAGTCTAGAGGCACTGCGAGATAAAGTGCACACACAAACAGGGACCACTCCAGGGATTACCCAGTCACATGAGACTCAGGGGCCATGGAGGGCGGGGCCGACTGGAAGGCAAGGCGGTCCCTTAAGCCCTGAGACTCTACCCATCCCAAGCTCAACAGAGAGGCTTCTGCAGTTTTGCAAGTCTGTTATCATAAAGCTGAATCCAACACAGAAGTTCTCCTGGCATAGTGAAAATGCCGAGACAAGGGAAGGGATCACAAACAAAAGAAATGGAGGAAAACAAAAGACTGGATATAGAGTTCAAAACCACGCTTATAAGGTTTTTCAAGAATATCCTAGAAAAGTTGGATAAAGTTAGTGAGACCCAAGAGGAGATAAAAAAGAACCAACTAGAGATGAAAAAGGACCAACCAGAGATGGAACAGATCCAACTAGAGATGACAAAGGACCAACTAGAAATTTAACATACACTGACTGAAATAAAAAAAATATTATACAGAGACCCAACAGCAGACTAGAGGAAGGCAAGAATCAAGTCAAAAATTTGAAATATAAAGACTCAGAAAACACTCAACTGAAAAAGCAAGAAGAGAAAAGAATCCAAAAATGTGAAGATAATGTAAAGAGCCTCTGGGACAGCTTCAAGCGTACCAACATCACAATTGTGGGGGTGCCAGAGGAAGAGAGAGCAAGATATGAAAAACCTAGTTAAAGAAATAATGACTGAAAATTTCCCACATCTGGTAAAAGAAATAGACTTACAAGTCCAGGAAGTGCACAGAACCCCATATAAAAGGAATCCAAAGAGGACTACACCAAGACATATCATAATTATAATACCAAGAGCAAAAAACAAAGAGAGAATATTAAAAGCAGCAAGAGAAAAACAGTTCATTACCTACAAGGGAGCACCCATACAACTGTCAGCTGATTTCTCAACAGAAACGATGCAGGCCAGACGGGAGTGGCAAGATGAATAGCAAGAACCTACAACCAAGAATACTCTATCCAGTAAAGCTACCATTCAGAATTGAAGGGCAGATAAAGAGCTTCACAGATAAGAAAAAGCTAAAGGAGTTAATCAACTCCAAACCAGTATTATATGAAATGCTGAAAGGTACTCTTTTAGAAGAGGAAGAAGAAAAAGGTAAAAGATAAAAAATTATGAACAACAAATACGTATCTATCAACAAGTGAATCTAAAAATTAAGTGAATTAAAAATTTGATCAACAGAATAAATTGGTGAATATAATAGAATCAGGAGCACAGAAAGGGAGTGGACTGATAATTCTCAGGGAGAAAGGAGTGTGGGGTGTAGAGGGAGAGACTGGACAAAAATCATACACCTATTGATGAGGTCAATGGGAGGGAGGTAAGGTTAGAGGGAGGGGTGGGAACTGGGTGGAGGGGAGCTATGGAGGGGAAAAAAGAGAAACAAATGTAATAATCTGAATAATAAACATTTAATTTAAAAAAGTAAAAAAAGCTATTTTGTATTAATTACAAGTGTACAGCCTGGTGTTTTCTTCATATCCCCTTCTCTGTGTCTTTCTGTGTCAAATTTCTCCTTTCTCTTAGAAGGACACTTCTCACTAGATCTAGGACACATCAGATAATTCAGGATAATTTAGAGATGCTTAATTTAATCATATCAGCAAAATCCCTTTTATACATATAAGATAACATTCTCAAGTTCTGATAATTAGAATGTGAACATTTTTTTGAGGGTTGACCAGTTAAGTTACTACAGGTCTTATTTCTGTGACTAAAGCCCAGCTTTTGCAAGCCTGGAGATTGGGCTTTTTCATGATGTCAATATCTTTGAGTAAAGGGAATGTACATGTATTAGTTACATGTACCAGACTAATACATGTACATGTATTAGTTAGCACTGCCAGAAACAGTGCTGGGTCTATATATACATTTTCTCACTTAATGTTCATGATTATTGTAGGAGGGGGGGGGAGATGCTATGATCATCTTTATTTTGCAAATGAGACTGATAATACTTCAGCAAAGTATGTAGTGAAGCTGCATTCAAATTCCTTTCTGCCTGATTCTGAAACTTAATTTATTGAGTGCTGACCAAGGACAAGGCACTCTTCTGAGTGTTTAAAAAATCAAAATACATCTAATCTTAATAACCATACAAGTTAAGTACATTATTAATACCGGTCCTAAAGATGAGGCACTTGAGGCACAGAGAAATTTAGTAATTTTATTTAGTATTAAAGCTAAAATACCTGACCCTGAATGCCCCTGATCTGTAAGATTAGGAATGAAGATTCTAGAATGTCTATTACATCAGGCACTTTGTGTGTTTTTTTACATGAAGTCTTTCTTGTAAACTTGCAAGACAGATAGTATTATTATTATTCTATTTTACAGACAGAAAACTGAGGTTCAAAGGGATAAAATAACTTGTCCATGCATGATGGAAATGGGATACAAACCCAGGCCTTTGTGATTGGCCAGCTATGTTCTTTCCACTACCTTTTACTGCCTCCCAGAGTTGTGAGGATCTAAAGACATAATGTGTATGACTGGGACTCACATTTAAAAGAAGATGGGTCTTATGGAAAGCTAAGTAATTGTCTGTATTCCACATTAGCATAATAATTGCCATTGTTTTCCTCATCATCAAAGTACTTTTATAGTTGTCCAACCTAAAAAGTCCAAGGTCAGGGTCAGCAATACCCAGGGGGTGCTACCAGCCTGCACGGCTCTGATCAAATCCTGACAATTTAAGAAAAAAAATTGCATAACCTGAGGGGAAAAGGATAATTTGGCATGAAGCACACAGTCTGGTCACATTGTAGTCAGGCTTGGAGTGTCTAATTAAGCACTGAGTGTGTGCCTCCTAGCAATGGCTAAAAAAGAGGGTCAGGACAGAACCATTCACCCTCTACATACACAAGGAACTGAGAAAGTAGAATAAGGAATCTGAACAGGTCACTAAGGGCTTTTCAAGGCGAACTCAGCGATTACCAAGGCTGGGGCAGGGCTGAGGATTGAAGGAAGTCTGGAGTTGATGCGATCAGAAATGCATTCTACTACACTTGAGATCAAAGGTGGAAAGGATGTAAATACACAGAGCATGTTCCCCACCACACCACTCTATCTCTCTGTTTTCCTGATGTTTCATTTTGAATGATACAATCATGCTTGAACCTGATTCCAATTACAAAGGTATTTATATAATGAATGCAGGGGGGTTGGGGTCAGAGAAAGAGATATGACAATGAAAGCAAAGATTGGAGTGATGCAGCCAAAGAATTCTGGAAGCTACCAGAAACTGAAAAGATGTAATGAACAGATTCTCTCCTACAGCCGCTAAAGGGAGTGTGGCCCTGCCAACACCTTGATTTTGGCCCAGTGATACTGATTTCAGACTTACGGCCTCTAGAACTGGGAGAGAATACATTTCTATTGTTTTAAGTCATATAATCTGGTCATTTGTATGGCAGCCCTAGGTAACCAATAAAAGTAGTAAGCAAGATAAATGTGATTTCTGCTCTCATGGTATGGACAAGACAGATATTAATTCTAAAAAATTAGAAGCCTTGGATTAAAGAAGGTGAGAGGATTAAAACACACATACACATGTAACACATAGACACCGACAATATTGTGGTGAAAGGCAGAGGGAAAGGGAGTAGGTGGAGGTGGAGGTGGAGGTAAGCAAAGGGAGGGTAAATTAGACTGGAAAGAGATTTTGCTTTGGGTGAGAGGCTCATGATGCAATGGGCAAATGATGTTTTGTTGGCACTGGAACCCTGTATGGTTTTGTGAACCAAAAGTCACCTCAATAAATTTAATGAAAAAATAGAAGGTCATCGAGTATCATGAATGGAAAGTGCAGGGTACAATAAGAGTTTATGTATCAGCAAACTCAGAGCCACAGCTTTCTTACTCTATAATACATGCAAAGGGAAAAAAGGATGTATTCAATGGCTAAGGACTAGAAGAGGAACTTCATATACTGAAAAGGCATGGCAGGAATGAATTTTATCACTGACACTGAAAACAATAATTTATCTTGTTAGTGCTTTATGAGACTAAAAATATAAAGGCTATAATCTTCATCCTTGCTATTAACATTTTCACAAATTACATAGTGGCTCTCATAGCTCCTGTCCAGAAGAATACCTCTCCTGTGTTAAGATATATGCACACAAGTTACTATAGAGGCTATCCTCTGGCCACTTATGCTGGGATGACAATTAGGTTATCTCCATAAAATTGGTAATGACTGACAAGAACACTATTTTGAGAAAGACT
>JAAGEH010000015.1:11015538-11069020 GCA_011751065.1 Lasiurus cinereus | reverse complement strand
CCATAAAATTGGTAATGACTGACAAGAACACTATTTTGAGAAAGACTCTGAGGCCATGTCCAGATTCAGTCAGAAAGAATGTCATTATTTATTAGCAATATTTGCCAAGAGCTGCTTATAGTGGAATGGAAGAACAAAACTCATGCATTTCTGACCATCCTCTAGAGCACTATTCTCAAACTTTAGATTTATCAAACTCAACTAGGGGGGTGTTAAAAAATATTGCTGGGCCATGCCCCAAGAGGTTCTAATATATTAAATTGGGGATGAAGCCTGAGGATTTCCATTATTCACATGTTATATTAAATGAGATATTTTCAATTCACAGTAAAAGCATAGAAAATATGAGAAGTGACACACATATATACCCACATTCAAAATTAATACGTTAACATTTTGCTTTAGTTATTTTCATTTTTTTATTAAACAGTTACAGCAAATTCCAGTTTTAAGATGGTAAAATAAAATAGTGATTTTCGAATTCCTGCGAGGAATCCAAGATGGCGGCATAGGTAAACACCTACACTGCTGCCTCGCACAACAATTTCAAAACTACAACTAAAAGACAGAACGGACATCATCCAGAACCACAGGAAAGCTGGCTGAGTGGAAGTTCTACAGCTAGAAGGAAAGAGAGGGGCTCATGGAGACCCAGAGGAGCTGCAAAAAGCCGAGGTACTGAGACGCGCACGCTGAGAGAGCGGGTGCCGGAGTACCTGGCTGGCTTTCTCTGGCGGGAGGGAAACGGAGACTCCCAACGGCATTGAACCCCTTATTTTATGACACTAAACCCCAGATCCAGCGAAACTCATACGGGGGGAGTTTGGACTGTGAAAAGGGAGAGGTGCACGGAAATTTAGGGGAGTCGCAGAAGATCAGGTCTGGTCTCGCATGCGCACGGTGCTGCGCGCAGGACAGATTGCTGATTGTGCCGCTGGCTTTCACTAGTGGGCCGGAGACAGACCCTCCCAACTGTGCCACTTCTGACTCCACTAAGCCCCTGTTTCGGGCGAAACCCTGGGACCTAGACTCGTGTGGTCCTAGTGCTCAGGGGAGCTGGAAAGGCAGCGGTTAGAGGCACTGGGGGTGCGCGCGCGCACAAGGACCGCTCCAGGGATTACCTAGTCACATGAGACTCAGGGGCCGTGGAGGGCGGGGACGACTGGAAGGCAAGGCGGTCCCTTAAGCCCTGAGACTCCACCCCTCCCAAGCTCAACAGAGGCTTCTGCGGCTTTGCCTCTGGCATCATAAAGCTGAATCCAACACAGAAGTTACCCGGCTTAGTGAAAATGCCGAGACAAGGGAAGGGATCACAAACAAAAGAAATGGAGAACAAAAAACGACTGGATATAGAGTTCAAAACCACACTTGTAAGGTTTTTCAAGAATATGCTAGAAAAATTCGTAAATTTAGTGAGACCCAAGAGGAGATGAAAAAGGACCAACTAGCGATACAAAAGAGCCAGCTAGAGATGGAAAAGGTCCTACTAAAGATGATAAAGGACCAAATAGAAATTAAACATACACTGACTGAAATAAAAAATATTATACAGAGTCCTAACAGCAGACTAGAGAAAGGCAAGAATCAAGTAAAAAATTTGAAATATAAAGAAGCAGACAACATTCAACTGGAAAAGCAACAAGAGAAAAGAATCCAAAAATGTGAAGATAATGTAAGGAGCCTCTGGGACAGCTTCAAGCGTACCAACATCACAATTGTGGGGGTGCCAGAAGAAGAGAGAGAGCAAGATACTGAAAACCTGTTTAAAGAAATAATGACTGAAAACTTCCCACATCTGGTAAAAGAAATAGACTTACAAGTCGAGGAAGCACACAGAACCCCAAAGAAAAGGAACCCAAAGAGGACTACACCAAGACACATCATAATTAAAATGCCAAGAGCAAAAGACAAAGAGAGAATATTAAAAGCAGCAAGAGAAAAACAGTTTATTACCTACAAGGGAGCACCCATACGACTGTCAGCTGATTTCTCAACAGAAACGATGCAGGCCAGACGGGAGTGGCAAGAAATATTCAACGTGATGAACAACAAGAACCTACAACCAAGAATAATCTATCCAGCAAAGCTATCATTCAGAATTGAAGGGCAGATAAAGACCTTCACAGAGAAGAAAAAGCTAAAGGAGTTCATCAACTCCAAACCAGTATTATATGAAATGCTGAAAGGTACTCTTTTAGAAGAGGAAGAAGAAAAAGGTAAAAGACAAAAAATTATGAACAACAAATTCACATCTGTCAACAAGTGAATCTAAAAATTAAGTGAATTAAAAATCTGATCAACAGAATAAACTGGTGAATATAATAGAATCAGGAGCACAGAAAGGGAGTAGACTGATAATTCTCAGGAGGACAAAAATCAAAAAGCATCAAACAGACTGTGAAATTATAGCAGAAAGATTAAAGTTAGGTGAGGTAAATAAGTGATCAATCAAAGGACTTGTATGCATGCTTATAAACATAACCAATGATCACAGACACTGGGGGGTCGGGGTACGCCTGGGAGGGAGGGGGGCAATGGGGAGATATGTATGAAAAATTAATAAAAATTAATAAAATAAAATTAAATTTTAAAAAATGGGCAGATGACTTAAATAGTCACTTCTCCAAAATGGACATACAAATGGCTAAGAGACATATGGAAAAATGCCCAACCTCACTAATCATCAGAGATATGCAAATTAAAATGACAATGAGGTATTCTCACACTATAATTCTCACACCTGTCAGAATGCCTAACATCAATAATTCGACAAAAAACTGCTGGCAAGGATGTGGAGAAAAGGAACCCTAGTATACTGCTGGTGGGATCCAGACTGGTGCAGCCACTATGGAAATGAGTATGGAATTTCCTCAAAAAAAAAAAATGGAACTCCCTTTTGACACATAAATCCCACTTCTGGGAATATATCCCATGAACCCAGAAACACCAATCAGAAAGAATATATGCACCTATATGTTCATAACAGTGTTATTTACAATAGCCAAGCTCTGGAAACAGCCCAAGTTCCCATTAGTAGGTGAGTGGATAAAAAAGGTGTGGCACATTTACATCATGGAATATTATATAGTAATAAAAAAGGATTTTTTTACCTATTGTGACACCATGGAAGGACCTTGATATTATTACATTAAGTAAAATAATCCTGTCAGAGAAATACAAATATTACATGATCTTACTTATACTAAGTGTACCGGTTAATAATGCAGATGTGTAATCAAAGAAAACACGATAATTTCAAGAGAAACATCAAAAGTGCTTTATTCAAAGTTATTTCCATCACCAGATACACATTTCCCCCATCTTTCAGGTCATTGTGCATACCATCCCAATAGGACATTTCTTGTTTTGAGGCAAACCATTCCGAGACCCAATTTTCCACTTCTTCATACATTTTGAAGTGCTGCTCAAAAAGTGCACGTGCCATTTATTGAAACAAGTGGTAATCTGAAGGAGTAAGGTCTGGTGAATACAGCGGTTGGGTTAATACTTCCCAGGCAAGATTTTTAATGTGTCTTTAACTGATTTTGAAGTGTGTGATAGTGCATTATCATGAAGCAAATTTACTTTGCTGTGTCTTCCGGAACATTCTGGTAATTTCATGGTCAAAGCGTGGTTCAAATTGATTATTTTTTGTAGGTAGCAATCAGTATTAACAGTTTCACCTGGTGTTAGAAGCTCATAATACAACACACCTTCCTGATCCCACCAAACACAGAGCATTGTCTTCTTTCCAAAGTGCAGTCGATGTTAATGGTTGACCTGGATCAACCCTTGATTTTATGCATTTGGAATTCTCAAAATAAATCCACTTTTCATAACCAGTCACAATATGATGCAAAAAAGACTTTCTTTCATGCTGTTGAAGCAACATTTTACTGATTACTTTTTGGTTTTCCATTTATCTTACATTTTGTTGCTCTGGCACCCATTTTCCTTCCTTTAAATCTTTCCCATTGCTTATAAATATTTGCTTATAAATGATCAGAATTTGTTTGCCGAGTAACATTTAATCTTTCTGCAAGGTTTTTTTTTTTGAGTTTGACATGCATCTTCATCCAATAATGCTTGTAATTGTTGGTCTTCAAACTTTTTTCGGTTGACCTGGATATTCTTTGTCTTTCACATCAAAATCATCACTTTTAAAGTGTTAAAACCAGAATTCACAAGTATCTTGATATGGAGCACGTTCCCTATAAGCTTCTCGAAGTATTCAGTAGCACTTTTATTCAAAATAAAATAATAAATTAAAACTTCCCACAAATGCTCCTTTTTGGCATAAAATTTGACATTTTTAAGCATAAAAATATCTATGATGTTAACACCTTCAGAATATTTGACATATGAAGTTTGGAAGCTTGCTCTCAATACAACAAAATAGCATACATATCAAATAGCATATATATCAACATACTATATGTGTAACTCCATCTAGTGAAAAAATCTGCTTTATTAATCAGTACACCTGGTATGTAGAATCTAATGAACAAAATAAACTGATGAACAAAATAGGTTAAGAGACCTGGGTGCATGGAACAGACTGACATCTCAGAGGGGAAGGGGAATGGAGGGGCAGGAAGAGATTAACCAAAGAACTTATGTGCTTATATGCATAGTCTATGAACACAGATAATAGTGCGGCAAAGGACTGGGGTGGAGTGGAGGCTGGGAGGAGGGGGACAAAGGGTGGAAATTGAGGTACTTATTCATTATTTTTCCTTATAACACTTTTTAGTTAAAGGGAGTCTCTTGTAAATTTACTCATTGTGTAAATCCTTCCTATTTATTTTTGGCTCTACTCCCATACTGTCTCTGTGAACTTAGGCTACTCACATTGTTTCTCTAGGTTCTCTTCCTCTGTACAACATAAGAGGGTCTGTGGGTGTAAAGGCTGGATGATCTCAAGATCATTGTTTCTACTTAGTCAATGCATGTTAACTTTTTATGAGGAAACATATTCATGCTATATTTCATTGATTCTGAGGTATATATTTTTTCAATTTTAACATTGCAGACAATGGAATGTATGTTATAATTGGTGTATAAGATAGTACTATTTCATTGTTAATTTTTAGCATTAAACTTTTCTAGTGGTAGAAAAGAACATTCTACAAAAGTGACATCTTAAATTCTATAAGGTACATTGGGCTCATCATATTCAGGAGGCTTGGCAACGCATTAAAATCATGGCAAGCTGATTCAAGCTTTTTAATAAGGGTGACCAGCTGATATCCTATTTCTTCTCTTCAAGCTCTGGGCTAATATCAAACACTCCTTCTTGATAAACCTCAGAGCCTGGAAAAAGAGGTAAATCTCAACTTGTTGATTTTTAATACTAGATCATTAAAACTGGCACAAATCATAGAGATTAACGTCCAACACTCTTTTTGCTCACAATAGGATACTGAATCTCACGCTGGCAAAAAAGACTTCTCAAGGTCACAAGGAGAGTTAATGGCAGAGTGAGCTTTAGAACTGTGGTCTATTGATTTTATCTACTAGACGAGGCCATCTCTCTCACTCCTCCCCTCTCAGCTTCTTATTTATCTGTATATCATTTTGCAAATCATTCTAAAAGAATTCTCCCATCTTAATGGGCAGTTAGAATGGATATAGCTACATATTTTAAAAATTGTTAAATCATGTTTATAATTCAAGTAATGTGATTTCCATTGGACATGAATAAAAATGTCAAGATAAATGAGAGCTGCATTGCAGATAATGTTCTCTTCCTTCCAGGCACCAGCCAGGTCACTGCTGGTGAGATCACTGGCAGTCGTTTTAACCCTTAGTGGCAACCCAAATGTTTTTGTCAACTGGATCAGAAAATGGAGGTATTAGCTTCAGCCTTGACATAGCGATCTGGTGTGTGACCTTAAGTCTTGATTAGTAGAGCAACACTTGGTCTAAGGCTTCTATAGCCAAGTATGGAGCAATTTTGGAGGCAATATTTTCAGAGAAACTGCACCAAATGCCAAACAGATAGATATTAAGAACCTTGAAAAAGTGTATATAAGTAGAAATTCAGTTTCTAAGAATGTATTCTTTGGAAATAATCAGATAGACATGAAAATATCCTATCTAATAAAGAGGGAATATGCAAATTGACTATCACACTGTAACAAAAATGGCTGCACCCACAAGCAGAGGCAGGGATCCTGCAATACAAGATGGCTGCTTCAACAGCAGAGGCTGAGTTCCCATAAGGAGCCTTAATGAGCAATCAGCAGTGACCTGAGACTGTGTGGCACTAGGCTGGGGCAGGGCACCTGAGACTGCGACCTCTGCCTGGTACAGCTTGACAGGGGACCTCAGGCCATGTCCCCCACCCACAAGGCTTGATGGAGGACCTCAGAGACATCCCCCTCCCTGGCCCAGGCAGGGGCATCTTAGGCCACACACCTGCACTGATGCTGGGCCAAGGGACCTGAGGCAATGCCCCCCATCCAACGGGGCTTGATGGGGATCTCAAGGCATGCCCCCTGCCCTGGTCCGGATTAGAGGACCTTAGGCTGCGCCCCCCATCTGATGGGTCTTGACAGGGATGGGCCTGCTGGGTCTGGAACTAGCCCAATGGGGATTGGGGCGAGCCAGGTCTGGGTCTCGTGCAATTTCGAGGCACATGTGGGTGGGTGGGAACTTGACTCTGGTTCCCATGGTATGCCCTAGACTCTGACAGGAGAAATATTTTCATATATATTTTACTAATTTTCTTACATCTCTGACACTTCTATTATAGAGAAAGGGCAAATAGCAATATTAAAATATTTCCTCTAATTAATTCCCTTTTAATGTGCACAGATTTTGTACACTGGTTCACCAGTGTATATATATAAGGACGAATACAGAAATACTATTCATTATATTGGAAATAAGTTAATATTTAACACGTGATTAAGTACATATTAGTTCTTTAGAGTGAAATGATATACAGTCACTAAAAATAAAAATGAAGTATGTATTTGTAGTTATACTTTTTTTCCAAAATTGACCAAAAGGAAAGTTATAAAATAATGTGTTAAATATAATTCCATATATATAAATTGAAAATATATGTATACTATATGCATATGAGAAAAGACTGGAGGTCCGTTCCCTACATGTCAAAAGTGGTCTCCTATTGGTGGAGTTAACTAATTATTTTCTCCATTTGTTTCTCTATATTTGTAAATCTTCCAAAAATTTCTTTTTTGAATAATTAAAATGATTATTTCTTAATAAAAACCATGGAAGATAATTTAAAGCATAAGAGGATATGTAGCAGGAAGGACTATAGGAATGAATCCACAAAGCAGAAAATATGGATCTTGGACAAAGCAGTGTTGACCAAGGAAAGGCAGAACTTCTCTTTGTAGAGAAAGCTGCTTTGCTGCCTGGAAGGTTCCTGTGGGGAAATACAAGTGATGGGTCCCAAGAGCTATAAGGGCCTGTGTCCCAGAGCAAGGCACTGTCTTTGGCCCATACATCCATACACTCTTCCTACCAATGCCTATCATAGTTCCTCAATAATTGCTCTGTAAATGTGTAATAACTGAATAATGATAAACAGATACACAGCTATTAGTTGCTCATTAAGAAATAACTTTTTTACGTAACACAGCAGAGGTAAAAACTGCATGATTTCAGGAAAATCTCTAAATTAATATTTTGAAAAGAAACATTTCATTTACAACATTCTGATATTTTCAAATACATATATACACAAAGAGATTACTCATTTATATATTTTCACAACTTTCCTTGAGTTTGGGGGTGATATGCCTCTAATCTCAGAACACTATAAAATATTTATTACATTAAAATTACTTCTCATCTTTATGAAATGATTAAACCCAAGTTTTTTTAGAAAGGATCTGAAGCAATCAGCCTTAATTAAGTTCTCACTCTGGCACGGACTGAGCTATGAGGTATTGAACATTTGATGTCCACCCCAACCCTGAGGCCTCCAGGTCTGCACCTATACAAACTATATAAAAACTCCTCTAAATCTAATAGTAATGATTTCACAGATGGATGAAAGCTAATAATCCTTTGTGTCACCTGTTAAAAGTATAGAGGATTCTTTGCATTCTTGCCCAAAGCTCTATTAGGGTTTCTGGTATTGAACATGCATAACTCCCTTCACCCAATGGGATGATTTTGCTTATGCTTATGCTAATGGGTCAGAGTCACTGCTGAAGGACTAGAGGACAGGTTGATTTTCAGATGGATCTATGAAGACTGGTGGTGGGGAAGAAACATCCCTCATCCACACATTAGACCTCTCCTCAAAAACACCCCCTCACACACACATATTCCACCAATTAGAGAGATATTGGAGTTGATCAATGTGTTTTTATATACACAGAAGTCACTCACCCATTGGTGTCTACTCTTTTTAATCAGTTATATATAGACAGGAGATTATCTTGTCCTAAGTTTTGTTGATTCTTTTGCAGGAGGGATAAAAGAAGAATAAAAAGGATATATGAAAATGGAGAAAAGAGGTTATTCAATCACTATATATTGGATCCCTCCTAATCAGTGATTTTGCTTTTCCTGGCTGGTTGTCCATCCTTCCTTTCCATCTATATTATGGACCCCCAGAAATTATTGTTTTCCTCTGTTTTAGTTAGGATAAGTAAAGCTAGCTTCTGTAAATCAAACTTTAGTGGCTTAACAGGAAAAGGATTGTCATTCATATCACTGTCCAATGCAAGTTTTCCTAGTTGTGTAGCTCACTCATTGTCATCCCAGACCTAGGATCCTCTAATCCGCAGAGTTCTTGCTATCAATCTGATGTATAGGAAAGCGAATAAGGATCACATGGAGTTGCTATTTGCTAAGTATGTACAAGGTTCACATCATTTTCACTCGTATTTTAATGTAATAGTCACATGACCAACCTTAATGCAGGGGAGCTTGTGAATCATAGTTTAGCTATGTGTCTCAGAAGAAGAAAACAAATACTGGTGAGTATTAGGGAATCTCTGCCACATCTTCCAAGGTCAAGCCCTCCATTCTTTAAATTTCAATCAGGAATACAAACCACTAAGTCATTGTAATTAATTTGGAGGTAAGTAAAGACAAACAGAAAACAAGTTGGGATACTGAAACTGACCACAGCATGACTAATAGCACCTCCAAATTACCCAAATGGAATATTCAGCCCACAAATTAGAGATTACTTGAGTGAAAACAAAACATCTACTGACAAAAGGGATCTGTTTTCTGACAATAAAAAAATGGCTGAGTCACATAATTAGAGGTGAATTACAGGTGATATAAACCATGCATATTGCCTCTCCCCCTACAGAGGAAGTGAAAACAAATGTGACCAATGGGGGATGTACAGCAAGAGATGTTGCAGACCACCTACTTATAGACTTTGGGATACAGTGGGTTTAGTGGAAATAGAGAAGGCTCTGGAAGTACACAGTTCTGTTTTAAGCCCTTTGCCTGCCACTTACTGGCCTTGTAGCTTTGGGGTGGAGGGAAACAACTCAACCTCTCTAAGCTTTGGTTTTTTCATCATTAAGATTGGTATAATGATGCTACTTCTCACAGAGCTATTGGAAGGGTAAATAGATTAGGTAATAGTGATTGGCATGAAAGTTGGCATAGAGAAGATGCACAATAGAGCATCTCTCTGTGTGTGTTTTTAATACTGGAAAGCTAATTTCTAAGTGTGGGGTCTTCTGCTATAGCCTGTCCCATCTTTCAGATATCCAAGCAGGCAAAGAGGGATATAAAAGGCAAGAAGATCAG
Source organism: Lasiurus cinereus (assembly GCA_011751065.1). Taxonomy (NCBI): domain Eukaryota; kingdom Metazoa; phylum Chordata; class Mammalia; order Chiroptera; family Vespertilionidae; genus Lasiurus; species Lasiurus cinereus. The sequence goes on along the minus strand of JAAGEH010000015.1, from coordinate 11,059,255 downwards.
AGAGCTAAGAGGGATGATTAGAAGAGATTTGCAGGCCATTGTAAAGGCTTTGGCTGTTATTCTGAGTGAAATAGAAGAACCTTCAGGGAAAATACTAGTACCTACCTCACAGGCTTGTTTGAGGGTTAAATGAAATAATACATCAATGATTAGCCCAGTGCCTGGCCCATAAACATCAGTATTACTCTAAATAGTACTCATATCATATATTATTCTTATTCTGAACAAGAGGAAAGTGGTGCTGGTTGGGTAAGGGGAAAGCAAAAATAAATTTGTGGCATTCCTTTGGCTGGCCTCAGTCTTCTCAATAAAGTAGAGGGTGCAGTGGGGGCACCAAGAAGGTCTTGAGGTGAGTCACAAAGGACTGGCAGTGCCCATATAATAAATTTTAGTTCCTCGGTCCAGTTTATAGGACAATATCTATAGATAGGGTGAGATGATGCCTGGAAAGATATTTGTGTTCCAGAGGAGAAAATGTCCTGCAAATTTGTTGCTATTATGTTGAAAGCCAAATACCATGCTTTGAAATGCAGCCAGCCTCTCTTCAATATCTAGTTATGTTTCCAAAGCATAGGAAGAAAAAGAAGCCAACTGTTTATACACAGTAGTATTTCTGGTAACTGAACTAATTAGTTTAAAAGGTAATATTTACAAAGCTCACAAAATAGCATGTTTTATGTCCACAGAGTACTGTTTTAATTAAAGCTCTCCCTTTAAAATTCATTAAAGTAATCAGTTCGAAGGAATGAGGAGCCCACATATTAGATTTGAACATGTGATGCTGCAGATCCCCTTCCACAGGTGTAGGAAGCAATGATTTCAACAATTGTGAAGAGCTCTTCTTTCATTTGATTTAGTTTTATTTAAACTAGCCTAGTTTAGTTTTATTTAAACATTTTTATTAGGCATAAACAACTCAGTTGCCTATAATGTTGATCACATCATAATTATCATGGCAAAGCCATGACTCAGAAGTTGTCTCTCCCAGGGAAGAAAGGATGGTAAAAGGGAAGTTGACTATTAAGGGACAAAATGTCACCATCTTCCCCAGCCTCAAAGAGGCTTTGTTCTTATGCCCTGGAGCCCTGGCTGTGTGTGTGTGTTGGGGGGACGAGGGGAAGAGGGATGATTGGAAGAGCTCAATGGGGGTAGTTTAGGGTGGTAACAATATCATAACAATAACAACAGCAACTACAGCCACAACTATTATGACTACAATCTATGGAGCACTTACTGCATGCTAGGTGTACACATTATTGTGTTTGGAGCCTTATATCAAGCTCATGAAATGGGCACTGTTATTATATCCATTTCACAGATGAGGAAACTGAGACCTAGAGAGGACAGGTCATTTGCCAAAAAGCCAGAGTGAGTGACAAGAAAGCATTGTAGGGGAAAAACGACTGGCCTTGGAATTCCATTATGGCCACTTTCTAGTTGTGAGCTCCTTGATGTACTTTCCCTGAACTTTGCTTTGCTCATACATAAATGGGGATGATTATGTCTACCTTATCTTGTTGTGGCAAGAATCACATGTGGTGATACAAGTATAGCATGTAGCACAGAGTCTGGCACAGAGACACACCCAATGCATGGTAGTTATTCATACCATGAGAGTGTAAAAGAGAAGCTGGACACCTAATTGTCAGGGAGCCAGCTCCCTTGTGCCTCAACCACCTCCCTGGTTACCCCCATGGGGAGACTAGGGATGGTGGCAGGAAAGGTGCCCTGCAAAGGGAAGATGGGGTTTAAGTCAGCTTGTGTTGGGATGTACGGCACCCTTTAACAGTCAGCCCCTCTCCTCACAGAAGAAGAGGAGCAAATTTTCCTGGAAGACACTGAGGTGGGCATACTAAACACAGCACAATTAGACCAGGAAAGGCGACCGCTGAGCTCAGAAAGGGATCTCAGTGACTTCTCCCAGGAAAACAAGTTGTCACTGCCAGATGGAAACACTAAGAAAGGCCCTTGATGGAAATTTTGTCCAACCTCTTCAGTTTTCACAAGGGGATAACAAGACATCATTAGTGTAAGTTTGGTTTATTTCATGCCCAGAGAGCAAGCCTTCACATTGGTTCAAGATAATTCTGTCAACTTCTTAGTTGTATGACCTTAACAAAATTACCTAATGTTCCTCCCCCCTAAATTTTCTTATCTAGAAAGAAACATCTACTTCATAGTTTCCCAACGATTAAATGAGAGAATGCCTGTATACCCCTTAGAACAGTGCTTGGAACACGCTAAACATTCAATACACAGAAGCTTCTAATTGCCTTTCCTAAATTTTCTGTAAATCTATCCACCTGTCACAGCCATCTTTGCTGTTGTCCCTCATCTCTGCTGCTTCAAAGCTTGGCTAGTTGCCTATTGCTCGCACCCATTACCCATAATGGTTAAGCCCTCACTAACACACTGCTAAGGTCTCCATTTCTCTGGGGCTCTAGAAAATGGAGGGCCTGTTTCAGTGTTCCTGCTCTGGAAACATCTTTGGAACAGCTGAGGTCCAGAAGAATTAGCTCTTGGAGTCAACTTCTGGGCAGGTCTTTCTTATACATCATGGCTTCTCCTTCTGAAAATACTAAGTGTGCCTCCATAGGCTTGGCATTCAGTAGCAAGCTCCTACAGCTGCCTTTCTCAGTGTCTCTGAGATGAGGCTAGAGATTGCCTTTGAATCATACTAACTTCTTTGCCAGTCACTGAGCTAGACATTGAGACTACAGTGATAAGCAAGATGCATGCAGTCTCTGCCCTTAGTGATCAGAAATAATAGTTGAGCTCAGACAGTGTGGTTCAGTGGATGAGTGTTGATCTATGAACCAGGAAGTCATGGTTCAATACCTGGTCAGTGCAAGTGCCCAGGTTGCAGGCTCAATACCCAGAAGGGGGATGTGCAGGAGGCAGCAGATCAATGGTTCTTTCTCATCATTGATGTTTCTTTCTCTCTCACTCTCCCTGCCTCTCTGAAATCAATAAAAGACTTTTTTAAAAGAAAGAAACGATAGTTGATTTGGCAATACATAATGATAAAAAGGTTATTAGAGCTATTCACTTATTTATTTAACCTCTATGAACTGAATATATATTTTGTGTCAAATCCTATGCTCAGTGTTAGAAATATGCTGGTGACTTAAAAGCAGACACTATCCTTGACCATGTGCTCATTACAATCTAGTGAAGGGACTGCATAATTATAATTATATATTTCTTATTGTAGTTATTTGATTGATGTCTAGGTGATGGAAAGAAAAGTAACAGGTTGCTAAGAGAATAGATAATGGGGGCTTGATTAAGTTTGGAGAATCACAGAAGTTTCACCTGAGGAATTAGTGTTTGGTTTGAGCTCTGAAGAATGCAGTTATCTAGGCAAAGGCAGTAGGAGGCCAGGTTCTGGATGGGATAAATGATTAGAGGCAGAGGAAACATTAGGGAAGACCCACATGTCAAGTTTAAAAGAATTGAGAGATTTCTAGTGGGTATAGGGGTAATAGGCAAAGGGAAGAATAGTACAAAATGAGGTGGTGGGGTTTTTGTCCATGGTAAAAATTTAGACTTTCATTTAGGGGCTATTGATGAATTTCATGCCAGTGAGTGACATGATTTGACTTCTATTTTTGAAAGGCCTTGTTGCTGTGTAGATAATGGGTTCTGGGAAGGCAGACCAGAGGGGTCATGTAGAGATCTGTTTGAATGCTATTGTTCAAGGAGCGATGGTGGGAAAGCTCGGAGTAGGAGTGATAAAAGGGAATGAGAAAGTGGGTTGATCTGAGAGAGATGTCGAAGTTGTAACTGATAAATTGGTTGTGGAGCATGAGGGAGAGGGAGGTATCAGTGACGACTTCGTTTTCAGGCTTGCATGTTGAGTTGATGGTGGGAACTGTACACTGAATGGAAAATACAGAAGGAAGAGTAGGAAGGACAGTGAATTTATTTTGAGATATGTTGAATTGAGGTGCCTTGGATGCATGGCAATGAGAAGTTGATGGATATAGTTCTGAAGCTCAGAGGAAAGGAGATAGAAATCTGAATTTTTTCAGTTCAGTATAGAGATGATTATTGAAGCCAAGGAGTGAAGGAGTGAGTGTAAAGTGAACATAGAGGACTGACTACAGAACTCTGATTAATAACATTGAAAGGTCAAGTAGAGGATAAAATGAAGAGATGGAAAAGAACTAGCCAGAATGGTAGGCAGAAAAGTGAGTGCTTCAAGGAGAGAGCAATCAAGTGCTGGGACAGATGTCAAGTAAGATGAGGACTGAAAAGTATCCATTAGATTTAGAGACAAAGCAGTCATTGATAAGGATGAAGACTCAGCATTGGTCCTCCCAGTTGCCCCTTTAGCTGAGAGGTATTCTTCAGGTGCTTATCATTAAATTTCAGATTCTAATCCCAAGTTCTTCCCATATCTCTTTACCCCTTTCCCAGACCCACTCCTGTGTTGAGAACTCTGGTGACCTAGTAGGATTTTCCTCAGTACAGTTAATCTGCTCCTTGGTCTCTTGGGTAACTCCCAAGTGATTGGTGCTCAAGGCATTATTTTTATTATAACTACCAATTATCACTAATTTGGTCCTCATTCTGGGTTCATGTTGTTTGTCTTTTACCAAGAGCTAATAGTTATGCATTAGCTACAATTTATTCCTACAATTATTTTTGAAAGGCTCAGCAATGATAGCCATTTTCAACCCTATGCTATAAAATGTGGTTTTGGGGACATTATAATCACATAATTATATAAATAACTGAATGAGCAAATTATCCAAAGTGAAATGCTATTAGACTCCAGGTAGCCCATCTTATTCCTTATTTCTAGAGGCACCTTCCTTTCCAGGTGCCTCCCAACCTTCCTCACCTCTGTATGGATAGATAAAAATTAAAGCACAAGGCTGGATTACTAGGGTGGAAGACAAAACTGTTCAGGTAAGACATTTGAGGATGCAGATGTCATTAAGAAATGGGCAGTTTTTAAAAACAAAGAAATTCAAAATTATATAAACCAAATGCAAGATCACATTTGCAAATTTGTTTCAAAATTAGTTGTTTTCTTACATAGGAAAGCAGAGCATAATTAAGGGTAAATCGACTTCATATTGTACAAATTCATCTATTATCATCTTCTTTGAGGATTTTCACCAAGTTTAATTTCAAAGATGTCATCAGTGACTACTTAAAATTTGAACAAAATACTCTCTAGTTGTGTTTTAATTTATTGTGAATGAAACTGAATATTATCTACCCAGTTTGACATCTCAAAAATACCACATAGCTACAGATGAGGAAGATAAAACCAATGTGATGTGTGTATATGTTGTCATGTTCACATGTGGTACAGAGTCTGGAGGTTCCTTCAGGGAATTTTGCTCATTATTCTGGGATCCAGGTTTCACTCCTCAACTTGAGGAATATACCCTCTCAATCAGCTGGTTACTTCCTACCAACAACTCTTTTGCTCAATTCAAAAATGTAAAAAACAATTACTATTTGACACTGTGTCCTCACAAAAATGTACTTGGTATCCATTCCCTTTTCTGGGGCCCAGTTCTGAACACAAATAAGAATTTGATTCTAGAACTGCATGGTCTCTCTGGTTCTCTTAAAGTTTGCTGGTTTGTGCTTTGTTACTTCATTATCTTCTTTAAGAAAGGGTTCAAGAGCACTGGGATCACCATCCCACTTGTAATTTAAAGACATCTCTTTAATTATAAACTTCTTATGCTGCTGTTGGTGGTGATCAATGAAATAGATCTTTATTCAATTGGAGTGACCAATGCTGTGGCCCAAACATACTATCCTTCCAGTCCCATTTAAAAATGGATACTTTCTTAAAAAAAATTGGTACTTTTTTTTTTCAGAGAACTACACCCTAAGTCTCAATGAGTTTCTCCAGCTTCTTGTTTATGTATCAGCTATTCAGATGGAACTACAGGAACACAAAATGCCCATTAGCCAACTGAGAAACAAACAGGCCCCAACACCCATCAGAGGTTTAGAGGTTTGTAGGTGTTTTTATTTTTTTAAGCAAAACTTATAAGTATTGACTGCTTTCTTTTTTTAATGACTTGGGTGCCCAAACTCCAAATTAAGAACTGAAAAAAGAGTTAAGTCTTTCTACTCTATTTGGAATGCATAAAGCCATCTACTTCATTTTGCAAAGGAAAAACAAAAATGAAAGCAGAAACAAAGATCTTAGTTTCATTATCCTGATATTTGACACCTGGCTCCTCTTTTATTCCAAAATCTGCTTGATTTTGTCCTTGCTAGTTTTGAAAATCTACTGCAAATTTTCCAAAGCCAAGCTAGTCTAAAACAAAGTCAGTATTTTGTCAGACTCACCTTACCTAATAAAAGAGAAACATGCAAATTAACCATCACTCCACTATCCCTACAGCCAATCAGAGTGAGTATGCAAATTAACTCAACAAAGATGGAGGTTAATTTGCATATTCAGGAGCAGAGCAGTGTGAAGCCTGCTATGAGGAAAAGAGTGGGTAGCAGAGGGAGCTACTGGGGTGGTGCTCCAGACAGAAGCGAGGACTTGCCAACTCCTGGCCTGAACAGGGACATGCCTGCTCCCAGGCAGCTGGGGTGGGGAGTGGGACTTGCTGGCTCCTGGGAAGCTGGCAGTGAAGCCAGGAGTCTATTCTTGCACGAATATCATGCAATATGCCTCTAGTTAAACAATAAAGAGAAACAATAGAATATGAATTTCTAGGTGGTCCATGTTCCAAAATAAGAAACTTATAAATAAGCAATATATTTGTGATTTGAGACATTGCTTATATATCCTCTAAGAAAATCCTTCACACAAAACTCAGAAACAATACAGATAGATTAAAGAGAGCTTATTTGCATTACAAAAGGTTTCTATAGTTTACAAAAGGATTTGCCACAAGACTTCTTTAATGAGAGAGCATTTGTACAAGATTTTTGTTTACAAGAATAAAAACATCAATTTGTACCAGAGTTACAGGAACTCTCCGATGTTGTAATATGAGATTCACCCACTATCATATGATTTATCTTGGGTCAGCTAGGATGTAAGATCAAGGGAATGTACAGACTAACGCCACTAGGATCCTGGAATCCACTGAATTCTAAGTGCATATTTCCCATATGTCCCACTCTTCATATCTGTTTTCTGAGTACACATCTCAGGAAGAATACCTTAAGAAAACAATCTGTTGGGACATTTAAACTCTGAGAGTTAGGAAAAATAACACTTCCCCCCATTACCCTGCTTTATGACCTCCAAAATTGTTATGGGCGGTTTGGTGGTCAGGGCTCACAGACACACAGAGCTTGGTATTAATGCCTGTGTGTGGAGACAGCACTCTATATGCCTGTTGATTTGAGGCTAAAATAAAACTGCTTGAAGTCCCCATTTAAAAACTTCATTGGTGATTAAATTAAAACATCAACAAAGGTCCTATTGTAGTACAAGCCTCCATTTGTGACTGGAAGCTCTGCCCAACAAGGCCATTTGTTAGTTTCAGCCCTTACTGGAGGAAGCTCTAAAACTATTTTAATGATGTTACATTTCTTCACACTTGGTAATTTCCAGAGAAAGAAGCAGATAACATAAAAAGAGGATTATTCTGTTCTTCTCCAAACAAGAAATCAGCAAGCAACCTTGTGTGATAGGCCAGCTCTGCTTTATGTTTCAACTGGAAGAAACAAAGTAAACATCTAATAAAGGGGGACTGATCCTCTTGATCTGGAGATGAGCTAGAAATGCAGCTGGAAGTAGTTGAGCATATTATTAGAGTCTATGAAGCTTGGCAGCTCAGCAGACCTGTGTGTGAATCTCAGCTCCACCACCTATCCTCTGTGGATCTTGGGCAAATGACTTCATCACTTTAATGAGATGATTCCTCACCTGGAAATTTGGAAGAATACCATCATCCTTGCAGAGCCTTTGTGTTAAATGAGATAGTGTTTGTTAAAGGATTAAAAAGCATACTATAGGCACTCAATAAATCTTGAATTAATCACCATCTATAAATATTAAAACTAAGGCTATCTCTTTAATTCTTTCTAAAGCTCAAACAGGGTCGAGAGAATACAAATGATTGTGACACAAAGAAAACTAGAGGTCATTAAGCTGTTGATACAAATCCTAGACACAGGAAAGATTTAATTCTCAGATAGATAGCATTTAGAGTAAATTAACAAGGATGGTATAATGAAAATCTGTGAATAGAAACAGAATTAGATTAAATGTAGGTGATTACTATTAATGGATTATAAGGTTGTCAACTCTGCTTACTCAGTTAAGTCCAGTACTTTGGGTCACATATAAGAACACATGGTGTTAGTGTTGATGTCTTCCATACAACTTTCCTGAAAGGAAAATGTGGCAGTACAAAACCTGCTAGTCTTATTACCTCAAAAGCATGATAACCATGATCACAAACCTTTACAATCACCGTAAATTATGAAACTCAGTCCTTTAGAAAAATGGAAAAAAATCAAATGTTTTATCTTCCAAGCCTGTGGCTCCAAATCATGGAGGTCTTCAGGAGCAAGGTCGCCCCCTTCTGAGGATTCCCTTCTGAGAGCATTAGGCCCTTTGGCCCTTATTTTGATTGTCTTGGATTAGTTCAATGAGATACATGGCTAGAAAAAAATGACATTAATAGATCTGCAAAGCAAAACAAAGCATGAAACTTGTTTTGCCTTAATGAATCTTTTTTTTCTTGTTCAAGTATGGTACTAGAGAAAATATTAGCTGATCCCTTTTATACTAGCTGCATTCATGAGTAACCCTTTCCTCTGGCCCCTAGTTGAACTCCCCTTATCTTGGGATAAAAAGCATTTTCCTATGGTCCCCCTGTTCAGGAGTCAAGGAGCTCTTTAGCTCATCTTATTTGCTTATAAGAGGATCTGAAGCCTTCTATTACAGAAATTTAGTGTGAGCTTCAAAGTGGTATTTACATAAGAACACCTCTGTGGCTATCCCAGTGCTCCTCAGGCAAACATGAAGATCAATGTTTGGGCTACACTAATTACCACAGGTGGTGTTTCAAATTCACTTTCCACCTTTCTCAGGTACCATTTATGTATGCCTCCATAAAGAATTCATTGAGAAGCACAGTGAGGAACACTTGTTTGATTGATAAATTTGGGTAGATTACTGGCCATGCTTAACTCTGTTCAGTTTTCCTTTCTCTTGGGAGTAATTGTACTTATGGGAACAGGTATTCTACTTTGTTTCTCCTATGCTGCTTATATTTAAACTAGTGGCCCAGTGCACAAAATCCGTGCATGGGCAGACAGGCAAGGAAAAGGAAGTATTGACAATTACCATAGTCCCTCAGCCTGGCTTGCACCCTCTCGGATCTGGGACCCCTCGAGGGATATCTGATTGCTGGTTTAGGCCTGATCCCTTTTGCAATCCGGGACTGCTGGCTCCTAACTGCTCACTTGCCTGCCTACCTGATTGCCCCTAATCACTCTGCCTGCTGGTCTGCTCACCCCCAAATGCCCCCCATCCTCAGCCAACCTGATCACTCCCAACTGTCTTCCCCTCCTGAACTGATCTGCCACAGCCCCTAACTACCTCTGCCTCAGCCCCACCACCATGGCTTTGTCCAAAAGGACGTCCAGAACGTCTCCCAGTCTAGTTAGTATATTACCCTTTTATTAGTATAAACAGAGGCCTGGTGCATGGGTGGGGGTTGGATGGTATGCCCTGAAGGGGGTCCTAGATCAGCATGGGGGTCCCCATTGGGGGTGGTGCCAGCCTGGGTGAAGGGCTGAAGACCATTTTCAGGCTGACCATACAGCCTTTGGGGTGGGGGTCCCTGATGAGGGGTGTGGCTTGCCTGGATGAGGGGCTGAGGGCTGTTTGCAGGCTGGCCACACACTCAGCTTTATCTGGAAGGTCTCCCGATCTAATTAGCATATTACTCTTTTATTAGTATAGATGGGTAAGTTTGCCTATTTTTACAATTCATTTAATAGACACATTTCCTTTGCTTGTTAAACTAGGTTGTCTACCTTGAACTCCATCAGTAATGAAATTATATTTAGAGTTCATATTAAAGTATATTTGATGAAATGGAGTGCTTTTCATCAGGCCTTTGGGAGCCACTGAAAGCACCAAGTTTGTGGCAGGCATATAGTGTAAGTCACAGGGATATAGTAGTGAGTGTCATAAATAGAGTTCTTGTCTTCGTGGAACTTAAATGTCTCCCAAGAGACTTTTCTGCTGTAAACTGCATTTCTCTCACCATCACTTGTGCAGCATGTTATCTCCATGGAGTAGACAATTGGAAGAGTTCCCCAATAATGTTAGAGGCAGAGCCAAGTAGATGTGCTGCCATATTTACTTACTCATGCCTCTTCTTAAGATATCTTTCTTGGAGTTGTGTTACTAAGGGATAGGACTATTGCTGAAATGCAGAAAGAATTCTGCCTATTACATCTCATGGCAAAACTTGGCACACTTTTTCCTTTTCAAATACTTTTTTCTTGTTTGTAGATACCATCAATGCCATGTGGCAGAGTCAAAGCTTTTGAAGGTTTACTGTTGAGGATTCAGAATTACTTCAAAGCCCAGGGAACTTTAATCCTCTGCCAAATATCAGATATAATTTTCCAAATAAAAACAGATAGTTTCAAAAATTTTTCTATGTGGTATACCAGACAAAGTTCTGAAGTTATTTCAATGTTTCTAAGTGTGCAAGTCCAGAACCACGAATTGGAAACAATTCTATTTTCACTGGGTAGATTGGAATTATCACCTATAAGTTGTTTCAATCAACATGCTTTGACTGGGTGACAATAATGTGCCCAAAACTATGGTAATTGTCAATACTTCCTTTCCCTAACTCTGTCCAGATTTAAGTACAAAAGGTCTATCCTATATCTTAAAGAGGTAATATGCAAATTGACCATCACTTGAACACACAAGATGGCTCCCTCCATGTGGTCAAAGATGACTGCCCCCATGTAGACACAAGATGGCAGCCACAAAATGGCCAGCAGGGGAGGGCAGTTGTGGGCAATTAGGCCTAGGCCTGTAGAGAATGGCAGTTGGGGGGAACCAGGCCTGCAGGGGAGGGCATCTAGGGGTGACAAGGCCAAGAGGGGAAGGCAGTTAAGGGTGATAAGGCCTGTAGGGGAGGACAGTTAAGGGCGACCAGGCTTGCATGGGAGGGCAGTTGGGAGCAACCAGCCCTATAGGGGAGGGCAGTTAGGGGCCACCAGGCTGGCAAAGGACGGTAGTTAAGGATGACCAAGCCAGCAGGGGAGGGCAGTTAGGGGCAATGGGGTCAGCAGCAGAGTAGTTAGGCATCGATTAGGCTGGCATGGGAGTGGTTAGGGGGTGATCAGGCTGGCAGACAGGCAAGCGGTTGGGAGCCAGCAGTCTTGGATTCTGAGAGGAATATCCAACTGCCCATTTAGATCCAATCCCACTGAGGTCCCAGATTGGAGAGGGTACACACACACAACACCCCTGTGCATGCATTTTGTGCACTGGGCCTCTAATATAATATATGAAAGGTAAGATACCAGAAGCCCAATTTCCACCAGGGGTAAGGTTAGTCTCAGCTATGCTACCTAGAACCTGCTCTCTGGTTTATATCTAAGAGAAGATTTGGGCACTCATATGCCAAGTGAAAAATGCATTGTATGTGCCTAATTACAGTTTTTAATTATCATTCCAGTTCCCCACTGGCTTTGGAGCTCTGCTCTGTTCTCACTATTAACATTTATCTCATTATCAAGAGTTCATATGACAACTAGCTTTATAATCATCTTCTTCAAATACTATAAGGTTAGACTGCCAAAGTCACAGTTACTTGTGACCTAGGACTAATTTCATTTAGAGTCAGATTTAAAGATTCCAAAAGATTGGTGAGGGAAGATCCAGGTGAGAAGTGAGTGATGATTGGTTTGGAGAAAGAGGAAATATGGTTTGCTTTATCATTTCTCCCTTCTCATACATTGACTCAAATATAGGCTAACACAGTGATTACTTTTCTGAACAATCTTTAAGACACATGAACTATCAAACAAATGTTTATGGCATTTACATTGTGAAAGACACTTAGAAATATATACATTTTAACCCCAAACATTGATAGTTCTTGTATATTTTGTTTTTTATGTCAAAGGTTAAAAACTCAAATCTCAAATTTTATTATCTCTATAGCTAAACTTCTTGATACAATTGTTCAGCTTCAAGCAACTGTAGAACAATGGAAAGAGCACTGTATTCAAGAACATAAGGCCTGAGTTCTAGTTTAGAATTTATATTAGTAAGATGTACTCTATGATACTGAATGAGTTTCTGGAAAATAGGTAGGGAAAGATATTACAATGCTATAGTTTAGTTCCATTATGTGAAAATATGTCCATGAACAAAATTTGAAATGCTACATTATGTTAAGACTTATGACAAGTAATTAAATTCAGAGTGTATACATGTGTATAAATAGTTTGGGACAGGATATAGTGATGATGAGCAAGGTGACATAGTTCCATTTTCATCTTTCTCCAATTATGCTGATGTATAGATAAAATTCATATAACTGTGAACAAGGAAATAGGAAATGGATGCTGCCTAAACATTTTTCATTCACCATTAATCAGTTATTCACTCACTCATTTAACAAACATTGAGCACCTCAGATTCTGGTAATGCAGGGCTAAACGAGCAAGGTATCTTCTGTGGACCTCATTGACAAGCATTAGGAAGCATGTGGTTTCACTGAAGAATATAATGAATATTGAGGATGTGGTAGCGGAGGTGTTTCCAAATAATGTCCTCCCTTCAGGTATAAATCAATTGTATTCAAATTGGTCCTAGAGCCACAAGGTTCCACTTGAGTGCTTCTATGACTATCATGGTTAGGAAGTAGTAGAGGCTGAATAGGGAAGACATCAATTACAGCTGTTCTGCTTTGGTGCAATTTATGTATATGGCTTCCTCACATGATTTCACTTAAAAAATAATTTTACCAGTTGCTGAAGGCTAAAAAGTGACCCCCCCCCGCAAGAAGTCTGCATCTTAATCCCAGGAACTTATTATTACTTTGAATGGAAAAAAAAACCCTAACAACTGGCAGATGTGTTTTAAGTTAATAATATTGAGATGAGAAAATTATCATGGATTTTCCTGGTAGGACCAATGTAATCACAAGGGTCCTCATAAGAGAGAGGAAGGAGGGGCAAAGTCAAAGAGAGAAGGAGATGTGACAGTGGAAGCAGAAGTCTAAATGATATCACCATGGGACAAAAAACAAAACAAAACAAAACAAAAAACGTGGGAAGCCTCTAGAACAGCGGTTTTCAACATGTGGGTTGTGATCCCTTTGTGGGTCGAACGACCCTTTCACAGGGTTAGCCTAAGACCATCGGAAAACACATATTTCCAATGGTCTTAGGAACTCAGACACAGCTCCTCTTTGCGTCTCCAGGCGGGTTTGCCCACATGCAGATATGCCCACATACGAGTACCTGGCGTGATGACATCAGGGTGCCAACCCCATCATATATACCCTGTACAAATACAGGTGTATGTGACAGAGTTGTACTTTTGCGGACCAGTCACACATGTAGAGAGCAGCTACTGTGTAGAGAGCAGCTACTGTGTAGAAAGCAGCTGCTCTGTTGAAAGCACCTTCTCTGTTAAAAGCAGCTACTGTGTTGAAAACAGCAGTATTGGAGGTAAAATGACATTTCATGAATTATAATTACTAGATAAATGTAAAATCATGTACTATAAAATCATCAACTACTGCAAAAAAAATATCTGTACCATGGGAACTTAGTCTGGATGTTGATCGGTCTTTTTATATTCAGCTGTGGTTAATGTGAATACTGCCCCCTTGTGATAGTAACAGGTATGTTAAAATACCACGAGAATGGTAAATCATAGGAAACTTTAATGAACTGTATTGACTGAACTATGCCATGTATCATCTTTTGTATTATTAAAACTATTTTATATATTATTTTCATTAGCAAACCATCCCATGACAATGGATCGTGTAGTGAAGAACTTTAAGAAAAGAAAATATAGTAAGGATTTTTTTAAATTTTTTTTATTAATGTGTTGCAAGTATACATATCTTCCCATTAACCACCACCCACTCCCGGGCATACCCTAACCCCCCAGTGTCTTGTATTCATTGGTTATGCTTATATGCATGCATACAAGTCCTGTGGTTGATCTTTTGTCTACCCAAACTCTCCTTAACCTTACTGCTGTAATTTGACAGTCTTTTGATGCTTTACTGCCTCTGTGTCTATCCTTTTGTTTATAATGTTTTTTATTATCCACAAATGAGTGAGATCATGTGGTGTTTCTCCTTCATTGACTGGCTTATTTCACTTAGCATAAGGCTTGCCAGTTCCATCCAGGTTGCTGCAAATGGTAAGAATTCCTTCTTTTTTATGGCAGCATAGAATTCCATTGTGTAGATGTACCATTGTTTTCTGATTCACTCATCTGCTGAAGAGCACCTAGCCTGTTTACAAATTGTAGCTATTGTAAATTATGCTGCTATGAACATTGGGGTGCATAAATCCTTTCTGATTGGTGTTTCTAATTTCTTAGGATATATTCCTAAGAGTGGGATTGCTGGACAAATGGGAGTTCCATTTTTAATTTTTTGAGGAAACTCCATACTTTTTTCCACAGTGGCTACACCAGTCTGCATTCCCACCAACAATGCACAAGGGTTCCTTTTTCTCCGCATCCTCGCCAACACTTGTTAGTTGTTGATTTGTGGATGATTGCTATTCTGACAGGTGTAAGATGGTATTGCACTGTCGTTTTGATTTGCATCTCTCAGATAATTAGTGACTTTGAACATGTTTTCATGTGTCTCTTGGCCTTCCTTCTGTCGTCTTTCAAAAAGGTTCTATTTAGGTCCGTTGCCCATTTTTTATTGGATCATTTATCTTCCTTTTATTAAATTGTATAAGTTGGCTGTAGATGTTGGAGATTAAACCTTTATCAGTGATAACATTTGCAAATATGCTCTCCCATACAGTGGGCTTTCTTGCTTTGTTGATGGTTTCTTTTGCTGTGCAAAAGCTTTTTATTTTGATGTAGTCCCATTTGTTTATTTTTTCTTTAGCTTCCATTGCCCTTGGAGCAGTATCAGTGAAGAAGTTCCCACGGCATATATCTGAGATTGTGCTGCCTGTGGATTCCTCTAGTATTTTTATACTTTCCCATCTTAGGTTTAAGTACTGTATCCATTTGGAGTTTATTTTAGTGTATGGTGTAAGTTGGTGGTCTAGTCTCATTTTTTTGCATGTATCTGTCCAATTTTCCCAACACCATTTATTGAAGAGGCTGTTTTCACTCCATTGTATGTTCATGCCTCCTTTGTCAAATATTAACTGAACATAGTGGCTTGCGTGGATATCTGGATTCTCTATTCTATTCCATTGGTCTATATGTCTGTTCTTGTGCCAGTACCAGGCTGTTTTGAGAACAGTTGCTTTGTAATATAGCTTGAAATCTGGTATTGAGATCCCACCTACTTTCTTCTTATTTCTCAGGATTGCTGTAGCTATTCGGGGTCTTTTTATTTCCAGATGAATCTTTCAAGAGTTCTTTCTAGGTCTGTGAAATATGTCATTGGTATTTCAATGGGTAGTACATTGAATATATAGATTGCTTTGGATAGTATGGACATTTTAATAATGTTGATTCTCCCAATCCATGAGCATGGTATGCCCTTCCATCTGTTAACATCTTCCTCTATCTCTTTTTTCAGTGTCCTGTAGTTTTCTGTGTATATGTCTTTTACCTCCTTAGTTAGGTTTATTCCTAGGTATCTTAATTTTTTTGGTGCGACGGTAAATGGGATTGCTTTTATAAGTCTCTTTCTATAATTTTACTATTAGTGTATAGAAATGCCATAGATTTCTTGGCATTAATTTTGTATCCTGCTACATTGCCAAATTCATTTATTAAGTCTATTAGTTTTTGGATGGATTCCTTCAAGTTTTTATGTACAGTATCATGTCATCTACAAATAAGGACAGTTTTACTCCTTCTTTTCCACTTTGGATGCCTTTTATTTCTTCTTCTCTAATTGTATTGGCTAATACTTCCAGTACTATGACAAACAGGAGTGGTGACAGTGGACATCCCTGTCTTGTTCCTTTTCTTAGGGAAAATGGTTTTAGTTTTTGCCCATTGAATATGCTGTTAGCTGTACGTTTATCATATATGGCTTTTATGATGTTGAGTTATGATCCTTCTATTTCCAAATTGCTGAGAGTTTTTATCAAGAAAGTGTGTTGGATTTAGTCAAAAGCTTTTTCTGCATCAATTGATACGACTATGTGGTTTTTATCTCTCAATTTGTTTATGTGATGTACCACGTTTATTGATTTGCGGATATTGTACCATTCTTGCATTCCTGGGATGAATCCTACTTGGTCATGGTGTATGATGTTTCAGATGTGCTGCTGGATCCAACTTGCTAGAATTTTGTCGAGGATTTTGGCATCTATTTCATGAGGGATACTGGCCTGTGATTCTCTTTCATTGTGTTGTCTTTATCTGGTTTTGGTATTAGGGTGATGCTGGCTTCATAGAAGGTGTTTGGAAGTGTCCCTTCTTCTTGAATATTTTTGAATAGTCTGAGGAAGATAGGTTTTAATCCGTCCTTGAATGTAGCCATCTGGTCCTGGGCTTTTGTTTGCTGGAAGCTTTTTGATTACTGCTTCAATTTCTTCCATAGTCATTGGCCTATTGAGATGTTAGAGTCTTCCTGATTGAGTTTTGGAAGGTTATATTTTTCAAGGAATATGTCCATTTCCTCCAGGTTGTCTAGTTTGTTGGAATAGAGTTGCTCATAGTATTTTTTAACAATCCTTTGTATTTCGGTGGGGTCTCCTCTGCTTTTCTTGTTGCTCTCTTTCTAGATCTTTGAGTACCACAAACAAAACGTAGCAGCCATTTAAGCTTCATATTTGGTGACACTAAACATCACCAGAGCTATGAATGAAACCTCACACCATTGCTGAGGATTTACTGTTGCCAGCAGCCAAAGACATTGTTCAAGTTAAGATCAGAGATTAATTTGTTATGAAATTGAGTGCAATTTCCTTATCTAATGACACTGTCTGCAGAATAGATTACATGTCTGCTGATATTATTGATCAGGCAATCCAGGATATTAAATATGCTCCATTTCCAATATTTAGTATCTAGCTTGATGAATCTACAGATGTTGTAAACTGTTCACAGTTACTGGTTTACGTGAGGTATATTAATGATGGCAACTTTAAAGACGAGTTTCTTTTTTGCAAAACTCTTGAAACAACAACTATTGCACGTGATGTATTTCACACAGTTGGTTCATTTCTGAAAGAGCATAAGATCTCTTGGGAAAAGGTTTGTGGTGTTTGCACAGATGGTGCTCCAGCTATGCTAGGATGTCAATCTGGATTTCAACATTTGGTGCTGAATGAGTCACCAAAAGTCATCGGAACTCACTGTATGATTCATTGGCAAATATTAGCAACAAAGACGCTGCCACGAGAGTTACAAGAAGTAATGAAATGCGTCATAAGTTCTGTCAATTTTGTAAAGGCGAGCACTTTAAACATTCAACTGTTTTCACAACTGTGCAACAAGTTGGATGTGCCTAACAATGCTCTGCTATTTCACACTGAAGTGAGATGGTTGCTGAGAGGAAAAGTTTTAAAATGTGTTTTTGAGCTTCCTCATGAACTCAAAATCTTTTTTAATCAGAAAGCAAGACTGCAGTTCAAAGCACTTTTCAATGATAAAAATGAACTGCAGAAAATAGCTTTCTTGGTTGACATCTTTGCCATCTTGAATGAGTTAAATTTATCACTGCAAGAACCAAATGCAACAAGCCTGGGTTTGTTTGAAAAAATCCAATCATTGCAAATGAAATTTCAGTTTTGGCAAAAAGAAATTGGAGGAAAATAAAATTTACATGTTGCCTACCTTATCTGCTTTCTTTGAGGAACATGACATTGAACCAGACAAAAGAATAAAGATGATTATTTCTGGGAGAGAACACTTGCACATGCTTGCAGATGAAATTTCATTGTACTTTCCAAATCTACCTGACACCCCATTTGCACTTCCCAGAAGCCCATTCACAGTCAAAGTTGAAGATGTTCCTGACACAGCACAAGAGGAGTCCAATGAACTTATTAACAGTGATGCAGTGAGAAGTGATTTCTCTATAATGCCAGTTACAAAATTCTGTATCAAATGTTTACAGTCATATCCTGTTCTGTCTGAGACTGTGTTGCACCTTCTTCCATTTCCAACAACATATCTTTGTGAAACAAGGTTTTCCAGCTTGTCGGTTATCAAATCTAAATACAGAAGTAAACTTGTGGGAGAGAGGATAAATGGCGGTGGAATAGATGGACGCGTCTGAAGCTTTGTCTCTGGGCAAAGGGAGAGAGAACAGCTGAGAGTTGCACTGGGAGTGTTTGTTGGCAAGTTAAGAGTCAGTTATCCTCCAGGAGAAGGTGGGGGACTGCTGCACGAGGCTCTCCTGACCAGGCAGCCCCACTGCCACAAGGTTTTTGTCTGCCAGAGCCACCAGCATGAATGTGGAGACCGCACTATCTTGCAGAGGGAGGTGGATGTCTGCCGCGGTCTGAAAGCTGCAGCTGCAGCAGTCACCAAACAGCCGGGGACCCAGAACATGTCTCTCTAATAGGCGCAGACATGCAGACTCAGAGGAGATCCACACGGGACAGGGAAAGGTCAGATTTCGCCTGGAATAAGGTGAGGTCTCCTGTCCCGCAGAACAGAGATGTGCACACTGTGGGAACCGGGCTGTGGGAAAGCTGCCTCTGGAGAGGTCCCTGGATGTGCGGCAGGGCATGATCCTTGAGTGTGGAAGCGGACTCTCAGAGCAGTTGACAGAGGAGAGCTTTAGAAAACAACTCATTTTGATCTGAGGCAGAAGGACAGCCTGGGGGTTATTACAGTGTCCCGGCTGCAAAATCCCCACAAACCGGTTTTGAGAACCAGAGAGTAGCAGGATCTCAGCACAGCCTAGAAAGGTCCTGTGCTTTGTCTCAGAGGTCAATTCCGAAACACTGCCACCCAGTGGATGATGCACAAATTGACTCTCCCAAAACCACAAAAGAATAAAGAGATTAAGACCTTAGCAGTGGAACACAGAGAACTGCAATACCCTCCCTACTGGGAAATAGGAGTGCCAAGCAGAACAATAGTGGAATTGAATGACCATTCTATTTTTTTTCTTTTTCTTCTTTTAAATTTTTTATTTTATTTTATTTTTACTTTTCATTTTTGCATATTTTAATTACAAATACTATTTTTTTCTATCCTCCTCAATTAATTTTACCTTTTTAATTATTATATTTTTGTTTTCAACTAGTATTATTACTACTACTATTTTACTTTTTTGAAAAAAAACAAGTGTCATTTTGTTTTCTCTTTATTTTACTTTGGGATTAGAGTTCTACATTCTATTTTCATCTTTCCTTTAGCATAATTTTACTCCATCTCAACTCTACCTTTATGCCAACACTTTCTTCCTAACTTTCCCCATTTTGTTGTCTTGTTTCTCTTTCCCTTTTCCAATTTTAGAATCTCCCTATTCTTCCTCTTTAACGGGTTAAAATGTCATCCCACTTATATATCTATTTTCAAATCCCCTACTCCAAGTTCATACAAACCTCTCTGCTTTTGTCTTCACTATCCAAAAAGTTGTTTTTCTCTATGTCCTTTTGTTGCTATTTGCCTAAACGGTGATTATATTGATTTTTTGTACTTTTATGTGAGATTGTTTTAGATTATTCTACTTGTTTTGTTTTGCTTTTTGCTTGCTTTGTTTTCTACCTCTCTTTTCCCTCACCTCCCTCGATACCAGTTCCTATTTGTAGTTTGTATTAATCTCAAGGTACTGGTTGCTGGCCTTTGTTGGAATTAGTGACTGTTCTATTGGAGTTATCTCCTGACTTCTATATTTTGTTCTGCTTTTCTCTCTTATCCTCTTTCTTTTCTTTCTGACTTTTTTTTCTTTCTCTTTTCTTCTTATTCTTCTCCTTTTTATTTTTTATTTTACATTTTGTTCATTTATTTTTTATTTATTTTTCTCCCTCTCTCAATTTGATTTTGGAACTTCTTTCCTTTTTTTCCCCCTCATTTTCCTCTTCTTCTTTCTCTACTTACCTCTAATTTGTCTTTCATTGATGGGAACCTTATTTGTGATTATTAACATCGGGAATACATTTCTGTTCAGTGCCTTGTGTGTTGTACTGGGTCGTGTTGTAGTTTGTGCCTTTGAGTCAACATAGAAGAGAGAACTACAAAACCAGACACCCGAAGAAGAAAGACCATGGGCAGAAGAAGATACAGCCCATATACGACAGAAAGGCAGGTATCATCAGAAAAGGAAGTAAATGAAATAGAAGCAGAAATAAGCCTGCCAGAGAAAGAGTTCAGAGAAATGATCATAAGATGGATGAAAATAATGGAAGAAAAAATTGACAATGTGAGTAAGAGCCAAGAGAAAATGAAGAAGACCCAAGAGGAAATGAAGAAGAAGCAACAAGAAATGCAAGAAGAAAGAAAAATGACATCACTGCTTTAAAGAACTCAATAGAAAGCATCAAAAGTAGATTAGAAGAATTAGAGGTCCGCATCAGTGAGCTAGAAGACACGGTAGGAAAAAATACAAAAGTACAGCAGCTTCTAGGAAAAAAAGTTAAAAAGCAAGAGGAGAGCCTAAGGGAACTTTGGGGTAACATGAAACAAAACAATGTCTGCATAAGTGGGGTACCAGAAAGAGTGGAAACTGAGCAAGGATTAGAGAAACTGTTTGAAAAAATAATGACAGAAAATTTCCCCAATATAGGAAAGGAAAAAGCCACACAAATCCAAGAAGCTCACAGAGTCCCAAGCAAAATAAAACCCACAAAACCGACACCAAGGCACATTATAATTAAATTGGCAAACACCAACGACAAAGTAAGAATCTTAAAAGCAGCCAGAGAGAAACAGAAAGTTACCTACAAAGGAACCCCCATAAGACTAGCTACTGATTTCTCAACAGAAACTCATCAGGCCAAAAGGAAATAAAATGAAATGTACAAAGTCATGCAAAGGAAGGGTCTGAAGCCAAGAATATTGTACCCAGCAAGGCTTTCAATCAAAATTGAAGGTGAAATCCAAAGCTTCACAAACAAAAAAGGACTAAATGAATATATTACCACCAAACCAGCAATGCAAGAAATGTTAAAGGGTCCGCCGTAAAAAAATGAAATAGGAAGCAAACAAGTAACTCTGGGGTAAAGACTAAAAATGGCGAGAGATAAGTACCTATCAATAATAACTTTAAATGTAAACGGATTAAATGCTCCAATCAAGTGACATAGGGTAACTGATTGCATGAGAAAACATGATCCACATATCTGCTGTCTACAAGAAAACCACCTCAGGAAAAGGGATGCACACAGATTGAGGGTGAAGGGATGGAAGACGGTATTTCAGGCAAATGGAAATGAAAAAAAAGCTGGGGTTGCAATACTTACATCTGACAAATTAGATCTCAAAGTGAAGGACATAAGAGATAAAGAAGGCAACTTTCTAATACTAAAGGGAAGAATCCAACAAGAAGAAATAACTCTGGTAAACATATACGCACCCAATATAGGAGCACCTAAATACATTAAAAAATCTCCTGGAGGATATTAAGGGAGAGATTGACAGCAATACAATCATAGTAGAAGACTTTAATACCTCGCTGTCACCACTGGACAAATCCTTTAAAGAAAAAATCAGCAAGGAAACATCAATCCTAAATGACTCATTAGAACAGATGGAATTAATTGACATCTTCAGAACATTTCACCCCAAAGCCACAGAATATACATTCTTCTCTAGTGCACATGGGTCATTTTCAAAGATAGATCATATGTTTGGTCATAAGAAAAGTCTCTTCAAATTCAAGAAGATAGAAATCATATCAAGCATTTTATCAGACCAAAATGGCATAAAACTGGAAATCAACTATAATAAAAACAATAGAAAGAAATCAAACACATGGAGAATAAACAGCATGATATTTAACAACGATTGGGTAACCAAAGAGATCAAGGAAGAAATAAAAAACATCATGACAACAAATTACAATGACAACACAACAATACAAAATTTTGGGGACACAGTAAAAGCAGTCTTGAGAGGGAAGTTCATAGCCCTACAAGCCTACTGCAAAAAAACAGGAAACAAAGGTAATAAATTACCTAACCCTACAACTCAAAGTGCTAGAAAGAGAGCAACAAGAAAAGCCCAGTGTAAGCAGAAGGAAAGAAATAGTAAAGATCAGAGCAGAGATAAACAACATGGAGACCAAAGACAAAATTCAAAAGATCAAGAAATCCAAGAGCTGGTTCTTTGAAAGGATAAACAAGATTGATGGACCTCTAGCCAGGCTCACCAAGAAGCAAAGAGAGAAGACCCAAATAAACAAAATCAGAAATGAAAGAGGGGAAATAATAACAGATCCTGCTGAAATACAATGGATTGCTAAAAAATACTATGAACAACTCTATTCCTACAAATTAGACAACCTGCAAGAAATGGCCATATTCCTAGAAAAATATAAAATTCCAAAACTCAATGGGGAGGAATCTAGACATCTCAATATTCCAATAACTATGGAAGAAATTGAAGCAGTCATCAAAAAGCTTCCAGCAAATAGAAGCCTGGAACCATATGGCTACACAGGAGAGTTTTACCAAACATTCAAGGAAGAATTAAAACCTATCCTCCTCAGACTATTCAAAAACATTCAAGAAGAAGGAACACTTCCAAACACGTTCTATGAAGCCAGCATCACCCTAATACCAAAACCAGATAAAGACAACACAATGAAAGAGAATTATAGACCAATATCTCTCATGAACATAGATGCCAAAATCCTCAACAAAATTCTAGCAAATCAGATCTAGCAGTACATCACAAAGATCATACACCATGACCAAGTAGGATTCATCCCAGGGATGCAAGAATGGTACAATATCCGCAAATAAATAAACGTGATACATCACATAAACAAATTGAGAGATAAAAATCACATAGTCATATCAATTGATGCAGGAAAAGCATTTGACAAAATCCAACACTCTTTCTTGCTTAAAACTCTCAGCAAACTGGGAATAGAAGGATCATACCTCAACATCAGCAAAGCCATATATGACAAACCCACCGCTAACTTCATAGTCAATGGGTAAAAACTAAAACCATTTCCCCTAAGAACAGGAACAAGACAGGAATGTCCACTCTCACCTCTCCTGTTCGACATAGTACTGGAAGTATTAGCCATTTCAATTAGACAAGAAGAAATAAAAGGCATCAAAATTGGAAGAGAAGAAATAAAGCTGTCCTTATTTGCAGATGACATGATACTGTACATAAAAAAACCAAAGGACTCCATCCCAAAACTAATTGACTTAATAAATGAATTCGGCAATGTAGCAGGATACAAAATTAATGCCAAGAAATCGATGGCATTTCTATACACTAATAGTGAAATTATAGAAAGAGAGACTAAAAAGCAATCCCTTTTAGCATCACACCAAAAAAATTAAGATATTTAGGATTAAACCTAACTAAAGAGGTAAAAGACCTATATGTAAAAAACTATAGGACACTGAAAAAAGAGATAGAGGAAGATCTAAACAGATGGAAGAGCATACCATGCCCATGGATTGGGAGAATCAACATCATTAAAATGTCCATACTACCCTAAGCAATCTATAGATTCAATGCACTACCCACTAAAATACCAACGACATATTTCACAGACCTAGAAAGAATTCTTCATAGATTCATCTGGAAAAAAAGAGACCACTAATAGCCACAAGAAGTCTGAGAAAGAAGAATAAAGTAGGTGGGATCTCAATACCAGATTTCAAGCTATATTACAAAGTATCTGTTCTCAAAACAGCCTGGTACTGGCACAAGAACAGACATATAGACCAATGGAATAGAATAGAGAACCCAGATATCCACCCAAACCACTATGCTCAACTAATATGTGACAAAGGAGGCATGAACATATAATGAAGGCAAGATAGCCTCTTCAATAAATGGTGTTGGGAAAATTGGGCAGATACATGCAAAAAAATGAAACTGGACCACCAACTTACACCAAATACAAAAATAAACTCAAAATGGATACAGGACTTAAACATTAGAAGGGAAACCATAAAAATACTAGAGGAATCCACAGGCAGCACAATCTCAGATATATGCCGAAAGAACTTCTTCACTGATACTGCTCCAAAGGCAATGGAAGCTAAAGAAAAAATAAACAAATGGGACTACATCAAAATAAAAAGCTTTTGCACAGCAAAAGAAACCATCAACAAAACAATAAGAAAGCCCACTGTATGGGAGAACATATTTGCAAATGTTATCACTGATAAAGGTTTAATCTCCAACATCTACAACCAACTTATTCAACTTAATAAAAGGAAGATAAACGATCCAATTTTAAAAAAATGGGCAAGGGACCTAAAATAGAACCTTTGAAAGACGACAGAAGGAAGGCCAAGAGATGCATGAAAACATGTTCAAAGTCACTAATTATCCGAGAGATGCAAATCAAAACGACAATGCCATACCATCTTACACCTGTAAGAATGGCAATCATCAACAAATCAACAAACGACAAGTGTTGGCAAGGATGCAGAGAAAAGGGAACCCTTGTGCACTCTTGGTGGGAATGTGGACTGGTGCAGCCACTGTGGAGAACAGTATGGAGTTTCCTCAAAAAACTAAAAATGGATCTCCCATTTGACCCTGTAATCCCCCTTTTAGGAATTTATTCTAAGAAATCACAAACACCAATTAGAAAGGATTTATGCACCCCAATGTTCATAGCAGCATAATTTACAATAGCTACAGTTTGGAAACAGCCTAGGTGCCCGTCAGCAGATGAGTGGATCAGAAAACTGTGGTACATCTACACAATGGAATTCTATGCTGCCATTAAAAAGAAGGAATTCTTACCATTTGCAGCAACCTGGTTGGAACTGGAGAGCCTTATGCTTAGTGAAATAAGCCAGTCAATGAAGGAGAAGCATCACATGATCTCACTCATTTGTAGATAATAAAGAACATTATAAACTGATGAACAAAAGGATAGATACAGAGGCAGTAAAGCATCAAACAGACTGTGAAATTACAGCAGGAAGATTAACGTTAGGTGTGGTAGATAAGAGATCAACCAAAGTACTTGTATCCATGCATATAAGCATAACTAATGAACATAGACACTGGGGGGTTGGGTTATGCCTGGGAGGGAGGGGGCAATTGTGATATATGTATACAAATTAATAATTATAATAAAAACTGTAAAAAAAAAAAGAAGTAGACTTGTGGAAGATGATCTTCATTGTATTCTTGCAAAGACTGCCCCGAGAATTTCTGATCTGGTTAGAAAGAAGCAATATCATCCTTGGCACTGAAGTTGGCTTTTTACACATACTGTCATAAAATATAGCAACGTAGTTTACTGTTGTTATATTAAGACTGCTACCCATGCTACACCATGCTTCAAGACAAAATTTCATTTATTTGTAATTAGAAATAAATATTTCACAATATATAATTACATATTGTTTTTGTGATTTATCACTATGCTTTATGTTCAGTTTGTAACAATGAAAATACATTCTACATATCACATACTTACATTATGATTCATAACAGTAGCAAAATTACAGATATGAAGTAGCAACAAAAATAATTTTATGGTTGGGGGTCACCACAATATGAGGAACTGTATTAAGGTGTCGAAGCATTAGGAAGGTTGAGAACCACTGCTCTAATAGCTGGTAGAGGCAAGGAATGGATTCTCCCCTAGAGCCTCCAGAAGAAATGCAGCCCTGCTGACACCTGCATTTTACTCCAGTGAGACTCATTTTGGACTTTTGACACAGAACTATAAAGTAATAAATTTTCATCGTTTTAACCCATTAAGTTTATGGTGATTTGTTACAGCAACCACAGAAATGAACACATTAGTATAAAACATATGTGTAGAGGCCTTTCTATCAAAGTCGGACCTTCTTTAATCTATATGTAGAGCGATGTTTTCCCAAAGCAGTGCCTTTCCATGATTCTTACTAGGGTCCCTCTAATCCTGGCACTTTTAGGTATAAGCAATCCAAATACCCCGATTTTGAAATGGTTTCACTTCCTTCAGCTTCTTCAGGCGAGAAGCTAATTGTATCTTGCTTTAGTTAGAACTCAGATACAGCACTGTAATAACACTGTCCCAGGTCTGCAAGCCATTGCTAGTTAATGATCTGAAAAATCTATGTGAATGCTTATTTTTCTACATCAACTTTTCTAACCTGGTTAGATTAACAGCTAATCAGAAATTAAAGCTCTGAGTAGGCACTTCTTCTGACTCAACAGTGAGCAAGTTAACAAAACTTTAAATGAACATTTTATTGTCCACCCTCCCTCTAATAGGGTTAATGATTAGGAGGCAGGGAACTTAGTTGTCATCATTTCCCAATGGGATTTTGGCTGTGTTTTTAATTTCTGAACTTAAAATAGAACAGGAAATAAACAGTGCATGGTACAAAATTGTTACACAGTGAGGTCAAGGGAGCTTTACATCTGTATCTCTTTCCATTTGGAACAGCAAGGCAGGGGAGAGGAAGGCTCAGTAGTCTAGAAGTAAATAATGCAGTTCTAGTCCTGGTCCTGATATCAACTTGCTATGTGAGTTCAAGTCTTTCAGTTAGCTTAGCTGTAAAATTGGGATGGGGAGGTCAATGAGGAAGAATCCTTTTATCTTGGGCAATATGAATCAATGGTTTACAGATTTTTGGATTTCAAAGACCAATAATATTTTCCACGAGCATTTTGGGAACATGAAGAATTTATGTAGAATTTATCAATTTTAATTGCTAAGTGAAAGCATGTTAAAACTCTATCATAGTAATGTAAAAAGATATTTTATCATCAAAAAAGCTAGAAGGGCATAATCTCAAAATAAAGGACAGGTATTATATTGAATTCTTTTAGCTTTATGAAACATGCACTACATTATCTTTATTTTTTCTCGTTTGATATGTCAAACATTGTCAAAGACTGGCAAAGTTCTTTAGGCCCATTTTGGGGGACTTCATGTTCTACATCATCAAAACTTTATTCTTTCTTCCCTCAAGTCACTCTAGGTGAGTGATCGCTACTACCAGGTCTGTCCACTGCTGCTTCAGTCAGAATCTCTTCAAAGTGCATGCCATCAGTTTTTTACCTCTTCAAAGTGCATGCCATCAGTTTTTTACCTCTCCAGTAGAAAAAGAACATCTATGTCTAATAGTCTCAGCAATTAACATGAATGACAATAAAGTGGCAAAGGAAACTGGGTTTGATAAAGTGGGAAAAAATCAAAGAAACAAACCAATAGGGCATGTGTGTGTGCATTATGCATGTCCATGTGCACACATACATTTCAAAAGAAGAATCTCAGAAATTTGAAGTTTGTCCTCAAACCTCTGAAACTGAATCTCATCCATGTGACTCTGGTTCACAGAGAAAAATTCCATACCCCAGATCTCTCTACCCCATTAGAGAGCAGGCCTCTCTAAGCATTTAAGCAAATGAAATGGGGATAATCATAGGTCAGAAATGTTGGGGCTGCTTATTGGTTCAGAGGATGGATTACTGGACAGTATTGCTAAACCATACTATTATTCTCATAGACTTAGAGAAATTGGGTAACTTACATACAAGTCATAAGACTTGTACACTGAAAAGTAAAAGACATTGATGATAAATTTGAAGAAGACACAAGTAAGTATAAAGAAAAAACATGATCATAGATGGAAGAATTAATATTGTAAAAATGTCCATATTACTCAAACAGTCTACAGATTTAATGTAATCCCTATCAAAAATTCCAATGGCATTTTTTTCACAATAAATAGAACAAACAATCCTAAAATTCATATGGAACCACAAAAGACATCAAATACCCAAAGCAATCTTGAGAAGGAAGGATATAAAGCTGGAGGCATCATGCTATGCTCCCTGATTTCAAAGTATATTACAAAGCTACAGTAATCAAAACAGCATAACATTAACACAACAAGAGACACATAAATCAGAATAGAGATCTTAGAAATAAACCCATATAATTTTTGACAAAGGAATAAAAAATATACAATGGGAAAAAAACAATCTCTCTAATAAATGGTATTGGGAAAACAGGATATCCCCATGCAAAACAATGAAACTAGACAACTATCTTACACAATATACAAAAGTTAACTCAAATGGATTAAATACAGGGAAAAAAATACGTGAGACCATAACACTCCTAGAAGAAAAATAGGTAATAAGTTCCTTGGTATACGTCCTGGTGATGATTATCGGATTTGATACCAAAAGTAAAGGCAATAAAAGTAAAGATGAATAATTGGGATTATTGTTAAAACCCTTCTGCACATCAAAGGAAACATTAAGATTAAAAAGCAACTCACAGAGTAGAGCAAATATTTGCAAATATTATACCTTATAAAGACCCAATATCCAAAATGTATCAAGAATTCACACAACTTATTATCAAAACAAGCATTCCAAATAAAAACCAGGCAGAGGACCTGATAAAACACTCATTTACAAAAAAAAGACATACAGATGACCAACACATACATGAAAAAATTCTCAACATCATTGAATGTCAGGGAAATGCTAATCAAAACTACCATAAGATATAACTTCACACCTGTGAAGCTGGCTACTTTTAAAAAGACAAGAAATAACAAGTGTTGTCAGGATGTGAAGAAAAAGGAACGCATGTACACTGTTAATGGAAATGGAAATTGGTACAGACACTATGAAAACTGAATGGAGGTTCCTCAAAAATTTTAAAAGAGGAATACCACATGACCTAGCAATCATACTTCTGTGTATGTATCTAAAGAAAATGTAAACACTATCTGGAAAAGATATACACACCCATGTTCACTGCAGTATCTACCCTAATAAAAGAGAAACATGCAAATTGTCCCTCCCCTACACCCACCAGCCAATCAGGAGTGAATATGCAAATTAACCCAACAAAGATGGAGGCGGCCATAAAGTTGGAGCGAGCAGGAGGGTTGGGTTGCCCCCAGCAACAGAGGAAGCCAAGCTTCCAGCCAAGCCTGGCCTCCACTCAAGGAGTGGCTGGAGAGAAAAAACAAGGAGGGACTGGGAACCTGAGGTGCCAGGGGGCGTGGCCAGCCTGAACATGGCCTTCAGCCCCTTACCCAGGCTGTCCAGGCCCCCATGGAGTAAGAGTCCCTGCTGGGGGTCTTGACCAGCCTGCAAACAGTCATCATCCCCTCACTTAGGCTGGCCAGGCACCCCAGTGGGGACCCCCACCCTGAAGGGGGTGTGACAAGTCTGAAAATGGCCCTCAGCCCCTCACCCAGGCTGGTCATGCCCCTCCCCCAGCAGGGACTCTCATCCCAAGGGGTGTGGCCAGTCTGCAAACTACCACAGGCCCCTCACCCAGGCCACCCCACACCTCAAGGAAAACCTCACCCTTATCTGGGACACCCTCCAGGGCAAACCAGACAACTCCAACCTGTGCACCAGGCCTCTCTAATAATAAAAAGGTAATATGCTAATTAGACTGGGAGACCTTCCAGTCATTTTTCTGGACAAAGCAGTTAGAAGCCAAGAGGAAAGGGCAGTTGTGGGTGATCAGGCCAGGATTGGACAGCAGTTGTGGGTGATCAGGCCATTGGGGAGTGCCGTTGGGGGTGATCAGGTTGGCAGGGGTGCAGTTAGGGTTGAGCAGACCATCAGGGGGGCAATTGGGGGCAAGCAGGCCATCAGTGGGGGTTAGTTGGGGGTGATCAGGATAGTGTGGGGGCAGTTTGGAGTGAGCAGGCCAGCAGGGGGTAATTGGAGGCAAGCACACTGTCATGGGGGGAGTTGGGTGTGATCAGTCTGGTGGGGGACATTTTGGGATGAGCAGCTGGCATCAGAGAGCATTTGGAGGTGAACAGGCTGGCAGTCAGAGTGGTTAGGGGCAATCAGGCAGGCAGGCAGGTGAGTGGTTAGGAGCCAGCAATCCTGGATTGCAAGAGGGATGTCCGACTGCCGGTTTAGGCCTATTCCCTAAACCGGCAGTAGGACATCCTTTGAGGAGTCCCAGATTGGAGAGGGGTCAGGCCAGGCTGAGGGACACCCCTTTCCCACCCCCCCGTGCACAAATTTTATGCACTGGGCCACTAGTCATTTTTAGTAGCCAAGACATGTTAGCCACCTAAGTGTCCTGTGAGAGGTGAATGAATAAAGAAAATGTCACACACACACACACACACACACACACACACACACACACACTGGAATATTATTCAGAATGCCATACAAAAGAATGAAATCTTGCCTTTTGCAAATACATGGTTAGAAATTGAGGGCATTGTGCTAAGTAAAATAAGTCAGACAGAGGAAGACAAATACAAATACTGTATTATCTCATTTATAAGTGAAATCTAAAAAAACAGGTGGGTAGTGAGGATGGGTAGAATAGGTAAAGTGCATCAAAAGGTACAAATGTACAGTTATAAAAAAAGTCATGGGGATATAATGTACACAGCATGGTGAATAAAGTTAAAAATACTGTATTGCATATTTGAAAGCTGCTAATAGAGTAGATGTTAAAATTTCTCATCACAAGAAAATGTGGGCTTCCCTACTGTAAAGTTTCTATTTGCCCCTTTGTTATTAATAAGTGTGCTGTAGAGGTTATCCATTGGAAGTATGTAAATATATTGTTCCTCATCAAAATGTAACCTGATAGCTTTAGCAAACATTGATGATTATTGCCAAATGATGATTTTCTATTATTCTCTCCACATTTATTAACATTTATTAAAGAAAATATCTCACTAATCCTCCATTTATTTATATTTGTATGGACTCACTGACTCTTAGCAGAGCCGAGTAAGGAGAGAGAGGCAGATAGGGCACCAAATTTAAAAAGGCACTTTGTGTGTAAATACCTTCTTAAAAGTAATATGCCTACAGCAGAAGCAGGAGCTGCTAGGCAGCAATGCTGTCTGGCCTATGATGAAGCTGAATTCAACAAGAGATTGCTCTGCAGAACTCTGGTCTCAGAGTGGCTGGAGCTCTCGGTTCCGTATAAGAAGTATGCTGAGGATGACAATATCTACCCACAGAAGATCAAGTATCTTCACAAAAAATACTTGTGCATCCACAAGACCAGGTCTAATGGAAACTGCTTCTATCGAGCCTTTGAATTCTCCCACTTGGAGGTGCTGTTGGATGACAGCAAGGAATTGCACAGGTTCAAGGGTGTGTCTGCCAAGAGCAAAGAAGACCTGGTTCCCAGGGCTTCACAGAGTTCACAATTGAGGATTTCCACAACACGTTCATGGACCTGATGGAGCAGGTGGAGAAGCAGACCTCAGTAGCAAACCTGCTGGCTTCCTTCAATGACCAGAGCACTTCTGACTACTTGTTGGTCTACCTGCAGCTGCTCACCTCTGGCTACCTGCAGCAGGAGAGCAAGTTCTTTGAGCACTTTATAGAGGGCGGGTGGACTATCAAAGAGTTCTGCCAGCAGGAGGTGGAGCCCATGTACAAGGAAAGCAACCACAACCACATCATTGAGCTGGCCCAGGCCCTCAACGTCTCTGTCCAGATGGAGTACATGGATCACCCACACATCTTGCCTGAGACCTCTGAGCCCAGGGTCTGTCTTCTCTACTAGCCTGGACACTATGGCATCCTCTACAAATAGGGCTGGCCCAGCCCTCTGCTGCCCTGTTGGCCTGCTGCCCTCGTCTCTGCTAGGCACTAGGCATGTACAGAGGTTTTTGTGTGGTTATAAATGGTCATATTTCACTGCCCCCCGCATTCCCTGTCATACAACCTTCCATGTTTTATTAATTGGGATGCTGGTGGTGCAGGAAAGCATGCCTATAAAGGGGATAGAAGATGAAGGAAAATAAACAAGCAAACAAATAAACAAATGGGGAAAATGTAATATACTTAGGGCCTTTTTTCTGTCTCCATTTCTATCATCCTTCCCCATACAGCAGTTTTATAGTTATATCTATCCAGCCATACAGGTCCCTCTACTAGAACCAGTTCTACAGATTTAGTTTTTGCAGCTTCCTTTTATGAGACAAAGTAAACCACTTTGTCACCCCATGTATATCTTTTTTTTTTTTTTTACTTTAAGTATCTAGTTAGTCCTGATCCTCCTTCATGTGTGAAGCATGTTAGCTGCTTTCCCCAAAAGGACCTAACTTCTTGGACATTATTGGCTATTACTGGAGCAGGAACCCAGCAACATGAATCCTTGCTCACACTTGTGGTTTTCTTTTTTGTATATGATCCATGGAGATGCTTGTCTTTTACCCAAGACAAGCTGTGTCTTTTAGTTTATCTTTGCTATATTTTATCTATCAATACTATTGTCTGCAGCAGGAGAGAAGTCAAAGTATGTAGAGTTTAATTTACCTTATTTTTCATTCAGAAATATTTAACCTATAATGTATAGATAAATTATAAATGATTGATCATTAGGTTAATTATGATTTTAAGGACTTCTAATGAAATTTATATATTCTCTCTTTATTTTAACTGGTTATTCAAAATCTACCTAATAATATATTCCAGTGTTAAATACAAGGCTGTAGAATTCAAATAAGGAATGCTAGAAAATTAAATGTAAACAAGATAGGAGAGCTCTGTAAGAAAACTTGATTACCATTGGAAGTTGAAAAAGAAAAACAATGAAATGAATTAGGCCTCCTAGGCTTTACAGATTGAGCTTTTTGCTTTTGTATCAAATGCATAAGAGAGAGGGAGAATTTTTTTTTGTCTTATGCATACATGTGTATTGTATTTTATTACCAATTATGATAATGAATCTGTTCTCGGAGGAGAGGTTAATTGTCAATTTATCTAGTCTCTAGCCAACTTTACTATAAAATTAATTTTGTGGTATATACCTTGTGTTTAATGATCAACAAATAAATTAATTTTAAGAAGGGGCTAGAGGTCGGCATTCTAGAATTTTTTCATTTTTTATTAAATTTATTGGGGTGACGCTGGTCAACATGAACATATAGGTTTCAGATGTGAGTTTCTATGTTACAGCATCTGTATATTGCTCGGTGTGCCCACCACCCAAAGTGAAATATTCTCCTGTCACCTTATATTAGGAACCCCTTCTCCCCTCATCCCCTTTCCCTCTGGCAAGCAACACTCTGTTGTTTGTGTTCATGAATTTCAGTTTTATATCCCACATATGAGTGAAATTACATGTTTCTTAGCTTTTTCTGACTCATTTCACTTAGCATAATGTTCTCAAGGTTCATTCATGTTGTTGCCAATAGATCTATTTCATTCTTTCTTATGGTTGAGTAGTATTCCATTGTGTACATGTACCATGTCTTCTTTATCCAGTCCTCTATCACAGGATACTTTGGTTGTTTCCATGTATTTGCCATGGTGAATAATGCTGCAATGAGCATAGCGGTGCATATATCTTTGCAAATACATGGATTTTGATGTTTTCAGGTATATATCTAGGAGAGGAAATGCTGGATTATATATGGCAGCTCTATTCTTAAATTTTTGAGGAATCGCTAGCCTGCCTTCCAGAGTAGTTGTATCAGTCTACATTCCCACTTGCAGTG
This sequence comes from Lasiurus cinereus, assembly GCA_011751065.1. Classification (NCBI taxonomy): domain Eukaryota; kingdom Metazoa; phylum Chordata; class Mammalia; order Chiroptera; family Vespertilionidae; genus Lasiurus; species Lasiurus cinereus. The sequence goes on along the minus strand of JAAGEH010000015.1, from coordinate 11,025,556 downwards.
AATGAGGGTTTCGTTTTTTCCACAATTTCTCCAACACTTGGTATTGTTTGTCTTATTGCTAATGACCGCTCTAACAGGTGTGGTCTGATATCTTAAGGTAGCTTTGATTTGCATTTACCTAATTGCCAATGAGTTTGAACATCTTTCCATACATATCTATTGACAGTTTGTATGTCTCCTTGGGAGAGGTGGATTTTCAGATACTCTGCTCATTTTTTGATTCGGTTGGTTGGTGTTAAGTTTTATGAGTTCTTAATATATTTGGGAAAATTAACATATATCAGAGCTCCTGTTTGCAAATAACTCCCATCTCATTGGCCGCCTCTTTGTTTTGTCAGTTTCTTTTGTTGTGCAAAAGCTTTTTAGTATGATATAATTGCATTAATTAATTTATTCCATTTACTTTCCTTGCTTTTGGGGGTCAAGTTCATAAAATAGTCTCTATGACCAAGGTTCCTAAGTTTGGTAGCTATACTTTCTTCTATGTAACTTATTTTGTTTTGAAGCTTTAAAAAATGCTTTATTTTTTTTTCCATTTTTAAAGGTATTATATGTGTACATTGCCAACTCCCCTGCCTCACTCCCATACAAGCTATAACCACCCAGTGTCTTGCATTCTTAGTTAGTGATGCTTATATGGACGCATACAAGACCTTAGTTTGATCTCTTATCTTCCATACCTCACCCTAACCTTCCCACTGTAATTTGATAGTGTGTTTGATACTTTACTGGCTCTGTATCTACCTTTTTGTTCATCAGTTTATAATGTTCTTTATTATCCACAAATGAGTGAGATCATGTGGTATTTTTCTTTCAATGACTGGCTTATTTCACTTAGCATAATGTTCTCCAGTTCTATCCACGTTGCTGCAAAGGGTAAGAAGTCCTTCTCTTTTATGGCTGCATAGTATCCCATTGTGTAGATGTACCATAGTTTTCTGATCCACTCATTTGCTGATGGGCACCTATGCTGTTTACAAATCTTAGCTATTTTAAATTGTTCTGCTATGAACATAGGGGTGCATATATCTTTTCTGATTGGTGTTTCTAGTTTCTTAGGATATATTCCTAGGAGTGGGATTACTGGCTAAAATGGGAGTTCCATTTCTAGTGTTTTGAGGAAACTCCATAATGTTCTCCACAGTGGTTGAACCAATCTGCATTCCCACCAGAAGTGCATGAGGGTTCCTTTTTCTCCACATCCTAACCAGCATTTGTCCTTTGTTGATTTGTTGATGATTGCCATTCTGACAGGTGTAAGATGGCATCTCATTGTCATTTTGATTTGCATCTCTTGGATAATTAGTGACTTTGAGGATGTTTTCATGTGTCTCCTGGATTTCCTTCTGTCTTATTTCAAAATGATTCTATTTAGGTCTGTTGTCCATTTTTTTATTGGATCATTTATCTTCCTTTTATTAAGTTGTATAAGTTGCCTGTAGATGTTGGAAATTAAAATTCATCAGGGATAACATTTGCAAATATGTTCTCCCATACAGTGCGCTTTCTTGTTGTTTTGTTGATAGTTTCTTTTGCTGTGAAAAACCTTTTATTTTTATGTAGTTCCATTTGTTTATTTTCTCTTTAGCTTCCATTGCCCTATGAGTAGTATTAGTGAAGAAATTCCTTTGGCATATGTCTGAGATTTTGCTGCCTGTGGATTCCTCTGGTATTTTTATGGTTTCACATTTTATGTTTAAGTCCTGTATCAATTTTGAGTTTATTTATGTGTATGGTGTAAGTTGGTGGTCTAGTTTTATTTTTTTTATGTATCTGTTCCAATTTTCCCAACACCGTTTATTGAAGAGACTATCTTGACTCCATTATATGTTCATGCCTCCTTTCTCAAATATTAATTGAGCATAGTGGTTTGGAACAATATCTGGATTATCTATTGTATTCCATTGTTCTATATTTATGTTCTTGTGCCAGTACCAGGCTGTTTGGAGAACAGTGGCTTTGTAATACAACTTGAAATCTGGTATTGTGATCCCACCAACTTTCTTCTTTCTCAAGATTGCTGTGGCTATTCGGGTTTTTTTTTTATTCCAGATGAATTTCTGAAGAGCTCTTTCTAGATCTGTCAAATATGTCATTGGTATTTTAATGGGGAGTGCATTGAATCTATAGATTTCTTTGGGGAGTATGTACAATTTAATGATGTTGAATCTCCCAATACAGGAACATGGTATGTTCTTCCAAATGTTTATGTCTTCCTCTATCTCTTTTCTCAGTGTCCTGTAGTTTTCTGTGTATAGGTCTTTTACCTCCTAAGTTAGATTTATTCCTAGGTATTTTAATTTTTTTGGTGCAATAGTAAATATGATTGCTTTTTTAGTCTTTCTTTCTGTAACTTCACTATTGGTGAATAGAAATGCCATAGATTTCTTGGCGTCAATTTTATATCCTGCTACATTGCCGAATTCATTTATTTTATTTTATTTTATTTTATTTTATTTTATTTTATTTTATTTTAATTTATTACAGATAGGAAAGGAGAGGAATAGAAAGTTAGAAACATCAGTGAGGGAGAAATATTGATCAGCTGCCTCCTGGACACCTCCTACTGGGGATGTGCCCACAACCAAGGTACATGCATTTGACTAGAATCGAACCTGAGACCTTTCAGTCTGTAGCCCAATGCTCTATCCACTGAACCAAACCAGTTAGGGCCCAAATCCATTTATTAAGTATATTAGATTTTTGGTGTAGTCTTTTGTTTTTTTTATGTACAATATCATGTCATCTGTAAATCAGGACAGCTTTACTTCTTCTTTTCTAGTTTGGATGCCTTTTATTTCTTCTTCTTGTCTAATTGCAGTGGCTAATACTTCCAGTACTATGTTGAACAGGAGTGGTGAGAGTGGGCATCCCTATCTTGTTCCTGTTCTTAGGAGAAATGGTTTTAGTTTTTGCCCATTGAGTATGATATTGGCTATGGGTTTATCATATATGGTTTTTATTATGCTGAGGTATGATTCTTCTATTTCCACCTTGCTGGGAGTTTTTATCAAGAAAGGGTGTTGGATTTTGTAAAAGCTTTTTCTGCATCATTTGATATGACTGTGATTTTTATTTATCTTTCAATTTGTTTATGTGATGTATCACCTTTATTGATTGACAGATATTGTACCATCCTTGCATCCCTGGTATAAATCTTACTTGATCATGGTGTATGATCTCTCTGATGTACTGCTGGATCTGATTTGCTAGAATTTTGTTGAGCATTTTGGCATCTATGTCCATGAGGGATATTGGCCTGTAATTCTCTTTCATTGTATTGTCTTTTTCTGGTTATGGTACTACAGTGATGCTGGCTTCATGGAAGGAGCTTGGAAGTGTTGCTTCTTCTTGAATTTTTTGGAATAGTCTGAGGAGGATAAGCTTTAATTCTTCCTGTAAAGCCTTCTGGCCCCAGGCTTTAGTTTGCTGGAAGCTTTTTGATGACTGCTTCAATTTATTTCATAGTTATTGGGCTATTGCGATGTTTAGATTCTTCTTGATCTGAGAAGATGCTTGATATGATTTCTATCTTCTTGAATTTGAAGAGACTTTGCCTGTGATCCAACATATGGTCTGTCTTTGAAAATGTCCCATATGCGCTTCAGAAGAAATATATTCTGTGGCTTTGGGGTGAAATGTTCTGAAGATGTCAATTAATTTCATCTGGTAGGGAGTCATTTAGGATTGATGTTTCTTTGCTGATTTTTTGTTTAGAGGATTTGTATAGTGATTATAGTGGGGTATTAAAGTCTCCTACTATGATTGTATTGCCCTCAATCTCTCCCTTGATATCTTCAAGGAGTTTTATTTTATTTTTTTAATGTATTTGTGTGCTCCTCTTTGGGTATGTATATGTTTACCACAGTTATTTCTTCTTGTTGGATTGTTCCCTTTAGTATTATGAAGTGGCTTTCCTTATCTCTTGTTATATCCTTCACTTTGAGATCTTATTTGTCAGATATAAGTATTGCTGCCCCTGTTTTTTTTTAATTCATTTTCAGAAAAACCGTTTTCCATCCCTTCACCCTCAGTCTGTGTGCATCTTTTTTCTGAGGTGGTTTTCTTGTGGACAGCAGATATATGGGCCATATTTTTTTTATCCAATCTGTTACCCTATGTCTTTTGATTGGGGCATTTAATGCATTTACATTTAAAGTTATTAGTGATAGGTATTTATTTGTCACCATTTTTATTCTTTACCTCTGTGTTCCTTCTTTACTTCTATTTTCTTTTTTCTTTTACACCAGTCCCTTTAGCATTTCTTGCATTGCTGGTTTGGTGGTAATAAATTCCCTTTTGTCTATGAAGCTCCTGATTTCAGTCCTCAATTTTGATTGATAGCCTGCTGGATTCAATATTCTTGGATTCAGACCCTTCCTTTGCATGACTTTGTATATTTCATTCTATTCCCTTCTGGCCTGATGAGTTTCTGTTGACAAATCAGTCCCCAGTCTGATGGGGGTTCCTTTGTAGGTAACTTTCTGTCTCTCTTTGGCCACTTTTAAGATTCTTACTTTGTTGTTGGTGTTTTCCAATTTAATTATAATGTGCCTTGGCTTCGGTCTCTGGGGTTCATTTTGCTTGGGACTCTGTGAGCTTCTTGGATTTGTGTGGGTTTTTTCTTCCCTATATCAGGTAAGTTTTCTGTCATTATGTCTTCAAATAGGTTATTCTATTCCTTGCTCAGTTTCCTCTCCTTCTGAAACCTTACTCTATTATACGGATGATGTTTTGTTTCATGTCATCCCAAAATTCCCTTCTGCTTTTTAATTTTTTTTCCTAGAAGGTGCTCTATTTGGGTATTTTTTCATACCTTGTCTTCTATCTCACTGATGTGGTCCTCTGTTTCTTCTAGACGACTCTTGATGCTTTCTGTTGAATTCTTTACAGCAGCGATGTCATTTTTCATGTCTCCTTGGTTCTTCTTCATTTCCTCTCGGTTCTTACTCATATTGTCAAATTTGTCTTCCATTCTTTTCAGCTACGTTATGACAATTTCTCTTAATTCTTTCTCTAACAAGTTGCTTGCCTCCATTTTGTTTACTTCCTTTTCTGGTGATGCCTGCTTTTCTTTCATATGCGGGCTTTTTCTTTGTCTGCCCATGATCTCTCTTCTCTGTGTGTCTTGTTAAGTATTTCTCTCTCTCCTTATCCCAGGCAAAATCTGACCTTTCTGTGGTGGAGTGTAGAACTCCTTCAAATCTATGTTTTTGTGCTAATTGGGGACCACTGTTCTGGAATTTGCAACTGTTTGGTGGGTGCTGTAGTTGTAGATTTTCAGGCTTTCCGATAATATCCCTTTTCCCCTTTAAGATGGCACAATCTCACTCTATATAACTTATTGTTTCAAGTATTATATTTAGGTCTTTGATACATTTTTAATTAATTTTTGTACATCCAGTTTCATTCATTTGCATGTGGCTTTTCAGTTTTCCCAGCATCATTTATTGAAGAGACTACCTTTACTGCATTGTGTGTTTTTGGATCCTTTGTCAAAAATGATCTGTCCAATACATATGGTTTTGTATCTGAGCTTTCTATTCTGTTCCATTGATCTGTGTGTCTGTTTCTCTGCCAATACAATGCAGTTTTTTATTATCATAGCTCTGTAGTATATTTTGAAGTCAGGTAGTATGATACCTCTAGCCTCACGTTTCCCCCCACCCAAGATTGCTTTGGCTATTCAGGGTCTTTTGAGGCCCACACAAATCTGATGATTTCTTGTTCTATATCTTTAAAGATAACATTGGGGTTTTTATGGGATTACACCAAATCTGTATCTTGCTTTGGGCAATATGGCCATTTTAACTATGTTGTTTCTTCCAATCCATGAAAATGAAATTTTTTTTCATTTTGTTGTGTGTTTCTTTCAATCTCTATTTTTTTTAAATATATTTATTGTCTAAAGTTTTATATATGTCTCCTTTTTCTCTGCCTGACCCCAACTCCAAGACATTCCCACCCCAAGAAAGCCCCCACCACCCAGGGTCTGTGTCCATTGTTATGCTAATATGCATGCATACAAGTCCTCTGGTTGCTCTCTAACGCCCCCCTCCCCTACCATTTGTCTCTGGATTTATTCTTGTCTATTAGTGTACATTATTCATTATATTCCACAAATCAGTGAGATCATATGATTTTTATCTTTCTCCAAATGGATTATTTTGCTTAGCATAATGATCACCAGTTCCATCCATGCTGTTGCAAATGGTAAATGTTCCTTATTTTTTGTAGCAGCATAGTATTCCATTGTGTAGATGTACCACAGTTTTTTAATCCACTCATCTGCTGATGGGCACTTAGGCTGTTTCCAAATCTTAGCTATTGTAAATTGTGCTACTATGAACATAGGGGTACACATATCCTTTCTGACTGGTGTTTCTAGTTTCTCAGGATATATTCCTAAAAGTGGGATTACTGGGTCAAATGGCAGTTCATTTTAACTTTTTGAGGAAACTCCATACTGTATTCCACAGTAGCTATAGAAGTCTTCATTCCCACCAGCAGTACACAAGGGTTCCTTTTTGTGTGCATTCTTGCCAGCACTTGTCCTTTGTTGATTTGTTAATGATAGTCATTCTGAAAGGTGAGAGATGGTATCTCATTGTTGTATTGATTTGCATCTCTTGAATGATAAGTGACTTTGAGCATGTTTTTATATGTCTCTCAACCTTCCGTGTGTCTTATTTTAAAAAGTATCTATTTAGGTCCTTTGCCCATTTTTTATTGCATTATTTATCTTTCTTTTGTTAAGTTTTATAAGTTCTCTGTAAATTTTGGAGACTAAGCCCTTATCTGCAATAGCATTGGCAAATATGTTCTCTCATGTAGTGGACTTTCTTGTTGTTTTGTTGATGGTTTCTTTTCCTGTGCAGAAGCTTTTTATGTTGATGTACTCCCATTTGTTTATTTTCTCCTTAATTTCCATTGCCCTAGGAGCTGTGTTGGTAAATATGTTGCTACGACACATATCTGGCATTTTGCTGCCTATGGAGTCTTGTAGAATTTTTATGGTTTCCTGTCTTACATATAAGTCCTTTCACCATTTTGAGTTTGTTTTTGTGAATGGTATAAGTTGGTGATCTAGTTTCTATTTTTTTGCATGTATCTGACCAAATTTCCCAGCACCATTTGTTGAAGAGACTATCTTGTCTCCATTGTATGCTCTTGCCTCCTTTGTCAGATATTAATTGAGCAAAATGGCATGAGTCAATTTCTGGGTTCTCTGTCCTGTTTCATTGGTCTATACATCTGTTCTTGTGCCAGTACCAGGTTGTTTTGAGAACTGTAGCTTGGTAATATAGCTTGATATCTGGTAATGTGACCCCTCCAACTTTATTCTTCTTTCTCAGGACTGCTGTGGTTACTCGGGGACTTATTTATTCCAGATGAATTTTTGGAGAGTTTGTTCTAGATCTTTGAAGTATGTTGTTGGTATTTTAATGGGGATTGCATTGAATCTGTAGATTGCTTTGGGTAGTATAGACATTTTAATGATGTTGATTCTACCAATCCATGAACATGGTATATTCTTTCATTTGTTTATGTCTTCTTCTATCTCTTTTTTCAATGTCCTTAAGTTTTCTGAGTACAGGTCTTTTACCTCCTTAGTTAAGTTTATTCCTAGTTATTTTAATTTTTTTTTTTTGGTGCAATGGTAAATAGGATCTTTTTTTTTTTTTAGTTTCTCTTTCTATGAGTTCATTATTGGTATACAAAAAAGCCATAGATTTCTGGGTCTTAACTTTATTAAGTCTAGCAGTTTTTTTATGGAGTCTTTGATGTTTTCTCTGTATAGTATCATGTCACCTGTGAATAAGAACATTTTTACTTATTTTTTTTTAATTTGGATGCCTTTTATTTCTTCTTCTTGTCTGATCGCTATGGCTAGCACTTCCAGTACTATATTGAACAGGAGTGGTGAGAGTGAGCATACTTGTATTGTTCCTGTTCTCAGGGGAAATCAGTTTAGTTTTTGCCCATTGAGTATGATGTTGGCTGCAGGTTTGTCATAAAAGTTTTTATTATGTTGAGGTATAATCCCTCTATTTCCACTTTGCTTAGAAATTTTATCAAGAAAGGGTATTAGATTTTGTTAAATGCTTTTTCTGCACCAATTGATATGATTATGTGATTTTTTCTTATTTGTTTATATGATGTATCACGTTTATTGATTTGCAGATATTGTACCATCCCTGGAATAAATGCCACTTGGTCATGGTTTATGATCTTTCTAATGTAATGCTGGATCCAATTCACTACAATTTCTTTCAGGATTTTAGCATGTTCATCAGGGATTTTGGTAGTAATTCTCTTTCTTTGTAGTGTCTTTAGCTGGTTTTGAGATTAGGATAATGTTGACTTCATAGAAAGACTTGGAAGTGTGCTTTTCTGTTGAGTTTTTTGGAATAGTTTGAGAAAGATAGGTTTTAGTTCTGCTTTGAATGTTTGATAAAACTCTCCTAAGAAGCTATCTGCCCTGGGCTTTTGTTTGGTGGAAGCTTTTTGATGACTGCTTCAATTTCCTCCTTATTTGTTGGCCTGTTGAGATTTTTTTATTCTTCTTGATTGAATTTTGTAAAGTCAGATTTTTTTTTTTTAGGAATATGTCCATTTCCTCTGGGTTGTTTAGTTTGTTGCAGTAGAGATGTTCACAGTGTTTTTTATAATCTTTTGTGTTTCTCTGGGGTCTGTTGTTATTTTGTCTCTTTCATTTCTAATTTTGTTTATTTGGGTCCTCTCTCTTTGCTTCTTGGTGAGCCTGGCTAGAGCTCCATCAATCGTGTTTATCCTTTCAAAAAACTAGCTCTTGGTTCCATTGACCTTTTTGATTTTTTTGTCTCTGTTTCATTTATTTATGCTCTGATCTTTATTATCTCCTTCCTTGTGCTCACTCTGGGCTTTTCTGGTTGCTCTCTTTCTAATTCTTTAAGTTGTCGTGTTAGATCATTTATTATCAGTTTTTCTTGTTTTTTGGTGGTTTTTTATTTGTTTGTTTTTTTGTTTTAGGTAGGCTTGTAATGCTATGAACTTCCCTTTTAGTACTGCTTTCATTATGTCCCATCAGTTGTGGATTGCTGTGTTTTCAAAGTCATTCATTTCCAGGATGTTTTTAATTCCTTCTTTTATGTCTTTGGTAACCCAATCATTGTTTAATGGCATGCTATTCAGCCTCCAAAGTTTGATTTTTTTATTGTTTTCATTGTAGTTTATTTCTAATACTATGACATTGTGGTCTGAGAAAATGCTTGGTATCATTTAAATCTTCTTGAATTTGGAGAGACTTTGCCTGTGAGCCAGTATGTGGTATATCTTTGAAAATGTCTCACGTGCAATTGAGAAGAATGTATATTCTATAGCTTTGGGGTAAAATGTTTTTAAGACATCAATTAAGTCCTTGTGATCAAGTGAGTTACTTAGGATTGCTCTTACTTTGCTAATTTTTTGTCTACAGGATTTATCCAGGGATGTCAGTGGGGAATTAAAGTACCCTATTATGATCATATTGCTGTTGATCTCTGCCTTCATGTCTTCCAGAAGTTTATTCATGTATTTGGTTGCTCCTGCATTGGGTACATATATGGTTATCAGAGTTATATTCTCTTGTTGTATACAACCCTTTAGTATTATGAAATGGCCTTAGTTATCTCTTGTTATGGCCTTAACTCTGAGTCTATTTTTGCAGATTTAAGTGTTGATAATCCAACTTTTTTTTTTCATTTTCATTTGCCTGAAAGATTTTTTTTCCATCCTGTCAATTTCAGTCTGTGTGAGTCTCTTGTTCTGAGTTGGGTCTCTTGTAGACAGCATGTATATGTGTCTTATTTTCTTACCCATTCTGCCACTCGATGTCTTTTGATTGGAGAATTTAGAGCATTTACATTTAAAGTTATTTTTGATAGGTACAAAAAATAAAAATAGGTAGCCATTTTTATTTTTTGTGCATGTGGTCCTTCTTCCCTTTCTTTCCTCCTTTTTACAACAGTCCCTTTGGCATTTCTTGCATTGCTGATTT
>JAAGEH010000015.1:10944917-11010538 GCA_011751065.1 Lasiurus cinereus | reverse complement strand
AAGTAATTCCTTCTTCTTTCATAGATTTAATAGTTGCAGATATTAGATTAAACTGAGGGTCCTTTTGAAATTCTTCTGACCACTCCACCATTAAAGATTTCAATTTTTCACATACTTTAGGATGAGCCTTATTTTTTATCCCAGCCCGTACTTCTGTTGCAAAATCGCGGGAACACACTTCTAAATGAAATATCTTTCCACAATTTGCCACACAGGCCTCAAGAAGAGTTAAAGCCTGAAGAGCAACATGAGGAACCTTATGATTTACTCTTTTCATTATGGCTTTTAGGCAATCTTTTGCTCCATTAGGAGTGCTTCCAACTTTGTCACATATGTCCATAATAAGACTCCAATCTTCCATAGTGTTGTACTCATTTGTGGCTTTTTCCACGTCCTGCTCGAAGGGGTTGGTGGCGAACAGAGGCATCTTGCCCACACCCGCACCCTGGTCGTGGCGGTCTGGCTGACACGGGCAGCTGCTGGGGGCTAGAGGACCAGCGACCGCAGCTTCCTAGATGGCTCAGTTGATCTTGTTTAAGACTCTCTTTGCTTGTGAGACATTTTTCTTCCCAAATCAGGGAATTTTTCTGACAATATTTCTTCAAATATGTTTTCTAATCCTTGCTCTTCTTCTTGTCATTATGGCACCCCTATTATACGTATGTTGCTTTGTTTCATGTTGTCTCAAAGCTCCCTCAGGTTATCCTCCTATCTTTTGATTTTTTTCTCCAATTGCAATTCTGATTGGGTATGTTTTTTCCCCTGTCTTCTAATTTGCTCATTCAGTCTTCTGCTTCTCCTAGCACACTGTTGTAAGCTTCCATATTGTTTTTGTTTTATATATTATTCTTTATTTCCTCCTGATTCTTACATAGGTTGTTGATTTTTCTCATCCATTCACTTTATGAATTGTATGATCCCTAGTCTGAATTCTTTTTCTGACATATTGCATGCTTCCATTTCATTCAGTTCATTTTCTGGTGATTCCTCCTTTTCTTTCCTTTGGGGGTTGTTTTTCTGTCTCCCCAAAGGATGTAGGTATTGAGTTGTATGGGGTCTGTTACTGCAGCAGTGAATTTGGTGGTGTGTTTGTGGTCACAAGAAGCAGCTGCTCCTGAGGCAGTCATAGGTGGTTGCTGCTTGTTCAGTGGCCGCTCCTTGAGTGATCATGGGGTGGCTGCTCCTTATGTGGTCATGGATGGTGGCATCTCCTTGGAAAGTCATGAGTGGCAGCTGCTCCTTGGCAGTCATAGTTGGTGGCTGCTTGTGGGGCGGCTTCTCCTTGAGTGGTCAGGTGGTGGCTGCTCCTCAGGGGGGTTTGGGGTGGCATCTTCTCCTTGGGAGGTTGCAGGTGGTGGTTGCTTGCTGGTAAGTTGCTCTTCAGGCTGCTCATGGGTGATGGCTGCTCCTGGGGTGGGAGGTCATGATGTGGTATCTCCTCATGTGGCCACAGGTGGTGGCTACTTCTCTGGCAATTGTGGGTGGTGGCTGCTTACTTGGCTGCTGGCATGGCTTCTGATGTGGTCGCAGAGCCTGGGGCTGCTGCATAAGGCTCAGCTGTTGTGCACATAGTTGCAGAGCCTGGGGGTGCTGGATAAGGCTTGGCTGCTTGCCCTCGGCTAAAGCCTCTGGCTGGAGGGAGGAAGCACCCTCCAGAACTCATAGGAGCCCTCAGCTGGGGAGGCTGGAGTCCCAGTGTCTGTGGGTCAGCAGCTGATTCCTGATTAAAGTGGCTTTAGGATTCCAAGTGGTGTGTGAGAGCACCCTGGATGGAGGTGAGGCTGGGATGCCAATCACAGCAGCTTTCCCCTTTAAAATGGTGCCTCTGGGGCAGAGCCAGCACTCGGGAGAGAATACAGCAATAGCAGAAGCTTCCTGGCTATGTGAGCCCAGTCTGCACACCCCAGAAGGTCCTGCTAGATCTAGCTGTCTCTCACTCAGACACACACTCACACCTACACACACACACACACACACACACACACACACACACATCACATGTCCACACACTCCCCTTTCACTCCCTCCCTCCCTCACTCACACTCCCCTCCTCACTGCCATCCTCCCTGCCATCATCTTGGAATCCCCTTGATTTCTTGTTCTTAATTCATTTTATAATTTTCTAAGTCTAAATTTCTATAATGTGCTTTCATTGAATAAATATTCATTTGAAAAAATGGATATCTCCAGGTTAAAGCATTAAATATTTTCTTTTTTTATTATATTTTATATTATTCATATTTGCTCTAATAGTCACGTATAGAGGAAGGATTTGGTGGCAGTATAGTATCCTGGCCCAGTATCTGAAGACCCATGTTCTAATTTTAGCATTACCACTTCCTAGTTGTCAACTTAAACAAGATACTAAATTTCTTTTTATCTCAGTTTCCACCTATGTCGAATGGAAATTATTATATTTACATTCAGAAAGAGTTTCTGAAGATTATTCAATGTATGAAAACGACTGTGTCCTGTACTGAGATCTTAGTATGGACTCAAAAGCATAAGTCATTGTTATGCATTACTTTTATAATCAGAAAAGAAATGTTATTTTAAAAATAGCTCTGGACTATAATACCCACAGTTGGCTATAGGCCTGAGGCATTTTGTTTACCTAGAAGTTTGTTGGATAGAAAAAAAAAAGATTATTTAAAACATAACACAGAAAACTTGTACTGGGTAACAATAGGGGGATTAGTTTCACTCTGAAGTTCCCTGTGAGGAAAAAAAAAAACACAGTTTCTTTCAATGTGAGAGCAAAGCTAACAAAATCAAAGCCCAGCTTCTTGGGATATTTGTGGAGGGTTTGTTCTTTTTTAATACACTGAGTATTTTTACCATAACATGTTTTTTGATATTTTGTGAGATGTCAACGGTGTCAGTTTTCCATAAGGGATCCTTTACAAATATGCCATGTCAGGCTGTATCTATCAGCTTCCTTACACAATCTTGGGGTACCAAAGAGAGCTTGGCAAGTGATTGTATGAACTAAACTTTAAGTAGATCATCAATCACTTTCCAGAAAACAGGGCAGGTGAAATTATTCCCTCCTTTGGAAAATAATCATCCCTAGTTAATATGACACAGAGTCTTTTTGGAATGCCAATCTGACAACCCAGTGTCAGGTCAGGAAGGAAGAGATGGATTGAGTTCAGACATGGAAGGAAATGTAGACAATTCACTAAAGAATCTTACACAGAGAAATCAGTGCCCATCATAGATGATGGTCAGATACTGAGTTAAATGACTGAAGACACAAAGCCAGAGCAGATGTAAGGTGAGAAATTAGTCTGAGGATTCAACTTCCGATTAGAGATGATGCAAAAGAAGGCTGGACAGTGGGACCAAGATACAAAAAAAAAATTGCCTGCAAATCTACCTATTTGATTATTCAGGGACAAACTGGGTACTCTTGACAATTTCAAGAAAGCTCTCTGGGAAGAAAATATCCAAACCTAAATAACTATCCTAGAAAAGTATGCAGAAACACTGATTGCAACCCTAAATGCTCACTATACTTACTCACTTAGAGGCTATGAGTACTCACTAATGTCCAAGTTCTCTTTTTCCTGAGCACACAGCTACTAGTAAAATACATTACCCAGTAACTCCTGCAGTTAGATATGGCCAAATGACTGAGCACTGGCCATATTGAACATGAGTGGAAGTGACCATATAATTTCTAGTCAGATGCTCTAAAACCTACAATATGCAACAGCTCCCTGTCTCAGTCCCTGTGGACCTACACTAGATTGTAATGGGGGCGGGGGGAAGAAACTTTTCTTATTCTTGTACCCAGCCACTGAAAGGCAGGGGATGAGTGGGTGAGTGGGTAGAAATTAACATGGGAACTTATATGCATAAATGCATGGCCCATGGACACAGAGAATACTGTGGTGAAGGCCTTGGAGGAGTGGGTGCAGAATGGAGAGGGTCAATGGAAAAAAAGTAGGGAAAGGCATCTGAAATACTTTCAACAATAAAGATAATATATTTTTAGCCCTACCAGGTTTGGCTCAGTGGATAGGGCATCAACCTTTGGACTGAAGAGTCCCAGATTTGATTCCCGTCAAGGGCATGTACCTTGGTTGCAGGCACATCCCCAGTAGGGGATGTGCAGGAGGCAGCTGATGGATGTTTCTCTATCACCAATGTTTTTAACTCTCTATCCTTCTCCCTTCCTCCCTGTAAAAAAAATCAATAAAATATATTTTAAAATAAATAAAAATAAAGATAATATTTTAAAAAATAAACTTTTTGTGCTTAGCTACTGAATCTTTGTGGTAGTTTATTACAGCAAGTAGATTAACCTGGTTATGCAGCTGGTCATGTTGTTCCCTTCTCCCTATATAAGCACCACATTTATACGCCAAAGTAACACCTAATAACAATACCAGGAACTATTTTCTCTTTTTAAAATATTTTTTCTTCTTTTTCAGAATCATCATCCATTATTCAGATATAATCAAGGTTGACATTTTGGCTCATGAACTGCCAATATATATTCTAGAAGTCTTTATGGATATTTGAAATATCCTATCTAATAAAAGAGTAATATGCAAATTGACTGTACCTCTGCCATGCCCACCAGCCACGCCCATCAGCCAATCAGAATGAGCATGCAAATTAACCCAACCAAGATGGCTACAGCCACAGAGGGAGCAAGAGAGAGGCTTCGTTTGCCCCTAGGGATGGAGAAAGCCAAACTTTCTGCAAAGCCTGGCATGGGGAGGCCTCCACATGAGGCAACAAAGTTTCAATGGCTGTGTAAGCAGAAGGCATGGCTGTGTAAGCAGAAAGCTTGGCTCTGCTCCAGGCTACAAAGTTTCAATTGTAGATGATAAATAAATCTCAGATACCAGGGTCTTGGTTGCTGGAGTGTGTGGTGGGCCTGCAAACCACCATAGGCTCCTCACCTAGGCCACCCCATGCCCCAAGGGAACACCCTTCCTGATCCAGGACACCCTTCAGGGCAAACCAGCTGGCCCCCACCCTTGCAGCAGGCCTCTGTCCTATTTAATAAAAGAGTAATATGCAGATTGACCATCACTCCAACACAAAGATGACTGCCCCCATATGGTCAAAAGATCCTGCCCCCCTGTGGACACAAGATGGCCACCACAAGATGGCCAACAGAAGAGGGCAGTTGGGAGGGACCAGGCCTGCAAGGGAGGGCAGTAGCGGGTGAGCAACCCTGCAGGGGAGAGCAATTAGGGATGACCAGGCTGGCAGAGGAGGAAAGTTGAGGATGATTGAGCCTGCAGGGAAAGGCATTTGGGAGGGACCCAGGCCTGAAGGGGAGGACAGTTAGGGATGACCAGGTCCACAGGGGAGGGCAGTTAGGAGGAAACAGGGTGGCAGGGTAGCAGTTAGACATCAATCAGGCTGGCAGGGGAGTGGTTAGGAGATGATCAGGCTGGAAGGCAGAAGTGGTTAGGGGCAATCAGGAAGGCAGGCAGGTGAGAAGTTGGGAGCCAGCAGTCCTGGATTGTGACAGGGATGTCTGACTGCCCATTTAGTCCCGATTTACATTGGGTCTAAATGGGCAGTCGGACATCCCTCAAGAGGTCCCAGATTGGAGAGGGAGCAGGCTAGGCTGAGGGACACTGCCCCCATGCACAAATTTTATGCACCGGGCCTCTAATATATATATATTTCAACCAGTGTGCTCATCATAGGCACTTAATAAATAAGATTCTCTATCACAATTTCAGAACTACAGAAGAAATTATTTAATAAAGTAACTAACTTTCATATATATATATATAAAACTTCAAAAATAGAATCAAAGAAATAACCCATTTAAAATAGCAACAGATATGATTCTTACTAAAACACTTCTATCAAGAATATATTTTTCAAAAATCAAAATAAAATACAAGAAGATGGTGACTGTCAGGAAAGTAGGGAGGGAGAGTGTGCGAGAGAGTGAGGGAACCACAAAGAAAAGTACAGTGGTACCTCGAGATACGAGTGCCCTAACATATGAGATTTTTGAGATACGAGCTGTCGAGCGAGCGATTTTTTGCTTTGAAATACAAGCAACATTTGAGATACGAGTAATCGCGCAGATCGGCCGGCTGCACATGACCTACCAGTTTACCTTGACTGGAGCATCTCGTAGTTTCTCATGCCTCAGTCAGTGTGCTTGTTTACCTCGTTGTCAAAGCAACTTTTGTGCATTTACATACTTTATCACATTTCTTTTTATAACCATGGGTCCAAAGAAAGCGAGTGGAAAGGTCAGTGCTCAGAAGAGGATGATGTCTATTGAATTAAAGTGTGAAATCATAGAAAAACATGAGCAAGGTGTGCGAGTGGCTGACTTGGCAAGGCAATACGGGCATAGTACTTCAAAGATATGCACTGTGCTTAAACAGAAGGAGTCGATAAAGGGTATAACGCATTACAATAATTTCTAAGCTCCATAGTTCTCTTCATGAAAAGATGGAGAATCTACTGATGGTGTGGGTGACGGAGAAGCAGCTTAAAGGAGACACATTAACACAGGGCATCATATGCGAGAAGGCGGGAGCGATTTACAGTGATTTGCTGGAGCAGACCCCGCACACTTCCATGGACGAAGCATCGAAAGACTCATTTAAAGCCAGTAGAGGCTGGTTTGATAACTTCAGGAAAAGGTCTGGCATTCACTCCATCATCAGGCATGGTGAGGCAGCAAGTTCGGATGTGAAGGCAGCTGAGGATTACCTCAAAACTTTTTCCGAACTGATAGAAGCCAAAGGATATATCCCCCAGCAAGTCTTCAACTGTGACAAGACAGGGCTTTTCTGGAAGAAGATGCTGAATAGGACTTATATAACTGCAGAAGAGAAGGCAATGCCAGACCACAAACCCATGAAGGATAGGCTAACTCTCACACTGTGCGCCAATGAGAGTGGTGACTGCAAGATCAAGCCTCTGCTCGTATACCATTCGGAAAACCCCAGAGTGTTTAAGTCACATAAGATTTTAAAAGATAAACTGCAAGTTATGTGGAGGGCAAACCCAAAGGCATGGGTCACCAGGCAGTTCCTCGTGGAGTGGGTAAACCTGGTTTTCGGCCCTTCTGTTAAGAAATATCTACAGGAAAACAACCTAACCATGCAATCCCTCCTCGTCCTCCACAATGCTCCAGCTCACCCACTGAACCTCAAAGATGAACTCCTTGAAGAGTTCAAGTTTATAAAGGTTGTCTACCTACCTCCCAACACCACTCCTATCCTGCAGCCCATGGATCAGGAGGTGATTTCTAATTTTAAAAAGCTGTACATCAAGCACCTCTTCCGGCGCTGCTTTGAGGTGATGGAGAACACAAACCTCACACCCTTCGAGAGTTCTGGAAGAACCACTTTAACATCGTGATATGCCTCAGAATTATTGATCAGGCCTGGTTGGATGTTATAACGAAGGACTTTGACCTCTGCATGGAAGAAGCTGTGGCCTTAGGCCGTAGCCGAAAGGACCTTCAAAGGATTCGAACTGGTGGTACCAGTGGAGGAGGAGATAGTGTCTCTGGGAAAATCCATGGGCCTGGATGTGGATGAGAGAGACGTGAATGAGCTCGTTGAGGAGCACTCTCTGGAACTCACCATGGAGGAGTTACAAGAGTTGCAGTCTCAGCAACATGCGGAGGTTCTTCAAGAATTTGGTTTCAAGGAGGAGTCAGAGGTAGAGGAGATCTCTACAAATGAGATAAAGGAGATCTTAGGAATGTGGGAGAGGTTGTCACACTTGGTGGAAAAGAAACACCCCGAAAAAGTTGCTACTGGTCGTGCATTGGAGCTGTTCAATGAAACGTGCCTCACTCATTTCAGAAACATTCTGAAAGGGAGGAAGAGGCAAACCTTGTTGGACACATTTTTTTTTTAAATCGGCCAAAAATGCAAAGACCAGTAGCAATTAAGTTCAGTGAAGATTAGTTAAGTTACATTCAGTTTAGGGATAAAGTGTAGCATTAAGAGTGTAATAAGTAGGTAAATACACTTTATAAAACCAGTTTATTCCTTTACATTCTCTTTTATTATGTTTTTATACAATATTTGTCATTTATAAATACATTTTTCTTATGCAAAAACACGTAACAAGAACAACTGGGGTGGCATTTGGGGGGCTGGAATGGATTAACAGCATTTCAATTGATTTCAATGGGGAAATTTGCTTTAAGATACAAGCAACTTGATATACGAGCAAGGTTACGGAACGAATTAAACTCGTATCTCGAAGTACCACTGTATAAATGTGTGTGATGTGTGTGTGTATGAGCTAGGGACAGTTAGATTCTCCAGGGGCTGCCAAGCCAGACAGTCTTAGATGGCGGAGCCCTGAGCATAAAGCAGACACTTTGGGGCAGCCAGTGCAGGCACAGACCATGCCATCTTGAGAAACAGTGCTTCTTGAGACTAGGATCCTGGCCTCAGCACCACCCAGTCATTTCTCAGACAAAAACCAGGGTCCTGCAGCCATTGGGGACAGAGAACTGCGACCACAGCTACAGACCAACAGACAACAAGAACCCAGACTTCCTGGCTACAGATTTATCTGAGTCAAAGAACCTATCTTCCTCCCTGCAGGATCACAGATAGCACCATAACAACTGATAGACCATCCCTCACTTGGGCCACAGAGACCCTATGGGAATTTGACCTTGAGAGTGCATGCAGGGACCTCAGCTCCCCTATGGGAATTTGAGTTTGGGAGCGCATACATGGACCACAGTGCTGCTATGGGAATTTCAGACTGCACATGCACATAGACTGGAATCTGCTCCCTACAATGCAATTGGGCGAACAAACCTAAAGCCCACACAGGTCGACAGTGCCACTTGACTTTGATTCTGGGCAAGCGCACATGAAAATCTGTTTTCTGCAGCACATGGAGGTCTGTTACTGTGCAACCCAGCACCCCATGGTAACTGGGACACAGATTCTCCCTGCAAGAGGTAGCACTGAGCACCACTGACTTGACTCTGTTTCTTACCATGTGCGCCTGGGATTCCTGACTCACAGCACATTCACACTAAGAGCCAGTGATTCCAATTCTTGGTATAGGTGCACATGGGGACCCTGATTTTCAGCAAGAAGCTGCACGAGGCAACAGAGACTCTGATACTTGATTCTTGGTGCAGACACAGGGAAACTCTGATTCCTCGCACATGCTAGGTGACTCATTTTCTTTTTCTTTTTTTTTTTAATATATTTTATTGATTTTCTACAGAGAGGAAGGGAGAGGGATAGAAAGTCAGAAACATCGTTGAGAGAGAGACATCGATCAACTGCCTCCTGCACTCCCCACACTGGAAATGTGTCCGCAAGCAAGGTACATGCCCCCGACTGGAATCGAACCTTGGACCTTTCAGTCCTCAGGCCGACGCTCTATCCACTGAGCCAAACCGGTCTCAGTGGGGGACTCATTTTCAACACATGCCAACAGCGCATTGCAGGTGGGGTCCATGACTCTAGGTGTACACATGAGACCACACTGAATGTTGGTAACACTGACCCTGGGTGAGCCTGGATCCCACCAACCCACAGCAGCTACGTGTCTTAGTGTTGAAGCACTTCAATGACACTTGGGGTGGTGCAAAGCTCCCATGTCACATGGCCCGGGTTCACACAACTCAAAGACTGAACCTTATGGTGATAGTCAGAATGGGGAGATGACACAATCCCCAGAGGAAAGAAAATGAGGAGTCACCAAGAAAAGAAATTAGTGAAATTGAAGCATGAAACATGACTGAATAAGAATTCAGAGTAATGATTGTGGAATTCATACATCAGATGGATGAGAAAATCAACAACCTATGTAAGAATCAGGAAGAAATGAAAAGTGATATAGCTAAATCAAAAACACCATGGAAAGTTTCAACAGTAGACTAGAAGAAGCAGAAGACCAAATTAGTGAGTTAGAAAATCAGGTACAAAAACAAGACCAATCTGAACAGCAACTGGAGAAAAAATAAATAAAAAGCAGGAGGAAAGCCTAAGGGAGTTTTGGGACCACATGAAACGAAGTAACATACATATAATAGGGCTGCCAGAAGGACAAGAAGAGCAGCAAGGATTAGAAAATCTATTTGAAGAAATAATGACAGGAAACTTCCCAGATATGGGGAAGAAAAAAGTTACACAAGAGAGAAAGTCCCAAGCAGGATCAATCCCAAAAGACCCACAACAAAACAGGTCATAATTTCAATGTCAAATATTAATGACAAAGAGAGAATCTTAAAGTCAGCAAGAGAGAGACAGAGGGTTACCTACAAAGAGTCCCCATCAGATTATCAAATGATTTCTCAACAGAAACACATCAGATTAGAAGGGAATGGAAGAAGGTATACAAAGTGTTGCAAAGTAAAGGACTGAATCCAAGAATACTCTATCCGGCAAAACTATCAATCAAAATTAAAGGGGAAATCAGGAGCTTCGCAGACAAAAAAAGGCTAAGGGAGTTCATCACCACCAAACCAGCAATGCAAGAAATGCTAAAGGGAATACTGTAAAAAGAGGAAATAAAAAGGTAAGAAGGAACACAGACACAAAAGTAGATATAACTACAAACAATTACTTTTCAGTAATAACTTTAAACTTAAACAGACTAAATGCTCCAATAAAAATACATCAAGTGGCTAAATGGATAAAAAAAACATGACCCATATATTTGCTATCTACAAGAGACTCACCTCAGAACAAGGGACTCACACAGACTGAAAGTGAAAGAATGGAAAAATATGTTTCAGGCAAATGGAAATGAAAAGAGAGCTGGGATAGCAATACTTATATCTGACAAAATAGACTTCAAAGTGGAGGCCATAACAAGATAAAAGGAAGGCCACTTCATAATACTAAAGGTATCAATACAACAACAGGATATAACCCTGATAAACATATATGCACCCAACACAGAAGTACCCAAATACATAACAAAACTCCTGGAAGATATTAAGGGAGATCGACAACAATACAATCATAGTAGGAGACTTTAATACACCACTGACATCACTGTATAAATCCTCTAAACAAAAAGTCAACAAAGTCATACCAATCCTGAGTGACTCACTAGATCAGATGGACTTAACTGACATCTTCAGAACATTGCATTCCAAAGCCACGGAATATATGTTCTTCTCAAGTGCACATGGGACATTTTCAAAAATAGACCACATATTGGGTCACAAGAAAAGTCTTCCCAAATTTAAAAAAATTGGAATCAAGCATCTTCTCAGACCACAATGCCATAAAATTAGAAATAAACTACAATAAAAACCATCCAAAAATATCAAACACTTGGAAGCTGAATAGCATGCTATTAAATAATAACTGGGCTACCAATGAGATCAAAGAATAAATTAAAAGAATTTTGGAAAATAATGACAACAAAAACACAACAATCCAAAATATATGGGACACAATGAAAGCAGTTCTGAGAGGGAAGTTCATAGCTCCACAGGCCTACCTCAAAAAGCAAGAAAAAAATGACAGTAAATCATCTAACTCTACAACTCGAAGAATTAGAAAGAGAGCAAGAAGAAAATCCCAAGTGAGCAGAAGGAAGGAGATAATAAAGATCAGAGCAGAAATAAATGAGAGAGCCAAAAAAAAATTACAAAAGATGAATTAAATCAAGAGCTGGTTCTTTGAAAAGATAAACAAAATTGATGAACCTCTAGCCAGGCTCACAAAGAAACAAAGAGAGAGGACTCAAATAAACAAAATCAGAAATGAAAGAGGCAAAATAACAACAGAGCCCATCAAAATACAAAGGATCATTAAAAAATACTATGAACAACTCTACTCCAACAAACTAGACAACCTGCAGGAAATGGACATATTTCTAGAAAATGCAACCTTCCAAAATTCAATCAGGAAGATTCTAAAAATCTCAATAGGCCAATAACTATGGATGAAATTGAAACAGTCATCAAAGACCTCCCAGCAAAACAAAGCCTGGGGCCAGATGGCTTCAGAGGGGATTTATACCAAACATTCAAGGAAGAACTAAAACCTATTCTCCTCAGACTATTTTAAAAAATTCAGGAGGAAGTAACACTTCCAAGCTCATTCTATGAAGCAAGTGTCACCCTGATACCAAAATCAGATAAATACAATGCAATGAAAGAGAATTATGCCCATATCTCTCATGAACAAAGGTGCCAAATCATCAACAAAATTCTAGCAAATTGAATCCAGCAATACATCAGAAAGATCATACACTATGACCAAGTAGAATTTATACCAGGAAAGTAAGGATGGTACAATATCTGCAAATCAATAAACGTGATACATCACATAAATAAATTGAAGGATAAAAATCACATAATCCTTTGAATTGATGCAGAAAAAGCATTTGACAAAATCCAACATCCTTTCTTGATAAAAACTCTCAGCAAGGGGGGAACTGAGATGGACGACATAAGGTATACACCTCTAAATGCTGCATCTCACAACCACACCAAAACTACAACTAAAACACAAAACAACTATCCCCCAGAACCACAGGAAAGCTGGTGAAGTGGAAGTTCTACAACTAGACGGAAAGAAAAAAGTGCATTAAGACCTGGTAGGATGTGCAGAGGCTCAGAAAGGCAGAGGTATGGAGACATGCGAGAATCAGGCTGGTGTGCGCTGTTTGTTTTTTTTTTTCCATTGGGAGGGAGTTACAAGTTCCCAACTGCTCTAAACTCCAGTTTCTGGTGAGATTCTGGGGACCAAGATTCATAAGGGGAAAAACTGGACTGTTGGCCATTAGGTTGGAAAATGAGGGTGGCTTCCTCACAGAGGTGCACACAGAAATCACTGTTTACTGAGCTGTGGTGCAAGACAAGGGATGCGGGACCCAGGACATGGAACAGAATGTGGAAACAAGGAGATGGAGAGAGGGTTGACCAGCAGATATCGCTGTTTGTCACACCTTAGAGATTCCATAAGACCCCGCCCCGCCCAATTTACAAACCCACCCAAACTGTATGAAGCAGCTTTTACATATAAATAGCCTGCCCTCTTGCAGCTTAACCTAACAAATTTCAACTGGGTCAGACAACTCCAAAACCTCCAAAGAGGAGAAATCTGTAGATGTTCCTATAGCTCCTGCTGGGTGGCCTCAAACAGGAGCTGACTTGCACCTCCTTGGAGATCCAGGATCCAGTGTACCTAGAGGTCAGTGTGAGACAACACCAGATTTCAACTTTTCATATACATAAGTGACACACTCCAGAGGCAGACTTGGTGAGCACCAAAGCTCTGCTGAAGCAAGTCCTGCCCCATAGGGGTGTCTCTGTCACAGCAGTTCTTCCATTGTAGACACAGCTAATCCTCACAGTCAATTGCCCTGGAGGTCAATTTCTCCCAGTGTATCAATAGTAATCAAGGCTTAACTATAACAAGACTGTGTACCCAGCCCATAAAGGGGTACACCAAGAGTGTCCATCTCAGGTGATTGAGAAGGTGGAGCTACTGGGCCATAAAGGACAACTAGCACATGAAGCCACTCCATCAACACAAGGAAGCAGCCAAAATGTAGAGACACAGAAAGATGTCACAAATGAAGGAAATGGAGGAAATCAAACTACTGGACATAAAGTTCAAAATCACATTTATAAGGTTATTCAAGAATCTACAAACTGCCGAGAATCTTAGTGAGACCTCTGAGAAACTTTGTGAGACCTTCAAAGATGTTAATGAGAATGCCAAAAAAAAAAAAAAGGAAAAGGAACAGTCAGAAATTAAGCATGCACTGTCTGAAATACAGAATAATATACAGAAATCCAACAGCAGACAGTGATGTGGACAGTGGGTTGGGGGAGGGTAAGGGCATGGGGTGGGGAGTGGGGAATTAGGGGAGGAGAGCTATGGGGGAAAAAAAGGAGAAAAATCTATAATAAACTAAACAATAAAGATTTATTTAAAAAAAAACCTCAGCAAGGTGGGAATAGAAGGATCATACCTCAACATAATAAAAACCATATATGAAAAGCCCACAGCCAACATAATACTTAATGGACAAAAACTAAAACCATTTCCCCTAAGAATAGGAACAAGACAGGGATGCCCACTCTCACCACTCTTATTCTACATAGAGCTGGAAGTACTAGTCATTGCAAACAGAGAAGGAGAAATAAAAGGCATCCAAATTGGAAAAGAGTAAAAATGTCCTTATTCACAGATGACATGATATTGTACATAGAAAACCATAAAGACTCCACCAAAAAATTATTAGACTTAATAAGTGAATTTGGTAATGTAGCAGGGAAACAAAATTAATGCCAAGAAATCTATGGCATTTATTTACACCAATAATGAACTTATGGAAAGAGAGACTTAAAAAGCAATCCCATTTATTCTTGCACCAAAAAAATTAAGATACCTAGGAATAAACTTAATTAAGGAGTTAAAAGACATAACATATTTTCTGGCATATAAGATGACTGGGCGTATAAGACAACCCGCAACTTTTCCAGTTAAAATACAGAATTTGAGATATACTCACCCTATAAGACAACACCTGGCATATAAGATGACCCCCGACTTTTGAGAAGGTTTTCCTGGGTTAAAAAGTTGCCTTATATGCCTGAAAATGTGGTATATTCAAAAAACTACAGGACACTGAAAAAAGAGATAGAGGAACACATATACAGATGGAAGAACATACTGTGTTCATGGATTGGTAGAACCAACATCATCAAAATGTCCATACCACCGAAAGCAATCTATAGATTCAATGCAATCCCCATTAAAATACCAATGGCATATTTCACAGACCTACAGCAAATTTTCCAAAAAATTCATCTGGAATAAAAAATGACCTCGAATAGCTGTAGCAGTCCTGAGAAAGATGTACAAAGTAAGTGGGATATCAATACCAGATATCAAGCTGTATTACAAAGCCACTGTTCTTAAAACAGCCTGGTACTGGCACAAGAACAGACATGTAAGTCAATGGAATAGAATAGAGAATTCAGAAATTGCCCCAAACCAAGATGCCCAATTAATATTTAACAAAGGAGGCATGAACATAAAATGGAGTCAAGACAGTCTCTTCAAAAAGTAGTGTTGGGAAAATTGGACAGATACATGCAAAAAAATGAAACTAGACCACCAACTTACACCATACACAAAAATAAACTCATAATGGATAAAGGACTTAAATATAAGACAGGAAACCATCAAAATACTAGGGGAATCTACAGGCAGTGAAAAGTCAGACATATGCCAAAAGAACTTCTTCACTGATACTGCGCCTAGGGCAATGGAAACTAAAGGGAATATAAACAAATGGGACTACATTAAAATAAAAAGCTTTTGCACAGCAAAAGAAACCATCAACAAAACAACAGGAAACCCCATTGCATGGGAGAACATATTTGCCAATGTCATCAGTGATAAGGGTTTAATATCCAACATTTACAAGGAACTCATACAACTTAACAAAAGGAAGATAAACAATTCAATCAAAAAATGGCCAAATGACCTAAATAGACACTTTTTGAAGGAGGACAGAAGAAAAGCCAAGAGACATATGAAAACATGCTCAAAGTCACTAATTATCCAAGGGATGCAAATCAAAATAACAATGCTGTATGATTTCACACCTGTCAGAATGGCTATCATTAACAAATGACAAGTGCTGGCGAGGATATGGAGAAAAAGGAACTCTTTTGCACTGTTGCTGGGAATGCAGACTGGTGCAGCCACTGTGAAGAACAGTATGGAGTTTCCTGAAAAAAAAAAAAAACTAAAAATGAAACTCCCATTTGACCCAGTTATCCTACCTCTAGGAATATATCCCAAGAAACTAGAAACACCAATCAGAAAGGATATATGCACCCTTATGTTCATAGCAGCACAATTTACCATATCTAAGATTTGGAAACAGCCTAAGTGCCCATCAATAGATGAGTGGATTAAAAACTGTGGTACATCTACATAGTGGGATACTATACTTCAGTAAAAAAGAAGGCGTTCTTAGCATTTACAACAGCATGGATGGACATGAAGAGCATTATGCTAAGTGAAATAAGCCAGACAGAGAAAGATAAATACCACATGATCTCACTCATTTGTGGAATATAATGAACATAAACTGATGAACAGGGACAGATCCAGTTGATCAGACTGCCAAACTTCAGATGGAAGATAGGGGAAGGGTGGGGGAAAGGAGGAGAGATCAATCAAAGGACTTGAATGCATAAATATAAGCCTAACTGATGGACATGAACACCAGGGGTATGAGGGCATGAGTGGGGGGATTAAGGGTTTAATGGAGGGATAATGATACATATAAATAAAATTTTTAAAATACTAAAATACAATAAAGAAAATTTTTTAAATAATAAAAATACAAATGTGGTTCAATATTGAATCAGTCACACTTATTCTAAAGTTCAAGTGAAAATATAACTTTAAGAAACTCAAGGAAAATTTTCAACAGAAATAGTAGTAATTACAAGTGAAATTGAAGCAGTGATCATAAAAATTCAAACAAACAAAATCCTGAACCAAATGACTTCACAGATGAATTTTACCAAACATTCAAAGAAGAACTAACATCTATCCTTCTCAAACTATTGTAAAACTTTTAAGAGGAAGGGAGACACCCAAGCTCATATTACAAGGCTAGAATTATCCCAATTCCAAAACCAGATAAAGACACTACAAAAAAAGGAAATTGCAGGCCAATATCGAACACAAATATACTAAAATCTTTAACAAAGTATTAGCAAACCGAATTCATTGATTCATTGAAAAGATCATACATAATGATCAAATCAGATTTATTTCTGAATACAAGGTTAGTATAATATCTACAAATCAATGTGATACACCATATAAACAAAATGAATATAAATCACATGATCATATTAGTAGATGAAGAAAAAGCATTTGGCAAAATCCAGCATCAATTTATTATCAAAACTCTCAGAAAAGTGGGAATAGAGAAAACATATCTCAAACTTATAAAGGCCCTATATGGCAAACCTACAGCTAAGATTATACTCAATAGGGAAAAACTGAATTCATGGAAATGGCAGTGTAGGTAAATGCCTGTAGTCACCACTTCTCAAAACCACATCAAAATCACAAGCGGACTGGCCTTCCTTGACTGGGCAGCTTTCACTGCAGCTGAAATATCTCCTGGAGCGACTGGCTTTGCCACAGAGATTGTGACATCTTGAAATGGAGAGTGGCTGTGATTGGAAGTCTAGCCTTACCTTCCATCGGGAAGAATGGGATACCTCCCAGAACCCTACACCCACTACACCCACTACACCCAGAGACCAGCTTTGAACCCACAAACACCGGGTCTCAAAAAACATGAACATGTGGACTCAGACAAGCTCTGCACCCTCTCACGGAAAGATCAGATTTCACCCAGAGAAAAGTGAGGTCTCCAATCCAGTCTAGAGGGAGAAACACGTGCAGTGGGATCTAGATGTACAGAGGAAGTCTGCTCCCCACAAAACCTGCAGCCATTGGGGCCAGCACAGTCCACGAATGTGGAAGGGAATACACAGGACTGCTGACAGAAGGGAACTTTAGAAATCAAACCATAGCTGGGCTGGGCACAAAAAGGCAGCCAGAAGCTTTACCAGTAACGTGGCTGCACTGTGCTAGGGGGAAAAGACCTGCACAAAAACTTGAGCAGAGTTAAGTGCAGTGCCGAGGCAAAAAAAAAAAAAAGGCCCAAATTCATGCACCTACTCTGGCTCTTTTTTCTCTTTAAATCCTTGCTTTTGATTACAAAGCCCAATACATAGGATCACCCAATTAAAAACACTCTCAGAGACTGCAGGGGAAAGTTGTTTTTGTGGAACCTGGGGATCAGAGCAAGAAGAAACAATTAAAAAAACAGCTCTGGGGCAGTCCATACTCCCAACTTAGTATTAAGTGCATCAGAAAAAAAACAAATTCTAAATACTTAGTAAAGAGGATTTATAGCACCAGCTGTCAATACAGAAACACTGCCACCCAGGGGTTGAATCACAAATTGAATATTATGTAAATACAACCACAGGCAGGCTGACAAACAAAAAAATACTGCCTGCTTGAAAACAAGATTGTGCCTTAGGACATACAGGAGCTGTGGAACGCAGGGAACTTCAATACTGTCCTGACTACCTGACAGGAAATAGCCATGCTAAATAGAACAGTAGAGGAAGTGAATGATCTTCACTACTGTACATTTTTATTTTATATCATTTACTTAAGAAACTAATTTTTCTCACTTGATTTTACCTTTTTAATTATTATATTTTTATTTTTAATCAGTATTATTACTTTTATTATTTTATCTTTTTTAAGTTTCACTTTTTCTCTTTTATTTTATTTTATTTTATTTTGGGATTAGTGTTCTACATTCTATTTTCATTTTTCCTTTAGCATCATTTTACTCTATCTCAACTATACCTCTGCGCCAACATTCTCTTCTTAACTTTTCACCTTTTGTTGTCCTGTTTCTCTTACCCTATTCCTGTGTCAGATTTTCCCTACTCCTTCTTTTTATCCCCAGTTAAAAATTCATTACATATATATATACACATATATATATATATATATATAATTTCTGATCCCCTGCTCCAAGTCCATACACTATTTCTTCACTATCCTTTTTTGTCTTCCCTTCTTTTGCTTGTTTTTTGTTTGTTTTTTATTTATGTGTTTTGTTTTATTTTATTTTGTTCTGCCATTCTTTCTCTCTGTCCTATTGCTGTTGTTAGATTGATTGTTGATAAGGTTGATTTGTATTTTGATTGTTTGTGTGAGTGTTTCTCTTTTTTTGGTTCTGGTTTTCCTCTCCTTGCTTGTTATGAGTTGTTGTTTGTACTTTGCATTCATATCTGGGTGTTAGTTGTTTGCATTTTTTGCCATTTTTATATTTTATTTTATTAATTTTTTATACATATCTCCCCATTGCCCCCACTCCCTCCCAGGCATACCCCAACCCCCCAGTGTCTATGTTCATTAGTTATGACTATATGCATAGATACAAGTCCTTTGATTGATCTCTTATCTACCTCACCTAACTTTAATCTTCCTGCTGTAATTTCACAGTCTATTTGAAGCTTTACTGTCTCTGTATCTATCCTTTTGTTCATCAGTTTATAATGTTCTTTATTATCCCCCAATGAGTGCGATCATGTGATGCCTCTCCTTCATTGACTGGCTTATTTCGCTAAGCATAAGGCTCTCCAGTTCCAACCAGGTTGCTGCAAATGGTAAGAATTCCTTCTTTTTAATGGCAGCATAAAATTCCATTGTGTAGATGTACCACAGTTTTCTGATCCACTCATCTGCTGATGGGCACCTAGGCTGTTTCCAAATTGTGGCTATTGTAAATTGTGCTGCTATGAACATAGGGGTGCATAAATCCTTTCTGATTGGTGTTTGTAATTTCTTAGGATAAATTCCTAAGAGTGGGATTACAGGGTCAAATGGGAGATCCATTTTTAGTTTTTTGAGGAAACTCCATACTGTTCTCCACAGTGGCTGCACCAGTCTGCATTCCCACCAACAGTGCACAAGGGTTCCTTTTTCTCCGCATCCTCGCCAACACTTGTCGTTTGTTGATTTGTTGATGATTGCCATTCTGACAGGTGTAAGATGGTATAGCATTGTCGTTTTGATTTGCATCTCTCGGATGATTAATGACTTTGAACACGTTTTCATGTGTCTCTTGGCTTTCCTTCTGTCGTCTTTTGAAAAGGTTCTATTTAGGTCCGTTGCCCATTTTTTTTATTGGATCCTTCATCTTCCTTTTATTAAGTTGTATAAGTTGGTTGTAGATTTTGGAGATTAAACCTTTATCAGTGATAGCATTTGCAAATATGTTCTCCCATGCATTGATCTTTCTTGTTGTTTTGTTGATGGTTTCTTTTGCTGTGCAAAAGCTTTTTATTTTGATGTAGTCCCATTTGTTTATTTTTTCCTTACCTTCCATTGCCTTTGGAGCAGTATCAGTGAAGACGTTCTTTCGGCATATATCTGAGATTGTGCTGCCTGTGGATTCCTCTAGTATTTTTATGGTTTCCCTTCTAATGTTTAAGTCCTATATCCATTATGAGATTATTTTTGTATTTGGTGTAAGTTGGTGGTCCAGTTTCAATTTTTTGCATGTATCTGTCCAATTTTCCCAACACCATTTATTGAAGAGGCTATCTTGGTTCCATTGAATGTTCATGCCTCCTTTGTCAAATATTAATTGAGCATAGTGGTTTGGGTGGATATCTGGGTTCTCTATTCTATTCCATTGATCTATATGTCTGTTCTTGTGCCAGTACCAGGCTGTTTTGAGAACAGTTGCTTTGTAGTATAGCTTGAAGTCTGGTATTGAGATCCCACCTACTTTATTCTTTTTTCTCAGAATTGCTGTAGCTATCCGTGGTCTTTTTTTGTTCCAGATGAATCTATGAAGAATTCTTTGTAGGTCTGTGAAATATGTCGTTGGTATTTTAATGGGTAGTGCGTTGAATCTGTAGATTGCTTTGGGTAGTATGGACATTTTAATGATGTTGATTCTCCCAATCCATGAGTATGGTATGCTCTTCCATCTGTTAACATCTTCCTCTATCTCTTTTTTCAGTGTCCTGTAGTTTTCTGCATAAAGGTCTTTTACCTCTTTAGTTAGGTTTATTCCTAGGTATCTTAATTTTTTTGGTGCGATGGTAAATGGGATTGCTTTTTTAGTTTCTCTTTCTATAATTTCACTGCTAGTGTATAGAAATGCCACAGACTTCTTAGCATTAATTTTGTATTCTGCTACTTTCCCGAATTCATTAATTAAGTCAATTAGTTTTGGAATGGAATCCTTTTAGTTTTTTATGTAAAATATCATGTCATCTGCAAATAAGGACAGCTTTACTTCTTCTTTTCCAATTTGGATGCCTTTTATTTCTTCTTCTTGTCTAATTGCAATGGCTAATGCTTCCAGTACTATGTCGAACAGGAGAGGTGAGAGTGGGCATCCCTGTCTTGTTCCTGTTCTTAGGGGAAATGGTTTTAGTTTTTGCCCATTGAGTATGATGTTAGCTGTGGGTTTATCATATATGGCTTTTATGATGTTGAGGTATGATCCTTCTATTCCCACTTTGCTGAGAGTCTTTATCAAGAAAGGATGATGGATTTTGTCAAATGCTTTTTCTGCATCAATTGATATGACTATGTGATTTTTATCTCTCAATTTGTTTATGTGATGTATCACATTTATTGATTTGCGGATATTGAACCATCCCTGCATTCCTGAGATGAATCCTGCTTGGTCATGGTGTATGATCTTTCTGATGTACTGCTGGATCCGGTTTGCTAGAATTTAGTTGAGGATTTTGGCATCTATGTTCATGAGAGATATTGGCCTATAATTCTCTTTCATTGTGTTGTCTTTATCTGGTTTTGGTATTAGGGTGATAATGGCTTCATACAAGGTGTTTGGTAGTATTCCTTCTTCTTGCATGTTTTTGAATAGTCTGAGGAGGATAGGTTTTAATTCTTCCTTGAATGTTTGGTAAAACTCTCCTGTGTAGCCATCTGGACCTGGGCTTTTATTTGCTGGAAGCTTTTTGATTACTGCTTCAATTTCTTCCATAGTTATTGGACTATTGAGATGTTTGGCTTCCTCCTCATTGAGTTTTGGGAGGTTATATTTTTCTAGGAAAATGTCCATTTCTTGCAGGTTGTCCAATTTGTTGGAATAGAGTTGTTCATAGTATTTTTTAACAATCCTTTGTATTTCCACAGGGTCTGTTGTTATTTCTCTTCTTTCATTTCTGATTTTGTTTATTTGGGTCTTCTCTCTTTGCTTCTTGGTGAGCCTGGCTAGGGGTCCATCAATCTTGTTTATCCTTTCAAAGAACCAGCTCTTTGTTTTGTTGATCTTTTCAATTGTTTCTTTGGTCTCCAGGTTGTTTATCTCCACTCTGATCTTTGCTATTTCCTTTCTTCTGTGTACACTGGGCTTTTCTTGTTGCTCTCGTTCTAGCTCTTTGAGTTGTAGGTTTAGGTAATTTATTATCATTGTTTCCTGTTTTTTGCAGTAGGCTTGTAGGGCTATGAACTTCCCTCTCAAGACTGCTTTCACTGTGTCCCATAAATTTTGTATTGTTGTGTTGTCATTGTCATTTGTTGCCATGATGTTTTTAATTTCTTCCTTGATCTCTCTGGTTACCCAGTTGTTGTTTAAAAGCATGCTGTTTAGTCTCCATGTGTTTGATTTCTTTCTATTGTTTTTATTATAGTTGATTTCCAGTTTTATGCCACTGTGGTCTGAGAAAATGCTTGATATGATTTCTATCTTCTTGAATTTGAAGAGACTTTTCTTATGACCCAACATATGATCTATCTTTGAAAATGACCCATGTGCACTGAAGAAGAATGTATATTCTGTGGCTTTGGGGTGAAATGTTCTGAAGATGTCAATTAATTCCATCTGGTCTAGTGAGTCATTTAGGATTGATGTTTCTTTGCTGATTTTTTGTTTAGAGGATTTGTCCAATGGTGACAGTGGGGTATTAAAGTCTCCTACTATGATTGTATTGCTTTCAATCTCTCCCTTAATATCCTCCAAGAGTTTTTTTATGTATTTAGGTGCTCCTATATTTGGTGCATATATGTTTACCAGAGTTATTTCTTCTTGTTGGATTGCTCCCTTTAGTATTATGAAGTGGCCTTCTTTATCTCTTGTTATGTCCTTCACTTTGAGATCTAATTTGTCAGATATAAGTATTGCAACCCCAGCTTTTTTTTCATTTCCATTTGCCTGAAGTACCATGTTCCATCCCTTCACCCTCAATCTGTTTGCGTCTCTTTTCCTAAGGTGGGTTTCTTGCAGACAGCAGATATATGGATCATGTTTTCTTATCCAATCGGTTACCCTATGTCTTTTGGTTGGAGCATTTAATCCGTTTACATTTAAAGTTATTATTGATAAGTACTTATCTGTTGCCATTTTTAGTCCTTACCCCCGAGTTCCTTCTTCGCTTCCTCTTTCTTTTTATTACAGCAGACCTTTTAACATTTCTTGCATTGCTGGTTTGGTGGTAATATATTCCCTTAGTCCTTTTTTGTCTGTAAAGCTTTTGATTTCACCTTCAATTTTGATTGAGAGTCTTGCAGGGTACAGTATTCTTGGATTCAGACCCTTCCTTTGCATGACTTTGTATATTTCATTCCATTCTCTTCTGGCCTGACGAGTTTCTGTTGAGACGTCAGTAGCTAGTCTTATGGGGGTTCCTTTGTAGGTAACTTTCTGTTTCTCTCTGGTTGCTTTTAAGATTCTTACTTTGTCGTCGGTGTTTGCCAATTTAATTATAATGTGCCTCGGTGTCGGTTTGTTGGCGTTCATTTTGCTTGGGACTCTGTGAGCTTCTTGGATTTGTGTGGGCTTTTTCTTTTCTATATTGGGGAAATTTTCTGTCATTATTTCTTCAAACACGTTCTCTAATCCTTGTTCAGTTTCCACTCTTTCTGGTACCCCAATTATGTGCATGTTATTTTGTTTCATGTTATCCCAAAGTTCCCTTAGACTCTCCTCTTGCTTTTTAACTTTTTTTTCTAGAAGCTGCTGTACTTTTGTATTTTTTCCTACCGTGTCTTCTAGCTCACTGATGCGGTCCTCTGCTTCTTCTAGTCTACTTTTGATGCTTTCTATTGAGTTCTTTATAGCAGTGATGTCATTTTTCCTTTCTTCTTTTTTATTCTGCACCTCCTCTAGGTTCTTCTGCGTTTCTTCTTGATGCTTCTTCACCTCCTCTAGGTTCTTCTTCATTTCCTCTTGGCTCTTACTCATATTGTCAAATTTGTCTTCCATTCTTTTCAACCACATTATGATAATTTCTCTGAACTCTTTCTCTGGTAGGCTTATTTGTGGTTCTATTTCATTTACTTCCTTTTCTGGTGAAACCTGCCTTTCTGTCTTTTGTGGGCTGTTTATTTTTCTGCCCATGGTCTTTCTTCTCTGGGTGTCTGGTTATGTAGAGCTCTCTCCTACGTTGATTGAAAGGCACAAACTACAACACGACCAGGTACAGCACACAAGGCACTTTCCGTGTGCTCTGTGGATCTCTGATTCCGCCGCGTGTTTGCGCCAATTGGAGAGAGGAGTTCTGGGTCCCAGGGTTCCTGGCTTCTCGATGGGTGCCCAGCCGAAGGCTTCAGAGCGCCGCAGACATCCACCTCCCACTGCAAGATGGCTTGGGCTCCGCGTTCGCGCTGGTGGCTCTGGCGGACAAAAACCCCGTGGCAGTGGGGCTGCCTGGCAGGGAAAGCCCCCTCCCTCAGTTCCCCGCCTTCCCCTGGAGGAGTACCAGATTCTTAATAGAGTTGCCTCTATGAACTCTCCAGCTTCATCCTGTACTACAACACTTCTTATCTCTGAATCTGGCCCTCTATCAGTTAGGTTACTTGAACATTTCTTTCCTTTTCCTATATCTCTTTCCCACAGGGCCTTTGCATATGCTGTTGCTTTCCTCATCTCTATATCCTTTACTGTTAATTTTCATTCATCAATTATGTGTTAACTCAAATGTCAGGAAAGTATTCCTTGAAACCCTCAACCAAATAAAACCTATTAGGTGCTCTGAAAATAATCTGTAATTTTCTTTCCTATCAGTAATCATGATTTGGAATTACACATTACTTGTGTGATTATTTAATGTACATTTCCCCCAGTTGGCCCTATCTCTTTTGCTCATCACTGTATCCCTAACACCTGGGGCATAAAAGGCACCCAATACAAAATTTTAAATGGATAATTTAGTACATGTTTTCTGGGGATATTAAACTCGATTTTCTCATTCAAATATCTTCCTATTAGGCTCTCTGGTGAAGCAATGACAGATTTGTATGGACCACCCATTAATGTACCAAGTCTCTACCCTGGAGGCAGTGCCCATTGCAATGTTATTTGCTTTCTGATGGTTGATAGATACATCCTTAGTGGTCCTTTTTATATCCTCTCCAGTTGTATGTTATATGTGAAACTGTACTCAATAACTGGAAAGGAACTAAGGTTCCCTTCCCAAATGCTATACCCTAAGTGCTTTATATGAAGGAATCAAAACTATTTAAATGCATACTTCTCTCAGCAAGGTCTCTCTCTCTCTGCTGACATGAGCCAATAAGAATGGCACTATAGAGGTAAAACTAGAAGCCTCTACTTCAATCCTTTCGCTGTTTTCTAACTTATAAAGGATTGGCTTGGAGTCTTATTCTGTTGATCCCACAGGAAGGCTAAGGACCAGTTTACATAATGGCAAACAGTTGTAATTCACATAAAAAATTATCAGAACTGTTCCAAGATTAAATGGATGGCACTGTAAGGCAATGAGTTCTCTGTCACTTGAGGCATTCAAGAGTAGACTGGATAACCCTGACAAAATTATTGCATATCATATAAGAAGTAAAAAGAGAAGAGCTCTGAGGGGCTCTAACATTGGAAGATTCTAAAAAGTGTGTTCTTTGAGCTGTTTCTCCAATCATGGAGGATGTGTTTATACTGAGTCATATCTTCCCTTCCCTGGATTCCTTTGATTCCAAGAATATTTGGTCAGAATTGGGGTATTATCTATGCCCAGGATGCATAAACAAGTTAAGACTCTTATATAGACTGAACCCATGACTTAATCCTCAATAGCTCTGTCCTCTAAATACCAATACGCCCCTCCCCACCAAGTTCACAGGCACATTTATGATATGCAGCAGTAAAATTAACTCTACAAAGAACAGTTCACACCATGCAAAGTGATATAATCCAATGACATCTATTTCAGCATGATAACATTGTGTTCTATTTAAAAATAAAATTTTTAGTGATAATAAAAATTAAAATGATGGTTTTGAAGTATTTGAGTAAAAATTGTTCTATCAAAGAGGAAATGTTATGCAAATGGATTTGCTGCTTCAACCATGCAGAGATATAAATATTACATATTAATAGATTTGACCTAGTTGCACTCATCCTCAGCTTCATTCTCATCTTGTCTCCACATGTTTATGCTATCTTTGGGTAGCTTACTCTGAAAGTCCACTGGATATCATGGATATGTGAATGAGAAATAGGCAGTTAGCATGATAAAAGGCAATACTGATAATAAAGTGGGATTGAAAAAATCTTTTATTATTACTAATGTGACTTAAAATTATTGAGGCTTGGAAATTATCATTCCTTATTACTTCTCTGTCTCCAATTTTAAAATTGTACATTAGATTATCTCATTACATAGAATTTCAATTATGCTTGACTATGGCAATTATAATTCAGCTTCCACTAGGCTACCTGTTGAATTTCCTATCACCTTCCTCTCAACTGAGCAAGAACATTAATAAACCCACTTAGCAAGTCTCTTTGAATTTGAAAGTTACAAAGGGATTTAGAAAGCATTTTACCCAGAAATTTTTAATTTTCTGAGGTACATCTGAAAACCTAATGAAAACCACAGCCTCTTTCCCCAGAACACTGTATATATGTACTTATACACACATGCAAAATTTTGCATAGTTTCCTGGGACTTAGAGACCCCCATGAAGCCCAGATTAAGAACCTGTGTTCTAATGCAGCATTTCTCTTTTATAAACAAAGAAGTTAAAGGTAAGAACCAATATAAATTGATCTTCCCAAATATGGTGGTCCAATTTCAATCTCATTAAAAAAAATTGAATGCATAAGGATTAAGAAATATGTTACCTGATGTAAAAGCACTATGAATAATCTTTGAGAGACAAGGGTGATTTTAAAATGTGGAACTTGGATATGTATTTTCTAAATGGAATATTATTTTAAGTGCTATGTTAAAAAAAATAATGAAGGCCATTCCGCCTGCTAAATTTATTATACATTCTTTTCTTTTACACAGTCATAAGTCTACACTTACATTCCTGTTACTTTCTTTGGAAATTGCACAATTTAATTATATTTTCTTCCCATTCTAAGGAAGGCCTATAAATGTTCTATTTGTATGGTTGTCTGTCTATTGTTTTGCTTGAGAAAATAAATTTAGTGTGGACCCACGGATACATGAAAAGTTTCTCTTTAACCTTATGTTAAGCTTCTTGAAGTGCAAAGTCAAGATTTACACATTGTATAAACCCTGGTTGTTTTCACATTCTCTGCAAAGAAATGATTTCCCTGGGGTACCCTTTTATTAGAGTCAGCCTATAAATGTTACCTGGAGTGGCTGTTTTAAAACAATGTAGTTAGAGACCAAGCTCTTACTGTAATTCTATCAGATCCCAGTTATCCCAGAGTCATGTGAAGCTAGGACAAAATATTGACAACAGGAATCAAACATAGCATCACCTACTGGCTTCTATAAATCCTCTC
Source organism: Lasiurus cinereus (assembly GCA_011751065.1). Taxonomy (NCBI): domain Eukaryota; kingdom Metazoa; phylum Chordata; class Mammalia; order Chiroptera; family Vespertilionidae; genus Lasiurus; species Lasiurus cinereus. Next base: position 10,983,238 of record JAAGEH010000015.1, on the reverse strand, counting down.
TCTCCTTGAGTATAATGGAATCATGTGAACTATGATATGGCTTATAAACTTTAAAGCATATGTTGCCATCCTAAAGGCTAAGTATAGATCCTGGTGAGAATATGGATGCTAATAGATTGGGTGCTATAGAAACTGAACAGACCTAATTTGAGCAGAAACTATTGCTATTTATTTATTTATGATCAGCATTATAAGCTGAAAGATTTGTGGGCTTTTAAAAATAACATGCTTGTAATATTTGAAACAACTTGTTTTTTTCTGAATGTAGGGCACCAAATATAAAATTTTCCTTGTCACTTGCTACTTTTTGCAGAGCAATATTGAACTTCAGGACTATAAAATTCTTGAGATTGGGTTTGAAAATATTTTGCAATTGTAAAAAATTGCAAAAATGCTTAGAATTCCAATCTCCACCTGCAGAATCATATACATTTAGTGCTAAAAGTTATTTTGGTACCAGTCTAATTCATAAATTGACTATACTACTGATAAACATGCCTATACATTTTACTCCAGGGAGAGTACATAACAAGATGAATGGTAATTTTATATTCACTCATTTGAACAAAACTCTGAGTTTATCCACACAAAAAAATAAGCAAAAATGGAATCAGTTAACTAGAAAGAGGGTTTGAATTTTGAGTTTTGCAGGAGATAGGAGATAAATCCAGAATTTTTGTTTCCTGTATGTTGGTTATTCTTTGTCCAATCAGTGTAGCAGCCCTGACTTATGGACATGGGTTAAATCACAGTAGTAGTTTTACTCATTTCCATTTCTAGGTATACACCTTTGCAATAAATCACCCTCCCCCTGATTTTAGTCTCTTCATTTATAAAATAAGGAGTTAGGGTACAAGATCATCTCTAAGGGCCCTTTTGGTTCTGATACTCTAAAATCTTATGATTTTATACCTAGAAATATAAACATGTAGAAACATCATATTCTTGAGATTTTAAAGAAGGGACAAAGACAAAGACAGAATTGAAGGAGTGCCTCAATAATGGGCTTAGTGGAGGTAGGGAAAAGTTTAACCCTAGCAATAAAAAGTGAAAATAAAAAAGAGTGCTAAAACTCCCATAAGTACTTTTATATGGAGAGTATAAAAGGGGTGCATGAGATTTAATAACCTAAACTCACGCAATTTTAGTGAAGATAAGAAATAACTGCTGATGATGGACATTTACCTCTCTTAACCAAAGATAAGGCAGACTCCTGACAACTCAGAGCCATAGGTCAATTCTTCACTACTCACTAACTAGGATCATGGACTAGTGAGCTCTAGCCAAGGCCAAGGATTTGTTAAAGAAAAAAAATGCTCCATGCACCAATGCCAATTTAAATGGAAGTTTACCCACTGTGATTCTCGGCATGAATCAAGAAACAGATCTGTTTGAACAGAACAGTATTTCCACTTGCAGTTACATTACTGTGTGCTATGATCCTATTAATTCTAACAAACAAAGTAGCTCCATGGGACTGGCTGCCTTCCTCCATGTGTACACATGCAACCTTCAAGGTTCACTCAAAATGGTGACATGGGGGCAGTAGGTGGAAGTCATCTACTTTCTAATTCAGGAAGAGTTCAGGAATTGGAGGCTGTCTTATGCTCAAAGCAAAACTATGGACCTGAATACTCCTTGAAAACACTACCTCTTTTAAGATTGAGGGAAAGTATCAGATCTGCTTTCCATAAACAGAAGAGAAAACAAAGATGGTGCATTCCTTAATCATTAAGGCTTAATGGGAGGCAGTCTCTTATGGTGGATAAAAACATGAGCTCTGAAGCCAGACTGCCTGGGTTTTCCTTCCCAACTCTGTAATTTATTAGCTGTGTGACCAAATTATTTAACCTCACTGCACCTCAGTTTCCTCATATATAACATAGTAACAGAGCTTAGTTGATACAATTGTTGAAAAAACTGAATGAGTTAGTATTTATAAAGCAGTTTCAACAGTGCCAGGAAGAGTGGTATTTGTTTATTAAACAAAATAAGTTATATATATATATATATATATATATATATATATATATATGCCAAGCAACCAAATGACCAGAATGACCAGAATGACCAGTAGCTATGATGCACACTGCAGTGCCTCCTCCTGGTCGGCCCAGCCAGCCAACCTACCATGACCCTTCCCCCACCTCTACTGGCCTGACTCGGCCCCAATTGGCCCAAATCAGCCCCAGTTCTCTAGTCTTTATATGTTTGGTACTAGATAAAATATCTTAAGGTCAATAGTAATTTAGCTGCTTTTTTCCTTTATTAAAAACCTTCAGCATACTTGCATAGCAGAAGTACTAATGGCCAAAATCAGTAGAAAGGTACCTAGATAGCCTCACAATACTTTGAATCTATGACTTCCTTTGACTGAATGTTTGTGTCCCCTCACATTTCATATGTTGATATTCTAACTCCCACTGTGATGATGTTAAGTGGGCCCTTTGCAAGGTAATTAGGTCATGAGGGTGGAACCATCTAGAATGGAGTTAGTGCCCTTATAAAAGAGACTCCAGAGAGCTCTCTCTCCCCTTATGTCATGTGAACACACATGAACCAGGAAGCAGGCCCTCACCAGACACCAAATCTGCCAGAGCCTCAATCTTGGACTTGACAGCATACTGTAAGAAATAAATTTGTTTTTTATAATCTACTCAGTTAATGATTTTTTTTTGTTATAATAGCCCAAATGAACTAAGAGAATGACAAAACTCAGGGAATGTTCTATCTAAATTATAAATCCAGAATGATGCAATTAATATAAGGCATTTATATTAGTTAGAGTAGAGTAACCCCAAAAATAGACTCATCTATGTGATAGGCTCAAATATAATAAAACTTTCTTACTAATTTAAAAGCTGAAATGATAATAGTGGACATCCCTTATGGAGGATAAAAACATTATTGTTCTTAGGGAAAATGAGTATAGCTTTTGTCCATTGAGTATGATGTTTGCTGTAGGTTTGTCATATATGGTCTTTATTATGTTGTGGCATGGTCCCTCTATTCCCACTTGGCTGAGAGTTTTATTATATTAAAAATTGGTGTTGAATTTTATCTAATGCTTTTTCTGTATCTATTGATATGATCATGTGATTTTTGTCTTTCAAATTGTTTCCTTGCCCTGCTGCTCCCCACAAACAATACTCCATCTGCCTGGTGAGCCATTTCCTACTTAAGGTCCTGTGTTCACCCTTCCAGATACCTGCAATACTCTGGGGTTCATTTCTGGCCTCTTGCTCTACTATCTTCCTAATATGGCCCTTCTCCTGTGGCCTAGAGTTCTGAATACTCATGCCTATTGGAAAAAACTCTTACAGACCCTTAGACAGGCTAGACGCCAATCTACAGTCTTATTTATGAGCACATTGCATTGCAACCTGAATGTCAATGGGAGAGCTGCAATCTGGAAACACACACACACACACACACACACACACACACACACATAACTTTCATCTGCTATTTAAAGTTAAATGGCCTACTTGGGATTAAATCTATCACCTTGGCCTCATCAGTGCTTGGCTTTATCCACCTGACTAGGCCAGTGTGGGTTTGCTACAAATAATATCTTCAAGGCATTTCTATATTAGCAGTAATGCAGCCCTTTATAAAAAGAATGATATCAAGAACTCATTGGTAGCCATGTTGTGTATAATAAACAAGGAATCTGTGCATTCACCTCTCAAAGCCACTTAAAATCTGCCAGAAGGAAACATTTCAGAAATTGTTCCATGACCATTATTCAATAGCAATGTCATCAAGCTGAATAGAGGCCCTGAACAACTCAGGACTCCAGAGGGTCTATTTCCTGATCACTGAATCCATGGTTGTTTAACAGGGGGAAAATGTCTTATCATCAGCACAATGATTTATAACTTGAGAGCATTGTAGTTTTCCAATTTGGGGTAACTAAAGTGATTTCAGGAATGAGTTATTTTTAAATATTCTTAGACTTGAAGTAACTAAAAATAACCAGTGAAAATAAAGACAAAATCAAAGGTCAAAATGTGGTTTACCTTCTGTTGCTACACAGCTAGTCCCAGATTTAGCCACTCACCTTCCTACATTGCTGAAGTAGGCATTAGTCCCTTGGAAACTCACTCAGCAAGTAAGCAAAATGGGGAATATATGCTTGTGTGATGGATGTAAGAGTCTAGAAGAACCCCATTTGCCCCCCTGCTCCTACATAGCCCCCAATTTCCATATTATTACCTCTTTATAGCTTTATTTTTCTGAATTCCATTAAGCTTTTCAGTCTTTTATAGTCCTCTATGGAATAAACATGAGAAACTCTGGAAGGTGTCAAAACATGATCTCTTACAATTATCACATATAAGAAAGAGAGTAAATGAGGCTCCCAAGAGAATTTCTGGCACTGTATTATGAGGAGGAGGTATTAGAAGAGAGGCAGGATATTGCCAAAGACATAACCATTGGGCTAACTTGTGTATGGCTCAGTCAGAAATAAGACCGATCCTACTGGTTTTTGCCATTTACAGAGGGAACCCTTTTCTTCCTTCAGTAGCCTGGGAGTCCAAATTTATAAGCTAGGAGATGCAAATTCTGTGTGTTAACCCCAAAACTTGGGCCCCTACTTACCCTGTGACTCCCCTGATTCACTCAGTTTCTTTCAGACCCTCTGTGTGGTTCCTCTGTACTTATATTGAATAACCTCCTCTTCTGGACTGGGTTGTAAGGTCAGAACCTGGAGTCCATAAGGATTCTGCCAAATTTTGATTCCAACAGTGAAATGAATATCAGGGGAGGGCAAAAAGAGCAGCAAAATTTTGCTCACCAAGTCAGGATCTATTTCTTCATGCTTGAAATCCCAAGCTTTCCTCTCCTTATTCAGCAAAAATAGTAACTGGGTCAAATATAGAAAATTCACCACCTCTCCCTTTTATTTACTTCTCCATCTGTGAACAGGCTTCATCAATGATGACAATGGGAACTGACTTAGCCTTGGAGCTTTGGTTAGCTATTTGATCTGAGGAAGCAGCTGAGAGAGCATACACACATGCCATTCCTGGGCTCTGCTCTGTGGGGGGCGGGGGGGAGAAGGCTGCTGCTATTGGACTTCTCCCTATTTTCCAAATGAGAGATTGTTCTGGGAGCTTGTTATAGGATCCCTAGAAAAAAATCTCTTCCCTAGTTTTCTTTTTTAGAAAGTCATACAAGAGAGGTATTTCAATATTTGTTGTATATTTTTTTCTAATAAAATGCCCACTCTGTATGACTTGAGAAACAGAAAAACAAAGTAAAAAGAAGTCATCTATTACCAAACTACTACAAATTAACCATAATAATTACTCTCATTTATATCACTTTAGTTTTTCCTGTGCATACAGTACTTATGAAAATAAAGAAAATTATTAATTATTTATAATCCCCACCACACTTTTCAGTATTTTCTAAGCAGGGTGGATGCTGAGGAAAGTTGGATTACCTCTCATGTCTCCTGCATTTAACAAAACAAAGTTGAAGATCTGGGGGAGATATAGTTTTTTTCTGACTAAGAAAGAACTAGATCTGTGTTGTCAAATATGATAACTACTAGCTGCATATGGGTAATTTATTTTACATTTTATATAATTAAATAAAATTAAAAATGTATTTTCTCAGTAGCACTAGCCATATTTCAAATGCTTAATAGCCACATATGGTTAATTTAACTTAAATCAAGTATAATTAAATAAAACTTAATTTTTTTCTCAATTGTGTCAGTCACATTTCAAATGCTCAATAGCCATGTAGGACTCGTGATTGCCATATTGGACAGAGAAGCATACAGAACATTTTAATCAGTGTGGAATATCCTATTGGAAAATGCTTATCTAGGGAACCACAGAAGAGGGGGATATATTGACAATAAAAATGGGCGTCACTGAAGGGATTTGAGAAAAATGGAAGAGAAAAAAGTAGCTGCACATGAACATTAAACTTTGGCATAAGAAATATTTGAAGGGAAAGTGTTTGAAATACTACTCTGCCATAAAAAAGAAAGAAATCTTACCTTTTGCAACAGCATGGATGGACCTCGAAAGTATTATGCTAAATGAAATAAGCTAGTTAAGGAAAGACAAGTATTACATGATCTCACTTATATATGCAATCTAATGAACGAAATGAACTAACAATCAAATAGAGACAGACTCATAGATACAGAGAATAGTACAGACTGATAGCTTATAGAAAGAAGGGGTGTTGGGGAGTAGAGTGAAAAAAGTAAGGAAATCAAGCAAAAACAACAACTCATAGACACAGAAAAAAAAAGGGAAAAAAAGAAGATGTGATATACACATATATTACTCCACCATAAAAAAGAATGAAATTTTGCCATTTTACACTAGTACTAGAGGCCCGGTGCCTGGAAATTCATGCACTGGAGGGGGAGAGTGTTCTATCAGTCCAGCCTGCCCCCAATCACACTCTGGAATCCCTCAGGTGTGGGAAGTGACCCGGCAATCAGGGGAAGGTGATGCCCCATCACACCTCTGCTGCTGCCACTGCCGGTAGCAAAAGCCTCAGCCAACCCTGGTTACCTGAGCCTCGAGTGGCCCTGGGCAGCTGCCATTTGAGGTTTGCCTGCACCTCAGGCTAGCCCTGGGTGGCTGGTAGGCTGAGAGGACTGGGGGACTCTGTTATCTTTGAGAGCAGGGAAGTTAATTAGCATATTATCTCCTTATTGGCTGTGGGCACCTCCATCTTTGTGACAGTGTGAGGGTCCATTAGCCTATTCCCTCTTTTTAGATAGGATATGTAATTAAACACACACATTTATTTATTTTTACATATATCTAGAAGTCAAATATCCTGGGCTATAAGATATGCACATGTTAAAGCTCCCAATACATACTGTTAATCCTATATAATAAAGAGCTAATATGCTAATTAGACCAAACAGCAGAATGACCATCTGGATGACCTTTCGGATGAAGCTGGGGCATTAGGCCTCTAGTTTTTCCATAATTGCCAACAGCGATAAATCCATATTCCCATTTCCTTGCTCCCTTCCCAAAACTGCATATTTTTTATTATTTTTGTTTTTAGAAATACTATTTCTTTTAATTAGAAGTACTTTTGAAGTTTCTCAAAACAAGTTCAGAAGAACACTTCCAATACTGATGCTAATTTTTAGCTTCTTTAAGCATTATGAGAATCCTCTCCCCCATTATGAAATGCAAAAGAAGCAACTTTAATCTCTAAATTACTTGACATGTCTATGTAATACTTAACGATCTGCTTGTATTCAATATATTTGCATACATCCCCATTTATCCCAACTGGATCATAATTATATTTTATTCCCCTATAAAATACCTCCAGTACTTAGCATGATTTTTCATATGAAGAGAACGAATGATATATATAATGAGTTTAATTGTGTATTTTTGTGACCTGATGAAAAGTTAAGCTCATAATGAGCAAATAGAAAAACATGATACTGATGGTATCAGAACTGATCTTTTTTTAAATCCTGGCTCTGCTGTGTACAAACCCTCTTTGAGCCTCTGCTTTCCCATTTATGAAATGAGGGAGTTGGTCTGTGATGTTTCCAATCCATTACAGATTTAACACAATTCTATTCCAAGGTTCTCAATGTGTGTAGGGATTGGATGGCATGGTATGGGAGAGTTGTGTGTCTTCATGTGAACACATGCATGTAAATATGTGAGGGAAGAGTGATTTATGGATGCTCTCTCTTCTCTGCTGGGAGTTCATAGAGATAAGGAAAAAGGTAAAGCAGCAGCAAAAACTTTGAACACCAATTAGATAAGGCTTCAAAATACACAAGCCATTCTAATAAATTGTTTTGATATGCCTGCTTTGAGCCATTGGGGTAAAAGATCCCATGATGCACTGTGCAGCTGAAGGTCATATTAAAGAACCAACATTTGCACTGTTCTTTCCCCACTAAAGTAGCAACTTTAAAAAGTCTGTGTAGCTTAGTTTTGATTAAAAGCAGGAAGAGAATGTGTAACATGAGTTAGTAGCCCCCTGAGGCTGACACTGAATGAGTCTAATATTAAGAGAATCTATCTAATTAACACTTGGAAAAAACTTTATGCCAAGGATAGATCACTTCATCGATGGCATGTCTTGATGCCATGGCCTCATGAATAAATTACTGTCTGTTTTTTTAGTTGGAGATTTTGTGTGGTAATAAGAGTGAGCAGAAAAGGAGGTAGTAATTTAATAGGGTACCACAAGCATCCAACATTCTAGTCAAATATATATTAGGCATAGACCTGAAGCCAGAGCCTCACTATGTACCATTAACCTGTGGGAATCTGCTCCTCTGCCTTCTTTTATTAAATATGAGTTCATTTGAATCAGGGAGTCTTTCCACAGATTCATTGTGAAGAACCACAGTTATCAATACAAACTTTAGTACTTGAGAACACAACGAAAATTAAAAATGATTTTCTTACCCAGTTGGCATGGCTCAGTGGTTGAGCATCTACTTATGAACCAAGAGGTCACTGTTCAATTTCAGGCCAGGACACATGGCCCAGTAGGGATGTGTAGGAGGTAGCTGATAGATGATGATTCTCTCTCATTGATGTTCCTATCTCTCTATCCCTCTCCCTTCACCTCCCTCTAAAAACATATTTTAAAAACTCATTTTTAATAGGTTAATGGATGTCCTGAGAGCAGAAAGTATTTTCCCAGGGTCACACAAGTGTTAAAGTAGCAGAACCAGGACAAGAAGCTAAGTTCAGTAGAAAATATTGAGGAGCAACCCTACTCCTGTTTCATTCACACAACCAATACTGAGTATCTACTGTGTTCCGGGCATAGTGCTAGGTAGGTATTGGGGACATACCTGAGAAGAGGCAGATCTGTCTTCCTGGAAGCTTTCTAGGATGGCTGATTCTTGACCGACTATAAACTACTTACCAGAGTTCCAAAGCCACATCTGAGGTTCATTTGTACTAGAACCAAAATATCAGTGTTCACTTATTGTAAAGGGTACAGAGGACCTCATTTTGGTGACTGAATGACTTCTAGGTCTCCTTGCCACATCTTCTCAAAAAATGTACAAAGGAGTAGGAGCAATTTATATTCCTCTTTGTTGTGAAATTTCCAAGTGTTCTCTTTTCTTTATCAATTGTATTATGGGATACTAAAATAGAAGCAGCATCTTGTCAAGGGCATCAATGCTAACCATGGATTTCACCAAATTCACAGTGCCTTTGAGCCCACATTTTCATTAGTTTAGAATGTGTAATGTTTGTTTCAGGCAGAAGAAGATGAACTAAAAACATGTTCCATCAAGTCAGATAGCTGTAAGTGACTGAACCAGGACCAGAAACCAGGCCTTTTTTACTCTGCAGAAACCAGATGGGAAAAATTTTTTGAACATGGGAATAAGACAAGCAGACATTTAAAGATAATCATCACAACTAATGGTTCATACATTCACAGATATTTATTGAACCCTTGCTATGTAGCACATTTTTACAAGGGGATTAATATGGAGTGATGAACCAGATAGAGTCTGGACTCTCAGAATTTAAAAAGAGTGGCAGCCAGTCTTAGGAATCAGACAAGGCTGACATTCCATCACACTGCCTTCCAGCTGTGTATATTCTAGTGCACTATTTATTTCCAATGGGATGAGTGCAATTAGTGTTTTCAGGGTGCAGAATAAATAAATCACTATTATGTTCTGTCCTATGAGCTAATTCTGAAATTATCCCATATACCTTCAGTTAGAGATTTTCTAATTTCTTTTTTTTTTTAGTTTTTCATTGATTTTTTTTTATTGTCTGAAGTTTTACATATGTCTCATTTTCCCCAAATTAACTCCCCTCCAGCCATCCCCACCCTGGGAAAGTCCTCAGTCCAATGTATGTATCCATTAGCTATGCTAATATGAATGCATGCAAGTCGTTTGGTTGCTCTCTAACCCCCCTTCCCCTACCTTTTGTCTCCAGATCAATTATTCTTGTTCATCAAATTATGTTGATCATTATATCCCACATATGAGTGAGATCATGTCATATTTATCTTTCTCTGACTAGTTTGTTTCACTTAGCATAATACTTCCCAGTTCCACCCATGTTGTTGCAAATGGTAAATGTTCCTTCTTTTTTATACCAGCATAGTATTCCATTATATAGAAGTACCACAGTTTTTAATCCCTTCATCTGCTGATGGGCTCTTAGGGTACTTCCAAATGTTAGCTATTGTAAATTGTGCTGCTATGAACATAGGGGTACATATATCCTTTCTAATTGGTATTTCTGGTTTCTTGAGCTATAGTCCTAGAAGTGGGATTACTGGGTCAAAGGGGAGTTCCATTTTTAACTTTTTGAGGAAACTCCATACTGTCTTCCATAGTGGGTGCATAAGTATGCATTCCCACCAGCAGTGAAGGAGGGTACTTTTTTTTCCACATCCTCACCAGCACTTGTCATTTGTTGATTTTTTGATGATAGCCATTCTGACAGGTGTGAAAAGATATCTCATTGTCATTTTAATTTGCATCTCTCAAATGATTAGTGACTTTGAGCATGTTTTCATATGTCTCTGGGCCTTCAAAAGTGTCTATTTAGATCCTTTGACCATTATTTGATTGGGTTGTTTATCTTTCTTTTGTTAAATGATGTGAGTTCTCTGTAAATTTTGAAGGCAAAAATCTTATTGGAAATACCATTGGCAAATATATTCTTCCATGCAGTAGGCTTTCTTGTTGTTATGTTGATGATTTCTATTGCTGTGCAGAAGCTTTTTATTTTGATGTAGTCCATTTGTTTATTTTCTCCTTGGTCTCCATTGCTCTAAGAACTGTGTCTGTAAAGATATTGCTATGACATATGTCTGCTATTTTGCTGCCTCTGGAGCCTTGTAAAATTTTTATGGTTTCCCAACTTATATTCAATTCCTTTAGCCATTTTGAGTTTGTTTTGTGTATGGTGTAATTGGTGATCTAGTTTCATTTTTTGCATGTATCTGACCACATTTCCCAGCACCATTTATTAAAGAGCTGTTTTTACTCCATTGTATATTCTTGCCTCCTTTGTCAAATATTAATAAAGCATAATGGCTAGGGTCGATTTCTCAGTTCTCTGTTCCATTGGTATATATTTCTGTTCTTGTGTCAGTACCAGGCAGTTATGAGAACTGTAGCTTGGTAATATAGCTTGATATCTGGTAATGTGATCCCTCCAACTTTATTCTTCTTTATCAGGATTGCTGTGGCTATTCAGAGTCTTTTTCATTCAGATGAATTTTTGGAGAGTTTGTTCTAGGTCTTTAAAATATGCCATCTGTATTTTAATGGGGATTGCATTGAATCTGTAGATTGCTTTGGGTAGTATGGACATTTTAATGATGTAGATTCTACCAATTCATGAACATGGTATATTCTTCCATTTGTTTATGTCTTCTTCTATCTCTTTTTTCAATGTCCTGAAGTTTTCTGAGTACAGGTCTTTTACCTCCTTAGTTAAGTTTATTCCTAGTTATCTTAATTTTTTTTTTTGGTGCAATGGTAAATAGGATCTTTTTTTTTAGTTTCTCTTTCTATGAGTTCATTATTGGTATACAAAAAGGCCATAGATTTCTGGGTGTTAACTTTATATCCTGTTTCATTTATTAAGTCTAGCAGGTGTTGTGTTTTTTGTTTTGTTTTTTTATGGAGTCTTTGAGGTTTTCTGTGTATAGTATCATGTCATCTGTGAATGAGGACATTTTTACCTATTTTGTTCCAATTTGGATGCCTTTTATTTCTTCTTCTTGTCTGATCACTATGGCTAGTACTCCCAGTAGTATATCACACAGGAGTGGTAAAAGTAGGCATCCCTGTCTTTATCCTGTTCTTAGAGTAAATGAGTTTAGTTTTTGCCTATTGAGTATGATGTTGGCTGTAGTTTTGTCATATAAGGCTTTTATTACATTGAGGTATGATCCCTTTATTCACCCTTTGGAGAGAGTTTTTATCAAGAAAGGGTGTAGGATTTTGTCAAATGCTTTTTCTGTACAGATATGAACTTCTCTGTTCAGACTGCTTTCACTGTGTCCCATTTTGGATTGTTATGTTTTCATTGTCATTTGTTTCCATAATGCTTTGTATTTCTTCTTTGATCTCATTATGTGATTTTTGTTTCTGTTTGTTTATGTGATGTATCATATTTATTGATTTTCAGATATTGTACCATCCTTGCATCCCTGGAATAAATTCTACTTGGTCATGGTGTATGATCTTTCAAATGTAATGCTGAATTCAATTTGCTAGAATTTTATTGAGGCATTCAGCATCTATGTCCATCAAGGATATTTGCCAGTAGGTTTTGTTTGTTTGTTTGTTTGTTTGTTTGTTTGTTTTGGTATCTTTATCTGTTTTGGGGATTAGGGTAATGCTGACTTCATATAAATAGCTTTTTAAGTGTGCCTTCCTCTTACATTTTTTGAGTAGTCTGAGAAGGACAGATTTTAGTTCTTTGAATGCTTGATAGAACTCCCCTGTAAAACCATCCGGACAAGGGCTTTTGTTGGCTGGAATATTTTTGATCGCTGCTTCAATTTCTTTGTTAGTTATATGTCTATTCAGGTTTTTTATTCTTCTTGATTGAGTTTTGAGAGCTGGTATTTTTCTAAGAATATGTACATTTCATCTAGGTTGTTCATATTGTGGAAATGTAGTTGTTCATCATATTTTTTCATAATCATTTGTATTTGTGTGGGATCATTTATTACTTCACCTCTTTCATTTCTGATTTTGTTTATTTGGGTCGTCTCTCTTTGCTTCTTGGTATGCCTGACTAGAAGTTCATAAATCTTGTTTATCCTTTCAAAGAACGAGCTCTTGGTTTTATTGATATTTTGTACTGTTTTCATTTTGGTCTCTATGTCATTTATCTCCAGTCTCATCTTTATTATTTCCTTCCTTCTACTTAAGCTAGACTTTTCTTATTTTTCTCTTTCTATCTTCTTGAGTTATATGGTTAGATAACTTATTACATGTGTTTCTTGTTTTTGAGGTAGGCCTGCAGAGATATGAACTTCTCTGTTGAGACTGCTTTCACTGTGTCCCATTTTGGATTGTTATGTTTTCATTGTCATTTGTTTCCATAATGCTTTTTATTTCTTCTTTGATCTCATTGGTAATCCTATCATTGTTTGATAGCATGCTATTTAATCTCCAGGTGTTTTATTTTGGGGGGATTGTTTTTATTATGGTTGAATTCTACATTTATGCCATTATGATCTGGGAAGATGCTTGATATGATTATTTCTATCTCCTTGAATTTTAAGAGACTTTGCCTGCGTACCAATATGTGGTCCATCTTTGAAAATAACCTATATACACTTGAGAAGAATATATGTTCTGTGGCTTTGGGGTGAAATGTTCTGAAGAGGTCAATTAATTCCATCTGGTCTAGTGAGTCATTTAGGATTAAGGTTTCTTTACTGATTTTTTAAAAAATATATTTTATTGATTTTTTACAGAGAGGAAGGGAGAGGGAAAGTCAGAAACATTGATGAGAGAGACATTGATCAGCCGCCTCCTGCATGCCCCCTACTGGGGATGCACCCGCAACCATGGTACATGCCCCTGACTGGAATCAAACCTGGGACCTTTCAGTCCTCAGGCCGACACTTTATCCACTGAGCCAAACCAGTCTTGGCACGGATTTTTTTTGTTTAGAGGATTTGTCCAGTGGTGTTAGTGGGGTATTAAAGTCCCCTACTATGACAGTATTGCTGTCAATATCTCCTTTGATATTCTCCAGAAGTTTTTTTACGTATTTGGGTGCTCCTGTGTTGGGTGCATATATGTTTACCAGAGTTATATCTTCTTGTTGAATTGTTCCCTTCAGTATTATGAAGTGGCCTTCCTTATCTCTTGTTATGTCCTTCACTTTGAGGTCTAATTTAGTAGATAAAAGTATTGGTACCCCAGCTTCTTTTCATTACCATTCACCTGAAAAACCATATCCAACCCTTCACCATCAGTCTGCGTGAATCCTTTGTCTGGGTTTCCTATAGACAGCAGATATGTGGATCATGTTTCTTATCCACTCAGCTACCCAATGCCTTTTGATTGGGGCATTTAATCTATTTACATCTAAAGTTATTATTGATAGGTACTTGTTTGTCACCATTTTTATTTTTTATTGCCTGTGTTCCTTCTTCCCTTACTCTTTCTTCTTTTTACAGCAGACCCTTTAACATTTCTTGAATTGCTGGTTTGGTGGTAATAAACTCCCTTATTCTCTTTTTTTCCGTGAAGCTCCTTATTTCACCCTCAATTTTTATCGATAGCCTTGCTGGGTACAGTATTCTTGGATTCGTACTCTTATTTTAGATGACTTTGTATATTTCATTCCATCCCCTTCTGACCTGATGTATTTCTGTTGAGAAATCAGTCGCTAGCCTGATGGTGGAACCTTGGTAGGTATCCTTCTGTCTCTCTCTCTCTGGCAGCCTTTAATATTCTTACTTTGTTCTTGGTGTTTGCCAATTTAATTACCATGTGTCTTGGTGTCAGTCTTTTGGGGTTCATCTTGTTTGGGACTCTGTGACCATCTTGGACTTGTGTGAGTTTTTTCATCACTATGTCATTATTTCTTCAAACAGGTTTTCTATTCCTTGATCAGTTTTCTCTTTTTGTGGTACCCCTATGATGTCAATGTTGTTTCATTTTATGTTGAATCAAAGTTCCTTAAGGCTCTCCTTCCTGTGTTTTAAGTTTTTTTTTCTAGATGCTGCTCTGCTTATTTATTTTTTCCTACCTTGTCATCTAGCTCACTGATGAAATCCTCTGTTTCTTTTAGTCTACTGTTAATGTTTTCTATTGAGCTCTTTTTGTAGCAATGTAATTTTTAATTTCTTCTTGATTCTTCTTCATTTCATCTTGGTTTTTACACATGTTTCTGAATTTGTATTTCATCCTTTTCAGCAACCTTGTGACAATTTCTCTGAATTCTTTTTCTGACATATTGTTTGCCTATATTTCCTTTTCTTGTGATTCTTCCTTTTCATTCACATGTGGGCTGTTTCGTTGGGTCTCCATGATTGCTCCTCTCTGGATGTCTGGTTATATAGCTCTCTCTGTCCTGTGTTGACTAACAGCACAAAACACAACATAACAATACAACTCACAGGGTAGCAAACACAAATGTATTGATGATACTAATAACCCCAAATAAAGGTGACCACCAGAGAAAAACGAGTTAGGGGATAGAAAAGAGTGCAAAAATGATATTGAAAAAAGGAAAAATGTAAGAGAGAAAATAAAGAGAAGAAAAAAGAAGTGGGGAATATGTATATATGGGGAGAAAACTCCAACAAAACAACAACTAATCCAAAAAATGCAAACAACAAACACCCAGAGATGAATGCAAATTATAAACAACAACTATTCCAAAATATCTAAACTACAAACCCCCAAACAAAAAACACCCAGATGAATGTGAGGAAGCTGAGCTTATTTCCAGAAGGTAAGGTTAAGGAATTGAATAAATTGGGAAATAGCCACAATTCACTATAGAGGAGGTAGAAAGAGAATGACATATAAGAAGAAAAGTAAAAAACTAAATACAAAAAATATATATCAAAATATATTTACCTACAAAAATTTATATATATATAACTTTCCCCTTCTTTACTCTATTTATCTATCTATGTATTTGTTTGCTATTAGAAATGGAGAATAGAGAGTATATGGGCCTAAGTTTTTCATTGGAATTAGTTAAGCTATTAATAGAAGAAGAGAACCAGTGTGGAGAGGAAAAACAGAAGTAAAAAGAAAAAAGCAGAAACAAAACAAAACTAACCAACAATAAAACAAACAATACCAAGACAGATAGAAAGAAAATGGCAAAAACGGAGAAGAAAAAGAAAATTTGGATGGTGACAAAAGAGAAGAGAAAAATGTGCATGGACTTGGAGCAGGAAAACAGAAATTATATATATGAATAAGATCAATTTTTAACAGGGAGTAAAGAGAAAGGATAGATAAAAACTAAGGCAGGAACAGGGTAAGAGGAACAGGAAAAAAGAGTAAACTGAAGAAGAGAGTGTTGGCATAAAGGAAAAATTTAAATAGAGTAAAATAATGCTAAAGGAAAAATAAAAATAGAATGTAGTACACTAATCCCAAAATAAAATAAAATAAGGAAACATAGAATATAACTTTTAAAAAATATAAAATAACAGTAGTAAAATAATAATTAAAAATATAATAAAAGCAGAATCCAAGATGGCGGCATAGGTAAACATCTACACTGCTGCCTCGCACAATTTCAAAACTACAACTAAAAGGCAGAACGGACATCATCCAGAACCACAGGAAAGCTGGCTGAGTGGAAGTTCTACAACTAGAAGGAAAGAGAGGGGCTCACGGAGACCCAGAGGAGCTGCAAAAAGCTAAGGTACGGAGACACGTGCGTGGTGCCGGAGTACCTGGCTGGCTTTCTCTGGCAGGAGGGAAACGGAGACTCTCAAAGGCATTGAACCCCTTATCCTACGACACTAAACCCCAGATCCAGCCGAAACTCATACAGGGGGAGTTTGGACTGTGAAAAGGGAGAAGTGCACGGAAACTTAGGGGAGTCGCAAAAGATCAAAGGCCTGGTAGTGCGCACGGCACTGCGCGCAGGACAGACTGCTGATTGTGCTGCTGGCTTACACAAGTGGGTGGGGGATAGACCCTCCCAACTGTGCCACTTCTGACTCCACTAAGCCCCTGTTTCGGGCGAAACCCTAGAGACCTAGACTCGTGTGGTCCTGGTACGCAGGGGAGCTGGAAAAGCAGCAGTTAGAGGCACAACGACGGCTCCAGCCATTACCCAGTCAGGTGAGACTCAGGGGCCGTGGAGGGCGGGGCCGACTGGAAGGCAAGGCAGTCCCTTAAGCCCTGAGACTTCACCCATCCCAAGCTCAATAGAGGCTTCTTCGGTTTTGCGTCTGGTATCATAAGGCTGAATTCAACATAGAAGTTTCCCCGGCATAGTGAAAATGCCGAGACAAGGGAAGGGATCACAAACAAAAGAAATGGAGGAAAAAAAAACAACTGGATACAGAGTTCAAAACCACACTTATAAGGTTTTCCAAGAATATGCTAGAAAAGATGGATAAATTTAGTGAGACCCAAGAGGAGATGAAAAAGGTCCAACTAAAGATGATAAAGGACCAAATAGAAATTAAACATACACTGACTGAAATAAAAAATATTATACAGAGTCCTAACAGCAGACTAGAGAAAGGCAAGGATCAAGTCAAAAATTTGAAATATAAAGAAGCAGAAAACATTCAACTGGAAAAGCAAGAAGAGAAAAGAATCCAAAAATGTGAAGATAATGTAAGGAGCCTCTGGGACAGCTTCAAGCGTACCAACATCAGAATTGTGGGGGTTCCAGAAGAAGAGAGAGAGCAAGATACTGAAAACCTATTTAAAGAAATAATGACTGAAAACTTCCCACATCTGGTAGAAGAAATGGACTTACAAGTCCAGGAAGCACACAGAACCCCAAATAAAAGGAATCCAAAGAGGACCACACCAAGACACATCATAATTAAAATACCAAGAGCAAAAGACAAAGAGAGAATATTAAAAGCAGCAAGAGAAAAACAGTTCATTACCTACAAGGGAGCACCCATACGACTGTCAGCTGATTTCTCAACAGAAACGATGCAGGCCAGACGGGAGTGGTAAAAAATATTCAACGTGATGAACAGCAAGAACCTACAACCAAAAATAATCTATCCAGCAAAGCTATCATTCAGAATTGAAGGGCAGATAAAGACCTTCACAGAGAAGAAAAAGCTAAAGGAGTTCATCAACTCCAAACCAGTATTATATTAAATGCTGAAAGGTACTCTTTTAGAAGAGGAAGAAGAAAAAGGTAAAAGACAAAAAATTATGAACAACAAATACATATCTGTCAACAAGTGAATCTAAAAATTAAGTGAATTAAAAATTTGATCAACAGAATAAACTGGTGAATATAATAGAATCAGGAGCACAGAAAGGGAGTAGACTGATAATTCTCAGGAGGACAAAAATCATAAAGCATCAAACACTGTGAAATTACAGCAGAAAGATTAAAGTTAGGTTAGGTAGATAAGTGATCAATCAAAGGACTTGTATGCATGCATATAAGCATAACCAATGATCACAGACACTGGGGGTTTGGGGTATGCCTGGGAGGGAGGGGGGGAAATGGGGAGATATGTATAAAAAATTAATAAAAATTAATAAAATAATAATAATAATAATAAAAGGATAAAATCAAGGTAACCAAGATGGTGGTATAAGGTATATACCTGTATGTGCTGCCTCTCACAACTATACCAAAGCTACAAGTAAAAGACAAAATGACTATCCCCCAGAACCATGGGAAAGCTGTCAGAGTGAAAGTTCTACAACTGGAAGGAAAGAAAAATGTGCATTGAGACCTTTTAGGATTTACAGAGGCTCAGAAAAACAGAGGTATGGAGATGTGTGCGAATCGGGCTGGCGAGTGCTGTTTTTATCAATTGGGACAGAGTTACACGTTCCCAACTGCTCTGAACTCCTGGACAGACTTCTGGGCACCTGCAGTCAGAGAGGCTGGAGTTTTGGTATTCTTGGGTTTTCAGCTGTTCTGTGGGTTGTGGTTGAGCTATACCAGCCAGAGAAATAAATGATTTCTAAATAAAATATAACAGTAATAGGTTAAAAGATGATATACCACAGTCCATGGACCTTCAATTTGCACTGGTTTTTCATTCTGATCCTTACAAATGGGTCATATCCCAAATGGAATTCTTCATTGTCCCCAAACCAGCCCCTCTTCCATCTCCCTTATCCTGTCTTTGCCATCAGTAGCATAAAGAATCTTCCAGTATCCTAGACTGGATACTCTAGGGGTCTCATTAATGAAAGTAAAATATACATGGCAATAGATCAAGTTGAACTGTTCAGTAGATATTCAGAAATTAAGGCAGAGGTGGAATGGCTACTTTTAGCAATGAGGAAGGGTCTTGTCCTTCCTTTGAAACTGGAGAAAAGAATGATAAATGTGAATAGAGTCAGAGATGAGTTGAAGTGGCGAAAAGAGGATATGTAAGGGACTCAAGTTTCATCAAAGTAGAAGAGGTCATTGCTAAGGCTGGGAGTGGAGGCTTGAGAAGAGGAGGTCCCAAATAACTGTTTTCTGAAACTCTCTTGGGTACTGACAAGTTTGAAATTCTGCAAGAATCCTGAATCAACCTGACATTCTTAAATAAAAGTCCCATTGTTTGCACTTTTTGAAAAATGACTGTAGAAGCTGACTAAATTAAAATTTTATCCTGGGCAATTTATGGGTATAAGATGAATGTGCTATGGGTAGAGTGGCCCACTTACACAGGTCCAATTTATATGATAGGTAGCACATAGTCCCTCTTATAAAAACAATAATTCTTAGATATAGTGTGAGATTATTCTCCTTTGCAATTCCTCCATTGCAGTTATAGGATGAAATAGAAATTCAATTCCAAATTGTTGGTCTTCTTTATCATTATAATTAATTAACTAGAGACCTGGTGCAATGAAATTTGTGCACAGGGAGTGTGGGGGGAATGTCCCTCAGCTCAGCCTGCACCCTCTCTAATATGGGAGCCCTCGAGGGATGTCCAACTGCCCATTTAGGCCCGATCCTACTGAGATTGGGCCTAAATGGGAAGTCAGACATCCCTCTCAAAATCCAGGACTGCTGGCTCCCAACTGCTTGCCTGCCTGTCTTCCTGATTGCCCCTAACTGCTTCTGCCTGCCAGTCTGATCACCCCCTAACCACTCCCCTGCCAGCCTGTTTGCCCCTAACTGTCCTCTCCTGAAGGCCTGGGTCCCCCCAACTGCCCTTCGCTGCTGGCCCAGTTGTCACCAACTTCCCTCCTCTGCTGGCCTGGTCCCTCCGAACTGCCCTCCCCTGCAGGTTTGATTGCTCCCAACTGCCCTCCCTTGCAGGCAATCTTGTGGTGACCATCTTGTGTCCACATGGAGGCAGGATCTTTGACCATGTGGGGGCAGCCAACTTGTGTGTTGGAATGATGGTCAATCTGCATATTACTCTTTTATTAGATAGGATAGAGGCCTGCTGCATGGGTGGGGGCCAGATGGTTTGCACTGAAGTGTGTCCCAAATCAGGGTGGGGTTTCCTTGAGGCATGGGGTGGCCTAGGCAAGAGGCCTATGGTGGTTTGTAGGCCAGCCATGCTCCTCAGCTACCTAAGTGGAGTCCCTGGTATCTAGGATTTATCTATCTTCTATAATTGAAACTTTGTGACCTGGAGCAGAGCCAAGTCTCTTGTTCACTCCATGGCAGTAGCCATTTCTGTTGGGATTTATCTTTTATAATTGAAATTTTGTAGCCTTAAGCAAAGGCCAAGGAAGACCAGGGCTGTGGAAAGCTTGGCTTCCTCCATCACTGGGGGCAACACTAGCCTACTGCTCTCTCCAGCTCCATGGCTGCTGCCATTTTTGTTGGAATATATTTATCTTATATAATTGAAATTTTGTAGCATTGCTTAGAGGCCTGGGGCAGCCAGGGTTTGCAGAAATCTTGGCTTCCTCCACCACCAGGGAAACCCAAGCCTTCCTCCTGCTCTCTCCATGGGCATAGCCATCTTGGTTGGGGTTAATTAGCCTAATTTCTCCTGATTGGCTGGTGGGTGTGGCTGGTGGTGTAGCAGAGGTATGGTCAACTTGCATATTACTCTTATTAGATAGGACTTTACTTGAAGAAATATGTCAGTACCCATATTTTTGTTCTTTTAACCTCTTACAAACTTTAGCTTTATGTAGGTCATTTTTTACCTTCCTTTTTTTAGGTCTTTTATTATTTAATTTTCTTTCGTTATTAAGGTATTACATATGGGCCCCATCCCTCATTGCCCCCTTCACTCCCCATGTAATGCCCTCACCCCTCTGGTGTCTGTGTCTATTGGTTAGGTTTATATGCATGCATGCTATGTATACTAATAAAAGCCTAGGCGGACCTTGTGCGCAATGTCATCACAAGATGGCCACCACAAAGATGGCTGCCATAAGATGGCCATGCACACAGTAGAAGCAGAGCCCAGTGGCCGCTCCGAGCAGTGAGTCATGGGAGTCCCACAGCTCCACATAGTGTGAAAGAGGCCAGTCCCAGCATCTCCACCACCTCACACAAAGGAGACAAGTCCTGGCAGAGGAGGTGGGTTGCAGCAGGGGAGGGCAGTTGTGGGTGATCAGGCTCCAGGAGAGGGAAGTTGGGTGTGATCGGGCCAGCAGGGGAGGGCAGTTGGAGGTGATCAGGCCAGCAGGGGAGGACAATTGGGGGTTATTGGATCAGCAGGGGAGGGAAGTTGGAGGCAATCAGGCTGGCAGGCGAGCAGTTAGGAGCCTGTGGTCCTGGCAGTTGGACATCCCCTGAGGGGTCCCAGATTGGAGAGGTTGCAGGCCAGGCTGAAAGACACCCACCCCCGTGCACTAATTTCACACACCAGATCACTAGTCTATAGACATAAAAAGCCAGTGTCCATGATGACCAGGACTACTAAAAGATCAGTCACTATGTGGTTCATTGAGCACCTTGTAGCCTCCCCCCTGCTGGCCTGTCCCTGATAGGACTCTCTCATCCCAATCAAGAGCAAGGCCACACAGAGCCTGGACTTTTCCTGGCAGCCCAAAGTATCTGGGGTTGATAATTCTGATGGCCCTGCCCAGAGAGTAGAGGAGTCTGACAGACAGGGACAGGGAACACAGGCCTCCAGGAAGTATCTCAGAGTTTTCAAGGAGAGGAGAGTGTCTGCAGTGGGTAGGAGACAAAGCCAACAGACAGCCTAGAACCAAGCCCTTCCCCCTGGAGGCAGTGGGCCCTCAACCCAGAACCCCAGCCCAAATCAGAACAGCCCAGGAAGCTCTACACAGAGCTGTGCATTGAGAATGAGAGAGACTTCATGAAGCCCTGACTAAGACCATGCTGGGGCTGATGCAACTCAAGGTAGAGCTGGAGCATGCCATGTAGAGGCAGGAGCTCTTTGCAGAGAGGCTGGCCCTTTTACAGCTGGAGAGATTTGAGCACAGGGCCCTGGAGTGCAAGGCCACTGAGCTGGACGAGGAGCTGAAGGGCCTGTCCAACCTCCAGGCTGACAATCAGTACCTCAAGGATGAGAACACGGCCCTGATCCGCATCATCAGCAAACTGTCCAATTGACCATAGAGAACTTGCCCCTGTACCCACCTTTATATAGCTGCTTCTGCCACATGAACCCATTTCCCTGTGTGAACACGAGTGACAGAACTGCTGGGGAGTCTCTGAGAATCCATAATCTCCCCTCTGGACCTCCAGGCTGGGAGGGGAGGACAGAGCCCCCAGGAGCCAAGGGAACCATCTGGTACCAGGATGCAGATGGGAGGCTGAGCCAGGTAGGGGGACCAGGGCTGCAGGCAGGACCAGGAAGAAACCAAGGACCAGAAAGTGCCAGGACCAACAGCCAGGATCAGAGTGGCCACCCATAGGTCCCATCTCATGTGTGCTGCCACCAGTCACCCCTCCCGCCCCTGAGCAGGGATGTGAGACTGTGCCAAGTATCCCACTGGCCTGGACCAGGTGGGCCTATATATAGGGTCCGTGTGCAATAGGGAGGGACATCTTCTATTTTTTTGCTTAGCGCTTCCAGACATTGTCTGGGGCAGGGGGAGAAGGAATTTTTGAAACATAGCACAGGCTCCACAAATAAAAAGTCATGAAGTTGCCAAAAAAAAAGGAGCAGGGCAGCCAAACGCCCCCTCCCCCTGGCCACCCTACCCCTAATTGCACCCCCATCCCAACAGGGGACAGGACTGGTTAGCCAACCTCCTGCATTCCCTCCCCCAGCCAGCCATCTTGATTGGGTTGTAGCCCCTCCCCCCAGCCAGCCACACCCCTGATCACCCCCCCACACCTCAATAGGGGGAGGCGGCCAGCCAACCTCCTGAAGCCCCTCCCCCATCCTGACCCCACCCTTTATTAGTCCCCCACCCCAATAGGGGTGGGGCTGGCCAGCCAAAATCTTTCAGCCCTTACCCCGACCCGGTCCCACACCAGATCAGCCCGCCCACTCCCATCAGGAGAAGAGCCCTCCCCCAGGCCACTGGCCCCCAATAAGCACCCCTTACCCCATTTGTGGTTGTGGCCAGCTGGCCCACTGCCCACAGCCCCTCCCCATGGCCAGTCCTTCCCCCAATCCACCCCCCAATCCCAATCGGGGCCCACAGGCCAATCCCAGCAGCCCCTTCTCCAAGCCAGCCCAGACCTGATCAAGGTGGGCTGGCGAATTCGGAGAAAAGTCCAATCAGGGCTGATGGGGGCTGGGCCTGTCAGGAGGAGGAGATGGCAGGAGGTTGGCATGAATTTGTTTACCGGGCCTCTAGTTTGAACATAAAGACACAGGGCCCTGGTGTGATTCCATCCTGCTCGTCTGTTCTGCAGCACAGATGCCATTTATCTCCATCTGCCTTCTCTCTCACTTAAGTGCATGCTAACACCCCATGGAAGATTCTATGGACATGGACATGAGCCCTCTGAGGCACCAGAATTATCTTTTGGGTTGTGAACTAAAGGTCAACAAAGATTATAACTTTAAGATGGATAATAATAAAAATGAGCACCAATTATCTTTACAGTCAGTTAGTTTAGGAGCTGGAGCAAGGATGAACTGCACATTGTTGAAGCAGAGGCAATGAATTAGGAAGGTTGTCCAATTACAGTAACACTGGCAACTTTAAAAATGTCTGTACAGCCAATGGTGTCCCTTGGTGGATTTGAAATAACACCACCTGTGGTCTTATGGTTGAAGTGTGGTTCAGGGCCTGTGCATATTAGTAAACAGCACTTAGTAGCTGTGGAGGGAGATGTAGAATCAGAAGATGAAGAGCAGGATGTGAAACTCCTAGTATGTGTGGAAAGGGTTCTACCCCTGGAACTGGTAGCAAGGTTCCACAGGAAAAAAAAAAGTAAATCTTGATGCTGAAGAAGATGATGAGGACAATGAGAAAGGAGGATGACGATGATGATGATGATGATGATGATGATTTTGATGATGAGGAAGCCAATGAAAAAGCTCCAGTAAAGAAACCCATGAGATAGTCCAGCCAAAAATGTACAAAAATCAAACCAGAATGCAAAAGAATCAAAACCATCAACACCAAGATCAAAAGATCACGAATCCTTCAAAATAAAAAACAAAACAAAACAACAACAACAAAAGACAGGGGAAAAAAACCTAAAACATGGAAAGGACCTAGTTCTGTAGAAAACATTAAAGCATAAATGCAAACAAATATAGAAAAGGGTGGTTCTCTTCCCCAAGTGGAAGCCACGTTCATTAATTATGACTGATGTGGAGGCTATTCAAGATCTCTGGCAGTGGAGGAAGTCTCCCTAAGAAAATAGTTTAAACAGTTTGTTAAAATTTTCCATCTTATTTCATTTCTGGAACAGTTGATATCTAGCTGTCCTTTTTATAATACCAAGTGAAAACTTTCCCTACTGTTTCTGGTAGATAAATGTTGTCCAGGTTCCATTACCAAGTTATATTGTCCAAAATGCCTGTTTAGTTTTTAAAAATGAAACTCCACCCTTTGCTTGGTTTTAAATATGTATGGGATGTTATGATAGAACATAGTAGCAGTAGTGGTCAGATAAATGGGAATGGTGGGGAGACAAAAATATACATGTGAAATAAAACTCAGTACTTAAAGAAATAAAAATAAAGATGCAGAAAACCATACAAAACAAATGTAAAGCTTAGTGAATTATATGAATAATATCCTTGTAATCACCACCCAGGCTAAAAAAAAGAAAAATAGCCACCCCAGAAGTTCTTCCAAATGCCCGATAAAAAATATAGCCCCCTTGCTCCATACAAATATAACTACTATCTTAAATTTTAGAGTAATTATTACTATTATTATGGTTTTATCACCCAAGGGTGAATCACTAGACACTACAGAATATTCTTGTTTAAATGTTTTAAAAACTTGATTCTTTTTCTTTAATTAAAATTTGTTAATGTTGACACTATTGCAGATATCCCCACTGCATTTCTCCTTGGCCGTCACCACATTATTCTTCCTGTCCATGGAGTATGCATATATGTTCTTTAGCTAATCCCTTCACCTTCTTTATCCAGTCACCTCCAACCCCTCCCTTCGGGAACTCGCCAGTTTGTTCCATTTTGTTAGTTTACTTTGTTCATTTAATTCCACAAATTAGTGAGATCTTATGGTATTTGTCTTTCTCTGATTGGCTTATTTCACTTATTTTAATTTTTAAACTCTCCCTACATCCATTTATATGTTCTACTATTTATGTGCCAAAGAATTCATGTTGTTTTGCCTGCAGAGTTCTGCATCATCTGTATGTTGCTGATTGCATACTCATAATACATTTCAACATGTTCCTCTGCATATCCTGGTAGGTTCAGGTCATGATCTGTCTCCAGTTTCCTTTTTTTTTTTCTTGTTAGCATCCCCTAATTTCAAAATGATCTTATTCTATCATCTTACTTTAATTTATGGACTGGAATGATTTTTTAACTTATTTTATTTTTTATTTATCTTTATTGTTGAAAGTATTACAGATGTCCCCTCTTTTCCCCAATGACTCGCCTTCACCCCAGATCCCCCAAGCCTTCACCACACTATTGTGTCTGTCCATGGGCTATACTTTCCTATATAATAAAAGCATAATATGCTAATTAGACCCGATGTCCTTTTGGACGACCTTCCAGATGAAGCCGGGGCTGTGAGGGCTGAGGCAGAGGTGGCCGCCACAGCGGGCAGGAGACGAGGCAGAGATAGCTGCCGCAATGGTGGGGGCCATGCCCCTTGCACAAATTTCATGCATCAGGCCCCTAGTATGCATATAAATTCCCTGGTTAATCTCTCCCCCTCCACCCCACCCACCTTCCCTCTGGGATTTATCAGTCTGTTCCATGTTTCTAAGCCTCTGGATTTATTTTGTCCATGAGTTTATTTGGTTCATTAGATTCCACATATGAGTGGAATGATTTTTTTATAATTCATATATCATAAAATTAATCATTTTAAAGTTTGGTATTTAGTGATTTTTCAGGATATTCACAAAGCTTTGCAATCATCACCAGTTTGTTGTTGTTATTGCTCTTTGTGAATTTTCTGAACTAATTCTGCAGTCTTTGTTATGTATAGTCACTGAAGTTACTGCTAGGTTAGCATGTGATCAGTTAATGAGTAGACAAAAATTTCCTTAAATGCCTAGAAGCAGTTAATATCTCAGTATTTACCAGGAGGCTCTTTGTGTCTCTTGGGGAATTCTTTCAACACTCAGCCAAGCAGTTTGCAACTATAAACTTCATTTCTTCCTTGTGCAAATAATGAATGCCAGTCTGCAGTGATAGTTTAGGATCTTTTCATGTCTTTACTGAGTGTGCATAGCCCTACAAATGAATGTGTCCTTCTAGATGTTCAGGAATATGTTGGGAGCTTTTCAAAGTCCCTACTGACATCCCCTTCCACAAATTTTATATTAGGAAATCATTTGGCTTATTTTACTACCTCAGTCAGAATAAAAATTAAATAGTTGTCCTCACACATTTTCAACAAACACCTTTAGGGAAGAGACTTTTTGCACTAGGTGAGCTCTGTGTCAGATTTTCCCTGGACGAGAATGAATTTTTGCTCTCTTGAGAGCAGTATTAGCTCTATTATAAATACATGACTTATAATATTCCAAAATTATTTGGCTTTTTTTCATATAACACACATAGTAATATCAGCATAACACTACAATTACTGCCTCCACCTATCTATAATAATAAAAGGGTAAGATGCTAATTAGACCAGCCATCTTCTGGATGTCATTCCAGACATCCTTCCTGATGAAGCTGGGCTGGAGGGAAGCCAGACCATGTCCAGGTGCCTGCGGGCAGCTTGAGGGAAGGCAGCCCAGGATCTGGGTGCCTGCCAGCAGCCAGAGGAGGGAAGCCCGGATCTCAGGTGCTGGAGAGAAGCTGGAGCCAGCAGCCAGGGGAAGGAAGGCCTACTCTTGCATGAATTTTCATGCATTGGGCCTCTAGTATTACTGAATAGTTTAAACATTTTGGATGTACTAACCCTTTCTTCTCCCATTTTTTTAATGGTTGTACTATATCTACAATGCTTCATCAGATAGACATTCCATATTCTCTCACTTTTAACTATCACTTAGATTTAATTCTCAGAGTATCTATATATTTAATGCTTACAACTCATCCTTATGTTGTTATATTTCTAGACATACAGAGAGATCTTTTGGCTATCTAAAGATAATTCATTATTTCCTCAAGATGTGCTTATATCAATATTATTTTAGTTCCTAGATGTTAATAATTTATCTGTGCCCTCTACATTGTAAAGTCAGGGTTCCTGGATATAAATTTCTTGGCTCACATTTTCTTTTCTTGAA
The DNA here is from genome assembly GCA_011751065.1 of Lasiurus cinereus. NCBI lineage: Eukaryota > Metazoa > Chordata > Mammalia > Chiroptera > Vespertilionidae > Lasiurus > Lasiurus cinereus. Next base: position 10,955,807 of record JAAGEH010000015.1, on the reverse strand, counting down.
TATCTTAAAAAGATTACTCAATTCTGTTGTAGCTTAAAACTTTGTTGTTAAAAAGTCAGATTATATCTGATTCAATTTTTTTCTTATAAGCCTTGCTTTCTTTATCAAAGATGCCTAAAGAACTATTTTACTTTAAAGCTTGGTGATTTTACTAGAACCTATTCCTAGTATTTGTCATTCTGGGTCAATATTCTTAGGTAAACAGTGAGTGTGTATTTTCTCTCTCCCCCCCTCTCTTCTTTCTTTCTTTCATCCTTCCTTCCTTCTTTTCCTTTCTTTCCTTTCTTATCTCTCTCTCTCTCTCTCTCTCTCTCTCTCTCTCTCTCTCTCTCTCTCTCTCTCCCCTCTCTCTTTATTCCTTTCCTCCTTTCATTCTTTCTTTTCCTCACCCAAGAATATTTTACCATTGATTTTTAGAGAGAGTGGAAGAGAGCTGGAAATACAGAAACATCCATGTCAGAGAAACACATTGATTGGTTGCCTCCTGCATGAGCTCTAACCAGGGCCCAGACCTGGCAGAAACCTGCAACCAAGGTATGTGCCTTTGACCAGAATCTAACCCGGAACACTTTGGTCTGCAGGACAATACTCTACCAACTGAGTGAAACTGGCTAGGGCAGTGGTCGGCAAACTGTGGTTCTCGAGCCGTGGTTTGCCTCTCTGTTGACTAATGAGTTTGCCGACCACTGACCTAGACTCTTGATTCCAATAATTTCAGGTTGTTGTTGTTCCTTATGATTAAGCCCCTATCACAGTGGCCGGCAAACTCATTAGTCAACAAAGAGGCAAACCGCAGCTCACGAGCCGCATGTGGCTAGTGAGCCACAGTTTGCTGACACCTGGGCTAGGTCATGTATTTTCAGTGTGTGTGTGTGTGTGTGTTCTGTTTCCCTGCTCAGATTCCTTCTTCATGTATGTGGATGTTCCTTTCTTGCTTTCCATACTATTTTCACTAAGGTTATTTTATCTCTTCATTTTTTTTTTAATTTGCTTAGAGGGTAGATCTTATATTAAGTGTTTTTATCACAAAGTAAAATAAATAAAGACAGTGATATGATATTTTTATAATGTTTACAACTGCTGAGGTAAAAATAAAATTAAAATAATTTTTTAAATATTCTCTTTTTCTTAAGGCACTGTTTGTAGTGTTTACTCAACCTTGTATTTAACTTAGTTTATTCTTCATTTCTAAAATAATGTTTTTCTGCTATTTCTAATTCTTTTGTAAGTTGGGACCCTTATTTATGAGTTTTCCTAAATCTGATTTATATTATTATTTCATATCTTCTATCATATTCTTAATACATTTTAATTTTTTAGTTTTTTTTAATTTTTATTAATTTTTATACATATCTCTCCCTTGCCCCGCCTCCCTCCCAGGCATACCCCAACCCCCCAATGTCTATGTTCATTGGTTATGCTCATTGTAATTTTTTTATTAATGTGTTACATGTATACATATCTTCCCATTCCACCCCACTCCCAGGCATACCCCAACCTTCCAGCATGGTTTGGGTGGATTTCTGGGTTCTCTGTTCTGTTCCTTTGGTCTATATATCTGTTCTTGTGCCAGTACCAGGCTGTTTGAGAACAGTTGCTTTGTAATATAGCTTGAAATCTGGTATTGAGATCCCACCTACTTTATTCATCTTTCTCAGGATTGCTGTGGCTATTCTGGTTCTTTTTTTGTTCCAGATGAATCTTTGGAGAGTTCTTTCTAGGTCGTTGAATATGCAATTGGTATTTTAATGGGTAAGGTATTGAATCTATAGATTGCTTTGGGTAGTATGGACATTTTAATGATGTTGATTCTCCCAATCCATGAGCATGGTATGCTCTTCCATCTGATTGCGTCTTCTCTGCCTCTTTTTTCAGTGTCCTGTAATTTTCTGCATAAAGGTCTTTTACCTCCGTAGTTAGGTTTATTCCTAGGTATCTTAATTTTTTTGTTGCGATGGTAAATTGGATTGCTGTTTTAGTCTCTCTTTCTGTAATTTCACTATTAGTGTATAGAAATGCCATAAATTTCTTGACATTAATTTTGTATCCTGCTACATTGCCAAATTCATTTATTAAGTCAATTAGATTTGGGATGGAGTACTTTGGGGTTTTTATGTACAGTATCATGTCATCTGCAAATAAGGACAGCTTTACTTTTTCTTTTCCAATTTGGATGCCTTTTATTTCTTCTTCTTGTCTAATTGCAATGGCTAATACTTGCAGAACTATGTCTAACAGGAGAGGTGAGAGTGGGCATCCCTGTCTTGTTCCTGTTCATAGGGGAAATGGTTTTGGTTTTGCCCATTGAGTATGATGTTAGCTGTGGGTTTATCATATATGGCTTTTATGATGTTGAGGTATGATCCTTCTATTCCCACCTTGCTGAGACTTTTTATCAAGAAAGCATGTTGGATTTTGTCAAATGCTTTTTCTGCATCAATTGATATGACTATGTTATTTTTATCTCTCAATTTGTTTATGTGATGTATCACATTTATTGATTTGCGGATATTGTACCATCCCTGCATTCCTGGGATGAATTCTGCTTGGTCATGGTGTATGATCCTTCTGATGTACTGCTGGATCCAATTTCCTAGAATATTGTTAAGGATTTTGACATCTTTGTTCATGAGATATATTGGCCTATAATTCTCTTTCATTGTGTTGTCTTTATCTGGTTTTGGTATTAGGGTGATAATGGCTTCATAGAAGGTGTTTGCAAGTATTCTTTCTTCTTGAATATTTTTGAATAGTTTGAGGAGGATAGGTTTTAATTCTTCCTTGAATGTTTGGTAAAACTCTCCTGTGTAGCCATCTGGACCCAGGCTTTTATTTGCTGGAAGCTTTTTGATGACTGCTTCAATTTCTTCCATAGTTATTGGACTATTGAGCTGTTTAGATTCTTCCTAATTGAGTTTTGGAAGGTCATATTTTTCTAAGAATATGTCTATTTCCTGAAGGTTGTCCAGTTTGTTGGAATAGAGTTGTTCATAGTATTTTTTAACAATCCTTTGTATTTCCACAGGGTCTATTGTTATTTGTCCTCTTTCATTTCTGATTTTGTTTATTTGGGTCTTCTCTCTTTGCTTCTTGGTGAGCCTGGCTAGGGGTCCATCAATCTTGTTTATCCTTTCAAAGAACCAGCTCTTTGTTTTGTTGATCTTTTGAATTGTTTCTTTGGTCTCCAAGTTGTTTATCTCTGCTCTGATATTCACTATTTCCTTCCTTCTGAGTACACTGGGCTTTTCTTGTTGCTCTCGTTCTAGCTCTTTGAGTTGTAGGTTTAGGTAATTTATTACCATTGTTTCCTGTTTTTTTGCAGTAGGCTTGTAGGGCTATGAACTTCCCTCTCAAGACTGCTTTCACTGTGTCCCATAAATTTTGTATTGTTGTGTTGTCATTGTCATTTGTTGCCATGATGTTTTTTTTTATTTCTTCCTTGATCTCTCTGGTTACCCAGTTGTTGTTTAATAGCATGCTGTTTAGTCTCCATGTGTTTGATTTTTTTCTATTGCTTTTATTATAGTTGATTTCCAGTTTTGTGCCACTGTGGTCTGAGAAAATGCTTGATATGATGTCAATCTTCTTGAATTTGAAGAGACTTTTCTTATGCCCTAACATGTAATCTATCTTTGAAAATGACCCATGTGCACTAGAGAAGAACGTATATTCTGTGGCTTTGGAGTGAAATGTTCTGAAGATGTCAATTATTTCCATCTGGTCTAGTGAGTCATTTAGGATTGATGTTTCTTTTCTGATTTTTTGTTTAGAGGATTTGTCCAGTGGTGACAGTGCGGTAATAAAGTCTCCTACTACGATTGTATTGCTGTCAATCTCTCCCTTAATATCTATAAGGAAGTGTTTTTTTTTGTTTGTTTGTTTGTTTGTTTTATGTATTTAGGTGCTCCTATATTGGGTGCGTATACGTTTACCAGAGTTATTTCTGCTTGCTGGATTGTTCTCTTTAATATTAGGGAGTGGCCTTCTTTATCTCTTGTTATGTCCTTTACTTTGAGATCTAATTTGTCAGATATAAATATTGCAACCCCAGCTTTTTTTTTTGTCATTTCCATTTGCCTGAAATACCATCTTCCATCCTTTCACCCTCAATCTGTGTGCATCTCTTTTCCTGAGGTGGGTTTTTTTGTATAGAGCATATATATGGATCATGTTTTCTTATCCAATCGGTTACCCTATGTCTTTTGATTGGAGCACTTAATTTATTATATTGGAGAAGTTTTCTCTCATTATTTCTTCAAACAGGTTTTCTATTCCTTGCTCAGTTTCCACTCTTTCTGGAACCCCAATTATGCGGCTGTTGTTTTGTTTCATGTTATTCCAAAGTTCCCTTAGGCTTTCCTCTTGCTTTTTAATTTTTTTTCTAGAAGCTGCTGTACTTGGGTATTTTTTCCTCCCTTGTCTTCTGGCTCACTGATGCAATCCTCTGCTTCTTCTAATCTACTTTTGATGCTTTCTATTGAGTTCTTTATAGCAATGATGTCATTTTTCATTTCTTCTTAATTATTCTGCATTTGTTCTTATTCTTCTTCATTTCCTCTTGGCTCTTACATTGTTGATTTTATCTTCCATTCTTTTCATCCACCTTATGATCATTTCTCTGAACTCTTTCTCTGGCCTATTTATTTCTGCTTCTATTTCATTTATTTCCTTTTCTGGTGATACCTGCCTTTCTGTCATATGTGGGCTGTTTCTTCATCTGCCCATGGTCTTTCTTCTACAGGTGTCTGGTTATGTAGTTCTCTTTCCTATGTTGATTCAAAGGCACAAACTACAACACGACCAGGTACAACACACAAGGCACTGAACAGAAATGTATTTATGATGTTAATAACCACAAATAAGGTGACCACCAATGAAAGACAAATTAGGGGTTAGTAGAGAGAGAAGAAGAGGAAAATGAGGAAAAAAGAAAAGAAAGAAGTGCCAAAATCAAATTGCGAGAAGGGAGAAAAAGAATAAATAAATAAATAAATAAAAAGAAGAAGAAGAAAATAGAAAGAGAAAAAAAGTCAGAGAGAAATGAAAGAGAATAAGAGAGAAAAGGGGAACAAAATATAGATGTGAGGAGAAAACTCAAATAGAATAGCCACTAAGCCCAACAAATGCTGGCAACAATTACCTGGAGATTAATACAAACTACAAATAACAACTAATATCAAGGGAGGCAAGGGAAAAGAGAGGTAAAAAAAAAAGCAAATAAAAAGCAAAATAAAACAAGTAGAAAAAGCTAAAAAAATCTCACAAAAAAAGTACAAAAAATCAATATAATCACAGTTCAGGCAAACAGCAACAAAAGGACATATAGAAAAACAACTTTTTGGATATTGAAGACAAAAAGATAGAGGTTTGTATGGACTTGGAGTAGGGGATTTGAAATTAAATATATAAGTGGGGTGAAATTTTAACCAGGTAAAGAGAAAGAATAGGGAGAATCTAAAGTTGGAAAAGGGAAAGAGAAACAAGACCACAAAAATGGGGAAATTTAGGAGGAGAGTGTTGGCATAAAGGTAGAGTTGAGATAGAGTAAAATGATGTTAAAGGAAAGATGAAAATAGAATGTAGAACTTTAAATCCAAAGTAAAAGAAAAAGAAAAAAAATGACACTTGTTTGTTTGTTTTTTCCAAAAAGGTAAAATAGTAATAGTAGTAATACTAGTTGAATACAAAATTGTAATAATTAAAAAGGTAAAATCAATTGAGGAGAAAAGAATAAAATAGTTTTTTAATTAAAATATGCAAAATTAAAAAATAATAAAATAATACAATAGAAAAATTAAAAAAAAATAAAATAAATAGAATGGGCAGTAGTGGAGGTCATTCACTTCCACTACTATTCTGCTTGGCACTTTTGGGGGGATCATTTTGCTTGGGACTCTGTGAGCTTCTTGGATTTGTGTGGGTTTTTATCTTTCTTATATCAGAGAAGATTTCTGTCATTAATTCTTCAAACAGGCTTTCTATTCCTTGCTCAGTTTCCATTCTTTCTGAAACCCCAATTATGTGGATGTTGTTTTGTTTTGTGTCATCTCAAAGTTTCCTTAGGCTCTTCTCTTGCTTTTTAATTTTTTTTTCTAGAAGCTGCTGTACTTGGGTATTTTTTCCTCCCTTGTCTTCTAGCTCATTGATGCAATCCTCTGCTTTTTCTAGTCTACTTGTGATGCTTTCTGTTGAGTTCTTTACAGAAGCGATGTCATTTTTCATTTCTTCTTGATTATTCTTCATTTTCTCTTAGTTCTTCTTCATTTCCTCTTGGCTCTTACTCATAGTGTCGATTTTGTCTTCCATTCTTTTCAGCCACTTTATGACCATTTTTCTGAACTCTTTCTCTGGCCAATTTATTTCTGCTTCTATTTCGTTTACTTCCTTTTCTGGCGATGCCTGCTTTTCTTTAATCTGTGGGCTGTTTCTTCGTCTGCCCATGGTCTTTCTTCTCCAGGTGACTGGTTATGTAGTTCTCTTTCCTACATTGATTTAAAGGTACAAAATACAACACAACCAGGTACAACCCACAAGGCACTGAACAGAAATGTATTCACAATGTTAATAACCACAAATAAGGTGACTACCAGTGAAAGACAAATCACGGGTAAGTAGAGAAAGAAGTAGAGAGAAATGAGGAAAAAAGTGTCAAAATATAATTGGAAGAAGAAAAAAAGAGGGAAAAAAAGAAGAAAAGAGAAAGAAAAAAAAGTGAGAAAGAAAAGTAAGAGAATAATAAAGAAGAAGGGAACAAATTATATATGTGAGGAGAAAACTCCAATAGAACAGCCACTAATCCCAAAAAATGCCAGCAACAAGTACCTGGAGATAAATACAAACTACAAATAGCAACTAATATCAAGGGTGGCGAGGGAAAACAGAGGTAAAAAAAACAAACAAAAACAAAGCAAACAAAAAGCAAAATAAAACAAGTAGAATAAGCAAAAACAATCTCATGAAAATCTATAAAAAATCGAAATCATCACTCTTCAGGCAAACAAGGACAAAAGAATATAAAGAAAAACAATTTTTTCAATAGTGAAAACAGAGAAGGGAGAGGTTTGTATAGACTTGCAGTAGGGGACTGCAAATTAGATATATAAATGGGGTGAAATTTTAACCAGGTAAAGAGAAAGAATAGGGAGAATCTAAAGTTGAAAAAGGGAAAGAGAAACAAGACAACAAAATGGGGAAAGTTAGGAAGAGAGCTTTGGCATAAAGGTTGAGTTGAGATAGAGTAAAATGATTCTAAAGGAAAGATGAAAATAGAATGTAGAACTTTAATCCCAAAGTAAAATAAAGAGAAAACAAAATGACACTTGTTTGTTTTTATCCAAAAAGGTAAAATAGTAGTAATAATACTAGTTGAAAATAAAAATGTAATAATTAAAAAGGTAAAATCAATTGAGGAAAAAAGAAAAAAATAGTTTTTTAATTAAAATATGCAAAAAAATTAAAACTAAAAAATAATTAAAAATAAAGAATACAATGGGCAGTAGTGGCGGTCATTCACTTCTTCTATTGTTCTGTTTGGCACTCCTGTTTCCCAGTCAGGATGGTATTGTAGTTCCCTGCATTCCACTGCTGAGGTGTGTCTTAATCTCTTTATTCTTTTGTGATTATGCTAGAGTCAATTTGTGAGTCATCCACTGGGTGGCAGTGTTTCAGAATTGACGTCTGAGACTAAGCACAGGACCTCTCTAGCCTGTGCTTAGATCCTGCTTACTCTGTGGTACTCAATACCGGTTTGTAGGGGTGAGTTTCCCCAGGGCTGATTATCTGATGGTTATCTGTGCTCTGATCCCCAGGTTCCAGAAAAACAACTTTCTCCTGCAGTCTCTTAAGATGTCTCCAATTGCATGATCCTATGTATTGGGCTTAGCAATCAGAAGTCAGGGTCTGAAGAGGAAAGAGTGCAGTCTGTGCACTCCCCCTTCCCCGCTCCTGTGCAAGCAGCTGGTACACTTTAATAACTCCCAGGCTGTCCTTCTGCCTCAGATCAAAATGGGTTGCTTTCTAGAGCTCCCCTCTGTTAATAGCTCTGAGGGCCCCCTTCCACATTCAGGGATAGTGCCCTGCTCCACATCCACAGATTTCTCTAGGTGAAGCTTTCCCCCAGTCTAGTTCCCACAGTGTACACATCTCTCTGTTCTGTGGGACTGGAGACCTCACCTTATCCCAGGAGAAATCTGACCTTTCCGTGTGGTGTGTGGAGCTCCTCTGAATCCGAGTGTTTGCGCCAATTGGGGAGCAGTGTTCTGGGTCCCCCAGCTGTTTGGTGGGTGCTGCAGCTAGCTTTTCCGGCTTCCGTAAACATCCACTTTCCCCTGCAAGATGGCAAGGTCGCCACGTTCATGCTGGTGGCTCCGGGAGTCAAAAACCCCCTGGCAGTGGGGCTGCCTGCTCAGGGGAGCCCTGTCCAGCAGTCCCCCACCTTCTCCTGGAGGATAACTGTCCCTTAACTTGCCAACAAACACTCCCAGTGCGACCTTCAGCTCTTCTGTCTGCTCAGCGACAAGGCTGTGGACACGTCCGTCTATTCCACAGCCCCCTTTTTTTTTTTCCTGCATGACAATTTTTATCTGTCTTTAAGGTATGTCTTCTGATGTGTTTTCAGGGTATAAAGAATGTTTTTTGCTCCTTATTATCTTTTCCTATAGTAACTTTAAATGAGATTTTGCCTTGATACATTCCTGTAGCTCATTTTAATGTGAATTTAGTTTGACTCAACTTTTAAAAAGAGGCATAAAGTAAATAGACTTTCTAACTTCAGAGAGCCCTCTCTTTTGTTTTTTTTTATATAATATTGATCAATATCGCTGTTCTCTTTCTGAGATTTTTTATATCTGTTTCCCTCCTCAATTTTTATTGAATGCTCTATTTCCCTCATTTCTATTGTTCCTAACATGCTCTACTGCCAAGAGTCTCACCTCAATATGAAGCTCCATCATGATAAGCGAGTCCTAGTGGGTCAGTTTTAAAATATTATATAAACAAACAGCTCTAGTCCTTTCAGATCTTCTTAGCACTGTCTCTTATAAGTTTTTATTTAATTTAAAAAATTTTATTTAATATTTTGTATATAGTTTTTCATGTATCTCAATAATCATATTTGTCATCTTCATTGCTTGCAATCAATACCATTAAAGTACCATAATTTTATAACTATTTCTCTATTAGTGGCTGTTTTGGGATATATCCAGTTTTCTAAGATAATAAATAACATGTAATAGTTTCCTTGTGAATTATATCCTTAAGATAAATACCCTGAAGTGAGACTATTTGGTAAAAAGGCATGAATATTTCCATGTCTCTTGCTACAAACTACAAGACTGTTCATCAAATTGACGGAGATAATTTGTAATGCTGCTAGGAATGTATAAATGTTTCAATTTCCTCAAAGTCTCATAATGTTCCTTTACTGTTGCTAATTTTAGAAGTATAGTATAGTGTAGCATTCATCATTGTTTTAATTTGTACTTCTTTTATTGTTGGCAAGACTGCACACTGTTTTCTATGTTAATTTACTAATGGTGTTTCTTTTTATGTAATGATTCTTAATATTTTTTACCACTGTCCATAGTGAACTTAATGTAAATTTAAAAAAAAACATTCAATATATTTTGGAAATGTCATTATATGTAGTAAATATAATTGTGTATTTTGTCACTTAACTTTTATCTTAGTTTTATTGTGTTTTAGTTGTATTAACATTTTGTGCAATCACACTGCCAATCTTTTCCTTTGTAATTTATTTCCTCCTTTAATCAAAAGTTATCTCTCTCAGTACCTGAGTCAGTGCTGTATTTTCTCCTTTTATTCCTCAATATTTTTTTCTAAATACTTGACACTTTAATTTCTGTTATTGATTGTGATATCAATAACAGAACCTATATGAGATGTAGGTTTGTTAATTTTCCCCATGGTAATGCCATTATCTAAATAGCATTTATAAAAATGAACCCCTTCCCTGTTGTTTTGATAAATTTGGTTGAATTGGTTTTGAACTCATATATGTTGATTAAAGCCTTTATTCATATTGGCTAGAAGGTACCTAATTTTATTCAAACAGTCTGTGTTTACAATGCTGCTGTTTGAGAAACAAAATCAATGCTGCAGCATCATATCATCAAATGTTATAATGAAAAGTTCTCAGAAGTAGCCTTTATCCTTTCCTTCCTTTCCTTCCCTTCCTTCTATAGAGATAATGGCATTTGCTCCTTATTTCTATTTCCACTAAGACAACCGAGTTGCCAGCTGAAGAAAAATATCCGGTTCTTTTATGCTTTATGGATGGAGAATGTGGAGAACCAATGTATGTACCCAAAAGCCTTTTCTAGAAATCTCCTTCCCTTGTGTAATTTTATTTTTTTTTTTTTTTTACTATATCTCCGTACTTTTATTTTGGGGTCATTTCACTTCTACCAGAAAAACTTGTTTTAGTACAGTGGTACCTCGAGATACAAGTTTAATTTTTTTAATTAAATCTTTATTATTCAGATTATTACATTTGTTTCTCTTTTTTCCCCTCCATAGCACCCCTCCACCCAGCTCCCACCCCTCCCTCTGCCCTTAGCTCCCTCCCATTGATCTCATCCATAGGTGTATGATTTTTGTCCAGTCTCTCCCTGTACACCCCTCACCCCTTCCCCCCTGAGAATTATCAGTCCACTCCCTTTCTGTGCTCCTGATTCTATTATATTCACCAGTTTATTCTGTTGATCAAATTTTTAATTAACTTAATTTTTAGATTCACTTGTTGATAGATATGTATTTGTTGTTCATAATTTTTTGTCTTTTACCTTTTTCTTCTTCCTCTTCTAAAAGAGTACCTTTCAGCATTTCATATAATACTGGTTTGGAGTTGATGAACTCCTTTAGCTTTTTCTT
>JAAGEH010000015.1:10927249-10944517 GCA_011751065.1 Lasiurus cinereus | reverse complement strand
GACTTGTAAGTCTATTTCTTTTACCAGATGTGGGAAGTTTTCAGTCATTATTTCTTTAAACAGGTTTTCAGTATCTTGCTCTCTCTCTTCTTCTGGCACCCCCACAATTCTGATGTTGGTACACTGAAAGCTGTCCCAGAGTCTCCTTACATTATGTTCACATTTTTGGATTCTTTTCTCTTCTTGCTTTTCCAGTTGAATGTTGTCTGCTTCTTTATATTTCAAATTTTTTACTTGATTCTTGCCTTTCTCTAGTCTGCTGTTAGGACTCTGTATAATATTTTTTATTTCGGTCAGTGTATGTTTAATTTCTAGTTGATTCTTTTTCATCTCCTCTTGGGTCTCACTAAATTTATCGAATTTTTCTAATATATTCTTGAAAAACCTTATAAGCATGGTTTTGAACTCTATATCCAGTCGTTTTTTTTCCTCCATTTCTTTTGTTTGTGATCCCTTCCCTTGTTTTGGCATTTTCACTATGCTGGGAAAGCTTCTGTGTTGGATTCAGCCTTATGATACCAGACACAAAACCGAAGAAGCCTCTGTTGAGCTTGGGATGGGTGGAGTCTCAGGGCTTAAGGGACCACCTTGCCTTCCAGTCGGCCCCGCCCTCCACGGCCCCTGAGTCTCACGTGACTGGGTAATCCCTGGAGCGGTCCTTGTGTGCCTGCACACCCCAGTGCCTCTAACCACTGCCTTTCCGGCTTCCCTGCGCACCAGGACCACACGAGTCTAGGTCCCCAGGGTTTCACCCGAAACAGAGGCTTAGTGGACTCAGAAGTGGCACAGTTCAGAGGGTCTGTCTCCCACCCACTCGCGAAAGCCAGCGGCACAATCAGCAATCTGTCCTGCGCGCAGCACCATGCACAGTGCGAGACCAGACCTGATCTTCTGCGACTCCCCTAAATTTCCGTGCACCTCTCCCTTTTCACAGTCCAAACTCCCCCCGTATGAGTTTCGGCTGGATCTGGGGTTTAGTGTTGTAAGATAAGGGGTTCAATGCCATTGGGAGTCTCCGTTTCCCTCCCGCCAGAGAAAGCCAGCCAGGTACTCCGGCACCCGCTCTCTCAGTGCGGGCGTCTCAGTACCTCGGCTTTTTGCAGCTCCTCTGGGTCTCCGTGAGCCCCTCTCGTTCCTTCTAGCTGTAGAACTTACACTCGGCCAGCTTTCCTGTGGTTCTGGATGATGTCTGTTCTGTCTTTTAGTTGTAGTTTTGAAATTGTTGTGCGAGGCAGCAGTGTAGGTGTTTACCTATGCCACCATCTTGGATTCCCCCCTTGTGCTTTCATTACTCTCCAGCATCTAATTCTTCTCTGACAGAAGTAAAGAAATGGTACTGACTGAAAGGGAGAATGATTTGGATATCTGGACTGACCACCACATCTACACATTCCTCACATTAGACAGTAGATGTGTTTCCAGAGTATGAATTGAGTCACTGTAAATTTAGCTGTATTTTCCCACTGAGTGGAGTTATAATGTATACTTTCCCTGTGGCATTGTTGACAAGTAATTTTGTGAACCAAAACTTTGGTAAAGCAAACATATTAAGCATGCTTCAGAATCACCTGTGATTTTTTTTTAAACTTTTAGGCTACTTATGCCTCTCTCTGAGAATCTATATGCCTTACTGCCAGAATTTTTAGAGTAAAAATGGAGTGGAGGAATGTGGGAATATGTGTACTTTGACAAAACCCCACAGGATAATCTTATACCTATCCCCTACACACACACACACACACACACACACACACACACACACACAATCCCTAAAGCAAGGTACACTGATTATGTTCTGTAAGTTCATATATTTTCCTTCATTGGGTTTTCTTAAATGGGAACTCATTTGTGGAGTATACAACCAGACAGCTGCTATTATATGCTAAAGAATGTAGACAGATACAAAGAGAGTCATCAATAATTTTTAAATTAAATTGAGTCTTCAAAAATATATTTCCAAAAGAAAGGTTTTGTGCATTTGGTAATCTGTGCTCTGTCATTTAACTAAGCTGGCACACTTTTGACTTTAGGTGGCAATAAAATGAATAATAAAAAAAAACACTGCTTCACAGCCCAAGTGTCCATCAGTAGATGAGTGGATAAAAAAAACTGTGGTACATTTACACAATGCAGTACTACTTAGCCATAAGAAAGAAGGAAACCTTACCCTTTGCAACAGCATAGATAGATCTGGAGAGCATTCGGATAAGCATAATAAACCAGTCAGAGAAAGACAGGTACCATATGATTTCACTTATATGTGATATCTAATGGACAAAATAAACTAACAAAATAGAAACAGATTCATAGACACAGAGAACAGACCGATAGCTATCAGAAGGGAGGGGAGTTGTGAAGCTGGGCAAAAACGGTGAAGGGTTTAAGCAAAAAACAACCCTCATAGACACAAACAACAGTATAGTGATTACCAGAGGGAAAGGGGAAAGTGGGATGGGAGAGTTTAAAGAGTATAAAAGGAAGATAAATGGTGTTGAGAGGAAACTTAACTTGGTGTGGTGAACACACAATACAATATACAGATAATGTGCTACAGAATTGTACACCTGAAACCTATATAATTTTATTACCAATGTCACCAAAATAAATTCAAAAAAGAAAAATAGAAAAAAAACTGCTTCAGAAGCAACTTTTAAGCTCGATATTCAGTCTAGGACTCATGAGACATAATTTCCTACTAGGCATTGGACCTACAATGAAGGCAAACAGCAGTTATGTGAACAAAATAGCATCTCTTAAGGATTAAATATGCAGTGATACTTAAGACAGGAGAATATATAATTCCAGACGTCCTACCATAAGTCAGACACTATTCCAGAGGTTTTTAAAATATTCTCCCTAAATTTTATATTAACTTGGGGAAGTATGGAATCTGTCAATACATTATGAAATTGAGACTTGGAGCAGTTTAGAAGCTAAGTTCATATAAATAGTTGGTGGTGAAGACCTGGGATCCAGGTCTTTCTGACTCATGGCCCCTGTTTTTACCCACTAAATTTCCATGTGGAAAAAAGCAATTTAGCAACATTATCAGCTAAATAGATGGCAGAAAATTAGCAGCAAATGTCACCAGGATTGGTTTTATGGATGGTGATGTTCAGGCTTTCTACTGCCTTCTATTTACCAGTGGCAGTGGAATGTGGTGTCACTGGCAGGCTAAGTATTAAGGTAACAAAGCAGAAAGTAATTACAATCCATGGTGTAGTTTTCCATATGTGTATAATGAACTGAAGAACAAGAAGGCCAGTGTCAACCATTGCTGAATTTGTGAAAGCCTTTCTCGTGAGAGAAAGGAGTAAAGAAAATTTAAGTAAATCAGCCTTCTAGGCATTATCTCCCATCATATTCCATTTGCCTTATATCATCCAATCATTTGCCATATCCCATCTCTTTCATTCTCCCATTCAGCATTGAGGAAAACATCTAGTTGCTCCGTCTTCTTTTGACAGAGCTAAATTTCAGCTTTAATCTTCTTGACTAATTGTCTAATTAGTCTTTTCTTAATTCATCCCCAACACTTGGCATACACTTGGTTAGATATCTTCATTGTTCATGAAAGTTTTCTTAAATCCAAGTTCTTCAGAAATTTATTTCATAGCCACAGTTAAGTATTTTTAAATATTTAATTGTGGTAAAATACACATAACATAAAACTTACCATGTTAACCGTTTTTAAGTGTTCAGTTTATAAGGTATATTCACACTAACTTTCCCATCCTCACAGGCCCTGAAAACTACCATTCTTCTTTCTATCTATAAGTGACTACTTTAGATACCTCATAAAAGTCAGTCAGAGAAGGACAAGTATCACATGACCTCACTAATATATGGAATCTAATGAACAAAATGAACTGATGAACAAAATAGATCCAGAGACAGAAAAGCACACAATAGAGTGCCAAACCTCAGAGGGAAGGTTAGGGAAGATGGGTGAGAGGGAAGACATCAACCAAAGAACTTGTATGCATATATGCATACCCCATGGACACAGACAATAGCGTGGAAAGGCCTGGAGTGGGAGATAGGTCAGACTAAAATAGGTCAATGGGGATAAAAAGGGACAATTGTAATACTTTCAACAATAATTTTTTTTCCAAACAAAGAAGATGTACAGATGGCAAATAAGCATATAAAATAGGCTTCACACCAAAACCGGTTTGGCTCGGTGGAGAGAACGTCGGCCTGGGGACTGAAAGGTCCCAGGTTTGATTCCAGTCAAGGGCATGTATCCTGGTTTTGGGCACATCCTCTGTAGGGGGTGTGCAGGAGGCAGCTGATGGATGTCTCTCTCTCATCGATGTTTCTAACTCTCTATCCTGCTCCCTTCCTCTCTGTAAAAAATCAATAAAATATATTTTAAAAATTAAAAATAAAATAGGTTTCACGCTGTATGTTCTCAGGAAAATGCAAATTAAGACAATGAGATACCACTATACATTACAATGGCCTAAATCAAGAACACTGATAAAGCCAAATGTTGGACCAGATGTAAAACAACAGGAATTCACTTTTGCTGTGAATTTAAAACTACTCAATAAATAAAGTCTAAATTTTTAAAAAGTTAAGCTGAATACTTCACAGTGTCTTTAAAATGCATGTCACTATAAAATTATATATGAAAAGACATCTGTAAAATAATAGGGAGAATCCTAAAAGGATTCCAGAAGAAAAATTCTATATCCAGAAAAGTATGAAGTAAAATTAAAAGGGCACTACGTGAAATAAGTCAGAGTAAGATAAACTGTGTATGATCTCACTTATATATAGAATCTAAAGAAAATAAAGTTTCACTAAACTTATAGATCCAGAGAACAGATTTGTGGTTGACAGAAGCTATGGGATGGATGGGGTGGGGAAAATGAGTATGAGTGTTCAAAAGTCAAAAACTTCCAGTTATAAGAAAAATCAGTTACTGGGATATAATGTATAGCATAGTGAATATAGTTTATAACATTGTATCGTATATTTAGAAACTGTTAAGAGATTAGATTTTTAAAGTTCTCATCATGCAAAAAAATTATAACTATGAATAGTGATGGATGTTAACTAAAATTATTGTGGTGACCATTTCACAATATAAACACATGGTAAATCATTATGTTGAACACCTGAAACTAATACAATGCTATATGCCTATCTATCAATAAAAATTTTTAAATGTTAAAAAGAAAAAAAGTGAAAGTAAAATATAGATAGATAGATAGATAGATAGATAGATAGATAGATAGGTAGATAGATAGCCCAGTGCATGAAATTCGTGCATGGGGAAGGGGGTGTCCCTCAGCCCAGCCTGCACCCTCTCCAATCTGGGACTACTTGAGGGTATGTTGAGTACCCATTTAGGCTCAATCCCATCCCTCTCACAATCCAAAACTGCTGGCTCCCAACCACTTGCCAGCCTGCCTGCCTGCCTTATTGCCTCTAACTGCTTCTGCCTGCCAACCTGATCACCCCCTAACCACTCCCATGCCAGCCTGATAGATGCCTAACTGACCCCCTGCTAGCCTTGTCACCTCTAACTGCATTCCCTTGCAGGCCTGGTCCCCCCAACTATCCTCCCCTGCAGGTATGATCTCCCAAAATGCCTTCCTCTGCAAGCCTAGGTCCCCCACAACTTCCCTTTCCTGCAGGCCTGGTTCCCCCAACTGCCCTCTCTTACAGGCCTGGTTCTCCCCCCCAATTCCCCTCCCCTGCAAGCCTGGATTCCCTAACTGCCCTCTCCTGTGGGCCTAGTGCCCCCCAACTGCCTTCCATTGCAGGTCTGGTCCCTCCAACTGCCCTCTCCTGGAGGCCTAGTCCACCCACAACTGTCCTCTCTGCTAGCCTGGTCCTCCATAATTGCCTTCCTTTGCTGGCCTGGTCCCCCTAACTACCCTTCCTGCAGGCTTGTTCCCCTCATCTGTCCTCTCATACAGGCCTGGTCCCATACAACTGCCCTCCCCTGCAGGCCCAGTGCCCCCCAACTGCCCTCTCCTGAAGGCCTGGTCCACCCAAAACTGCCATCCCTGATGGTGAGGTCCCCCTTAACTGCCCTCCCTTGCTGGCCTGGTCCCCCCTAACTGCTCTCCCTCTAGGCCTGGTCCCCCCAATTGCCCTCCCTTCTGTCCTGGTCACCCGTAACTTCCCTCTCTTGCAGTCCTGGTCCCCCTCAACTGTCCTCCTCTGCAGACATGGTCCTTCCCAACTACCCTCCTCTGCCTACCCGGTCACCCCTAACTGCCCTCCCTTGCTGGCCTGATTGCCCACAATTGCCCTCCCTTGCAGACCATCTTGTATCCACATGGGGGCAGCCATCTTTGACCACATGAGGGCAGCCATCTTGTGTGTTGGAGTAACAGTCAATTTGCATATTGCTCTTTTATTACATAGGACATTTAAACTGAGAGTATATGTCACCAATAGACATACAAAAGTGCTTTTCAGGCTGAAGGAAAAAGATAATAGATATTGACTCACATTTAGAGGATGTAATTAAGAGCATTTGAATTAGTAAATATGTGGATAAACATAAAAACTATATATTTTCTTCTTTTAAATCTTTGACTATATTGGTATTTATAACAGATTATATATATATATATATATATATATATATATATATATATATGCATGTGTGTGTGTGTAAACTATTGGAAAAAAGACATGATGCTAAATGGAACTATAAAATTATAAGATTCTTACATGTTATGTGAAATAATGCACTATTAATTCTGTTTAGATCCCCATAAGTTAAGGATGCATATTGTAATCTGTAGAGTAATAACTGGCAACTAATGAAAAGAGGCAAAATTTAAAAGTCAATAGAAAAATCAAAATGGAATACTGAAAATATTCAATTAACATCCCAAAAGAATGAAAAATGCAATAATATATGGGGAGAATAAGAGACAAAACAAAAATGCAAAATGGCAGACCTAAATCCAAATAGATAAGTAATTGCATTGAACCAATTATGTTAATAAAAACTTAAATGCAACTAAACTAAACCTAGCAAATAAGAGTCAGAGGTTAACCAATTGTATAAAAAAAACAAGATTCAACAATATGCTATCTATGAGAAATTCAGTTTGAATATAAAAATACTGTATAATTGAGTTAAAAGTAAAGTAATGGAACAAGATATACATGCAAACAGTAATCTAAAAAGATGGAGTGCCCATATTAGTATCAGCAAGGTATGCTTCAGAATAAGGAATGTTATACTGTTTATGTATGTGTGTGTGTGTGTGTGTGTGTGTGTGTGTGTGTGTGTCTGTGTGTGTGTGTGTGTGTCATACAGCTAAAAAGATAGATATAGATATTAAGAGCTACAGATATATCTAAAGAGATATAGAGAAGAAAAAAAAACACAAATCCAAGAAGCATACAGAGTACAAAGCAAAATAAACCCCAAAAGACTGACACCAATGTACATTATGATTAAATTGGCAAACACCAATGGCAAAGTAAGAATCTTAAAAGCAGCCAGAGAGAGACAGAAAGTTACCTACAAAAGAACACCAATCAGGCTAGAGACTGATTTCTCAACAGAAACTCATCAGGCCAGAAGGAAATGGAATGAAATATACAAAGTCATGCAAAGGAAGGATCTGAATCCAAGAATAATATACCCAGCAAGGCTATCAATCAAAATTGAAGGTGAAATCACAAGCTTCACAGGCAAAAAGGAGTAAGGGAATTCATTACCACCAAACAAGCAATGCAAGAAATGATAAAGGGTCTCCTGTAAAAAAAAAAATAGTGAAGAAGGAACACAGTGGTAAAGAATAAAAATGGTAACAAATAAGGATCTATCACTAATAACTTTAAAAGTAAATTGATTAAATGCCCCAATCAAAAGATATAGGGTAACATATTGGATAAAAAACATGACCCATATATCTGCTGTCTTCAAGAAAGCCTCCTCAGAAAAGAAGATGCACACATACTGAAAGTGGAGGGATGGAAAAAGTTTTTTTCAGGCAAGAGGAAATTTAAAAAAAAGCTAGGGTAGAACAAATTATATCTCAAAGTGAAGGACATAAGAGATAACTAAAGCCACTTCATATTAATAAAGGGAACAATCCAACAAGAAGAAATAACTCTGGTAAACATATATGCATCAAATACATTAAAAAAAATCTCCTGGAGGATATCAAGGGAGAGTTTGATAGCAATACAATCATAGTAGGAGACTTTAATACCACACTATCACAATTGGACAAATCCTCTAAAAAAAAAGCAGCAAAGAAACATCAATCCTAAATAACTCACTAGGCCATATGGAATTAATTGACATCTTCAGAACATTTCACCCAAAGCCACAGAATATACATTCTTCTCAAATGCATATGGGTCATTTTCAAAGATTGACCATATGTTGGGTCATAGGCAAAGTCTCTTCAAAATCAAGAAGATAGAAATCATATCAAGCATCTTCTTAGATCACAGTGGCATAAAACTAGAGATCAACTACAATAAAAACAATCCAAAGAAATCAAACACATAGAGACTAAACAGTATGCTGTTAAACAATGACTGGGTTACCAGAGAGATCAAGGAAGAAATAAAAAACATCATGACAACAAACAACAATGAAAAGTGAACAACCCAAAACCTATGGAACACAGTGAAAGCAGTCTTAAGACGGAAGTTCATAGCTCTACAAGCCTACTGGAAAAAAAAAAAACAAGAAAAAATGTGAGGGACAACCAATGTGACAGCATTAGGTACACACTAGTATGTGCTGTCTCTCGCAACCACACCAAAACTACAACTAAAACACAAAATGACTATCTCCCAGAACAATGGAAAAGCTGGCGGAGTGGAAGTTCTACAACTAGAAGGAAAGAAAAAAGTGCATTGAGATCTGGTAGGATGTGCAAAGATTTAGAAAAGCAGAGGTACAGAGACCAGTATGAATTGGGCTGGCATGTGCTGTTTTTTTACAATTGAGAGAGAGTTACAAGTTCCCAATGGTTCTGAATTCCAGTTTCTGGCAAGATTCTGAGGACCCAGACTCATTAAGGGAGAAACTAGACTGTCTGCCATCACGTCAGAAAGGGAGGGTGACTCTATCACAGAGGCATGCACAGGAATCATTGCTTACTTCCCTGGAGCACAGAACATGGGACACTGAACAGAATTCAGCAGAGAGGGCTTATTGGCAGCCAGTGCTCTTTGCCACACTCTAAGAATCTCCAGAGAGCCCACCCTGCCTGATTTACAAACCCACCTAGCTGTGTGCAGCAGCTTTTGCATATGAATACCCTGCCCTCCAGCAGCTTAACACAACAAATTAAAACTGGGTGAGACAACTCCAAAACTTCTAAACTTCAAGCAAAGAGGAGAAATCTGCAGATCTCCCTGTAGCTCCTGCTGGGTGGTCTCAGATATTAGCTGACTTGTACTTACTTGAAGATCCAGGAACCAGTGTGCCTAGAGGTCAGTGTGAGATGATACCAGATGCCAATTCCTCACATACATAAGTGACACACACAAGAGGCATAATTGGTGAGCACCAAAGCCCCAGTGAAGTAAGACCTGCTCCATAGGGGTGTCTCCAGCACAGCAGTTCTTGCATTAAAAGGCACAGCTAATTCTCACAGATAGTTGGCCTGGAGGTCAATTCCTCTCAGTGTACCAATAGCAATCAAGACTTAACTACAAGAAGACTGTGAACCTAGCCCACAAACAGGTGTACCAAGAGTGTCCACCTCAGATGATTGTGGAGGTGGAGCTACTGGATCAAAAAGGACAATTAGCACACTAAGCCAGTCCATCCACACAGGGAAGCAGCCAAAATGTGGATACAAAGAAATATGTCACGAATGAAATAAATGGACGAAAGCAAACAACTGGACATAGAGTTCAAAACCACATTTATAAGGTTACACATGAATCTTCTACAAACTGCCGAGAAACAATGATTCCTTTGAGAAATTTAGTGAGACCTTCAAGGATCTTAATGTGAATGCCAAAAAAATGGAAAAGGACCAGTCAGAAATTAAGCATACACTGTCTGAAATAGAGAATAATATACAGAAATCCAACAACAGACTAGAAGACCCCTAGAATCAAATCAAAGATATGAAATAAGAGAAAGAAAAAAAACACCCAACCAGAAAAACAAAAAGAAAAAAGTCCAAAAATGTGAAGATAGTGTAAGGAACCCCTAGGACAACTTCAAGCATACCTACATCAGAATTATGGGGGTGCCAGAAGAGAGAAAGCAAGATACTGAAAACCTGTTTGAAGAAATGACGATTGAAAAATTTTCCTACCTGGTGAAAGAAATAGACTTACAAGTCCAGGAAGCACAGAAAACCGCAAACAAAAGGAATCCAAAGAGGACTATACCAAGACACATCATAATTAAAATGCCAAGGGCAATATAAAAAGAGAGGATCTTGAAAGCAGCAAGAGAAAAACAGTTAGTTACCTACAAGGGAGTAGCCATACAACTGTCTGCTGATTTCTGAATAGACACTATGCAAGCCAAAAGGGAGTGGCAGGAAATATTCAACGTGATGAATAGCAAGAAACTACAACCAAGATTACTCTACCCAGCAAAGCTATCACTTAGAATTGAAGGTCAGATATAGAGCTTCACAGGCAAGAAAAAACTAAAGGAGTTCATCACCACCAAACCAGGATTATATGAAATGCTGAAGGATATTCTTTAAGAAGAAGAAAAAGAAAAAAGATAAAGATAAAAATTATGAACAACAAAGTGATAACAAATACATATGTATCAACAAGTGAATCTAAAATTCAAATGAATAAAAAAATCTAATGAACAGAATAAACTGGTTAATATAATAGAATTAGGGGCATATAAAGAAAATGGACTAACAATTCTCAGGGGAAAGGGGGAGTGAGGGATGAGGGAAGAGATTGGACGAAAATCTTACACGTATGGAAGGGAACGGTGGTGGGGATAAGGGCACAGGGTGGGGGGTGGTGAATCAGGTGGAGGGGAGCTATGGGGAGGAAAAGAGAGGAACATCTGTAGTAAACTGAACAGTAAATTATTATTTAAAAAATAAATTAAATAAACAATGGTAATAAATTACCTAACCCTAAAATTCAAAGAATTAGAAAGAGAACAAAAAGAAAAACTCAGTGTAAGCAGAAGGAAGGAAATAATGATCAGAGCAGAGATAAACAACACAGAGACGAAATAAACACTACAAAAGATCAACAAAACCAAGAGCTGCTTCTGTGAAAGGATAAATAAGATTTATGAACCTCTAGCCAGGCTCACCAAGAATGAAAGAGAGAGCATCCAAATAAAATCAGAAATAAAAGAGGTGAACTAAAAACAGACCTCACCAAAATAAAAAGGATTGTTAAAAATACTCTGAGCAATTCTATTCCAACAAACTGGACAACCTGCAGGAAATGGACATATTCCTAGAAAAATATTACCTTCTAAAACTCAATCAGGAAGAATTTAAACATCTCAATGGGCTAATAACTATGGAAGAAATTGAAGCAGTCATCAAAAAGCTTCCATCAAACAAAAGCCCCAGACCAGATGGCTATACAGGAGAGTTTTAGCAAACATTCAAGGAATAATTAAAACCTATTCTCCTCAGACTATTCAAAAAAATTCAAGAAGAAGGAAAACTTCCAAACACCCTCTATGAAGGCAGCATCACCCTAATACCAAAACCAGAAAAACACAACACAGTGAAAGAGAATTATAGGCCAATGTCCCTCATGAACATAGATGCCAAAATCCTCAAAAAAAAAAAATGCCGGCAAATCAGATCCAGAAGTATATCAGAAAGATCATACACCATGACCAAGTAGGATTTATCCCAGGGATGCAATATCCACAAATCAATAAATGTGATACATCACATAAACAAATTGAGAGATAAAAATCACATAGTTGGAGGAGAAAATGGCAGCGGAGTAGACGGAAGCGTCTGGATCTTTGTCGCTGGGCAGAGGGAGAGAGAGCGGCTGAGAGTTGCATTGGGAGTGTTTGTTGGCAAGCTAGGAGTCAGTTGTCCTCCAGGGGAAGACGGGGAACTGCTGGAAGGGGCTCTCCCGGCCAGGCAGCCCCACTGCCACGGGGTTTTTGTCGGCCAGAGCCACCAGCGCGAACGCGGAGCCCGAGCCACCTTGCAGTGGGAGGTGGATGTCTGCGGCGGTCTGCGGCCGGAGGCTGGGCACCCATCGAGCAGCCAGGGACCCGGGGACCCAGAACTCTACTCTCCAATCAGCGCAGACACGCGGCGGAATCAGAGATCCACAGAGCACACGGAAAGGTCAGATTGCGCCTGACTTAAGGGGGAGGTGGATGTCTGCCGAGGTCTGAAAGCTGCGGCTGACGGAGGCACCCACAGAGCAGCCAGGACCCAGAGCTCGGCTTCCCAGGTGGCACAGACGCGCAGGCTGAGGATTCAGAGATCCACAGGGTGCGTGGAAGGGTCAGATTTCGCCTGGGCCAGGGTGCGGTCTCCTACCCCCGCAGGGCAGAGACTCGCACTGTGGGAGCTGGGCTGCAGGAAAGCTGCCTCTGGAGAGGTCCGCAGAGGTGGTCAGGGCGTGATCCCTGAGTGTGAAGGCAAACCCTCTGAGCTGTGGACAGAGGAGAGCACTGGAAAAAAAACCTTTTTTTTTTTTTTTCTGGGACAGAGGGACAGCCTGGGAGTTATTGCAGTGTCCGGGCTGCAAAACCCCCACAAACTGGTTTTGAGAACCACAGAGTAGGAGGATCTGAGCACAGCCTAGAGAGGTCCTGTGCTTTGTCTCAGAGATCAATTCCGAAACACTGCCACCCAATGGATGACACACAAATTGACTCTAGCATAACCACAAAAGAATAAAGAGATTAAAACACCAAGAGGGGAACACAGGGAACTGCAATACCTCCCCTACTGGGAAACAGGAGTGCCAAGCAGAATAATAGTGGAAGTGAAGGACCATTCTATTTTTCTTCTTTTTTTTATTTTTTATTTTTTTCTTTTTTCTTTTTCTTTTAATTTTTAATTCTTTATTTTTCATTTTCACATATTTTAATTAAAAGAATATTTTTTTCTTTCTGCCTCAATTGATTTTACTTTTATAATTATTACATTTTTGTTTTAAACTAGTATTATTAATTACTACTAGTATTTTACCGTTTTTGGGAAAAAAAAAGTGTCATTTTGTTTTCTCTTTATTTTATTTTGGTATTAGAGTTCTACATTCTATTTTCATCTTATCTTTAGCATAATTTTACTCCAACTCAACTCTACCTTTATGCGAACACTTTCCTCCTAAATTTCCCCATTTTCTTGTCTTGTTTCTCTTTCCCTTTTCCAACTTTAAATTCTCCCTATTCTTTCTGTTTACCTGGTTAAAATTTCACCCCATTTATATATCTAATTTCAAATCCCCTACTACAAGTCCACACAAACCTCTCTCTTCTTGTCTTCACTAGCCAAAAAGTTGTTTTTTTCTGTCCTTTTGTTGCTATTTGCCTGAAAAGTGATTATATTGATTTTTTGAAATTTTTTGTGAGATTGTTTTAGTTTATTCTACTTGTTTTATTTTGCTTTTTGCTTGCTTTGTTTTCTACCTCTCTTCCCTCACCTCCCTCGATACTAGTTGCTATTTTCAGTTTGCATTAATCTCTAGGTACTGGTTGCTGACCTTTATAGGGATTAGTGACTGTTCTATTGGAGTTGTCTCCTGACATCTATATTTTGTTCTCCTTTTCTCTCTTATATGCTTTCTTTTCTCTCTGACTTTTTTCTCTTCCTCCCTCCTTCTCCTTCTTCTCCTTTTTATTTTCATATTTTATTTTATTTTTTGTTCATTTATTTATCTTTTTTTTCTCACTCTCCCAATTTAATTTTGGCATTTCTTTCTTTTTTCCTCATTTTCCTCTTCTTCTTTCTCTATTTACCCCTAATTTGTCCTTCATTGGTGGTCACCTTATTTGTGATTATTAACATCTTGAATACATTTCTACTCAGTGCCTAGTGTGCTGTACCTGGTCGTGTTGTAGTTTGTGCCTTGCAATCAATGTAGAAGAGAGAACTACATATTAAGGCACCCAGAGAAGAAAGACCATGGGCAGAAAAAGAAACAGCCCACATAACACAGAAAGACAGGCTTTACTAGAAAAGGAAGTAAATGAAATAGAAGCAGATATAAGCCTGCCAGAGAAAGAGTTCAGAAAAATGATCATAAGGTGGATGAAAAGAATGGAAGACAAAATCGGCAATCTGAGTAAGAGCCAAGAGGAAATGAAGAAGACCCAAAAGGAGATGAAGAAGCAGCAAGAAGAAATGCAGAAGAAACTAGAGGAGGTGCAGAATAAACAAGAAGTAATGAAAAATGACATCACTGCTATAAAGAACTCAATAGAAAGCATCAAAAGTAGACTAGAAGAAGCAGAGGACCACATCAGTGAGCTAGAAGACACGGTAGGAAAAAATACCCAAGTACAGCAGCTTCTAGAAAAAAAAAGTTAAAAAGCAGGAGGAGAGTCTAAGGAAACTTTGGGATAACATGAAACAAAACAACATCCGCATGACTGGGGTTCCAGAAAGAGTGGAAACTGAACAAGGATTAGAGAACGTGTTTGAAGAAATAATGACAGAAAATTTCCCCAATATAGGAAAGAAAAAACCCACACAAATCCAAGAAGCTCACAGAGTCCCAAGCAAAATGAACCCAAACAAGCCGACACCAAGGCACATTATAATTAAATTGGCAAACACCGACGACAAAGTAAAAATCTTAAAAGCAGCCATAGAGACACAAAAAGTCACCTACAAAGGAACCCCCATAAGACTAGCTACTGAATTCTTAACAGAAACTCATCAGGCCAGAAGGGAATGGAATGAAATATACAAAGTCATGCAAAGGAAGGATCTGAATCCAAGAATACTGTGCCCTGCAAGACGCTCAATTAAAATTGAAGGTGAAATCAAAAGCTTCACAGACAAAAAAGAACTAAGGGAATATATTACCACCAAACCAGCAATGCAAGAAAAGTTAAAAGGTCTGCTGTAATAAAAAGAAAGAGGAAGCAAAGAAGGAACTCAGGGGTAATGACTAAAAATGGCAACAGATAAGTACTTATCAATAATAACTTTAAATGTAAATGGATTAAATGCTTCAATCAAAAGACATAGGGTAACCGATTGGATAAGAAAACATGATCCATATATCTGCTGTCTGTCAGAAACCCACCTTAGGAAAAGAGATGCACACAGATTGAGGGTGAAGGGATGGAAGATGATATTTCAGGCAAATAGAAATGAAAAAAAAGCTGGGGTTGCAATACTTATATCTGACAAATTAGATCTCAAAGTGAAGGACAGAACAAGAGATAAAGAAGGCCACTTCATAATACTAAAGGAAACAATCCAACAAGAAGAAATAACTCTGGTAAACATATATGCACCCAATATAGGAGCACCTAAATACATAAAACTCTTGGAGGATATTAAGGGAGAGATTGACAGCAATACAATCATTGTAGGAGACTTTAATACCCCACTGTCACCATTGGACAAATCCTCTAAACAAAAAATCAGCAAAGAAACATCAATCCTAAATGACTCACTAGAACAGATGGAAATAATTGACATCTTCAGAACATTTCACCCCAAGGCAACAAAATATACATTCTTCTCCAGTGCACATGGGTCATTTGCAAAGATAGATCATATGTTGGGTCATAAGAAAAGTCTCTTCAAATTTAAGAAGATAGAAATCAAATCAAGCATTTTCTCAGAAAACTGGAAATCAACTATAATAAAAACAATAGACAGAAATCAAATGCATGGACACTAAACAGCATGCTATTAAACAACGACTGGGTAACCAGAAAGATCAAGGAAGAAATAAAAATCATCATGGCAACAAATGACAATGACAACACAACAATACAAAATTTATGGGACACAGTGCAAGCAGTCTTGAGAGGGAAGTTCATAGCCCTACAGGCCTACTGCAAAAAAACAGAAAACAATGGTAATAAATCACCTAAACCTATAACTCAAAGAGCTAGAACGAGAGCAACAAGAAAAGCCCAGTGTACTCAGAGGGAAGGAAATAGTGAAGATCAGAGTGGAGATAAACAACTTGGAGACCAAAGAAAGAATTCAAAAGATCAACAAAACAAAGAGCTGGTTCTTTGAAAGGATAAACAAGATTGATGGAACTCTAGCCAGGCTCACCAAGAAGCAAAGGCAGAAGACCCAAATAAACAAAATCAGAAATGAAAGAGGAGAAATAACAACAGACCCTGTGGAAATACAAAGGATTGTTAAAAAATACTATGGACAACTCTATTCCAACAAATTGGACAACCTGTAAGAATTGGACATTTTCCCAGAAAAATATAACCTTCCAAAACTCAATGAGGAGGAAGCCAAATATCTCAATATTCCAATAACTATGGAAGAAATTGAAGAAGTATTCAAAAAGCTTCCAGCAAATAAAAGCCCGGTACCAGATGGCTACACAGGAGAGTTTTACCAAACATTCAAGGAACAATTAAAACCTATCCTCCTCAGACTATTCAAAAACATTCAAGAAGAAGGAACACTTCCAAACACCTTCTATGGAGCCAGCATCACCCTAATACCAAAACCAGATGAAGACAACACAATGAAAGCGAATTATAGGCCAATATATCTCATGAACATAGATGCCAAAATCCTCAACAAAATTCTAGCAAATCGGATCCAGCAGTACATCAGAAAGATCATACACCATGACCTAGCAGGATTCATCCCAGGAATGCAGGGTTGGTACAATATCCACAAATCAATAAATGTGATACTTGACATAAACAAATTGAGAGATAAAAGTCACATAGTCATATAAATTGATGCAGAAAAAGCATTTGACAAACCCCAACACCCTCTCTTGATAAAAACTCTCAGCAAAGTGGGAATAGAAAAATCATACCTCAACATCATAAAAGCCATATTTGATAAACCCACAGCTAACATCATACTCAAAGGACAAAAACTAAAACCATTTCCCCTAAGAATAGGAACAAGACTGGGATGCTCACTCTCACCTCTCCTGTTCAACATAGCACTGGAAGTGTTAGCCATTGCAATTAGACAAGAAGAAGAAATAAAAGGCATCCAAATTGGAAAAGAAGTAAAGCTGTCTTATTTGCAGATGACATGATATTGTACATAAAAAACCCAAAGGACTCCATTCCAAAACTAATTGACTTAATTAATGAATTGGGCAATGTAGCAGGATACAAATTAGTGCTAAGAAGTCTGTGGCATTTCT
>JAAGEH010000015.1:10881880-10927149 GCA_011751065.1 Lasiurus cinereus | reverse complement strand
AAGGAACCCCCATAAGACTAGCTACTGACTTCTCAACAGAAACTCATGAGGCCAGAAGGGAATGGAATGAAATATACAAAGTCATGCAAAGGAAGGATCTGAATCCAAGAATATTGTGCCCTGCAAGACGCTCAATTAAAATTGAAGGTGAAATCAAAAGCTTCACAGACAAAAAAGAACTAAGGGAATATATTACCACCAAACCAGCAATGCAAGAAATGTTAAAAGGTCTGCTGTAATAAAAAGAAAGAGGAAGCGAAGAAGGAACTCGGGGGTAAGGACTAAAAATGGCAACAGATAAGTACTTATCAATAATAACTTTAAATGTAAATAGATTAAATGTTCCAATCAAAAGACATAGGGTAACCGATTGGATAAGAAAACATGATCCATATATCTGCTGTCTGTAAGAAACCCACCTCAGGAAAAGAGATGCACACAGATTGAGGGTGAAGGGATGGAAGATGATATTTCAGGCAAATAGAAATGGAAAAAAAAACTGGGGTTGCAATACTTATATCTGACAAATTAGATCTCAAAGTGAAGGATATAACAAGAGATAAAGAAGGCCACTTCATAATACTAAAGGGAACAATCCAACAAGAAGAAATAACTCTGATACACATATATGCACCCAATATAGGAGCACCTAAATACATAAAAAAAAAACTCTTGGAGGATATTAAGGGAGAGATTGACAGCAATACAATCATAGTAGGAGACTTTAATACCCCACTGTCACCATTGGACAAATCCTCTAAACAAAAAATCAGCAAAGAAACATCAATCCTAAATGACTCACTAGAACAGATGGAATTAATTGACATCTTCAGAACATTTCACTCCAAGGCCACAGAATATACATTCTTCTCCAGTGCACATGGGTCATTTTCAAAGATAGATCATATGTTGGGTCATAAGAAAAGTCTCTTCAAATTTAAGAAGATAGAAATCAAATCAAGCATTTTCTCAGAACACATTGGCATAAAACTGGAAATCAACTATAATAAAAACAATAGAAAGAAATCAAACGCATGGAGACTAAACAGCATGCTATTAAACAACGACTGGGTAACCAGAGAGATCAAGGAAGAAATAAAAAACATCATGGCAACAAATGACAATGACAACACAACAATACAAAATTTATGGGACACAGTGAAAGCAGTCTTGAGAGGGAAGTTCATAGCCCTACAAGCCTACAGCAAAAAAAACAGAAAACAATGGTAATAAATCACCTAAACCTACAACTCAAAGAGCTAGAACGAGAGCAACAAGAAAAGCCCAGTGTACTCAGAGGGAAGGAAATAGTGAAGATCAGAGTGGAGATAAACAACTTGGAGACCAAAGAAACAATTCAAAAGATCAACAAAACAAAGAGCTGGTTCTTTGAAAGGATAAACAAGATTGATGGACCTCTAGCCAGGCTCACCAAGAAGCAAAGACAGAAGACCCAAATAAACAAAATCAGAAATGAAAGAGGAAAAATAACAACAGACCCTGTGGAAATACAAAGGATTGTTAAAAAATACTATGCACAACTCTATTCCAACTAATTGGACAACCTGCAAGAATTGGACATTTTCCCAGAAAAATATAACCTTCCAAAACTCAATGAGGAGGAAGCCAAACATCTCAATAGTCCAATAACTATGGAAGAAATTGAAGAAGTATTCAAAAAGCTTCCAGCAAACAAAAGCCCGGTACCAGATGGCTACACAGGAGAGTTTTACCAAACATTCAAGGAAGAATTAAAACCTATCCTCCTCAGACTATTCAAAAACATTCAAGAAGAAGGAACACTTCTAAATACCTTCTATGGAGCCAGCATCACCCTAATACCAAAACCAGATAAAGACAACACAATGAAAGTGAATTATAGGCCAATATCTCTCATGAACATAGATGCCAAAATCCTCAACAAAATTTTAGCAAATCGGATCCAGCAGTACATCAGAAATACATACACCATGACCTAGCAGGATTCATCCCAGGAATGCAGGGATGGTACAATATCCGCAAATCAATAAATGTGATACTTGACATAAACAAATTGAGAGATAAAAATCACATAGTCATATAAATTGATTCAGAAAAAGCATTTGACAAAACCCAACACCCTCTCTTGATAAAAACTCTCAGCAAAGTTGGAATAGAAAAATCATACCTCAATATCATAAAAGCCATATTTGATAAACCCACAGCTAACATCATACTCAAAGGACAAAAACTAAAACCATTTCCCCTAAGAATAGGAACAAGACAGGGATGCCCACTCTCACCTCTCCTGTTCGACATAGCACTGGAAGTATTAGCCATTGCAATTAGACAAGAAGAAGAAATAAAAGGCATCCAAATTGGAAAAGAAGAAGTAAAGCTGTCCTTATTTGCAGATGACATGATATTGTACATAAAAAATACCCAAAGGACTCCATTCCAGAACTAATTGACTTAATTAATGAATTGGGCAATGTAGCAGGATACAAATTAGTGCTAAGAAGTCTGTGGCATTTCTATACACTAATAGTGAAATTACAGAAAGAGAAACTAAAAAAGCAATCCCATTTACCATCGCACCAAAAAAATTAAGATACCTAGGAATAAACCTAACTAAAGAGGTAAAAGACCTATATGCAGAAAATTACAGGACACTGAAAAAAGAGATAGAGGAAGATGTTAACAGATGGAAGAGCATACCATGCTCATGGATTGGGAGAATCAACATCATTAAAATGTCCATACTACCGAAAGCAATCTACAGATTCAACGCACTACCCATTAAAATACCAACGACATATTTCACAGACCTAAAAAGAATTCTTCATAGATTCATCTGGAACAAATAAAGACCACGAATAGCTACAGTAATTCCGAGAAAGAATAAAGTAGGTGGGATCTCAATACGAGATTTCAAGCTATACTGCAAAGCAACTGTTCTCAAAACAGCCTGGTACTGGCACAAGAACAGACATATAGACCAATGGAATAGAATAGAGAACCCAAATATCCACCCAAACCACTATGCTCAACTAATATTTGACAAAGGAGGCATGAACATTCAATGGAGCCAAGATAACTTCTTCAATAAACGGTGTTGGGAAAATTGGACAGATACATGCAAAAAAAAAATGAAACTGGACCACCAACTTACACCAAATACAAAAATAAACTCAAAATGGATACAGGACTTAAACATTAGAAGGGAAACCATAAAAATACTAGAGGAATCCACAGGCAGCACAATCTCAGATATATGCTGAAAGAACTTCTTCACTGATACTGCTCCAAAGGCAATGGAAGCTAAAGAAAAAATAAACAAATGGGACCCCATCAAAAATAAAAAGCTTTTGTACAGCAAAAGAAACCATCAACAAAACAACAAGAAAGATCACTGTATGGGAGAACATATTTGCAAATGTTATCACTGATAAAGTTTTAATCTCCAAAATCTACAGCCAACTTATACAACTTAATAAAAGGAAGATCAAGGATCCAATAAAAAAATGGGCAACGGACCTAAATAGAACCTTTTCAAAAGACGACAGAAGGAAGACCAAGAGACACATGAAAACATGTTCAAAGTCATTAATCATCCAAGAGATGCAAATCAAAACGACAATCCGATACCATCTTACACCTGTCAGAATGGCAATCATCAACAAATCAACAAAGACAAGTGTTGGCGAGGATGGGGAGAAAAAGGAACCCTTGTGCACTGTTGGTGGGAATGCAGACTGGTGCAGATACTATGGAGAACAGTATGGAGTTTCCTCAAAAAACTAAAAATGGATCTCCCATTTGACCCTGTAATCCCACTCTTAG
The DNA here is from genome assembly GCA_011751065.1 of Lasiurus cinereus. NCBI lineage: Eukaryota > Metazoa > Chordata > Mammalia > Chiroptera > Vespertilionidae > Lasiurus > Lasiurus cinereus. The sequence continues at coordinate 10,923,327 of JAAGEH010000015.1, read as the reverse complement.
GAATTTTTCCTAAGAAATTACAAATACCAATCAGAAAGGATTTATGCACTCCTATGTTCATAGCAGCACAATTTACAATAGCTACAATTTGGAAATAGCCTAGGTGCCCATCAGCAGATGAGTGGATCAGAAAACTGTGGTACATCTACACAATGGAATTCTATGCTGCCATTAAAAAGAAGGAATTCTTGCCATTTGCAGCAACCTGGTTGGAACTGGAGAGCCTTATGCTTAGTGAAATAAGCCAGTCAATGAAGGAGAAGCATCACATGATCTCACTCATTGGTGGATAATAAAGAACATTATAAACTGATGAACAAAAGGATAGATACAGAGACAGTAAAGCTTCAAACATACTGTAAAATTACAGCAGGAAGATTAAAGTTAGGTGAGGTAGATAAGAGATCAATCAAAGAATTGTATGCATGCATATAAGCATAACCAATGAACATAGACACTGGGGGGTTGGGGTATGCCTGGGAGGGAGGGGGGGGCAATGGGGAGATAGGTATAAAAAATTAATAAAAATTTTAAAAAAAAGAAGAAGAAGAAGAAAGGGAGATAGTGTGCTGGCCAAATATTTATTTTGACCTTCAAATTAGGCTTTAAATGTAAATTTCCCATGTCTGAACTCTTTTACAGGGTATTCACTTAGGACAACTTCAAATTAATTAAAGTTACTAAACATGTGCTGCCTGCATTGTTCTAATGTGTAATTCTTTTTCTTTTTGCTTGTGGTGAAGCAAACCCTGGCCAACAGAACACAGACAGAAGACATAAATTATCCTGTGAATTAAAGGTGCAACCAAGGCTTTTATTATCTGTGGCAGTTTATAAGTTGTTCAGAGACTGAAAGCAAAAGGACCCTGGTGGCAATAGCTCTGTGATGCTCTATTGCAGACTGCTGGAGACCATTGTTACTGAGTGGCCTTCTACCATTCAACATACAATGCCCTAGCACATGTCATTATATATAACCCAAAGCAGAGCCTGAGAAAAACAACATCTATTTAGAGGCATGAGGAATAACATAATTCTGAGGTTCTAGGCACAGTGATACAGGACCATTTTTATTTATAGACTTATTTATCTGTAGATTAATAACTAACCCACTGAAGATATAACTAATAATGGTATGTACTCTATAGAAATATTCATGGGACTGGGAGTTAACTTCATCCCCTTGAAAACCAGGCAACTCTTCCTTTAGAGGATGGAATCTTTCTTCAGAAAGGACCTTTCCCAACAAAAAGGTTACTAAAATAATAGAGTTCATGTCCACCTTTTACCCAGCACCCCTAACATTAACACCTTATATAACCATAGAACAATCATCAAACTCAGGAAATTAACAATAATGCAATACTATTAACTACATGCCTTATTTAAGTTTCACCAGTATTTCCACTAATGTCATTTTTCTGTTCCAGGATCCCACCTTACATTCAGTTGTTATTTCTCTTTAGTACTCTCCAATCTACATTTCCACAGTTTTAACTTATCTTTCATGATCTAGATACATTCAAAGAGCACTGAGCAGTTATTTTGAAGATTAAGCCTCAATATGGGTTTGTCGTTTCCTCATAGCTAGATTGAGGTTATGTGCTAGCATGAATGCCACAAAAGCTATTTTGTGTGCCCTTCCCAGAACATCATAACAGGAGGCACATCATGCCCATGTGTGTTAGTACCATTACTATTATCCCTTACTACTTGGTGTAGGTTATATATAATTGTTTTCTCTACTGTAAAGTTAATATTTTCCCTTTGCAATTGGTAAACATCTTTGGCATATTATGAAATATGACCATATCATGGTTCTCCTCAAACTTTCACTTCCTGATTTTTAAAAAAATCTATGAGTGGGCCTTTCTATAAATAATTATCATTGTAATGTTTGTCTAGTGATGATTTTATATTTTGCCCATTTCTCTATGTATATTAATTGGAATCCTTCTATAAGGAAGTGCTGCCCATTCTCTTCTGCCATACACTATTTGTGCGCCTCCTAAATTCATATGATGAAACCCTTACCTCCAATATGATGGTATTAGGAGGTGGGGCCTTTGAGAGGTAATTAATTATATGAGGTCATGAGGAATTAATGCCTGTGGAAGAGTCAAGAGAGAGTGTACTACTCTCTTTCTGCAATATGAGGATACAAGAAGTCAGCAGTCTTCAATCTGGAGAGGGTCCTCACCAGAACTTGACCATGCAGGCACCCTGACCTTAGATTTCCAATATCTAGAACTGTGAGAAATAAATATAGGTTGCTTTTAAGCCACCAAGTTTGTGGTACTTTGTTATAGCAGCCCAAACAGACTAAGAAATCTTCCATTTATTTATTCATTATATCATTTATTTATATCAGTATGGACAAATTTGTTTACTAGTACATTTTATTTTAAATATTCTAATATAATAATACTAACGGCCTAGTGCACAAAATTCATGCACAGGGGGGTTCCCTCAGCCCAACCTGCACCGTCTCCAATCGGGGACCCCTTGGGGGATGTCCAACTGCTGGTTCCTAACTGCTCACCTGCCTGCCTGCCTGATTGCCCCTAACCCCTAGGGCTGCCTGCCAGCCTGATTGCCCATAACTGCCACTGCTGGCCTGGTTGCCCCAAACTGCTCTCCCCTGCCAGCCTGATCTTGTCCCCTATTGCCCTCCCCTACAGGCCTGACCTCACCCACAACTGCTCTCTCCTGCCAGCCTAATCTCACCCCCCAACTGCCTTCACCTGCAGGCTTGACCTTGCCCCCAACTGTTCTCCCCTGCTGGCCTGGTTGCCCTCAACTGCCTTCCCCTGCCAACCTGATCTCACCTCCAACTGCTTTCCCCTGCAGGCCTGATCACCCCTAACTGCCTGTGCCTGCTTGATTGCCCCTAATTTACCTCCCCTGCTGGCCTGATTGCCCCTAACCTTCTGCCTGCCTGATCTTACCCCCACATGTCCTCCACTGCCGGCCTGACCACCTCTAACTGCCTCTGCCTCAGCCCCCACCACTATGGCTTTGTCCAGAAGGAAGTCAAATGTCTGGAAGATAGCTGGTTGACCCAGTCTAATTAGCATATTACCATTTTATTATAACAAAAATATTATATAGGATAGGATTGATTAAATGAGAAGGAAGCTTTTTTCAGTAATAGGAGATGCTCTTGGCAGACAAAAATACATAATCCCTATATCTGGACTGATAGCCAGCCATAGGCACTATACTACCAAACCAGTCATTAAAAAATTGAACCATTTTCTTACACCTTTCACCGAACAGCTGTTGCCCTTAAAACCCCTCCTCAGCTCTCACCTTAGGTTCTGCCTTCACAGTTCACCCAGATTATGTTCTGATTGGTCAGTTTCTATGCCAGTCAGCATCAAAAGTTCTGCCTCCTAGGCAGCCATTGGCTTCTCGCAGTTCACCCAGATTTGGCTCTGATTGGTCAATTTCTATGCCAGTCCGTGTCTCCAGGCCTATCCCCAGGCCTAATCAGAGAGACAGGGCTGATCAGCAGCCCCCGGGGCTGCTGGTGAGACCAGAGAGAAAGAGAGACAAGGGCTGATCAATAGCTGCCATGGAGGCTGAGGTTCAGACCTTGCTTCTCTCTCTGGGCCACTCTCTGGGCCTGATCTGCAGCCCCCTCAGTAGTCAGGGCTGGGTCACCATGGCGCCTACAGCACAGCAGTTAGTTCTGGGTCACTGATGACCCAGCACTGATTGCAGGACTGACTTCCAGTGTTTGGTCATCCATTCAGTCATGAACCCTGGCATCAGGGTCTCCAATGGCCAGAGCACACTGCCAGCTCAGCCCTCTTATGATGTGCCCTCAGGGGTCTTAGCAATGAGGTTGAGCTGTTGGGGTAAATGTGGGCAGTTATTCAGGAAGGGGGAATTCAGAATTTCTACTGCAATGCCATGTGCACTTGTCTGTACAAAATCACATCTGTGGGATCTCCCAGTGGTGCCCAGGTGCTGCCTAAGGTGTGGACACTGTGCCGGGCAAAGGTACTTCCACAGATGCGAAGTTCCAATAGGCAGGGACCCTGACCCCATCTACCCAGGGGGCTCTTGGGAGCCACTGTGAGCTCTACCTGGCTGTGACCTCAAACAAACAGGGGCACATTCCCCCTGAGAAGTAGAAATTCTGAATTCACTCATCCTGGATACTTGCCCATGGACACCTCAATTACATAGCTACACTGCCAGGGCCCTTCAGAGTGCTTCAGAGAGCCTTGCTGGCAAACTTACTCCGGATGCTCCTATGAACTGCCACTGAGAGTAAGTGCCTATCCACTACAGGTGCAGCAGCAAAAACTAAGTCTGCCCACCCCACAAGTACAGAATTCTGGGCACCACAGTCACACTCTCCAGAGTGTAGGCCACCTGAGACACATCACCCTGACAAATGGTTTGTTGGTGCCATTGTGAGTCCTCACTGGGCACATGTGATCTCATTAAGGGTGCAAAACAGCAAAAATAGGGACACTCCTCTCCACGGCTGCCAACTTCTAGACACCACATTTGTGCCCCTCAAGCTCACAGGTCTACGTCAAGAGAAACCAAAGAGCTCAAATAGGGAGATACAATAGATTAACCAGCAAAGGAGAACAGAGAGAAGGAAACAATAAAGATCAGAGCAGAAATGGCTGAAACCAGTTTGGCTCAATGGATAGAGCGCTGGCCTGCGGACTGAAGGGACCCGCGTTTGATTCTGGTCAAGGGCATGTACTTGGTTGTGGGGATATCCCCCGTGGAGGGCGTGCAGGAGGCAGCTGATCAGTGCCTCTCTCTCTCATCAATGTTTCTGACTTTCTATTCCTCTCCCTTCCTCTCTATAAAAAAACAATAAAATATATTCAAAAAAAGAAAGATCAGAGCAGAAATGAACGACATAGAGACAAAAAAAATACCAAAAATCAATAAAACCAAGAGCTGGGTCTTCAAAAGAATAAACAAGATTGATGAACCTCTAGCCAGGCTCACCAAGAAGCAAAGAGAGAGGACCCAAATAAACAAAAATAAACTCAAAATGGATAAAGGACTTAAACATAAAACAGGAAACCATAATAATACTAGATGAATTCACAGGAAGAAAAATCTCCAACATATACAGAAGGAAATTCTTCACTGAGACAGCTTCTTGGGCAATGGAAACTAAAGAAAAAATAAACAAATGGGACTACTTCAAAATAAAAAGCTTTTGCACAGCAAAGGAAACCATCAAGAAAACAACAAGAAAGCCCACTGCATGGGAGAACATATTTGCCAATGATATCAATGATAAGGGTTTAATCTCCAACATTTACAGGGAACTCATACAATTTCACAAAAAGAAGATAAACAACCCAATCAAAAAATGGGAACTGATCAAAATAGGTACTTCTCGAAAGAAGACAGAAGGAAGGCCAAGAGACATATAAAAACCTGCTCAGCCGAAACCGGTTTGGCTCAATGGATCGAGCATAGGCCTGCAGACTGAGAGGTTTCAGGTTTGATTCCGGTCAAGGGCATGTAGCCTGGTTGTGGGCGCATCCCCAGTAGGGGGCATGCAGGAGGCGGCTGATCAATGTCTCTCTCTCATCGATGTTTCTAACTCTCTATCCCTCTTCCTTCCTCTCTGTAAAAAATCAATAAAATATATATTTTTTAAAACCTTGCACAAAGTCACTAATCATCAGAGAGATGCAAATAAAAACAACAATGCAGTACCATCTCACAGCTCTCAGAATGGCTATCATCAACAAACCAACAAACAACAAGTATTGGCTAGGATGTGGAGAAAAAGGAACCCTCGTGCACTGCTAGTGGAAATGCAGACTGGTGCAGCCATTGTGGAGAACAGTATGGAGTCTCCTCAAAAACTAAAAATGGACCTCCCATTTGACCCAGGGATTCCACTTCTAGGAATATACCCCAAGAAATTAGAAACTCCAATCAGAAAGAATATGTGCACCCCTACGTTCATAGCAGCACAATTCACCATAGCTAAGATTTGGAAAAAGCCTCAGTGCCCATAAGCAGATGATTGGATTAAAAACTGTAGTATATCTACACAATGGAATACTACACTGCGGTAAAAAAGGAGCTCCTACCATTTGCAACAACATGGATGGAGATGGAAAGCATTATGCTTAGTGAAATAAGCCAGGCAGAGAAAGACAAATATCACATGATCTCACTCATCTGTGGAATATAATGAATGACATAGACTGATGATCAAGATCAGATCCAGAGAATAAGAAACGTCGATCAAAACATCAAACCTCGGGGAAGGTAGGGGTTGGTGGGAATAAGGGGGAGAGATCAACAGAGGAACTTTCATACATGCATATGAGCATAATCATTGGATACAGACAACAGGGAAGGTAGGGCATGAGAGGAAATCCATATAGTGGTCACCATAACCTTAAGAGAAATTGTTTCATGAAACAAAGATTTTTAAATGAAACTCTGTAATATGAAAATCATTTTGGAAGGAAATAAAGAGAAATTTCCTTCACATGTAAGAATTGTAATTGAAAGTCAATATATTTGGACTCTTGAGCTAAGGTAAGTAATCTGTGTTTTTGCCTCCCTGAAAAAGTTTATATAAAGTTACAAAAAGAAATTGACAGCCAGTTTGAAATTGCATTGCGATGGCCTAGAGCAAAGAATGCTTTCCATCTCCATCCATGTTGTTGCAAATGGTAGGAGCTCCTTTTTTTTACCACCGTGTATTATTCCATTGTGTAGATGTACCACAGTTTTTTAATCCAATCATCTGCAGATGGGCACTTGGGCTGTTTCCAAATCTTAGCTATGGTGAATTGTGCTGCTATGAACATAGGGGTGCATATATCCTTTCTGATTATTGGAGTTTCTATTTTCTTGTAGTATATTCCTAGAAGTGGGATCACTGGGTCAAATGGGATCACTGAGTTCCATTTTTAGTTTTTGAGGAAATTCCATACTGTTCTGCACAGTGGCTGCACCAGTCTATATTCCCACCAGCAGTGCACAAGGGTGCCTTTTTCTCCACATCCTCGCCAACACTTGTCCTTTATTGATTAGCTATTCTGACCATTGTGAGATAGTACCTTTGTTGTTTTGATTTACATCTCTCTGATGATTAGTGACTTTCAGCAGGATTTCATGTCTCTTGGCCTTCCTCCTGTCTTCTTTCGAGAAGTACTTATTTAGATCAGTTGCCCATTTTTTTGATTGAGTTGTTTATCTTCTTTTAGTGAAGTTGTATGAGTTCTCTGTAAAGGTTGGAGATTAAATCCTTATCATTGATATCATTGGCAAATATGTTCTCCCATGCAGTGGGCTTTCTTGTTGTTTTGTTGATGGCTTCCTTTGCTCTGCAAAAGCTTTTTATTTTGAAGTAGTTCCATTTACTTATTTTTTCTTTAGTGTCCAATGCCGGAGGAGTTGTGTCGGTGAAGAAGTTCCTTTGGCATATGTCGCAGATTTTTCTGCCTGTGGATTCCTGTAGTATTTTTATGGTTTCCCATCTTATGTTTAAGTCCTTTATCCATTTTGAGTTTATTTTTGTGTATGGTGTAAGTTGGTGATCTAGTTTCATTTTTTTTTGCATGTATCTGTCCAATTTTCCCAACACCATTTGTTGTCTTGACTCCATTTTATGTTCGTGCCTCCTTTGTCAAATATTAATTGAGCATAGTGGTTTGGGTCAATTTCTGGGTTCTCTATCCTATTCCATTGATCTATGTGTCTGTTCTTGTGCCAGTACAAGGCAGTTTTGAGAACAGTGGCTTTGTAATACTGCTTAAAATCTGGTAGTGAGATCCCACCTACTTTGTTCTTCTTTCTAAGGATTTCTGAAGCTATTCAGGGTCTCTTTTCTTTTCAGATGAATGTTTGGAAATTTCTTTCTAGGCCTGTTAAGTATACCTTTCATATTTTCATGAAGATTCCATTGAATTTATAGATTTTTTGGAGTGGAATGTACAGTTTGACGATATTGATTCTACAAATCCATGAACCTGGTATGTTCTTCCATCTGTCTTCCTCTATCTCTTTTTTTAGTGTTGTGTAGTTTTCTGCATATAGGTGTTTTACCTCCTTAGTTAAGTTTATTCCTAGGTATCTTAATTTTTGTGGTGCAATGGTAAATGAGATTGTTTTGCAGTCTCTCTTTCATTCTTGGTATATAGACATGCCATAGATTCCTTGGTGTTAATTTTGTAACCTGCTACATTGCTGAATTCATTTATCATGTTTAATAATTTTTTTATGGAGTCTTTAGGGTTTTCTATGTATAGTATCATGTCATCTGCAAATAAGGACAGTTTTACTTCTTTTCCTATTTGGATGCCTTTTATTTCTTTTTCTTGTCTGATAGCAATGGCTAGTACTTACAGCACTATGTTGAATAGGAGTGCTGAGAGTGGACATCCCTGTCTTGTTCCTGGTTTTAGGGGAAATGATTTTAATTTTTATCCATTGAGTATGATGTTGGCAGTGAGTTTGTCATATATAGCTTTTATTATGTTGAGGTATTATCCTTCTATTCCCTCCTTGCTGAGAGTTTTTATCAAGAAATTGTGTTGGATCTTGTCAAATGCTTTTTCTGCATCAATTGATATGACTGGGTGATTTTTATATCTCAATTTGTTTATGTGATGTATTACGTTTATTGATTTGTGAATATTGCACCATCTTTGCATTCCTGGGGTAAATCCTACATGGTCTTGTTGTATGATCTTTCTGACGTACTGCTGGATTCTATTTGCTAGAATTTTGTTGAGGATTTTGGCATCTATGTTCATGAGGGATATTGGTCTGAAATTCTCTTTCATTGTGTTATCTTTATCTAGTTTTGGTATTGGGGTGCTGCTGGCTTTATAGAAGGTGTTTGGAAGTGTTCCTTCCTCTTGAATTTTCTGGAATAGTCTCAGAAAGATGGGTTTTAGTTCTTCTATGAATGTTTGGCAAAATTCCCCTGTGAAGCTGTCTGGAGCTGGGCTTTTGTTTGCTGGAAGCTTTTTGATGAATGCTTCAATTTTTTCCTTAGTTATCAGCGTTTTGAAACTTTTTTGAATCTTCTTGTGTGAGTTTGGATGGTCGTGTTTTTCTAGGAATGTGTCCATTTCCTCTAGGTTGTGTAATTTGTTTGAATAGATTTGTTCATATTATTTTTTAGCAATCCTTTGTATTTCTGTGGGGTCTGTAGTTATTTCATCTCTCTCATTTCTGTTTTTTGTTTATTTGGGTGCTCTCTCTTTGCTTCTTGGTGAGCCTGGCTAGAGGTTCATCAGTCTTGTTTATTCTTTCGAAAAACCAGCTCTTGGTTTTGTTGGTTTTTTTGTATTGTTTGTTTTGGTCTCTATCTCATTCATTTCTGCTCTGATTTTTATTATTTCCTTCTTTCTGTTCACAGTAAGCTTTTCTTATTGCTCTCTTTCTAGTTCTTTGAGTTGTTGAGTTAGGTGATTCATTACCATTTTTTCCTATGTTTTGAGGTAGGCCTGTAGAGCTATAAACTTCCCTCTCAGCACTGTTTTCATTGTGACTCATAGCATTTGCATTGTTGTATTTTTATTGTCATTAGTCTCCAGAATATTTTTAATTTCTTCTTTGATCTCATTTATAACCCAATCATTGTTTAGTAACATGCTATTCAACTTCCAAGTGTTTGAATTTTTTGGAATGTTTTTTTTTTTTTGTAGTTTATTTCTAAGCTTATGCCATTGTGGTCTGAGAAAATGCTTGATATGATTTCAATCATTTTTAATTTGGGGAGAGTTTGCTTGTGATCTAATATGTTGTCTATTTTTGAGAATATCCCATGGGGACTTGAGAAGTACATATATTCTGAAGCTTTGGGTGATATTCTCTGAAGATGTCAATTAGGTTCATCTGATCTAGTGTGTTATTTAGAATTGCTGTTTCTTTTCTGATTTATTTGTCTAGAGGATTTGTCTAGAGATGTCAGTGGTGTATTAAAATTCCCTACTACGATTGTATTGTTATTGATGTCTCCCTTGATATCGCCCAGGAGTTATTTTATATATTTAAGGGCTCCTGTATTAGGTGCATATATGTTTACCAGAGTTATATCTTCTTGATGCTTTGCTCCTTTTAGTATTATATAGTGGCTTTTGTTATCTCTTATTATAGCCTTTACTTTGAGGTCTATTTTATCAGATATAAGTATCGCCACCCGAGCATTTTTCTCATTTCTATTTGCCTGAAAAATGTTTTTCCATCCCCTCACACTCAGTCTGTGTGAGTCCTTGGTTCTGAGGTCGTTTTTTATGAACAGCAAATGTATGGGTCATGTTTTCTTAACCATTTAGCTACCTATGTCTTTTGATTGGTGCATTTAACCCATTTACCTTTAATGATAGTATTGACAAGTTTATGTTTGTTGTCATGTTTTTCCTTAGTGTTTGTTTTTTCTTGCCTTTCTCTTTCTTCTTTTTACAGCAGTTCCTTTAGCATTTCTTGCATTGTTGGCTTAGTGGTGATAAACTCTCTTAGCCCTTTCTTGTCTGTGAATCTCCTGATTCCACCTTCAATTTTGAATGATAGCCTTGCTGGGTATAGTATTCTTGGATTCAGACCCTTGTTTTGCAACACTTTGTATGTTTCATTCCATTATCTTATGGCCTGGTGTGTTTCTGTTGAGAAATCAATTGATATTCCAATAGAAGATCCCTTGTAGGTAACTTTCTGTCTCTCTCTGGCAGCCTTTAAGATTCTTACTTTGTCATTAGCATTCCCCAATTTAATTATGAAGTGTCTCTGTGTCGGTCTTTTGGGGTTCAGCTTGTTTGGGACTTTGTGTATTTCTTGGACTGGCATAGTTATTTCTTGCCAGTATCAGGGAAATTTTCTGTCATTATTTCTTCAAATAGGTTTTCTATTTCTTGCTTCTCTTCCACTCCTGGTATTCCTATTAAGTGAATGTTGTTTCATTTTGTGTTGTCCCAAAGCTCCCTTAGTCTCTCTTCTTGTTTTTTAAGTCTTTTTTTTTTCAGTTGCTGCTGTGTTTGTGTGTTTTTTCCTACCTTGTCTTCTAATTTGCTAATGCGGTCCTCAGCCTCTTCTAAACTACTGTTTAGGCCTTCCATTGTGTTCCTTATTGCAGCTATGTCATTCTTCATCTCTTCTTGGTTTCTTTTCATATTGGTGTCATTCTCATTCAGCTCCTTGTAGTTCGCATTGAGTTGTGTGTATTTTTCGTAGAGTTGTGTGTATTTGTCTTCCATCCGTTTAAGCATCCTTAAAACCATTACTCTGAATTCTTTCTCTGATAGGCTACTGGCTTCAATTTCATCTAACTCCCTTTCTGGTGATTCCTCTTTTTCTTTCCTTTTGGGATTGCATTTATGCCTTCCTATGTTTTCCTATAATGTTTTAATTGTAGATTCAATTGTTTTTCTACCCAAGTTTTTTTGGGGGTTGGGTTGTACCACTGGTGTATTCTCTCAGTTTCCTGTGCTTGTTAATCTATTGTAGTACCCTACTTGAGCTACAGTGGTACCTCAAGATACGAGTTTAATTTGTTCCGTAACCTTGAGGTGTGGGAAACTATGAGACACTCGAGTTGCGGTAAACTGGTGGGTCGTGTGCAGCCGGCTGATCTGCGTGATTACTCCTATCTCAAATGTTGCTCATATTTCAAAGCAAAAATCACTTGCTCAATAGCTCGTATCTCAAAAACCTCGTATGTTAGGGCACTCGTATCTCGAGGTACCACTATATTTGGGTTCTCTTGATGTAGATCTGTGAACGTGAGCAGCACAACTGTGGTGTCTAGAAGTCAGTAGCCTTGGAGAGGAGTGTCCCAATTTTGTTTGTTTGTTTTACAGCCTTAATTGAGATCATGCATGCCCAGGAGGGATACACAGTGGCACCAAGGACCTTCTGTCAAGGTGATATGTTTCAGGGTCCTACATCCTGGAGAGGCATGACTGTGGTGCCCAGTGTTAAAAAGTCACACCTGCGGGGGCTCCCAGTGGCTCCCAGGCACTGCTTAGGGATTGGACCACCAGTAACAAACTGCTGAGAGTGGGCTATAAACACACTGATGTGGGTGGACTGTAAACTCACTGACTAGGGCGTGCTGTAAAGGCACAGACCTGGGAGGGCTGTAAATGCGCAGCTGACTAGGGCGTTATGTCAACCTGCAATGGGTGTTGACCATGAGGGTGCACAGCAAACACTGTGACCAGGGAGCTCCAGAAACCTGAGAGGAGGGCATGCCACAGATGGGGCGACTAGGGTGCTACAGAGGGGTTGACCAGGATGTGCAAACTCAGGAACTAGGGCGCCACAGACAGGGCGACCAGGATGTGCAAACACAGGGATTAGGGCACTCCACAAACCAGCGCGAGTGCACGCCACAGAATGGGGAACCGCAGTGCATGCAAACAGGTGACCAGGACTTTCTGCAAGCTGGGACCCACACAGATGTCACCAGGGAGAGGGAGGTTGTATTCACTGCTTTGAAGGCAGAGGCCCCAGAATCTGTGTGTCTGCAGCTGTGTCTGCAGCTGTGGCAGCAGCACTCTGGCTGGAGTGGCTACTGGGTTGCAGGGTAGCTGTAAGACCTGTCTGGCTGGTGGTGTGGATGAGTTCCCCAAGAAAGGCCATTTTCCTCTTCAAGATGGCATGGGCTCCATGCCTGAGTTCTGCAGTCCTGGGAGTGCCAGCCACGATGGCAATGTTTCCTTGTCCAAGAGAGCCTGTACTGCCATCCCCAACTGCTCCCATGAGATTGAACTGTCCTGCACTCAATCACACACCCACCACACACACCCACACACTGTCTTTTCATCCCCTCACTCACTTCCTCTCCCTCACCTCCATCCTTCCAGCCGCCATCTTTTTCAACTGTCAGGTACATGATTTTTGTCCAGTCTCTCCCTGCACCAACCCTCACCTCTTTCCCCCTGAGAATTATCAGTCCACTTCTTTTTTACGCCCCTAATTCTATTATATTCACCAGTTTATTCTGTTCATCAGATTTTCAATTCACTTGATTTTTAGATTCACTTGTTGATACATATGTATTTGTTGTTAATAATTTTTATCTTTACCTTTTTATTCTTCTTCCTCTTCTTAAAGAATACCTTTTAGCATTTCATATAATACTGGTTTGGTGTTTATGAACTCCTTTAATTTTTTTCTTATCTGTGAAGCTCTTTATCTGCCTATCAATTCTGAATGATAGGTTTGCTGGGTAGAGTAATCTTGGTTGTAGATTCTTGCTATTCATCATGTTGAATATTTCTTGCCACTCCTGTCTGGCAGCATAGTTTCTATTGAGAAATCAGCTAACAGTTGAATGGATGCTCCCCTGTAGGTAATTAACTATTTATCTCTTGCTGCTTTTAATAGTCTCTCTTTGTCTTTTGCTCTTGGTATTTTAATTATGATGTGTCTCAGTGTGGTCCTCTTTGGATTCCTTTTATTTGGGGTTCTGTGAACTTCCTAGACTTGTAAGTCTGGAGGCAAGCCTGCATGTGCAGACACAGCTGATCCTCACAAGCAGGTGTGGGAAGTTTTCAGTCATTATTTCTTCAAATAGGTTTTCAGTATCTTGCTGTCTCTCTTCTTCTGGCACCCCCACAATTCTGATGTTGGTATGCTTGAAGTTGTCCCAGAGGCTCCTTACACTATCTTCACATTTATTTTATTTTTTATTTTTTTATTTTTTTGCTTTTCCACTGGAGTGTTTTTTGCTTCCTTGTATTTCAAATCTTTGACTTGATTCTTGCGATCCTCTAGTCTGCTGTTAGGTTCCTGTATAATATTTTTTATTTCAGTAAATGTATGTTTAATTTCTAATTGGTTCTTTTTAATCTCCTCTTGGATTTTGCTAAATTTATCCATTTTTTCCTAGGAAATTCTTAAAAAACCTTATAAGCATGGTTTTGAACTCTATATCCAGTCCTTTGTTTTCCTCCATTTGTTTCATTTGTGATCTGTTCCTTGATCTCCGCATTTTTTCAATGCTTCCCTGAGTTGGTAGAGTAGCTTTGTGTGCCAGCTGTCCTATGTGGCCCAGTAGCTCTGCCTCCCCAGTTACCTGAGGTGGACACTCTTGGTGCACTCCTTTGTGAACTGTGTGTACAGTCTTGTTGTAGTTAAATCTTGATTGTTGTTGGTATCACTTGGGGGCGGGGATTGATCTCCAAGACAATTGGTTGTGAGGATCAGCTGTGTCTGCACATGCAGGCTTGCCTCCAGACCTCTGTCTTTTAGTTCCCCTGAGTTTCCATGTGCTCTAGGGACCCATATGAGTCTGAGTCCCCAGGGTCTCGTCTGAAACTGGTGTTCAGTGCAGTTGGACCTGGATTTCAGTGCTGTTGTGAGGTTCTGTTTTCCTCCTGCTAGCGGAAGCCAGGCACAATCAGCCGTCAGTGCTCTGTGTGCACACCTTTGTGCGCACTTTCACGATCCCCCAGACTTCTGTCTTTCACGGCTCCCCTAAGTTTCCATACACTCCTTCCTTTTCACAACAGCCCAAACTCCCCCTATGAGTCTCGCCTGGAGCTCAGGTTCAGTGAAGTTGGGATTTTCTGTCTCCTTCCCACTAGAGGAAGCCAGCCAGGCCCTCCTCCGCCCATCCTCTCCACAAGCATGTCTCCATACCTCAGCTTTTTACAGCTCCTCTGAGTTTTCATGAGTCCCTCTCTTTATTTCTAGTTGTAGAATTTTCACTCAGCCAGCTTTCCTGTGGTTCCGGATGGTGTCCATTCTGTCTTTTAGTTGTAGTTTTGAAATTGTTGTGTGAGGCAGCAGCTTAGGTGTTCACCTATGCCGCCATCTTGGTTTCTCCATGAAATTTCTTTATCTTAGTCAGCTCAAGCTGCTATAACGAAATACCATAGACTGTCTGGCTTAAAAGACAGAGATTTATTTCCCACATTTCTGGAAGCTTGAAAGTCCAAGATGAAGGTGTTGGCAGATTTATTTCTTGGAGAGGATTCCCTTCCTGTGCCTTGTATGCTCACATGGCACAGTGGTATCACTAGTGTCTCTTCTTTGCTTCTTTTTTAAATCCTTACCCAGAGTTATGTTTTTATTGACTTTCAGAGAGAGAGAGAAAGAGAGAGAGAGAGAGAGAGAGAGAGAGAGAGAGAGAGAGAGAGAGAGAAAGAAAGAGAGGGAGAGATCATTTGATTGCTCTCATATGAACCCTGAACAGGGATCAAATCTGCAACTTTTTGCTGCACAAGATGACACTCCCATCAATTAGTCCACCAGCCAGGCTGTTCCTTTTTTATAAAAGTAATCCTATAATGGGGGCTTCACCCTCATGACCTCATCTAATCCTAGCTACCACTCAAAGACCCCATCACCTAATATTGTGACATTGATGGTTAGGGCCTCAACACATGAATGTTATGTAACATTTGATTATTACATGTGATTCTAGTTAAATAAAGACTAATGAGAGTAATTCATTTCCTCTGTTACACTTCATTTAGCCTTTGCAGAGGCAAGGAAAACTCATCCTCTACTGTCCTTCTGGAATTGAGATCAGAAGACAAATTTATAGTTAAGATACTTTAACTCTAAAGACTTAGATTAGACTAAAATTATTTTTGGTAAATATTCCATACTATATCTCACACAGATATTCTAATTTAAGGATGATTTATATCTCTTCCTTCTTAATTACGACTATGCTCTCAAGTTAAAATGCATAAAAATATAGATGATGTTCCAGAACTGAATGCTTGAATTAGATTGTCTTCATTGATCTTGCTTTGCAATGTAATAGTGGAGCCAAATCATGTACATAAGTGACTTACAGAAAGTTCATCAGTCTGGCTTCTCTACTAAAATCCCAACCACAGAAGAGGCAGTTGAGAAGACTATGGAAGTTATTGTTTGTTTGTTTTTAGGGATTTTGTTGTTTTTCTTTGTTTTGGGTAAGATGCATTTTGCATCTCTTAAAAAATGAAAAGGAAAAACACCTCTGTTAGTGTGAATGGTGTCCTTTTCTGTAAAGATGCTTCCCAAGGACCAGAGTAGCTACACTCACAATACTCTCCTGAACAATGAGCCATTTGAGAGACTCACAAAGTGAAAAGGGGGATAATAAAGATGTTCTATCAATTTATATTTACTAAAAATCTTCTCCCACTTTTCAAAGCTTCAATTTTTAAACACAGTTGGCCATTATGGTATTTTATCCTGTAACACAGGAAATAAATTACTCTCATTAGTATTTATTTGATTACAATCAGATGTAATATTAAAAATATTTTAACAATCATAATTCCACAGGCATTGAACAATTAAAATATGCATTCCTGAGCTAGTTAGTGAATGTCCCTTATGTCCCTAGAACTTAACTCTTAAATTGCTTGATTTGAGAGGGTCAGATGTAGATTGAGAAGGCTTATTTTGCCCTTGAAAAACAGCTGGAATTGGAACTGACTGGACTGGAAGTTAGGCTACAGCAGTATCCAAGTCACATAGCTAACACAAAACGGATTCAAGATTAGAGCCCCAAACTTCGAAAACTATGCTAATACTGGTCCCTCCTATGAAAAAAGGAAATGAAAAGCTAATGCTATCCACTCAATGGTTCACATTTAATGACTTAATTATGACACATGCTTATACAACTTATAATGCTATATAAGTTTCTGCATTAGAAAAGAAAGATTGCAGTGCACATGGGAAGGTTTATCTGAAAAGAATATAAGTTTCACCAGTAAAATTTTGGAATAATAAAAAATTGATATTACCATTGTTTTGTATGGTAGGTCACTCTACTTTATTATTTAAAGATAGAGGACTCAACCACTTAAAGACAACCAAAATTCCCCTTTCTACTAGACCCCAGCAATTTTCCCAAGAATGATTAGGAGTGGACTTGATTAACAGGTTAGTGACTAACATTCTTCTAATAAGTACTTCATGCTCATTTTTAAACCTTGGAAAACACACAAAAATATAAAGACTATAAAAGTCACCCACTATCCTACTGCCTAGGGATATAACCAGAGTTAAAATTTTGATATACTTTCTTCCAGTCTTTTTATCATACACACATATATACACACAAAAATTTAAATAACCTATATTTATTTAAATAACTAAATATTGTGGGAATTTTTTAATGGTCATTAAAATTTGTGAGAAACAAAATTTAAAGTTTTCTTAATACTCTAACATATGGATTCAGCATAATTTATTTAACCATTCCCCTATCTTTAGAGAACAGCAGGGCTTGGACAGGAAATATATAGTTATGTAAATAACAGGACCTGAATTAACTACAAAAGATTAAGAACCCCAGGTTATTCCTTGGTCTCTGCAATTTAATAGAATCCAGGAAGGCAGGAAAATCAAACACAGTATTTTTAGTCTCTAGAAGGATCCATCCATATTCAAATATATTTAGCCATTTTTGCTGAAAGGTGTCCCCAGAGCAAAATATTTAAGAGAGAGGATCCTTATCACTCTTATATGGGTAGAAATCATTGCCAGAGAACATCACTCAGGAAACACCTAGGTCAATCAAAACCCAGCTTTGGTATAAAAAAGTGAATCAAGGTACCTATTTACTAAATTTATTATATTGAAAAATATCTAAACTTGAGATGAGATTAGTCATTTATTGCATTTTTTAATCCTCTAAGTTATGGTCGAATTTAAATGAGGGGATTTATGGCTCCAGAAACAAATTGTAAAGTGTTGTAGCTAGGCACATAAAGAGGTGCTCAGTCTCCTCCAGATACATCATTTACACATTTAAAAAGAATTACATTTCTTAGTGGTATCTTTGACTTGAGGAGAATTGTGTGATTGAATGTAGTTAATCTGAAATATGGAACAGAGCAAATCATTTAGGGATAGATGAGAGATCTGAGGTACTTTCATGGAACAATGCTTTCAAAGGATGGTAAAAAAGGAAATGTCCAGCAGTATATCAAAGTATACTGCTGACATTAGGAAGTGACTCTTCATCCAGGAGCCATATTTCCCAGTCCCTCTTTCATCTCATGGGGCCATGTGACTTGTTATCATCAAGGAAATAAAATCAAAAGTGGAGTATTTACCACTTCTGCACCAAGTATCAAGTATTCCGACCTTTACTGTCTTCTTTTTCTTCCGAAGTTACCAGGAAGGCTCATTCTGAACACAATAGCAACACAAGATGGAAGGAGGTTACATTCTTGGGTCACCATTTAGAGTAGTTGCTCAGGACAAATGGCTACCCAGGAACATCAGCAAAGGATTTTGTGTAACTGAGGAAGAAATACTTATTATGTTAACCCATTGACATTTGAAAGTTGTTTGTTAAATTACTCAGCCTATCTCAATGAGACTCTCTAAAAAGGCCTCTGCTATCTGACAACTTGGAGCACTTCTTCAAGATAGATATCATTGTTTCTCAATAAGGGAAAGATGGAGAACAATACAAATCGGGAAATACATGGCAAAAAGAGAACAATGAACCAAGGTTTATAGTCACAGGGAATCAAACTTTAAGTTCCAGAAAATCAAGGCAGTGGAGGGAAATCTATATGAGTGAGCTCTTGATTTGTTCCCATCCTACATGACCAAGTTACAGACATATTTCTGTCAACGGGCAGTGTTTCTTTGGTATTTAAAGTTCTGTTCGCCAAATAATCTTCCTTTTTGATTGATGACTCTTGCTTGATTTTAGGTCACATTCTAACTCATTGAGTTCTCTTGAGATTTTGGTTAAAGCAACAATAAAGGCATGAAAAATAGATCAAGATTTCATTACACAGATTAAAGATGTTAGTGAAAGCTTTTTTTTATCCTGAGCAAAATTACTCAAGGTTTTATAGTCAACTATAGGTTTTTTTAAATTATAAAAACATTCGCAGGGACATAAAACCACAAATCTGGTTAATAATATCTTGAGTGGTAAGTGCTCATTGTTTTATTCTCCAAGGATAAAGGAGCGTTGAATTATTGTAATGTGTTAGCCCTTGCTTTCTGCAACCACCTCCCTTCTTGCTGGAATTTCTGACCTTTATTTCTATCTATCTATCATCTATCTATCTATCTATCTATCTATCTATCTATCTATCTATCATCTATCATCTATCTCTCTATCTAGTTTAAGATAGCTAGTTACATTTTTAATGCAATCTTGATAACTTTGCATTTTAATTTTTTGCACATTAATATGCCTGTTTTATATTCATTGCATGTTAAGCAATTTTACCATGAGATGAGCTATCAATAGAAATTTTAATTAATACTTTAGAAACAGCTTTTTGTCCAGTGCACTTAAATTTTCTTAGGTGTCCACTTATTTCAATTCACCCGTTTAAATTAATCTGAAAGCTTGATAACTCTTTTACTGTCAAATTTAATACTCTACTAAAATATCTGGTAAGTAAATTACATCTAGAAAATTTTCACTTTAGAAAATTAATTTTCATTTGTCATACTAACAGCAAGACACCCATGAAAAACACACATGGTGTCAAAATAAGCCAAAGGAAAAGCGGGTAGGCAAAAATAAAAAGGACCCCAAGTCAATTTTATAGAAAAGATTCCTTTGTTAACTTTTTGTCGAGAATATGTTTATATATTTTCAGAAAACAACTCCAAGACCAAGTGGACTCCAGCAACAGAGAGGAACTGACAGGTCTGTGCCAACCACGAAGACAATAGGAGAAACAGTCCAGAGATGGAAGACGCTGACGACGCCTTGCCATGCGAGCAGTAGGCAGCTGTGTGTCGCTACAGGATGCCTAGGACCAAACCAGAGAGGGTCAGACCGGCATTGCCACCATTTGTCCACTATCCAGATACCATTGCTGACATGTACACAGAAGGAACTGTTTGACATTGAAACTGGGACTCAAAACTATTGGACATTGAAATTGGGACTCAATCATTTTTTTGCTCTTATAAGTTTATTTCTAGCCTACAAAGGCAAGATTTTTTTAAAGACAAGAATTGGGGGGGAGGGGGACCAGATACGAGGCAAATAAGCAATGAACAGACTGTCATGCTACAATTGGAAGGCAGGGGAGGTTGCGGGGGGTGAGCTGTAAGAGATCAATCGAAGGACTTGTATGCATGTATGTAAGCATAGCCAAGGGATACAGGGAATTGGGGAGGGGAGATAGGTGAGGGCATGTACTGGGGGGTGGGGAAAGCTGGGGGAGGGCAATAAGGGAAAATAAATAAAAAAATAATAAGTAATTAAATAAATATTTAAAAAATTTAAAAAGATAGCTAGTTAACTAATTTAAGCTCTAATAATGAAGTGGGCAAGGAATATATTAACTGCTAAAACCAAACCTAACTAGGGCAGAGAGTCTTATGGGAGCCCTAACCACACCAAAAAATAGGCTCTACACTGTCTTGCTGCTCTAGTATAGATTGAGGCAAAAGTAGGTTTACAGCTGTTTATATGGAAAATAATACAATAATTTAGACATAATAATGTAAGAATAAACTCTATTTCACATATTCACAACTATAAACCTACATTTTCCCCAATCTGTATTATCCTAGGATGAACTAAGGTGTATTATCTCCACTGGCCTCTCAGTTCCTTACAGTAAGGGTATTACATACTCAACTAGGGACCCCGTGCACAAAATTCGTGCACTGGGGAGGGGTACATCAGCCCAGCCTGTCCTCTCTCACATACTGGGAGCCCTCAGGGGATGTCCTACTGATGGCTTAGGCCTGTTCCGTGTTGGAGCAGTCTGGCCTCCCTTTGCAGGAGGCGACTGGGCTGATCAGGGCAAGATGCCAGCCCCAACACACCGCTACTGCAGCCACTGCCAGTCACCACAGCCACCAAGGTATTTTCATCAACATGGACTCCAGTCCCTTCACCATGAAAAAAATGACAACTTCCTTTAGGCATTTTCAAGATGTGCCTTTCATAAGATATGACATTTCTTTATTTTTCTTTTTATCCTCACCTGAGAATATGTGTCCATTGATTTTTCCCCTTCCCTCTGATTCCAGGCTCAGCCCCACAACAGGTTGTAGGCTTGGGAATCAGGTACTCCCATCTCCCAAGCCTAAAGCCTCTGTGGATGGCCAGCTGGTTGTGACCTGGATGCCAAGAAGGTTCCCAAGACCCAGGTATGAATGCAATTAACTACCATCTTTATTGGGTTAATTTGCATAATCACTCTGATTGGCTGTGGGCTTATGGAGGTACAGTCCATTTACATGTTTCTCTATTATTAGGAAAGATACCCAGCCTAGATCTTGTCCATATTAAGTACTTGACAAATGTACAATGAGAAGAACTAAGTTCTGGAATGCTCAGAATCATGATTTTCTTAGAATACTTTCTCAATTGGTAGTCTGTTTGCATGGGCTTCCACCTCAGTTTCTTATTAGGGTTGAATATCATCCTTGCAAATCAGCCATAGCAACCCCAGGACTACTCTATGATAAGATTTTGGACCCTGTTCTCAGTAGCTACATCTATTGTTTGAGGGCCTTCTCCAAAAGAATCAGAAGTCATTCCCAACTTGATTTAAGAGCACTCCAGCTAAATGTATCCCTCCCACTCACGTACACACATCTAAACTTTGTTCAAGAGATAACTCATCCCACTCCATTGTATACTGTTGGACAGTCATGGCTTAGGAGCACAGCCTGTTACTCCTCTACCTTATCTCTTAACTTATCCCACTATTCTGACTCCTTTGTCTTGTGTCTTAATTTGTCCCACTATCCTGACTGCATCTCCCTCAACACCTGCTCACTGCAGAGGCTCTAGGAAGCCCATCAATAGAGTCTCCTCACTCCCATAACCCCAATGTAAGGCCTAAAGCAAGCTGCAGGAATTTTTCAAATGACTTTTGCTACTTATCATAGCTGAAGTTTGCTACGTGCAATTAATAAAATTAGAAATTCATAGAATATGTTGTATTCTACCAAAAACTCATTTGATCCAGGATTTATTGAAGGCAGAAGAACTCTATTTACAAAATGAATTGAAGTGACATATACCTATGACTAATCCCTCTATATATAAGTGTCTCTGTGGGAGTTCGACCAGGAGATTGTGAGTTCTATTGCTCACTGTGACATGCGCTGACCACAAGGGGGTGGCATGGAACAAAGGGAGGCCCCAGCTGGCAGCTGGAAGAAAGTCCCCAACCAGCAGCCAAAAGGCCCCAATTGGCCCTGATCGCCAGCCAGGCCTAGGGATCCTACCCATGCACGAATTTCGAGCACCAGATCTCTAGGTATATATAAAATGAATGGGTGATGGAAGTAGGCATCACTATAAAACAGTAATATGAGGGATCCTTCTGGGGTTATAACTGTTCTGTACGTTTACTGTACCAATGTCAGTCTCCTGGATTTGATATTATATTATGATTTTGCAAGATGTCACCTTTGAGGAAAGTGGGTATACAGTCTGTATTATTTCTTGCAACTGCAAGTGAATCTACAATTATGTTAAATAAAAGACGTACTTAAAATAAATGAATAGGAGTAAAAAATATATTAGGCACTTTTGGAATTTTCCCTTAAAAGTTTTGTGTACACAAGCAGAAAGTCCATTAAGCTTTAGCTAAATGGCTATATTGTTTTTTTGATAAGAAAAACTTCAGATAAGTTATAGATTAGTTATACAGTTCTTAGTAAGAAAAACAGTCAATAGAAGCATAGTATCAGAACTTTCTGAAACTTACCAGGATACAAACCATTCAACTTCTGAAAATAATATGAAGAAAACTTCTCAGAACAAAACAATTATTTCATTTCCCAAACTGTGTATTCCATAATGATAGCTATGTGAAACAGCAAAATGAACATCTCCATTCTCTGTTATAAGTCATCCTATATAATAAAAGAGTAATATGCAAATTAACCATCACTCCCCTACACCCACAAGCCATGCCCACCAGCCAATCAAGAGTGAGTATGCAAATTAACCCAACCAAGATAGCTGCAGCCATGGTGCGAGCAGGTGGCTTGGGTTTCCCCAGCAATGGAAAAAGCAAAACTTTCTGCACACCCTGGCTGGCCCAGGCCCCCACTCAAGGCTACAAAGTTTCAATTATAAAAGATAAGTAAATCCCAGATACCAGGGCCTCTGCTTGGGTTGCTAGGAGGTGTGGCCAGCCTGCAAACCACCACAGGCCCCTAACCCAGGCCACCCCACACCCCCAAGGGAACCCTCACCCTGATCTGGGACACCCTTCAGGGCAAACCAGCTGGCCCACATCCATGCACCAGGCCTATATCCTACTGAACAAAAGAGTAAGATGCAAATTGACCATCACTCCAACACACAAGATGGCTACCCCTATGTGGACACAAGAGGGCCACTGCAAGATAGCCAACAGGGGAGGGAAGTTGGGAGGAACCAGGTCTGCAAGAGAGGGCAGTTGTGGGTGATCAAGCCAGCAGGGGAGGGGAGTTGGGAGAGACCTGTAAGGGAGAGCAGTTCGGGTGATCAAGCCTGCAGGGGAGGGCAGTTAGGCATCAATCAGGCTGGCAGGGGAGCAGTTAGACATCAATCAGGATGGCAGGCAGAAGCAGTTAGGGGCAATCAGGAAGGCAAGCAGGCAAGCAGTTGGGAGCCAGCAGTCCTGAATTGTGAGAGGGATGTCCAACTGCTCTTTTAAGCCCTATCCTATCTGGATCTGGCCTAAATGGACAGTTGGACATCCCTCGAGAGGTTCCATATTTGAGAGGGTGCAGGCTGGGCTGAGGGACAGTCCCCCCACCCCCACCCCGTTCAAGAATTTCATGCACCGGGCCTCTAGTATGAGATAATATGTGATTAAAAGTCAAGATGTTTCCTGACCAAAGTAATAAGTATTAAGCTGCAATCAAAAGTCAACTACACATATGTCCTTTCTACTTGGTGTTTCTGGTTTCTTGGGATATATTCCTAGAAGTGGGATCACTGGGTCAAATCAGAGTTTCATTTTTAACTTTTTGAGGAAATGCCATACTGTTTCCACAGTGGCTTCACCAGTCTGCATTCCCACCAGCAGTGCACAAGGATTTCTTTTTCTCCACATCCTAGCTAGCACTTGTCATTTGTTGATTTGTTGATGATAGCCATTCTAACAGATGTGAGATAATATCTCACTGTCATTTTGATTTGCATCTCTCCTATGATTAGTGACTTAGAGCTTGTTTTCATATGTCTCTTGGCCTTTTGTATGTCCACTTTCAAAATGTATCTCTTTAGGATTCTAAGATGGCTATCAACAGGAGGGCTGGCTGCAAGATAGTGTGTGAGAGAACAATAGGAGAGTGGGTGAATGTGCAGGGAGTGTATGTATTTGTGAGTGAGGGACAGCTATATTCCAAGGAATTGTTGGGGACTGCTGGACCTGGCTCCCCTGGCCAGGCAGCCTCTCTGCTGCTGAAATCTCTCCCAGAGCATCCAGCTCTGCACAAAAACTGTACCATCTTGAAGGTGAGAGTGGTGGTGATCTGAAGTCCAGCCTCACCTTCAATTGGGGAGACCCTCGGATAAATAACGGGACCTTACAACCACAACCCCCAGGGACCAGCCACCTCAGCTGTGAACCCAGGAATACCAAGACTCCAGCCTTTCCAACTGTGGGAACCTAGCATATCTGTTCAGGAGGAGACAAAAT
Source organism: Lasiurus cinereus (assembly GCA_011751065.1). Classification (NCBI taxonomy): domain Eukaryota; kingdom Metazoa; phylum Chordata; class Mammalia; order Chiroptera; family Vespertilionidae; genus Lasiurus; species Lasiurus cinereus. Next base: position 10,898,749 of record JAAGEH010000015.1, on the reverse strand, counting down.
GGCACAAGTAAGAGGATGACCCCTGTGCCTTCTTACAGAGCAGAAATAAGGAACAGCTGAATCAATTAATATCTACCTGGAATTGGCAAATTAAACACAGCTGGTGAAACATCTGGGAACGATGAAGAAATCCATAGACAGAGAGATCAGCTATTGCCTAAGGAGAGAAGAGGTTTGCGATCCAGACTGAAGGGAGAAACACAAGTGAAATGTGCGTGTAATGCATGCAGCAGGAACTAGAGTCTCAAAGGGAGATTGCACCCCACAAAATACATGCTGTTGGGGTAAATGTAGCCCTCTAATGTGAAAGGGGGTCCACAGGGATGTGGGCAGAAGGAGACTATAGAAATTAACCCATGGCAGGGCTGGGCACAGGAGGGCAGTCTGGAGTTCTGCCAGTGTGCCAACTGTGGAGTGCCAGGGGAAGATGCGAGTCTGCGCGCATCCTGTTGCTTTTGTGTGTGTGGATTTTTTTGTTTTGTTTTTCCGTTTTCTTTTTTATATTCTTGCTTCTGATTTCTAAGGCCAGTACATAGGATCTTCCTATTCAAAAACACTCACCAAGACTGCAGGGGAAAGCATTTTTTGTGAAAACTGGATAACACGGTGTGTAGAAACAAACAGAAAGTCATCTTTAGGACAGTACATCCCTCTAACCCAGCATTAAGTAAAACAGCCAAAGCCATCTAAAAGCTACATAGGGGAGGAGCCTTTTAGCCCCAGATATAAATACAGAAACACTGCCACCCAGGGATTGTATCAGAAATTTACTCTTGTGTGAATGGAGATAAAGGCAGACTAAGAAACAAAGAGCTCCCAACTGCCTGAAAAAATAATTGTGGCTTATTACGCAGAGGCCCTGTGGAGTACAGGGTACTCTAATACTGTTCTGTCTACCTGACAGGAAACAGACCTGCCAAACAGAACAGTAGAGGAAGTGAACAACGTTCACTACACATTTTTACTTTTTATCTTTTACTTGAGAAACTATTTTTTTCTTTCTCACCTGATTTTAGCTTTTTTAATTATACTTTTGTTTTTAATTACTATTATTACTACTATTTTACCTTTTATAAAGTTTTATTTTATTTTTTCTTTATTTTGTTTCATTTTGGGATTAGTGTTTTACATTCTATTTTCATTTTTCTTGTAGCATTATTTTAATCTATCTCAATTTTTCCTTTATACCAATACTCTCTTTCTCACAATCCTCTTTTGCCCTGTTTCTCTTGCCCTGTTCCTGCTTCAGTTTTTCTCTTATCATTTCTTTTCACTCCCTATTAAAAATTTATCTTACTTATATATCTAATTTCTGCTCCCCTGCTCAAAGCCCATATACACTTTTCTCATCTGTTTCTTGACTATCCAGATTTTCTTTTACTTCCTCTTTGTTTTGTTTTTGTTTTGTGCTGTATTTTTTTCTTTTCTTTTTTTAATTATTTGCCTTTTTTCTTTCTTTCTGTTTTGTTAATGCTTGATTGTTGATTGGCTATTATTGCTTATTTGTACTTGTGTTTTTTTTTCCTTTTCTTTGTTTTTGATGTTGTTGCTGTTTAGTTTAGTTTTTTTGCTTCTATTATTCCTTTCCTTGCTTATTCTCTTCTTCTACTAATAGCTTAACTAATTACAATCACAAAGTCAGGCATAGCTACTGTCTATACTCCATTTCATATAGTAAATGAATACATAGAATAAAGAAAGGGAAAAGATATATATATAGCTACATTTATATTCAGTTTTTTTTTATTTTCTTCTTATACACTCATTTGCTTCCTATCTCCTCTATACTGAATTGTGGATATTTCTCCATTCATTCATTTCCTTGACCCTAACTTCTGTAAATAAGCTCTGCTTTCTAAGATGTTTCTTGTCTGAGGGTTTGTAGTTTACATATTTTGAATTAGTTGTTATTTGTAGTTTGCCTTCATCACTTGGTGTTTGTTGTTTGCAATTTTTGGATTATTTGGAGTTTTATTGGAGTCTTCTCCCATATACATATATTTCCCCCCACCTTCTTTTTTTCTTCTCTTTCTTTTCACTCTTAATTTTTTTTCTTTTCCTCAATTTCATTTTTGCATATTTTTCTATCCCCTTACTCACTTTTTTTCTGGTGGTCAACTTTATTTGGGGTTATTAGTATTGTGAATATATTAGCATTTGGTGCCCTGTGCACTGTGTATTGTAGTGGTGTATTTTGTGCCTTTAAGTAAACACAGGACAGATAGAGGTACAGAACAAGACATCAAGAGTAGAGGGGTCATGGGGAGACAAAGACACAGCCCTCATACAAAAGAAAAGGAGGCATCACCAGAAAAGGAAGTAAATTAAATGGAGACAGGCAAAATGTCAGAGAAAGAATTCAGAGAAATGGTCATAAGGTCGCTGAACAGGACAGAATACAAATTCAATAATATGTGTAAGAACCAAGAGGAAATAAAGAAGAACCAAGAAAAAATTAAAAATGACATCACTGCAATAAAGAACTCAATAGAAAGCATCAACAGTAGACTAGAAGAAGTGAGGATCACATCAGTGAGCTAGAAGACAAGGTAGGAAGAAATACCTAAGCAGAGCAGCATCTAGAAAAAAAAACTTAAAAAACAGGAGGAGAGCCTTAAGGAACTTTGGGACAACATGAAATAATAATAATAATAAATATATCTGCAGAAAAGGGGTGCCAGAAGGAGAGGAAACTGAGCAAGGAATAAAGGAATATAAACTTGTTTGAAGAAATAATGACAAAAAAACTTCCCTGATATCTGGAAGAAAAAATTCACACAAGCCCACGTAGTTCACAGAGTCCAAAAAAAAACATGAATCCCTAAAGACTGACACCAAGACACATTATAATTAAATTAGTAAACACCAATGACAAAGTAAGCATCTTAAAGGTTGCCAGAGACAGAAATTTACTTACAAAGGATCTTCCATCAGACTATAAAGTTATTTCTCACAGAAACACATGAGGCCAGAAGGGAGTGGAATGAAATATACAAAGTCATGCAAAGCAAGAGTCTGAATCTAAGAATACTGTATCTAGCAAGGGTATCAATCACAATTGAGGGTGAAATAAGGAGCTTCACAGAAAAAAAAAAGACTAAGGGAATTTATTACCACCAAACCAGCAATGCAAGAAATGCTAAACAGTCTGCTATAAAATGAAGAAATAAGGAGGGTAGAAGGAACACAGGCATAAAAAATAAAAATGGTGACTAACCTATCAATAAAACTTTAAATGTAAATGGATTAAATGCCGCAATAAAAAGATATAGGGTAGCTGAGTGGATAAGAAAACATGACCCATATATCTGCTGTCTACAGGAAACCCACCTCAGAACAAAGGACTCACACAGACTGATGGTGAATGGATGGAAAAAGGTTTTTCAGGCAAATGGAAATGAAAAAAAAATCTAGGGTAGCAATGCTTATATCTGCCAAATTATACCTCAAAGTGAAGGCCATAACAAGAGATAAGGAAGGCCACTTCATAACACTAAAGGGAACAATTCAACAAGTAGATATAACTCTGGTAAACATATATGCACCCAATATAGGCGCACCCAAATACATTAAAAAAAAAAACCTTCTGGAGGATATCAAAGGAGAGATTGACAGCAATGCACTCATAGTAGGGGACTTTAATACCCCACTAACACCACTGGACAAATACTAGAATAGAAAATCAGCAAAAAAGAAAAAAAACAGTAATACTAAATGACTTATTAGATCATATTGAATTAATTGACAATTTCAGAATATTTTACCCCAAAACCACAGAATGTCCATTTTCTCAAGTGCATATGGATCATTTTCAAAGATAGACCACATATTGGGTTACAGGCAAAATCTCTTCAAATTCAAGAAGATAGAAATCATATCAAGCATCATCTCAGATTACAATGGCATAAAATTAGAAATCAACCACAATAAAAACAATAAAAAACAAACATATGGAGACTAAATAGCATGCTATTAAACAATGACTGTGTTACCAAATAATTCAAAGAAGAAATAAAAAGCATCATAGCAACAAATTACAATGAAAACACAATAATCCAATATCTATGTGGCACAGTGAAAGCAGAATTGAGAGGGAAGTTCATAGCTCTATAGGCCTACCTCAAAAACAAGAAAAAATGGTAATAAATTATCTAACCCTACAACTCAAATAGTTAGAAAGAGATCAACAAGAAAAGCCCAGTATAAGCAGAAGGAAGGAAATAATAAAGATGAGAGAGGAGATAAATGACATAGAGACCAAACAAACAAACAAACAAACACAGTACAAGAAAGTAACAAAACCAAAAACTGGTTCTTTGAAAGAATAAACAAAATTCATCAACCTCTAGCCAGGCTCACAAAGAAGCAAAGACAGGGGACCCAAATAAAATCAGAAATGAAAGAGCTAAAGTAACAACTGATCCCACAGAAATACAAATGATTATGAAAAAAATACTATGAACAACTCTATTCCAACAAAATGGGCAACCTAGATGAAATGGTCATACTCTTAGAAAAATACAAGGTCCCAAAACTCCATCAAGAAGAATCAAAACACCTGAATAGGGCTATATCTACCATAGAAATTGAAACAGTGATTTAAAAAAAATCTTCCAGCAAACAAAAGCCCTGGTCCAGATGGCTTTACAGGTGAGTTCTACCAAGCATTCAGAGAAGAACTAAAACCTATCCTCAGACTAGTCCAAAAAACTCAAGAGGAAGGCACAATTCCAAGCTATTTCTATGAAGTCAGCATTACTTTAATCCCTAATCCAGATAAAGACACCACCAAAAGAAGAGAACTACAGGCCAATAACCTTGATGAACATAGAAGCTAAAATCCTCAACAAAATTCTAGCAAATCAGATTCAGAATTACATTTGAATAATCATACACCATGACCAAGTGCAATTTATTCCAGAGATGCAAGGATGGCACAATATTCTCAAATCAACAAATGTGAAACATCACATAAACAAAGAGAGAAAAATCACATAATCATATCAATTGATGCAGAAAAAGAATGTTTCAAAATCCAACACATTTTCTTGAAAAAACCCTCAATAAAGTGGGAATAGAGGGAACATACCTCAACAAAATAAAAGCCTAATATGATAAACCTTAGCCAACATCATATTCTATTCAATGGGCAATTTCCTCTAAGAACAGGAACAAGACAGGGATGCCCAAGTTCACCATTTCTGTACAACATAATACTGGAAGTGCTAGCCATAGCATTCAAAAAAGAAGAAATAAAAGGCATCCAAATTGGAAAAGAAGAAGTAAAACTGTCCTTACTCACAAATGACATGATACCATACATAGAAAACCCTAAAGACTCCATTCAAAAATTATTAGACTGAATAAATGAATTTGGCAATGTGTCAGGATACAAAATTAACACCCAGAAGTCTATGGCCTTTTTATACCCCAATAATGAACTCAAAGAAAGATAAATGAAAAAAAAATCCCATTTACCATTGCACCAAATGAATTAAGATACCTTGGAATAAACTTAAAAGAGGATGTAAAAGACCTGTACTTAGAAAACTACAGGACATTTAAAAAAGAGATAGAGGAAGACATAAACAAATGGAAGAACATACCATGTTCATGGACTGGTAGAATCGACATCATTAACATGTCCATACTACCTAAAGCAATCTGTAGATTCAATGCAATCCCCATTAAAATACCAACAGCATATTTCAAAGATCTAGAACAAAAATTCACCTTGAATAAAAAAAAAAAGGACCCTGAATAGCAATAGCAATCCTGAGAAAGAAAAATGTTGGAGGGATCACAATACCATATATCAAGCTACATTACCAAGCCACTGTTCTCAAAACTGCCTGGTACTGGCACAGTAACATACATGTAGACCAATGGAACCAAACAGAGAACCCACAAATAGACTCATGCCATTATGCTCTATTAATATTTGACAAAGGAGGCAAGAGCATACAATTAAGCCAAAACAGCCTCTTCAATAAATGGTGCTGAGACATTTTGTCAGCAATATACAAAAAAATGAAACTAGATCACCAACTTACACCATACATACAAACAAACTCAAAATGGATAAAGGACTTAAATGAAAGTTGGGAAACCATAAAAATCCTACAAAACTCCAGAGGCAGCAAAATAGTAACATATTGTAGCAATATCTTTACAGATACAGCTCCTAGGGCAATGGAGACTAAGGAGAAAATAAACAAATGGGACTACATCAAAATAAAAAGCTTCTGCACAGCAAAAGAAATCATCAACATAATAAGGAAGCCCACTGCATGGGAGAATATTTTTACCAAAAATATTTCTGATAAAGGTTTAATCTCCAAAATGTACAGAAAACTCATACAAGTTAACAAAAGAAAGATAAACCAATCAAAAATGGGCAAATGATCTAAATAGACACTTTTCTAAAGAGGACATACAGAAGGCCCAGAGACATAAGAAAACATGCTCAAAGTCACTAATCATCTGAAAGATGCAAATCAAAACAACGAGATACCATCTCACACTTGTCAGAATGGCTATCATCAGCAAATAAACTAATGACATATGCTGGTGAGGATGTGGAAAAAGAGGAAACCTCATGCACTGCTGGTGGGAATGCAGACTGGTGAGGTACTGTGGAAGATAGTATTATCCTCAAAAAGTTAAAAATGGAACTCCCATTTGACCCAGTAATCGCACTTCTAGGAATATATCCCAAGAAACCAGAAACACCAATAAGAAAGGATATATGCACCCCTATGTTCATAGCAGCACAATTTACAATAGCTAAGATTTGGAAACAGCCTAAGTACCCATCAGCAGATGAGTGATTTTAAAAACGGTGGTACATCTACACAATGGAATACTACACTGCCATAAAAAGGAGGAACTTTTACCATTTGCAACAGCATGGATGGAACTAGAGAGAATTATGCTAAGCAAAATAAGCCAGTCAGAGAAAGATAAATATCACATGATCTCCCTCATATGTGGGATATAATGATCAACATAATTTCATGAACAAGAATAGATCCAGACACAAATAATAGGGGAGGGAGGTGGTTAGAGAGCAACCAAATGACTTGTATGCATGCATATTAGCATAGCCAATGGACACAGACACTGGGGTGTTGGAGCCTTGCCTCTGGGTGAGAATGGCTGGTGGGGGGAGTCAATTGGAGAAAAAGACTTATATAAAATTTTAGACAATACAAAAATTAAAAAGGATGAAAGAAGGTTGAAAGGATTAAGCAACAAGACTGTGTGTGTGTGTGTGTGTGTGTGTGTGTGTGTGTGTGTGTGTGTGTGAAGGTAAGGAAAGCAAGGGAAAATGAGGACTGAAAGGAACTTTGCTGGGGGTGATTGGTGCATGTATAGTGTGTACAACATGTTTTGTTGAGTTGTACCCTTGAAACCTGTATGACTTTGTGAACCAATATCACCCCAATAAATCAAAAAATATATAAGGAACTTATACAACTTAATAAAAAGAAGATAATCCAATTAAAAATGTTCAAAGGACCTAAATAGACACTTCTCCAAAGTGCGCATACAGATGTCCAAGGGACATATGAAAAAAATGCTCCAGGACAAACCAAAATGGTGGCATAAACACCTGAATTTGCCACCTCACACAACCACTTCAAATCTACAATTAAAAGACAAAATGGACATTATTCAGAACCACAGGAAGGCTGGCTGAGTGGAAATTCTACAACTAGAAGGACAGAGTAAAGCACACTAAGACTCAGAGGAGCTGTGGAAGTGAAGTGCAGAGGTACGGAGGTGCACGCACAGAAAACTGAGTATGCAACTGTCTTTTTCAATTGGGAGGGAGACACAAGTTCCCAGCTGCTCTGAACTCCAGTTCTGGGCAAGACTCTGGGGACCCAGACTCATACGGGGAGAAACTGGACTGTCTGGAATTTGGTGGAACTTGAGGGCAGCTTTCTCTCAGAGGTGCTTGCAGTGATTACCAAGGGACACTGAAACCCAGGTGCCCTATAGGGCAGGGCTGATGGGAAGCCATTGCTGTTTGCTCTTCCCTGAGATCCCGCCCCACCCAAGCAGTGCACAGAGGCTTTTGCATATGAATGACCTGGTCCTTTGAAATTTAAAATTACCTAACAAATTGCAGCTGAGTCAGAGAAACTCAGAACATCCAAAAGAAGGCCCAAGACCCCACAGCAGCTTGCATTGCTTCACAGCTGGGCCTCATCTGGGCACTTCCAAAACCCAAAGAAGAGGAATCTGCAGATCTCTCCTTAGCTCCTGCAGTGGCTGACTTTGCAACTCCTTGGAGATCCAAGAGCCAGTGTACCTAGTGGTCAAAGTGGTGACCATCCAGATTACAACTCCTCAAATCCATAAGAGACACACTCAGGAGGCAGACTCAGTAAGCACCAAAGCCCCACTGAAGCAAGTCTTGCCCCATAAGGGTGTCTCCAGCATAGAAACAGCTGATCCTTACAGCCAATTGCCCTGAAGGTCAATTCCTCCCAGTGATAACAACAACAATCAAGGCTTAACTACAACAAGACTGTGCACACAGCCCACAAAGGAGTGCACCAAGAGAGTGCACCTCAGGTAACGAAGGAGGCTGAGCCACTGGGCCCTATAGGACACCTAGCACACAAAGCCACTCTATCAACACAGGGAAGCAGACACAAATGAAAGAAATGGAGGATATAGAGTTCAAAACCACGATTATAAGGTTTTTCGAGAATTTTCCAGAAACCACCAATAAATGTAGTGAGACCCTCGAGGATATGAAAAAGGACCAACTAGAAATTAAGCATACACTGACAGAAAAAAAGAATAATATACAGAGATGCAACAGCAGACTAAAGGATTGCCAGAATTAAGTCAAAGATTTGAAAACTGAAGAAGCAAAAAGCACCCAACTGGAAAAGCAAAAAGCAAAAAGAATACAAAAATATGAAGATAGTATAAGGAGCCTCTGGGACAACTTCTAGGAATATATCCTTAGAAACCCAAAACAACAATCAGAAAGAATATATGCACTCCTATGTCCATAGCAGCACAATTTACAATAGTTGAGATCTGGAAACCACACAAGTACCCATCAGTAGATGAGTGGATTAAAAAACTGTGGTACATTTACACATGAAATACTATGCAGCAGTAAAAAGAAGGATTTCTTACCCTTTGAGACAGCATGCAGGGACCTGAGAGTAGTAGCTAAGTGAACTAATCTAGTCAGAGAAAGATAACTATCACATGATCTCACTCATATGTGGAATCTAATGAACAAAATAAACTGTTGAACAAAATAAATCCAGAGACATAGAAGCATGGAAGAAATTGTCAAATCTCAGAGGGAAGGCAGGGGTGGGAAGAGATCAATCAAAGAACTTGTGTGCATATATGCATAACCTATGGACATAAGTAATATGGTGGTAGAGGCCTGGGGTGAGGGTAGGAGCAGGCTAGAAGGGGTCAGTGGGAGAAAAAAAGGATACATATAATACTTTTTACAATAAAGATTTTTAAAATTCAGTTTTAAAAAGTCAACTACTTAAATTCATAGCATTAACTTGGAATGCTTCTTGGCAATTGCAATGTAATCAAAATTATTGATGAGACAATTGCTAACATGCTGCAGTCTTCTGGGTAGTGATCCTAAGTTACATCTCTCACATGTACATTCACTAGGAAATAATCCTAATTACTTTTAGTATAGCTCTGAGCTATCATTAGTGATAAATAATGATGATGATTACATTCAATGTTATTGAGTACATGACTGATAAACTCTTAAGAAATTAGACTACAGGTCTGTTCTAAACAAATGCTTTAATGGGCAGAAGTAAAATCCTTTCAAGGAGAGGCCCAGAGCTACTCACAGGTTGTCAGTACTGTCTCTGATGATATAAGATAGATAACCTAAGAGGTGATAAGTCTCCAATTCAACAAACACGCAGGCCCCTGCTCTGAGTGAGAATGAAGGATATCCTTGTACTTACCACTTGCATTTATTATCCAAGACTTCCAACTTCTTGGAGAGTGGTAATGGAGGTGCCCAAAAAACTGGGAAATATCCAGTTCAGGTCAATGATATTAGAGTAGAAATCTTGCCAGAAATGCCAAGTTGCAGGGTAAGAACAGGAAGAGCTTGTACTCACCCAACTCAAATCAGCCATGAGAGTCCGGCAGGTGCCAAGTTTAGAATGCATACTCAGGCTCACAGGACACAGGCAAAGATGGGCATGTGCTCATTTTCCTTTCTCCATCTTCAACCCCAAAACTTTCATTTAATTTTATCTTGCACTGTCTTTTTGATTGCAAGTCATTTCAAATCCTTTTTATATAAAGTATAAAGGAAAAAAATAAAATAAGTCAATAATACACTGGCCTTGCTTGCTTTCTTAAAGATATATATTAGCCTTCCTTCATGGCAACACTTTGGTTATCTAAAAGCCACTTAACATGTGAGGTTGTGAATAACAATTAATCAATCGATGATTTGGACATGGGAATTTCTGGAGAACTATCCTGATTAATCATCTGTCCCCAGCTAGCAGCAATCTCTGAAAATAGAGTTGTACTGCTTAGAGAACTAACTCTGTGCCCTCAAAGGTTGTGTCAGATTATAGGAATTGACATGGACCAAGTAGCAACCCTATCATTAAATGCCTAAGTAGAGTTTAAAACATTTATTGACTTTGCCTTTTCAAGTAATTTGAACTAAAATCATTGAATATTTTAACTATACCTATATCCAAAAGGTTAAGTATGTTTAACACCTGTGACTAATTGTAGATAAATAAATGGATGTGGGGGAGTAAAGGTTGGTCATTTGTGAAAATTTCTCTTAAAGTCCTGTTAACACATGCAGAAATGTGGAGAAACTTCAGCTGAAAATGACTAAATTGATTTAATGAGAAAGAAAAAGTAGCCAAAGCATAGGCTATTCAGTCAATTTTCAGTTGGGTAAATGGGAGTTGAAGAACAAGAAGAAACCCTAAGAGCAGTGGGAAAGAATAAATCAGGTGTACCTCTTCAGTGTCTTTGTATGTGTCATTCTTCCCACCTGGAAAACCTTTCCTATAATGTTCACACCCACAGTGGTTCTGTCTCTATCGTTCATTAACTCTTCCCTAATTTTAATTAAATTTATTGGGGTTACAATGGTTAATAAAATTATATAGATTTCAGGTATACAATTTTATAATACATCATCTGTATTTTGAATTGTGTGCTCACCATCCTAAGTCATGTCTCCTTCCATCACCATTTATTCCCTCCCTCTATTTTCTCCTACCTCCATATGCCCATTTCCCTCTGGTAATAATCATACTGTTGTCAATCTATAAGGTTCTAGAAACAGCAATTCATCCTTTTGAAATTTATATGAAGAAACCCAAAACACCAATTTGAAATAATATGTTCACCCCTATGTTTATTGCATCATTGTTTACAATAGCCAAAATTTGGAATAACCCAAATGTCCATCTGTAGATGAGTGGATAAAAAGCTATGGTTCAATGAAATACTATGCAGCAGTAAAAAGAAGGATCTCTTTCACTTTGAGACAGCATGAAAGTACCTGGAGAGTATTATAAGTGAAATAAGCCAGTTAGAAAAAGATAAGTATCATATGACCTCACTTATATGTAGAATCTAAGGAACAAAATAAACTAATGAATTGTAGACAGACTCATGGATACAGTTAACTGACAGCTGTCAGAGGGGTAGAGGAGGGGCTGGGTGAAAAGGGTGAAGGAATTAAGAGGGAAAAAATGCAACCTCATACACAAATTCTTTCCTATTTCATTCCTCATTTTCCTAGTGGTGACCCATTCCTTTTGCAATTAAAAGAAAATCAAGCTTGCAGAGGGAGGTGGATGTCTGCGGCAGTCTGAAGCCGGCGGCTGGGGAAGCCATCAAGCAGCCAGGGACCTGGGGACCCAGAACTCCGCTCTCCAATCGGCGCAGACACGCAGGTAACGGATTGGATAAGAAAACATGATTAGAGATCAACAGAGCACACGGAAAGTAGCTTGTGTGCTATACCTGGTCGTGTTGTAGTTTGTGCCTTTCAATCAACGTAGGAGAGAGAACTACATAACCAAACACCTGGAGAAGAAAGACCATGGGCAGAAAAAGAAACAGCCCACATAAGACAGAAAGGCAGGTTTCACCAGAAAAGAAAGTAAACGAAATAGAAGCAGAAATAAGCCTGCCAGAGAAAGAGTTCAAAGAAATGATCATAAGGTGGATGAAAAAAATAGAAGACAAAATCGACAATCTGAGTAAGAGCCAAGAGGAAATGAAGAAGACCCAAGAGGAGATGAAGAAGCAGCAAGAAGAAATGCAGAAGAACCTAGAGGAGGTGCAGAATAAACAAGAAGAAATTAAAAATGACATCACTGCTATAAAGAACTCAATAGAAAGCATCAAAAGTAGACTAGAAGAAGCAGAGGACCGTATCAGTGAGCTACAAGACACGGTAGGAAAAAATATCCAAGTACAGCAGCTTCTAGAAAAAAAAAAGTTAAAAAGCAAGAGGAGAGTCTAAGGAAACTTTGGGATAACATGAAACAAAACAACATCCGCATAATTGGGGTTCCAGAAAGAGTGGAAACTGAACAAGGATTAGAGAACGTGTTTGAAGAAATAATAACAGAAAACTAATATAGAAAAGAAAAAACCCACACAAATCCCAGAAGCTCACAGAGTCCCAAGCAAAATGAACCCCAACAAGCCAACACCAAGGCACATTATAATTAAATTGGCAAACACCGATGACAAAGTAAAAATTTAAAAGCAGCCAGAGAGAAACAGAAAGTTACCTACAAAGGAACCCCCATAAGACTAGCTACTGATGTCTCAAAAGAAACTCGTCAGGCCAGAAGGGAATGCAATGAAATATACAAAGTCATGCAAAGGAAGGGTCTGAATCCAAGAATACTGTACCTAGCAAGACTCCCAATCAAAACTGAAGGTGAAATCGAAAGCTTCACAGAAAAAAAGGACTAAGGGAATATATTACCACCAAACCAGCAATGCAAGAAATGTTAAAAGGTCTGCTGTAATAAAAAGAAAGAGGAAGCGAAGAAGGAACTCGGGGGTAAGGACTAAAAATGGCAACAGATAAGTACTTATCAATAATAACTTTAAATGTAAACAGATTAAATGCTCCAATGAAAAAACATAGGGTAGCCGATTAGATAAGAAAACATGATCCATATATCTGCTGTTTTCAAGAAACCCACCTTAGGAAAAGAGATGCACACAGATTGAGGGTGAAGGGATGGAAAATGGTATTTCAGGCAAGTGGAAATGAAAAAAAGCTGGGGTTGCAATACTTATATCTGACAAATTAGATCTCAAAGTGAAGGACATAACAAGAGATAAAGAAGGACATTTCATAATACTAAAAGGAACAATCCAACAAGAAGAAATAACTCTGGTACACATAGATGCACCCAATATAGGAGCACCTAAATACATAAAAAAAAACTCTTGGAGGATATTAAGGGAGAGATTGACAGCAATACAATCATAGTAGGAGACTTTAATACCCCACTGTCACCATTGGACAAATCTTCTAAACAAAAAATCAGCAAAGAAACATCAATCCTAAATGACTCACTAGAACAGATTGAATTAATTGACATCTTCAGAACATTTCACCCCAAAGCCACAGAATACACATTCTTCTCCAGTGCACATTGGTCATTTTCAAAGATAGATCATATGTTGGGTCATAAGAAAAGTCTCTTCAAATTCAAGAAGATAGAAATCATATCAAGCATTTTCTCAGACCACAGTGGCATAAAACTGGAAATCAACTATAATAAAAACAATAGAAAGAAATCAAACACATGGAGACTAAACAGCATGCTATTAAACAATGACTGGGTAACCAGAGAGATCAAGGAAGAAATAAAAAACACCATGGCAACAAATGACAATAACAACACAACAATACAAAATTTATGGGACACAGTGAAAGCAGTCTTGAGAGGGAAGTTCATAGCCCTACAAGCCTACTGCAAAAAAGAGGAAAAAATGGTAATAAATTACCTAAACCTACAACTCAAAGAGCTAGAATGAGAGCAACAAGAAAAGCCCAGTGTACTCAGAAGGAAGGAAATAGTGAAGATCAGGGCGGAGATAAACAATTTGGAGACCAAAAAAACAATTCAAAAGATTAACAAAACAAAGAGCTGGTTCTTTGAAAGGATAAACAAGATTGATGGACCCCTAGCCAGGCTCACCAAGAAGCAAAGAGAGAAGACCCAAATAAACAAAATCAGAAATGAAAGAGGAGAAATAACAACAGACCCTGTGGAAATACAAGGGATTGTTAAAAAATACTATGAACAACTCTATTCCAACAAATTGGACAACCTGCAAGAAATGGACATTTTCCTAGAAAAATATAACCTCCCAAAACTCAATGAGGAGGAAACCAAACATCTCAATAGTCCAATAACTATGCAAGAAATTGAAGCAGTAATCAAAAAGCTTCCAGCTAATAAAAGCCCGGGTCCAGATGGCTACACAGGAGAGTTTTACCAAACATTCAAGGAATAATTAAAACCTATCCTCCTCATACTATTCAAAAACATTCAAGAAGAAGGAACACTTCCAAACACCTTCTATGAAGCCAGCATCACCCTAATACCAAAACCAGATAAAGACAACACAATGAAAGCGAATTATAGGCCAATATATCTCATGAACATAGATGCCAAAATCCTCAACAAAATTCTAGCAAACCGGATCCAGAAGTACATCAGAAAGATCATACACCATGACCAAGCAGGATTCATCCCAGGAATGCAGGGGTGGTACAATATCCGCAAATCGATAAATGTGAAACATCACATAAACAAATTGAGAGATAAAAATCACATAGTCATATCAATTGATGCAGAAAAAGCATTTGACAAAACCCAACACCCTCTCTTGATAAAAACTCTCAGCAAAGTGGGAATAGAAAAATCATACCTCAACATCATAAAAGCCATATTTGATAAACCCACAGCTAACATCATACTCAAAGGACAAAAACTAAAACTATTTCCCCTAAGAATAGGAACAAGACAGGGATGCCCACTCTCACCTCTCCTGTTCGACATAGCACTGGAAGTATTAGCCATTGCAATTAGACAAGAAGAAGAAATAAAAGGCATCCAAATTGGAAAAGAAGAAGTAAAGCTGTCCTTATTTGCAGATGACATGATATTGTACATAAAAAAGCCCAAAGAACTCCATTCCAAAACTAATTGACTTAATTAATGAATTTGGCAATGTAGCAGGATACAAAATTAATGCTAAGAAGTCTGTGGCATTTCTATACACTAATAGTGAAATTATAGAAAGAGAAACAGAAAAAGCAATCCCATTTACCATCGCACCAAAAAACTTAAGATACCTAGGAATAAACCTAACTAAAGAGGTAAAAGACCTCTATGCAGAAAACTAAAAGACACTGAAAAAAGAGATAGATGAAGATGTTAACAGATGGAAGAGCATATCACGCTCATGGATTGGGAGAATTAACATCATTAAAATGTCCATACTACCCAAAGCAATCTACAAATGCAACGCACTACCCATTAAAATACCAATGACATATTTCACAGACCTAGAAATAATTCTTCATAGATTCATCTGGAACAAGAAAAGACCACGGATAGCTACAGCAATTCTGAGAAGGATGAAAAAAGTAGGTGGGATCTCAATACCAGACTTCAAGCTATACTACAAAACAACTGTTCTCAAAACAGCCTGGTACTGGCACAAGAACAGACATATAGACCAATGGAATAGAATAGAGAACCCAGATATCCACCCAAACCACTATGCTCAATTAATATTTGACAAAGGAGGCATGAACATTCAATGGAGCCAAGATAGCCTCTTCAATAAATGGTGTTGGGAAAATTGGACAGATACATGCAAAAAATTGAAACTGAACCACCAACTTACACCAAATACAAAAATAAACTCAAAATGGATACAGGACTTAAACATTAGAAGGGAAACCATAAAAATACTAGAGGAATCCACAGGCAGCACAATCTCAGATATATGCTGAAAGAACTTCTTCACTGATACTGCTCCAAAGGCAATGGAAGCTAAAGAAAAAATAAACAAATGGGACTACATCAAAATAAAAAGCTTTTGCACAGCAAAAGAAACCATCAACAAAACAACAAGAAAGATCACTGTATGGGAGAACATATTTGCAAATGTTATCACTGATAAAGGTTTAATCTCCAAAATCTACAGCCAACTTATACAACTTAATAAAAGGAAGATGAAGGATCCAATAAAAAAAAATGGGCAACGGACCTAAATAGAACCTTTTCAAAAGACGACAGAAGGAAGGCCAAAAGACACATGAAAACATGTTCAAAGTCATTAATCATCCGAGAGATTCAAATCAAAACGACAATGCAATACCATTTTACACCTGTCAGAATGGCAATCATCAACAAATCAACAAACGATAAGTGTTGGCGAGGATGTGGAGAAAAAGGAACCCTTGCGCACTGTTGGTGGGAATGCAGACTGGTGCAGCCACTGTGGAGAACAGTATGGAGTTTCCTCAAAAAACTAAAAATGGATCTCCCATTTGACCCTGTAATCCCACTCTTAGGAATTTATCCTAAGAAATTACAAACACCAATCAGAAAGGATTTATGCACCCCTATGTTCATAGCAACAAAATTTACAATAGCTACAATTTGGAAACAGCCTAGGTGCCCATCAGCAGATGAGTGGATCAGAAAACTGTGGTACATCTACACAATGGAATTCTATGCTGCCATTAAAAAGAAGGAATTCTTTTTTTTATGTTTTTTTATTCTTTTTTTAAATTTTTATTAA